>CM040121.1:516446940-517046940 GCA_022559845.1 Amorphophallus konjac | reverse complement strand
TTTTGGATTTTTCTCTAGGTGGGAGCGCTAGTTTGGACACTTCGTTAGGGTGGCGGGGGCGCTCATTTTGGCCACCTCATCCAAGTGGGGGTGCTGGCCGACCCCACCTGGACCACCTAGGGGTGGCGAGCGCCCCTACTTGCCTCAAGTGGCTCCACAACCACTATAAGAGGGACCCTCTCCCCTCTCCTCTTCTCTTACTATTCACGCTCGGCTTCTTCTGAATTTCTGATTTTCGATCTGAAAGTGACTGGCTGGATATTGACCATTTTTTCTGTCAATCTCTGTGTAAGGATCTACCATATCATAAAAAATATCAATAAATTTTGTATCATCAATAAATGCCCCCCATGAGACGTCGGTTGAAATCAATGATGACGACGGATGGCCTGTGTCCTTTCATTTGCCCTTTTGACTCTCCTCTTTCGTCATTGTCGCAGTCTTCTGACATCATGTCTCGCCCTGAAAGTGATCGCCAAGCACCGAAGACATCGCAACAAGAGGCCCAGAGAGCTCCTATCATACGCCACACGGGACGGTTCATGCCTCCCTTTTCCCCTGCAATGATTACATTAGAGGTCTTCAGCACTATCGACCGGGGATATCACTGGATTGCCAAAGGAGTGGTGGCCGAGGCTGACGAGGGCGAGGGGACAATAGAGCTTAATTGGATCAGACATGCGGGAAAAATCTAGGACTATGATCGCCTCGGATCTTATGATCGTCATCTCCCCCTGGATCGGTACTTTTGTGCCTTCTTACAGAATTTCGTGCCGGTGGAATGGAAGACAATGACCCCCTTGTGTCGAGCGAACGCTGTCGAGTAGAGGTCGCCATCTTACGTGACCGGGATAGGTTACTTGGAACCTACAGTTTCACCTATCCTAGCTTCCTGGTGGGATTCAAGCGGCCTGTGGAGTTTTCAGACGTTGAGTCTGTGGGGTTGTTTGGGCAATATGAAGATTTTCACATATGATTTTTGTCATTGTTTCCGGCAAGCTGAGACTTACATGGTCACCATCAGGCTCCCCACGAGCATATGTCTGGGGTGGCATTAGCACCTTCTGGCCGGGAGTACGTAAAAGATAGTTACAACCCGTTATGTATGCTGAACGGGATTCTTCAGTTGAACGTGGCGAGCTGGTATGATAGGTGGGCGGTGATTCCTTCACACCGTTATCATCAAGGGGCCATGGAGTGGTTGATGGGAGTTTTCCACTATTATCGGGTGCCGTTGGAGGTAGTAGGGATTAGGCATGTCGTAACGGCCACTCTATACCGGTACCCACTAAACACGAGACTGATGTAGGCGTTGATAGAGCGCTTCAACCGTAGGTGGAATACTTTTGGAATACTTTTGTTACTATAGAGGGGGAGACTGCGTTAGACTTATGGTCTTTTCATCAGATTTCGGGGTTCCCCATCGTCGACCGTATGTACGAAGAAGTGGTGCTGGATGAGCTACACAGAAACAAGATTGCCGGAGTGGGCCAATACGAGATCGATTTTAGCTACCGATATTTGATAAAAGTATGGATAGACTTGGCCTGAGTTGGTAAGGATAAATCCACTCAAGCATACCACGTGACGCTAAATGCTTGGATTCGTCACTTTCACAACGCTCTTTTTTGCTTTTATGAGGGGTTTGCCAAGGATGGTGCCCCGCCGGACTATTATGAGCAATTGGAGATCAATCTGGGGCGTCACCATCATCATTTATATGCACCGAAGGAAGGTTGGAACCCTCATGGCCTCCCAGACATCACCTAGTTGGTTGCATATTTAGCGTACTGGCTCTCCACCTTTGTGTGCCCCTATGGAGAAGAGGAGACCCTGTGGGCCGAAGTGTATACCCGGCATGCCTGCTAGCTTAGGGACAGCGGTTGGCCTTGGCTCCTGGCATCCTGCAGCGCTAGCCAATGTATATCATTCAATGGGAGCATTGACCAACCATCCGAACCCCAGGGAGAAGTGTTTGCAGCTTCCACTTCATTATCTAAGTGTATGGGCAAGTTTACTATTTTCGGGGTTTGTGCCCAGTGTTGAAGTGGGGAATCTTGGAGCGCCATTGCTCTTCAAGTTCCTCAATCAGGTAGAGGTTGACGCACAACATCAACTTTCAAACGCTCATCGCAGTTTAGCTTTTCTGCCGCTAGGCAACAGTGTGGGGCTACCTTCGACTGTTGTTCATTGCATCATCGCCCTTATGTAATTGAAGAAGGCGACGAACTGGTTCACCGACTCCTCTACCAAGCGGATATGGGGGCTTCTATTCTGATTGACTAGGTGCAGAGCACCGGCCCGAGCGTTCTGGTGTTGCACCGGGGAAGCACGGCCATCTTGGAGCCATACTACTCGCATCGCTTCGGTCGTAATTTTGGCTACGACCAACTGATCCCCCCAAGCTCAGAATTTGTATTGGCCAATCGACTATATCGCCAGAACGATGTCCACATAGTTGCAGCTTCATAGTTTCAATTCATGTACCGCAGTGATGGAGGTCAGTGGGTGTTCTCTTCGCAGGATCGACAGGGGAAGATGGACGTTCATTTCGCTCGATGGTGGTTCGAGCGTAGCAACATCTTCCGTCAGTCGACCCAAGCTATCAAAAAGGCCGGGGAGGCCCGGTTGATGAAGGAGGATTTGCCATCGGTAGAAATCGATGCTGACTTCCTCCGTGCTCGTTTTCCTCGCGTTCGTGGAGACATGGAGCGAATTCCGCATGCTTGGCAGCATACAGGGCGACCGCGGCCAATAGAGTGTCTCCTACACAGGGGCATTTCACCCCCTCATACGCAGGGCCGGGGAAGCTGGGCAGTTGTAGGCGCCGAAAAGCGGCGTGTGTGGGCCTCTCTCCGATATATTGTTGCTAGACCTATAGTGCACGGTGATCACCAGAGACTTATACCTGAGCCTCACAGGGATAGGATGATCGCAGTACCTTGGAAACAGGAGAATGTGGGTTCTTCCTGTCCTCGCTCTCGGTCGGCCAAGAATGGGGAGCTCTGCGAATCGATGACGAAGTTCCTGCGAATCAACCAGTAAATAGAAGAAGCAAACCCATTAGACTTTGATAGCATAGTATATGCTCACACCAAAAAGAAAAACAAGCAATTGGGGGTGATCGTGCCGGAAAGGGGGTTGGGAAGGGGGATGGATGAGACTTTCGACCATCCTCCTTCCCTATATTTTGGATTGGAAAACCTCTTTAAAATAGGATCTAGTCAAATCTAGCATGCATGTAATGCAGTAAAACAACTGAAATGTAGCAAGACAGAGATCAAGGGAAGAAGGATGGGGTTTGCCCGTCAACCAAGAGAAGGTGGCCAAATATGTGGCCGTTCAAAGGTGGTAGGCGGCGATGTCGATGGCCGCCTCCTAGAGTCGGGACTCTCCCGGGGCGGAGCTCTTTGACTTCAGATTCTGCTTCTCGGGGAAGGTTGGGAAGGATGCTCTCGTCCTCACAGCTCTCTCTAGGCTCACCGAGGTGCCAACCTCTCCTTCTCCAAAATGTCCAACCCCCCCTGCAGGTTGCTCGGAACAGGGTTGTTGTGTGTGGGGGAGATTTCCCTCTATGCCCCCCTTCGAAGATCAAATCAAAATCAGTTTTGACCAACTCCGAGGTGAGGACATGCGAGATTATGTGCGCCTCGACCCCTTGAAGTGGGAATAGGTGTGGAGAACATGCCCAAAGTGGGCGGATCGTGGGGTTGACGGGCGGTTACCAGAGGCGGCCAGGTCGATGGCCGTTTCAAGGGGAGCTGGGCGGCCAAGGCTATGGCCGCCTTGAGGATCTGAGCGGCTAACAGTCTGGCCACCTTGAAGTCTGGGCAGCCAGGTATCTGGCCGCCTTGGGATCTGGGCGGCCAACACCCTGGCCGCCTACAGATCAGTGCAGAGTGTATATACTACCTTAAAAAAATTCACCGAAAGGACAGGGTGGAGCCTACCTAAATAAAGATGAGACCCCACACTCCCAATCATCCAAGAAAAAGTGTCACTTCTATGATGGCTAGACATGGTCCGCGGGATGTCCGAAATTAGGCATCTACAGCAGTCTTCTAGCTCATGTCGTCTGCCAAGCCTCTGGCCTATTTTTGGTTGGATCACTTCCTGACGAGTTGCCAAATTTGTCGGGACCGAAAGTGGAAGTCCAAGTCTCTACCTTCAGGCTTGGTTGCCGAAGACATCGTGGCGGGCTGGCGGAAGCACCTTATTAATGCTATAGGCTGCGCCGGACCACTGGAACTCATCCCCGAATTGGAAGTGGCTGACACCCCTGGGGCCCTCCAAGACATCATATGTACAGCTGACCGAGCTATGGGGCAAAAATCGGAGCAACTCGTGACGCGACCCGAAATTCCATTGGGTCCTGATGGTAAGACCCTTGATAGTCTTCATAGTTTAGATCTAGTCTTCACGCCTGTGGTTGTCTGCTAACTATTTGACATATCTCAGACTATGCAACTCCTGGAGGATCGCCCATCGACGGAGCCGACGGTGAAGCAGTGGGAAGGGACCATGGGCCTCTTACGAAGAGGGCCAGGGGGAGGAACAGTGGTGGCGCTAACACATCCTCTCTTCCTACTCAGGCCGGAGCTAGTCTCTCCGAAGAGCCCCAGCGGTTCCCGTAAGTTATTATCTGGTGGCCATGGCCGATCATATACCATGGATTTATTCCGCCTACCCCATTGTAACTTCTGTACAATTATTTCAGAGGCGACAGCGGGTACTCGATTCTCCCCCACGGTAGAGGAGACACTGTCTCGGGCCGGGGATCCCAGTGAGGTCCCCTTACATGAAAAAATAATGAAATTGTTGGACGACCCGATGCTCGAGTCAGGGATGATTCCAGGGGTTGGTATGGAGAAAGTCTCTTCAAGTCGCCCTCCAGGTGTTGTGCGCTCTCCTTCCCCCATGGTGACAACCAGCGGTTCACCAGGTGGGAGGAGCCCTCTCGAAAGTGGGGAAGTGGACAAGGGAACATGTAGCTCATAGCTTCCTAATCACTTGCCTGCTTCTTCCTTCCTTTTTAATGAGATAATATACTTTTCTCGTTGTATTGATTGTTATCTGATTTCTTCTGGCCATTGTTGATGCGAGGGCAGGAGAGGCGGTGGGAGGAGGTGTGACCACCTTCGATCTCGTCGTTCTTGAGACTGGCAGGGAAACGGAGGCTACGACAGGGCTGCCCAAAGAGGCTACTACTTCTCTGGAGGCTCGTCCGGTCGAGGTGGCCAAGCAACCAATGACGGCTACCGTGGGGCGCCCTGCAGAGACCATTGTACCTGCGACCACGGAAGCTTCGACGAAGCCGATAACTGAGCATGTCTTGCAATCTGAGGTAGGTGAAGCATCGCGACCAACGTCCAGGGCTCCTGAAGAGGCCGAAGAAGTAAGAGCTGAGGAGACAGTGACCACCGAGCCCCTCAACATAGGTGCTGGTGCTCCGGGGGACCATGATCTGATGGTACCAGGCTCCCCTGTCCCGCGTGTCCTAGCCTGTATGGTTGACGTCCGGGAGGGCGATAGCTTGGGTAGAAAATTTTTATTTGCTTATTCATCTTTCCTTCATTTCTCCTCCTCTTTTTCTTTGTGACATCGGCTTAATCTGTGTTGTCTTCCTGTTTTCAAATGGCAACACCAGATCCCCAAGCCAGTGATGACACCTCGGTGGACATCGAGGGGGCCTCGGGTGAGGGAGCTCAATCTAGCAGGGCCTCATCGAGCTCCGGTTGGACTTCTTCCTCCCAATCTTCCTCGAGTCAAACCCCCGCTCAAGGGGTTACTTCGAGTGGGAAGGTGTCGACAACCCCTCGACTAGCCGCCTCCTCAGGTGAGAGTCAGACTGATGGTGGGTGAACTTCCTCTGGGTTAACCCTAATGTAGGGCCATGGTCAACTCATATTTTTTTAGTTGGGTTGCAGCTTCCTCGTCCTCAGCCTCTTCGTGATCCAACACAGTGAGTCACAAGGAAACCCCCCATGTTGTCCAACTTGAGGTAGTTGACCAGGGGCTGGAGATGACTCGGGTGCCCTCTCCACGGAAGCGGGGGCTCAGGCCAGTGTTGAACCTACCACAGGTATAAGTTCAACCTCTGTCCTTAGTTTAGCCTCTTTTTCCTGTACCTTTTCGGTATTTATACTGGGCTTTGACAAGAGGCTAACTAGCACACTCATCATTGTTGTTTTTTTGTTTGTAGTGGCTTCAGACACCCCTGCTATAGATGCGCCAGTCGTTCCCGAGCTGGGGGTGGAATGGTCGGCTGCCCCCCAACCTCCAAAACCCTTCGCCAGAGTGGACATTGTTGACTAGCTAATCCGATCGTTAGAGAGTCACCTTAAGTGTGATCCTCTTCCGACGGTCGAAGTCATGCAAGTGAAGTTGACGGGCCTAACAACAAGCTATCATGTCCTCAGCTTTCCTCGCGAACCTTGGATGGCTGCCCTTGAGTGAGTATGGACCGAGTTCGTGTGCTTGCAGGCCTTGCGAGAGCAATGAGCCAAAACTTTGAAGGCCATCCAGGAAGAAGAGACCAAACTGGAAGCGCTTGCGGTGTCTTTAGGGGAGCGAACTGCCCAGGTGGAAATTGCATGTGCTCAAAGTAGGAGGCTATGCTTCGGGCGGAAAGCTTGAAGCGGGAAGTTGAGACCCTGATGAAGGCAACAAAAGAATGTCTGGAGGTGACACGGGCTTCCGAGGTTATTGCTAGTCAAGCCGAAGCAGCAGTCGAGTCGAGCAACCACGATATCTCGACGATTCATGTCGAAATATTTGCACGTCAGACTCATATAAACGAGTTGAAGAGTAAGCTGTAGTTATCTTTGCTTTGTAACGTTTCTCGATGCCTCTCCTATTTCTGGCACGTGTATTTGCAATACAGATGGTTACTCTGGGGGCTTGTCCAGAGCTCCTTCTTTTTTTGAATGAAATATCAATTTGATGCACTCTATTTTTGTTTGGTTGCCCCCCTCTTTTTTTGAATTACCGGGAGAAAATGTGAAGGCCAATATCATTAGGGCGGGAAGGTTGGATGCTAGGGGTAGATACGAAAGAGTACGCTGACCTGAACAACTGGAGGCTGAGACTGGGAGCCCACCCGAAAAGGGGTGAGTTAACTTGACTTAATGGGTCTAGGGATTGGAGACTAGAAGCCAACCTGAGAGGATGTACTGGCTCAAATTGATGGGTCTGGGGACTGGAAATAGGATGCCAACTCGTGGGGGTGTGTTGACTTAAATAACTAGAGGTTGGAAGCTGGAACTGGCAGCCAACCCCCAAGGGTGTGTTGACTTAAATGACGGGAGGCTGGAAACTAGGAACTGGAAGCCAACCCGTGAGGGTGTATTGGCTTAAATCACCGGAGGCTGGAGTTGGTGTTGGAGCTGGTGTTGAAGCTGATGCTGGGGTGTATAGTCACCCACTGAGAACTGGAGTTGGTGGTGACCGACCCTCGGGGGTGTATTAGCCACTATTGTTATGGAGTGATGTGGAGCTCGCCGTCGGCGAGATGTTGCGGTTGACGACTTTCCTTAATGAGAAGTAGAGAAGAAAAGAGATTTTTTTTCTTTTTTTTACCAACTCTACCGCCCTTGCGGATTTTCGTCAGAACTACTCCCCTTTAACTTTTTCGATGCGTTTTTATGGATTTTCACACCGAGAGATTGCCCAATTTTGCTTGAGGCACCTTTGCAAGTTTTCACCTCAATTGGGTTGGTAGCTTTTTTGCCCCCAACCGCCCTTCTTAAGAATAGAACGACTGAGTCCATCGGGGCATCTCTATTTTTAACTCATTTTTCTTTTCTCTTTTTTTAATGCATAGGTGCCTTGCGACTGACACTGGAGGTCCATAGACTACGTAGATATACGCCGCTAGTAGGATCATTGTCGGTGATCCGTTGTGTTGATGCTAAGATTGCTTACTGGGGGTTGGCCCATTGCCGAGCAATCTGAAGCTCCGGTATAGACGTTCAGATTAGCTAGTTTGTGTACCTGATCTGTGTACCTTGCCGTTGGCGCTTGGACTGGGGCTTGGGGGGGTAGCCTTTGTGGTTCAGTGGCCAAGGCTCTATGCTAACTGGCCTCCCATGGTGCATGGACCGAGAATTGATATGGGACAATCGGAAAGGCATAATGATTTAGATGATTGGAGGCAGCAGCTGGGAGCTGGAAGCCCACCCGAGAGGGCGTGTTGACTTGTATGACTGGAACTGGAGACTGAAAATTGGGAGTCGACCCGAGAGGGCATGTTGGCCTGTATGACTGGAACTGGGGACTGGGAACTGAGAGCCGACCCGAGAGGACGTTATTGACGGTAATGTTGGAACTGGGGCTAAGAGTTGGAAGTCAGCTCAAAAGGGCGTGTTGGCCTATGCGACCGAAACTAGAAACTGGGAACTGGAAGTCGACCCGGAATGGTGTATTGGCTTAAATGACCGGGAATGGTAACTAGGAATCGGGAGCCAACCCAAAAGTGCGCATTGGCTTATTTGACTGGAAATGAAAATTGGGAACTGGAAGCCGGCCCGAGAGGGCGTATTGACTTAAATGACTGAAAGTGAAAATTGAGAGGATGTATTGGCTTACGTGACTGAGGATTGAAGCTAGGAGCTGATAGCCAACTCGAGAGGGTGAATTGGCTTAAATGGTTGGAACTGGAGACAAGGAATTGGAAGTCAACCCAAAAGGGTGTACTGGCTTGTGTGACCGGGGATTAAAGCCGGGAATTGGAAACCGGCCCAGAGGGTGTGTGGGCTTGTGTGATTGGAACTGGAGACTGGGAACTAGAAGCCGGCCTGAGTGGGCATATAAACTTAAATGACTGGAACTGGAGACTGAGAACTGGAAGCCGACCTGAGAGGACGTATTGACTTACATGACTGGAGCTGGAGACTGAGAACTGAAAGTTGACCCGAAAGAGCGTATTGACTTGTATGACTGGAACTAGAGACTGGGATCTGAAAGTCGGCCCAAAAGAGCGTATTGACTTGTATGAATGAAAATGAAAATTAGAAATTGGAAGTCGGCTCGAAAGGGCATATTAACTTGTATGACTGGAATTGAAGACTGGGAACTGAAAACTGGAAGCTAACTCAGAAGGGTATATTGGCTTAAATTGCTAGAACTGAAGACTGGAATTGAAAACTGGAAGTCAACTCGGAAGGGTGTATTAGCTTAAATTGCTAGAACTGGGACTGAGAACATGAAGTTATCCACCAGAAGCAAGTAGAAGATGAAAGCATTCGGGAAAGGTTTTCTTGATACAACTTGTATTGTGCTTTGTGTCTTGACGAAGATATTTGGAACAAACAAACAAGTGACAAGTATTCTGGAATAAGACGTTGGAACAGAATGCAATCATTAGAATCTCCTACCGCCCAAATGCAGTGACAAATGGGACTCCGGATTTTCAGCTGGAGAGAAATGCGCAGAAAAGAAGTGCTCTTTTCCCTCTCCAAAGGTCAAGAGAAATGGACTCTGGAGAATCCACGTGCTTTCTGATGATGACGAAATGTGTACTTTTCACATTGTTTACTTCACATTCAACTTTCTATAATCAATCTAAACATGCAGAAGATATACCCAAATTGCAAGAAAAAAAGACAATCCATTCACTTAGACAATAGTTACTTTAAATTACCTCTCCATTAGAACAAAACATTTGATTACTGGGGAATCAACCACATAATGATTCCCCACAAACCAGCAATATGAAGATTTAGTACAGAACAAACCTTCTTAGACATGTAAATCACATCTATGAACTCTGATTCTCTCATGAGGATTTCAATTAAACAACCACGACAACTAGCATAAACTGGCATGTCGACAAGTTTGGAACTAAAGTCAATTAATTCCAATATATCCAAAAGATTCGAGAATATTGCTGAGCACATGATTCAAGAAATCCACATGTGGAAGTGAATCATTTTTTATAAGTGTGCAAATTTTTCTCTGTACAGCAAAGAGGTTGAACAAAGAAAGAAAGGTGGCTAACTGAGAGGATGAAAAACATGGAGTCATGGACAAATAGAAACGATCATACTTCAGAAGCCTGCACTTCATTATCTCAGTTTATAACTAATGGATGCCGACATGATGAGTAACAAGAATCATATCTTAACCACTTTGGAATTAGACAATAGCACTTCTCTTTGGCAGAGAATGCTCTTTTCTAGCTAATCTTTGTAGCTTACTACCGGTTAATTGAGAGCTACTAGGAGAGTCTTACCCACAATGGTCTGACTTTCACTTCCACCTGTTTTCCGGTGCCATTTTTTGCTCTCATTCCATTTGCCGGAGGATGACCACAGATACTTTTAAAAAGTTGAAGTCTTACAATCTCTGCCATTGTATTAAGCAAACATATAATGCCTTGAAATTTTAATGCATAAACCTCGCAGGGAAGGCAGTTTCCTAGTTAATTGTCATAGCTCATGTCTGGCTTAGTTAGTAGCTTAGTCTTACCTACTTTGTGATCAGCATTTTATTTCAAGTTGTTCATTTTTTCAGTGTGATTCTTTCCCCCCATGCTGCAGTTGACCACCAAAGATACTTCTAAAAATTGAGTCATAAAATCTGGTTAACTCTGCCATTATATTGTAGTCACTAAAATGAAAAGACTGAAAGAGCCAGATAAACATTATCTCAGACCATGGTGCAGCAAAGAAGAAACATAAATTTGGTAACAATTATAACAGAGGAACAGACTGGAAGATATCGGTTGTTATGTAGCACAAGGAATTCATATTGCAGCTCACCCCCCAGGCCTGGGGACAGAAGAATAGCACTAGCTACTCCCAAACCCATCACCAAAAAGAAAGAGCAATGAAAGAGGTTCTTCATTGTACAATTTTGCAATGCTCATGAACGAATTGGTTCAGCAATTTGACATCTAAATGTTAAATCAGAAACAACATGCAGCCAATAACAGGAACACCAAGAACAACATGATGTCCAAAAAGTTGCTACTTGCTTCTCTTATGCTCTTGACAAAAATTCTTAAGCAAATTTTTTACTCACATTATTAGATTTTGGTTTTCAAGATTTAAAAAAAACGAAAATATACAGCTTTGCAGCCCCATACGCAGATAAAATCTTCGACAAGTATGGTGCATTCATATTTTGTTGGCAAAAGTTGGTACACCGAAGAAGTTTTGAAGATCTAACCAATCAACCAAGAATAAGAATGGAACTCGCAATAAAGATTTCCGACAAACATGAGAAGTTTCAACCCTGCACAACCAAACACGGACTGAACGGCCAAGGGTGAGACGACATATTATTCTACGATCCACAGGAAGGAATCATCCACAAGAGCAAATCTTACATCGGAAACGAAACTTGAACAGCATATCAAAGCAAACCGTGAGGAATGCTTAGTAAGATTTAGATTAATTTATCTCCCACGGCAGTTGGGAAGAAAACCACAAAAAAGCTGTAGGCGAGGGAGGCATCTGAGGGAATGTGAGGGATTGTCACACACAGAGAGGAATCACCACCAGCCATGGACCACCTGCTTGAGCCATCTGAAGCTCTTCCTGAAGGAGCCCTTCATCTTCCCCTCCATAGCGTAGACCTTGTAGCTGGCCACCCTCTTCTTCCTCTGCAGCTCCGGGTCACCGAAGCCCCACCCGCCCTTGGACGAGGATGACCCGACGGAGGTGCCCTTCCCCTTGTTAAAATTGGTATCTTTGGGGGGCTGCGCCTGGTGGGGAGCATCGAAGGAGGCGCTGTAACACCGCAGGTCATGCAAGCCAGAGGGCGGTACTGTTCTGCTGCCGTATACCTCCGCCTGCATCCTCCCATCCCCACACGACCTGGATCTGAACTCCTCCATGGATGACACCACAAACCCACCTCTCTCTCTCTCTCTCTCTCTCTCTCTCTCTCCCCCCCCCCCCACTGTGCTCTGCAGGGTGAAGTCAACAGGAGCTCGAGAGGAAAGGCGAGGCAGGGGCGGGTGGGGGTTGTTTGTTGTCGTTTTTTTTCCCCCTTTCCTTCGGTGGGGGACTGGGTAGCGTGTAGGAGGCTTGGTGGCGGATTAATCGATACCGGCTCTATTTCCAGGTGGGGGGAGTGGTATGGGGGCTGCCGTACTCTTTTTTTTATCGGTGACATAGAGCACTAATTTGGTAGAGAGATGGGGGTTAATTCGGGTTATTTATTTTGTGGGGGGCTGTTCAGATATATAGAATCTTTCTAGTCGGTGAGGAATGGGTCAAAATGATGTTAAACTCTGTTAACGAGATCGTCCGCATGGGACCGACTTCATAAAGGAGCATAGATTGAAGAGATCGTTAGGTATGGTCCGAGACCAAGCCTACACTAGCTGTATTTTTTTATTTTTTTTGTGGGCTCATTCGTTAGGATAAAAAAATTTAAGGTCTTACGCTCCCTAGAGCAACGGGAGAGTTAAAGTTTAAATTAGAGACCTCATAATATCTCACGGGATGGAAAATTAATTGGGTTATTCACTTGTATTCAAGTTTTTCCTCTTACGGATGTTTTAAGAATATCTTCATCTCGTCTTGTTCAGAGGGCTCGCTGGGGGCTGCTTAGTGGGTCTCTTGAGCTTCCGGGCTCCTCGAATCTGAGTGAACATCAACTAGGCTCAGACTTTCCCTATAGGGTCAAAGTAGCCAAGGGTCAGTGGGGTTAAGACTCTCCACCTTCTCTCCGCCCGATCCTCTACTATAAGAGCATGTGGTAGGGGATCGCGGGGCACGACTTGGAAGATGAAGGCTTGGAGACCCTTGACAGTTGGGTCGCAGAGTTGGATGATGGCCCGCCGGTTGCTGCATCACGATGTGGTGCAGGGTGGTGCAACCTCTTCGCCTAGGACATCTTTGGGGAGACTCAGTCGGTTCAAGAGGGAGGCTTCTATGACATAACCTGGCTTGAAGATCGCCCTTCTGCCCTTTTTGGTCGGCCACGCTGCCACTTCCGAGTGAGGATCTGAGGGGTCCTTGTCGTGTCTCTCCCCTTGACAGTCCACCTTGCGAGGGGTCTTGAGGGAGCCTTGCCAAACTTTAACCTGCAACAGAGTCTCCACTAGGGTTGGGATTCCCCGGGAAGACTCTCCGATGCTTAAGCTAGCACTCACATGACAGGAGAACAGAAGGGTTATTAAGAGATTAAGGTGACTTAAGTAGACATGGGCAACTTGATGAAGGTGGAGGATGGTGGCCATGACTTTAACACGATAGCCCCCTTTGTCCTCTCTCTCTCACCTCTTGCCTCTTCCCAACCTTTCTTAGCCCTGACTTTGCATACTTGGAAGGGGTCGTAGTGCCCTCCTTTTATAGCCAGAGTGGGGCTCTGGATAGGGTGACATACCTAATAAGACCTTGCAGAGTGACATGACAGACGGTGCAACTTTTGTGGGATGCAAGGGATGCCCATGAGACAGAGCGTATCTCGTCCTTGGATGTTGTGCTGATTTGCTATCGTGACCAGATAACCATTGTAATATCCCGGATCCTTCGGATCCTTCTTCTCGGGTCTCGAATTTATTTTCTCAGAGAGATTTATTCTCATTTTACCCGGAATTATTTTTTGGGTTCGGATCCGTGCGTTTCGGATCAGTTTTGGAGGTCCGGGAACGTGTTTCGTGATTTTCGCGTGTTTTTCTCCGACGAACATACGGAACCCCGTAGCAGGCGAACCGAGTCGTTCACCTACTCCGGGACGGTACCACGGCGATCAGCGTGTTTCGAGGATCGCGAGAGTATATTTTTTTATTTTTTTCATATTTTTCAAAAAATCAAAATTTTCTATATAATCCCATTTTCTTTTTTTTTCTTTTCCTTTTTTTTCTTCTTTCTTCTTCTTCCTCCCCTCTCCTCCCGTGAGCGCCCGCGGCGGGCTCTCTCTCTCCCCCTCTCCCGTGAACGCGGCGGCGTGCTCCCCTCTGGCTACAGACGGCGGTGGGCGATGGCGTGGCGACGGCGGTGGCGGTGTGGCGATCCCTGCGGCGTTCAGTGCTAGATGAGCTCGTGGGAGCTCGTGGAGTTTCAAGCGGCGTTTTGGAGATCGGCGGCGATCCGCCGCATTTCGAGAGGCCCCGAGGTAGGGTGATGATCCTTAACTCGGCATTTACCTTCCCCGCGATTTCTAGGCCGAGGCGAGGTCGAGAGTGGGCTATTTTGAGCCGGGAAGGGAAATCCATGTTTTGGGGTTTGAGTGCCCAATCTAGCGTTTTAATCCGTGATTTTGTGGTTTGTTGGCATCAAATGATGCATTGGGGGCTTGGGAACAAGTTTCCCTTTGGTTTCTCCTTCACCCGGGGGTGAATGGGGTGTGGAATGGCGAAATTCCGCCATGTTCGCCGTTCTCGGTTTCACGGAGTGTACGCGGTTTAACAGTAACCGTTTTTGACATTAAGCGGCCTTAGCTAGACCGTTTTTATCTTGGGGCGGTCCCCAAGTGGACCGTTTCAAGCTTGAGAGCGTCGGTGGGGTAAGCGGCCACGTGATAGACCGTTTATCACTGGGACGGCCCAATAGCTGACCGTTTTCATTGACGGCCCAACGTGGTCATCGAGGCATTTTGACCGTTGGCTTTTGACCGTTGGAACTTTTAGGGATTAAATGGTCCTAAGGAGACCGTTTTAACCCTCATGCGGTCCCAATGGGACAGTCTTGTGCCCAAATGGCCACCAGGTGACCGTTTATAGTTTCCCCGGTCCCAGGGTTAGGCGGTCCTGGGGAGACCGTTTACTCCCTAAGGCGGCCCAGGAATGAACCGCTATTTCTTTGAACGGTCCCAGGGAGACCGTTTCACCGTGTTGTAGGTCCAGGACTAGGCGGTCCCATGGGGACCGTTCAGCTTCTTGGAGCGGCCTAGAATGGACCGCCTATATCCTCTGGGCGGTCCAACTGTAGACCGTTTTAACAGAAACGGTCCAGAGTGGACCGCTTGCTGTGTTCAGATTAACCAGAGTTCGTTTTGTGCCGATTCCAATTTCGGGTGAGTGGGTCTCGATCCACATGCTGACTTTTGGTCCGACTAATGCTAGGCATATCGTGGGGACCATGTGTTAGGGTGCCGTGGGGTCACAGGTGGTGGTGTTCTCGGCTCGTGTCACCGTGAGTCGGTGTCGGTACGAGGAGCGACCCTTGTACTTTGTCCGGTTTAGACGTTATTTTTCGTCGACTAGAGAGTCTACTCCTTCAGTGACCCTCCACTAGTCGTAGCCTTCCGACATGCGAGTGGTCCCACCAGGGAGTGGTGGCGAGGCTACACCGAGAGACGGTTTGAGACTGGTTACCGTCGGGCCCCACGTCTTGACACCAGAGTCCGGCTGAGGGGAAAACCAGTCAGAGGGCCAGACCTATGACGTATGGTCTGTGTGTGCACACGTGGTTTAGGGCAGTTGGACCCGCGCTGACGAGCGTGACCCCAGCTAGTCACTTGTTCTGTGATTACTTGTACGGTGTCCCCGTTCCACCAGGGGTCGAGGGGGTCACCTGAGGGGCGGTCTAAGCCGTCAGTGGACGCATCCGGCCTTACTTCTAGTGGTTGGTACTCCTGTCTTTGTGTGGTAGCGACTCTTAGGTTTTTGACGAGTTGTCTCGATTTTCAGGCCGTGTGTTCGGTACTAGACGTAGCGGAGCTTTTTCGTTTATTTATTCTTGTAGCTTCCCATTCTACATCTTGCTAGTGATAGCTTGTAGTTACCTTCCGCACAGTTTCTCGGTTCGCGAGGTGGGGACCAGATGATCCCTACTGAGCCTTTTGTTTTAAGGCTCATTCCCTGCGTGTTTTCCGCGTTTTAGGTGAGGCGAGGCTTCAGGGAAGCGCTTCCGAGGCTCCACGTGGTTCAGGTGCCCAGGGTTAGTTGCCAGTTGCCAGGCCGGGGTATGCTCCGTGTAGTTGTACCTTCTTTCTCTGGGCTGTACTAGTTGTGGACTACTGTTATATTTTAGCATGTTGTTATTTTGTGGACCATGTAATTTGTTTAATGTTAATTATTAATTTCCTACTTATTCATGTAAAATGTGTAATTCTGTAATTATTTTAATTTCTTGTGTATTTCCACACCAACCCTTTAACCCTTTCGAGTCTTCGAGCTCGTGGGTGGCAGTTCGGGATTTGAGTTATCGGGTCTCTCCCGGTATTCGGATCTCGGGTCGTTACAGCTGGTATCAGAGCGGAGGTTGTGGATATATATAAGAATCGTAAATAATTGTAGTGGTCCACTAGTCCACAATAATGATGTACAGTCGGCACTAGCTTAGGGCATCGTGTGTTTTATTGATTTCACCATTTTCTGTGTCTTCTGTCTTTTTGCAGTAGGCGAGTATGGCGCCGAGGTGGAGGACTCGCTCTCAGTAGGGACAGTCGGCGGAGGAGCAGGAGGAGCCGAGTGCCACCAGTTACCACTGAGGCAGGGGATGCAGCGAGAGTTCCGGGGGCAGATGATTTCTTTTGGGCATGTTTCAGTACATGACTCAGCAGTTCGGCAAAGATGTCGGTGAGGGCTCGTCGTCCAGGGGTGGACCTATTCGTGCAGTGCGGGACTTTTTGCAGTTCCATCCACCCTACTATGGCGGCCAGCCAGATCTTGATGTGGCTAGAGGTTGGCTTGATGAGATGGAGAGAGTGTTCAGTTCCATGCGTTGTGCCGAGGAGGACATGGTGATGTTGGCTTGCAACCAGTTGCAGGGTACGGCTCGATCTTGGTGGTCTTCGGAGTGGAAGACGTCCTTTCAGTCGCTTTCCCTCCAGCTGATCGTGTGGAAGGACTTCGTTATGGTCTTCGAGCGTACTTACTGCCCATCCTATGTCGGTACGCAGAAGATGCATCAGTTTCTGGAACTGGTGCAGGGCGATATGTCAGTGTTGCAGTATAGGGCTCGGTTTGTGGAGTTAGGCCGTTATGCGTCCCATATCATGGAGCATGAGGGGTTGAAGACCGAGCAGTTTGTCTAGGATCAGAGGCAGGCGTCTGTAGGCAGTGTTCAGCAGCTGATTCCCTATCAGCATCAGGGATCAGTTAGTTGATCGCGGGGATCATGTCCCCGATGTGGCGAATCGCATCCAGGGAGGCAGTGCACGGCGCCAATGATTTGTTTCAGATGTGATCAGCCAGGGCACATGGCGCGTGACTATCCTCAGAGACCACATCAGGCACCGCAATAGCATCCTCAGCAGCGACAACAGCAGTACCCTTCGCAACAGCAGTTTCAGCCCCAACAATATTCCCAGCAGCCGCATCAACAGTAGGGGCAGTATCCGCCACTACCCCGGTCAGCGAGTGTGGGGGGCAAGCAGAGGTCCCGAGGTCAGATTACACACATGACCAGGGTAGAGGCAGAGGCGTCGTAGCTTGTGGAAGGTACCGTTATGATTTTGGGTTGTGCGGCTCGAGTTTTATTTGATTCTGGCGCGTCGCATTCGTTTATTTCGGAGGATTTCGCGCTGAGTATTGAGGAGCCGGTGACCCAGTTATCCTATGATTTGGCAGTGGAGTTACCTTCTGGTGATTTTATGATCACTCTGTATTATTTCGAGGAGGTTCCTGTGTGGTTGGAAGGGTGAAGTTTGCCGGCCAGGCTTTATGCGTTGCCACTTAAGGACTTTGATGTGATTTTGGGCATGGATTGGCTCGAGGCCTATCATGCCCTGGTGGATTGTGGCTCGAAGAAGGTTTATTTTCGGCGACTTCATGGACCTACCTTCTATTTTCAAGGTATCAGGTCTTTCTCTTCCCGCTTTCTTATTTTGGCTCTTAGGGCTCGTCGATTGCTTGATGCCGGTTGTCAGGGTTTTCTCGCTTCTGTGGTCACGGTAGACCAGTTGGAGCAGGATGTGGAGGACATTCCGGTGGTGTGCGAATTTCCCGATATTTTTTCTGAGGATTTGCCTGGATTACCTCCATAGTAGGAGATTGATTTTGTTATCGAGATTGTGCCCGGTACGGGGCCTTTGTCCAAGGCTCCTTATCGTATGGCTCCCGCTAAGTTAAGGGAATTGAGGGCGCAGTTGCAGGAGTTACTTGCCAAGGGGTACATTCATCCTAGTTTTTCCACTTGGGGTGCGCCAGTATTGTTTGTGAAGAAGAAGGATGGTAGTCTGAGGTTGTGCATTGACTATCGGTAGCTGAACGAGGTGACCATTAAGAACAAGTATCCGTTGCCACGAATTGATGATTTGTTCGACCAGCTTCAGTCTGCTCGAGTGTTCTCGCGGATTGATTTATGGTCCGGCTATCATCAGTTGCGGATTTGAGAGTCTGATGTGGAGAAGATTGCGTTCAGCTCGAGATATGGGCATTATGAGTTTCTGGTGATGATATTTACGTAGATCTAGCCAAGGTCGAGGCAGTGCTGTAGTGGCCGAGGCCAAGGTCCGTGACGGAGATTCGGAGTTTCTTGGGGCTTGCAAGTTATTACAGGAGATTCATCCAGGATTTTGCTCATATTGCAGCCCCGATTACCAGACTTACACAGAAGGGTATGTCGTTCGTTTGGACTGACGAGTGTGAGCAGAGCTTTATGGAGTTAAAGAGGTTGCTCACCTCGGCACCGGTGTTGGTGTTACCTTCTGGATCGGGAGGTTTTGTGGTGTGTACAGATGCTTCAGGGGTCGGGTTGGGTGCTGTGCTGATGTAACATGGTAGAGTTGTGGCGTATGCATCGCGTCAGTTGAAGTCACATGAGGAGAACTACCCTACCCATGACCTTAAGTTGGCGGCTGTAATCTTTGCGTTGAAGATTTGGAGGCACTATCTGTACGGAGAGAAGTTTGAGGTGCTCACAGACCATCAGTGTTTGAGGTATGTGTTCACTCAGAAGGACCTTAACCTCAGGCAGAGGTGATGGATGAAGTATATGAAGGATTATGACTTCACCCTATCTTATCAGCCGGGCAGGATGAATGTCGTTGCCGATGCCTTGAGCAGGAAGGTCATGGTCAGCGCCATGATGATGAGGAAGTGGAGGCTCTGGGAACAGGTGCCAGCCGTGACATTTAGGCTTAAGGTTCCCTAAGAGTCGGGGTCAGCTGTTCTTGCGAGCTTGACTGTCATGCCAGCCATTCGTCGTCAGGTGATAGATGCTCAGCGTGCAGACCCTGAGTTGCCCCGGATCTTGGCTTTGGCTGATGTGGAGTTCAGCGGGGACGGAGCCGTGAGATTCCGTGGTAGGCTATACGTCCCGGCCGAAGAGCAAGTGAGGCGTGCGGTGTTACTAGAGGCTCATGGGAGTCGGTACACTGTACACCCGGGTGCGACGAAGATGTATCGGAACTTGAAGAGACAGTTCTGGTGGCCTGGCATGAAGAGAGATATTACCGAGTTTGTGGCTAGGTGCTTGACCTGTCAGCAGGTGAAGGCGGAGCATCAGCAACCAGGAGGCACGCTTCAGCCCTTGGAGGTTCCTGTGTGAAAATGGGACCACGTGACCACTGATTTTGTGGTAGGATTGCCGAGGACTCCGAGTGGGCAGGATAGTATTTGGTTGCTGGTGGACAGGCTGACGAAGACGGCTCGATTATTACCTGTCAAAGTTAGCTGGAGCGTGCCCAAGTTGGCTCGTCTCTATGTGGAGCGGATCGTACCTTTGCATGGAATTCCCATTTCCATTGTGTCAGATCGAGATCCGTGTTTCACTTCTGGATTCTGGAGGAGTTTCCAGCGAGCTCTTGGCGCGGAGTAAGCTTTTAGCTCAGCATATCATCCTCAGTCAGATGGTCAGTCGGAGAGGACCATTCAGACGCTAGAGGATATGTTGAGATCCTGTTGCCTGGAATGGCAAGGGAGTTGGATTCACCGTCTACCATTGGTGGAGTTTGCCTACAACAACAACTATCATTCGAACATTGGAATGACTCCTTATGAGGCATTGTACGGGCGACCGTGTCGAACTCTGCTCGATTGGTTTGAGGTTGGTGAGTGTGTTATGAAGGGACCAGAGTTGGTGCAACAGTGCATTGATGTGGTGCATCTGGTCCGTCGGAACATGTTGGCGGCTCAGAGTCGGCAGAAGAGCTATGCCGATCGGAGAAGGCAGCCCCTCAATTTAGCGGTCGGTGACCGAGTATTTTTGAGGGTTTCTCCTATGAAAGGAGTGATGCATTTTGGGCGGCGTGGGAAGTTGAGTCCCCGCTATGTTGGCCCTTTCCTCATTGTTGAGCGCATTGGCGAGGTTGCTTATCGGTTGCAGCTTACTCAGGAGCTATCTCTTGTGCATGATGTGTTCCATGTCTCCATGCTGAAGAAGTATATGCTCGATGATTCTCATGTGTTGGAGGATTCTGTTTGGCCCGAGGTGACTCCCGATCTGTCTCTACCGGAGTTCCCCATCTGTATTGAGGATCGGTGAGATCAGCACCCGCGGAACAAGGTTATTCCCCTGGTTAAGGTGGTGTGGCAGCGGCACTCTGGCGGAGAAGCATCTTGGGAGCGTGAGGATGAGATGCGTCAGCAGTTCCCTTATTTATTCGTGTGAGTTTTCTCCCTTTCTTTTCCCCCGTGCTTTATTTTAAATTTCGTGGATGAAATTTGTTTAAGGGGGGAGGACTGTAATATTCTGGACCCTTCAAATCCTTCTTCTCGGGTCCCAGATTTATTTTCTCAGAGAGATTTGTTCTCATTTTGCCCGGAATTATTTTTCAGATATTTTTCGGATTCGGATCCGTGCGTTTCAGATCAGTTTCGGAGGTCCCGGAACGTTTTCCATGGTTTCCACGTGTTTTTCTCCGACGAACATACGGAACCCCGTAGCAGGCGAATCGAGTCGTTCACCTACTCCGGGACGGTACCACGGCGATCAGCGTGTTCCGAGAATCGCGGGAGTATATTTTTCTATTTTTTCATATTTTCAGAAAATTAGGATTTTCTATATAATCCCATTTTCTTTTTTTTCTTTTTCTTTTTCTTCTTCTTTCTTCTTCTTCCTCCCCTCTCCTCCCGTGAGCGCCCGCGGCCGGCTCTCTCTCTCCCCCTCTCCCATGAACGCGACGGCGTGCTACCCTCCGGCTGCAGACGGTGGTGGGCGATGGCGTGGCAACGGCGGTGGCGGTGTGGCGATCCCGGCGGCGTTCGGTGCTCGGTGAGCTCGTGGGAGCTTGTGGAGTTTCAAGCGGTGTTTTGGAGATCGGCGGTGATCCGCCGCGTTTTGAGAGGCCCCGAGGTAGGGTGACGATCCTTAGCTCGGCATTTACCTTCCCCGCGATTTCTAGGCCGAGGCGAGTTCGAGAGTGGGCTATTTTGAGTCGGGAAGGGAAATCCATGTTTTGGGGTTTGAGTGCCCGATCTAGCGTTTTAATCCATGATTTTGTGATTTGTTGGCATCAAACGATGTATTGGGGGCTTGGGAACAAGTTTCCCTTTGGTTTCTCCTTCACCCGGGGGTGAATGGGGTATGGAATGGCGAAATTCCGCCATGTTCACCGTTCTCGGTTTCACGGAGTGTACGCGGTTTAACAGTAACTATTTTTGGCATTAATCATCCTTAGCTAGACCGTTTTCATCTTGGGGCGATTCCCAGGTGGACCGTTTCAAGCTTGAGAGCGTCGGTGGGGTAAGCAGCCACGCGATAGACCATTTATCCCTGGGACGGCCCAATGGCTGACCGTTTTAATTCACGGCCCAGTGTGGTCATCAAGGCGTTTTGATCGTTGGAACTTTTAGGGATTAAACGGTCCTAAGGAGACCGTTTTAACCCTCATGCGGTCCCAGTGGGACCGTCTTGTGCCCAAACGGCCACCAGGTGACCGTTTATAGTTTCCCCGGTCCCAGGGTTAGGCGGTCCTGGGGAGACCGTTTACTCCTTGAGGTGGCCCAGGAATGGACCGCTATTTCTTTGAACAGTCCCAGGGAGACCGTTTCACCGTGTTGTAGGTCCAGGACTGGGCGGTCCCATGGGGACCGTTCAGCTTCTTGGAGCAGCCTAGAGTGGACCGCCTATATCTTCTGGGCAGCCCAACGGTAAACCGTTTTAACAGAAATGGTCCAGAGTGGACCGCTTGCTGTGTTCAGATTAAACAGGAGTTCGTTTTGTGTCGATTTCAATTCCGGGTGAGTGGGTCTCGATCCACGTGCTGACCTGTGGTCCGACTGATGCTAGGTATATCGTGGGGACCATGTGTTAGGGTGCCATGGGGTCCCGGGAGGTGGTGTTCTCAGCTCGTGTCACCGTGAGTCGGTGTCGATACGAGGAGCGGCCCTTGTACTTTGTCCGGTTTAGACGTTATTTTCCGTTGACTAGAGAGTCTACTCCTTCAGTGACCCTCCACTAGTTGTAGCCTTCCGACAAGCGAGTGGTCCCACTAGGGAGTGGTGGCGAGGCTACACCGATAGACGGTTTGAGACTGGTTACCGTTGGGCCCCACGTCTTGACGCCAGAGTCCGACTGAGGGAAAAACCAGTCGGAGGGCCAGACCTAGGACGTATGGTCTGTGTGTGCACACGTGGTTTGGGGCAGTTGGACCCGCGCTGACGAGCACGACCCTAGCTAGTCACTTGTTCTGTGGTTACTTGTACGGTATCCCCGTTCCACCAGGGGTCAAGGGGGACACCTGAGGGGGGGTCTAAGCCGTCAGTGGACGCATCCGGCCTTGCTTCTAGTGGTTGGTACTCCTGTCTTTGTGTGGTAGCGACTCTTGAGTTTTTGACGAGTTGTCTCGATTTTCGGGCCGTGTGTTCGGTACTAGACGTAGCAGAGCTTTTCCGTTTATTTATTCCTGTAGCTTCTTGTTCTACGTCTAGCTAGTGATAGCTTGTAGTTACCTTCTGCGTAGTTTCTCGGTTCGCAAGGTGGGGACCAAATGATCCCTACTGAGCCTTTTGTTTTAAGGCTCATTCCCTGCGTGTTTTCCGCGTTTCAGGTGAGACGAGGCTTTAGGGAAGCGCTTCCGAGGCTCCACGTGATTCAGGTGCCCAGGATTAGTTGCCAGTTGCCAGGCCGGGGTATGCCCCGTGTAGTTGTACCTTCTTTCTCTGCGCTGTACTAGTTGTGGACTACTGTTATATTTTAGCATGTTGTTATTTTGTGGACCATGTAATTTGTTTAATGTTAATTATTAATTTCCTACTTATTCATGTAAAATGTGTAATTCTGTACTTATTTTAAATTCTTGTGTATTTTCACACCAACCCTTTAACCCTTCCGAGTCTTCGGGCTCGTGGGTGGCGGTTCGAGATTCGAGTTATCGGGTCTCTCTCGGTATTCAGATCTCGGGTTGTTACAACCATGGTGCTTTAACTTTCCAAACTGGGAGTGGGACATTGGATTCTTTGGGATGTGGCCAAGTATCCATTATCAGAGAGGCATACGCATCACTGGCCCCATAGCCCTTGGTGCGGTAGGCAGCATGCCCATTGGGCCAAGGGCGACACTCTGAATTGTTGGTTCTGATCTTGTGGGGGCTTGCACTTGTGTGGTGGCTCATTCCCTACGATGCTTCGTTTGGCAGGTCTGCAGGGCTTTGTGGACATTACTGCTGGACAGGTTCCAAGAGAAGCATCCTGAGGTTAATCCTGGGGATTTCCCATACCCATGCTTTTAAAGGGGATTGATTCTCCCAATGGATATATGTTTTACGACACGTGGAATTAATCGAAGAATATATATGGTGATGCACATTTGTAGCTATTTTAAATAGCATGCGCATTTCTATTAATTTTGTGAGTTTAGGTTTATCAAGCGATTTACGGTTCGTGTCCATAACACTTCCCCATCGACCGCAATTGGTGTTTATTTATATCGAACATAATCCGAACACCCTTATTTAACTACTGAAAGGAGTCATCGACCTCAATACCTGCCGCGATGTTGAGGGTAGACTATCACAAGCACTAGGGGTCACACGTAAGGAGGGGTTTGGGGATCACTCATAATTTGGCACTGATGGAGATGTAGGCCTCAGGCAGGTGAGGTTTTGGCACAGTTTAATACTATCTGGGGGTTTGGCACAGTTTGGCACTGGCAGAGGGTTGGGCTCAATTTAGCACTGGCGATGGGTTTGTCGCAGTTTAGCCCTAACTCGACTTTGGATCTCGGTTGTGAACTTCGGACCATGTTTAGGAAGGACAGTGCAAGTTTCAACTCCACACATAAGACAAGGCCAAGAGTAAAGACAATTTTACAATTCATTGGAAACTCGAGATATTTAGCAATCAACAAGGGCATCTTTATAATGACAATCTTTACATGGCTCAATGACGGCTCAATAAGCTTGATTACATGGCATCAGGGGTTCGCATGTCATTTCTGCAATTGCATAAGTCCCTGGGCTTTCTTGGAGCTTCAGGGAATTTTTGTAATTTTTAACATTACAAGACTCTTGCCCTTAGAATCAAGGTTTGCCAACCCGTTCGTACCGTCCGTCCCGGTCTTTCATTGGGATGGTACGGTATGGGTTGGTACCGTTGCGTACCGAGACAAAAAAAATATTATATATATATATATGTTCTAGTATAATATACCTCAAATGATTTCTTAGTGTAGTTGGTTAAGTGATAACCCATTTAAACGGATGTCCACGGTTTGAATCCCGCCTCTGCCATGTTTTGAAATATTTTTTTAAAATAACTATCTAAAAAATCGAATAAAAACGATGTAAACCACGTTTCGAATCGAGGACCTTACGTTCAAACGTGAGGTCTCTCAACCAACTGACCTACAACATATTTGATATAAAAAATTTAAAATAATATATAAAACGTCCCGGTTGCGTCCCACAAATCGGTCGTCCCGGTCTGTGGCTGAGACGGGACGTGCGGTTCGGACTGTCCCATCCCGGTTTGGCAAACTTTGCTTAGAATGAGACATTGGCGTGACCCGAGGGGCGAGATTTGCTTAAGTGACATTACAAGGGAGTTCTTGTACTATACCCTTCGCACCGGATCACAAGCCAAACAGCTTCCGCAGTTGAACGTCCAGTGTCTTCTCTCGCTCGGTCGCTGATATCTTCTTCTTTCCTTGGCTTTTTACTTGCTATTTAGTTCATTCTTCCTTTTTTTTTGGGGGGGGGGCATAGAGGGGGGGTTTATAGAGATAGAAATGGGGGGGGGGTTTACTCAGACCGAGTAACCCCTTCAGGGATCTACTCAGGTCGGGTGGACCCCAAAGGGGGCTACCCAAATCGGGTAGCCCTCTCCGGGGGTGTAAGGTTTCGCACAGCACCTACGGGCGATGCAGTGGATAACAAAAAATTCATTTGCCCGATTTCGGTGTTATGGAAAGCTTAATCTGTGCTCTAATCGGTGTTTCTAAGACCCTAATTACGGGTTGCGTGTTTCACCTTACGCGGAACGACGCTGTCCGCTAAGTCCGATACAGAGAAACCGAGCCGCACAGCTGTACGGCCTCTAGAGCAGATCCACACGGACCCTTGCGCAGTGACGGTATCTCCCCGGCACAACTTTCCCCGGCTCTAACACCTTCTGGAGAGAGAGAGAGCAAGGGGGAGAAAGGGGGAGGCTAATCCTCTCCTTAATGCTTAATGCTTGATTAGCGTTAAGGGGGGGTTGGAAGGAGAAGCCAAGAGTTCGAATGAACTCACGTAGATGGCTATATATAGAGTGTGGGTTTATTAGAAAAGGGCTCCAAAAGATCGAAACTGTATATATATCCTATCTCATATTATACATATGTATTAAACTCCATTTACACTCCTTTCCAAAAGGAATTAAAAGGAAATAATACATACATTTGTATAATAATTATCCGTCACCCAAGAATCCATTGTGTGTGATCCTCTAGGCCCATAGTCACTCTAGTTTAAGGCCCATTAACTTCTAATTCCTAATTAGAAGTAAATTAAACGTATTATTCGCTTCTACAAGAGCCGAATAATAGTTTAATTCATTCCGAACCTACGATCACGTTGGGTCAAGCAAATCCGCGTGATCCTAGAGGACGCCGGGTTTAAACCAGCCTGTCTGGTACCTGTAAGTCCACAGTTACCGCATCGATATAATCCCTCGCTCCTTCTATGAGTCTGGTACGATCGAGGGTATGGTTTCTGTCAAACCCCATGATCGTGCCATTTGACTATGACCTCCTTAAAGTGTATGACGTCCGTTCTAAACGAACTCACACGACCCTGGCCAGGGATTTAATGGAGCGTCAATGTCATGACCCATTAACTGTCTGATATATACCCGACAGTGAGCGATCCCATCTTGACCATTGATGATCTTCACACGTATCCTGGAGTGGTTAATGACTCGGCAACTCATGACTTATGGTTAAAGTCACTTAGCCAAGTAATTAAACCATTCCAGTCCTCGTGTAAGATCCGATCAATGTCTCAGGTCAAAGGACCAACGATGCTACTGTGACCGTTGGATCTTCAGTTGACATTAGGTATAATCAACCATCTGAAGATCCAATAGCGGATCAGTTCAGTGTATATCCTCCAAGGACATACACCTACACATATGTGCTGGTGCCCCGCACCAATGACCATGAGACTGGTCACTGACACATCATGTGTACTGGTTTAATAGGTAATCAAAGTCCCCAAGTGATTACCCTCCAACCAGGAACAGTTTAAGGTATGTGTTCATGTAAAGTCAGTCTCATAATCGAGATCCCATCTCGAGTTGACTTTACAACCACATATCCTAGGGACAACGTAAAGTAACACAATCGCATATTTACGCTCAAACACCACTTTATTATTAATGAACAAGATCGTACAACTATTGGGCCTACCCGACCCGAAATTGGCCTGTAGCACACCAACACTAACAATCTCCCACTTGAACTACAGCCAATTGCCCACAACTTTGAGGCCCATCTTATCCCGATGACGCTCAAATACAGTCTGTGTCAAAGGCTTAGTCAGTGGATCTGCTATGTTATCTTCTGACGGTACACGCTCTACCATCACATCTCCACGATCAACAATCTCCCGAATAAGGTGAAAGCGCCTGAGAATATGCTTTGACCTTTGGTGAGATCTCGGTTCCTTCGCCTGGGCGATGGCCCCATTATTATCACAAAATAATGGGATGGGAGCTGATATTCCGGGAACTACACTGAGTTCCAAGATGAATTTCTTCATCCAGATGGCTTCTCCAACTGACTGCCCCTCCATTCAACATGAATACAAATTCAGACATGGATTTAGGGTTATCTGGATCTGACTGGAAACTAAAATCTGTGTAAGCTCTAAGCTATAAGTCCTCTCCTCCATAAAGTAGAAAAAGATCCTTAGCCCTTCGCAGGTACTTAAGGATGCCCTTTACTGCCTTCCAGTGCTCTTCGCCTGGATTTGCCTGATATCTACTGACAATGCTCAAAGCATTGGCAACATCAGGCCGTGTACATAGCATTGCATACATGATTGACCCTATCGCCGAAGCATAGGGTACCTTATTCATGTGTGCCACCTCCTCAGAAGTTTTAGGACTCATCCCCTTGGATAGGCAAATTCCATGTCTCATGGGAATGAGACCTCTCTTGGAATTTTCCATCCTAAACCTTTTGAGGATAGTGTCTATGTACATGGATTGGGATAATCCTAGCATCCTTTTAGATCTATCTCGATAGATCCTTATGCCCAGCACATAGGATGCTTCTCCCAAATCCTTCATGGAGAAAGTCTTGGACAACCAAGACTTAGTTGATGTCAACATCCCTACATCATTCCCAATGAGTAAGATGTCATCAACATAAAGGACCAAGAAGGTCACTGAGCTCCCACTGACCTTCTTGTAAACACAGGGTTCATCTTCATTCCGAATGAAGTTGAAAGATTTGACAGCCTCGTCAAATCTTAAGTTCCAGCTTCTAGATGCCTGCTTTAATCCATAAATGGACCTTTGAAGTTTGCATACCTTATTAGGATGTAGCTTGGAAGTGAATCCTTCAGGCTGTACCATGTACACCTCTTCTGACAGGTTTCCATTAAGAAAAGCTGTCTTCACATCCATTTGCCAGATCTCATAATCCAGGTATGCAGCAATGGCAAGGAGGATTCTGATTGACTTAACCATGGCTACCGGCGAAAACGTCTCGTCATAGTCAATGCCTTGCCTTTGACGATATCCTTTCGCCACTAGTCTAGCCTTGTATGTGTCAACCTGTCCATCTGCACCGATTTTCCTTTTGAAAATCCATTTGCAGCCGATAGGGACCTTCCCTTCGGGTACATCAACTAAGTTCCAAACTTTGTTGGTGTACATGGACTGGATCTCTGAATCCATTGCCTCTTGCCATTTCTCGGAGTCTACACTACGGATCGCCTCCTGGTACGACTGAGGATCATCATCCTCATCGATACATACCTTAGAGGACCCCTCTGAGACATGTCCAACATATCTCTCAGGTTCTCTCGGTAGTCTACCAGATCTCCGTAGTGTCAGTGTTTCACCTTGAATAGGATCATCCGATACCATCTCATCTAATGAGTTTGTGTCTATGGGTTGTGGTTCTTGGACCTCGTCCAATTCTATCTGGCTCCCACTATTTTTCTGGAGTAGATATTCTCTTTCCAGAAATACAGCTCTCTTGGCCACTAAGATCCTTTGCTCAGAAGGGTGATAGAAATAATATCCAAACGTCTCCTTTGGATATCCCACAAACCTACACTTATCGGTCCTCGACTCAAGCTTATCACTCTCGTTCTTCTTTACATGAGCAGGACACCCCCAAATTTTAATGTGATTAAAATTTGGTTTCCTGCCCTTCCATATCTCATATGGTATAGAAGGAACTGATTTACTTGAGATCCTATTCAATAAATAAGCTGCAGTCTCTAACGCATAGCCCCAAAGAGACAAGGGTAGTCCTGACATAGACATCATGGATCGGACCATGTCTAACAAGGTCCTGTTTCTCCTTTCGGATACACCATTATGCTGTGGTGTATACGGTGGAGTCCACTGAGAAACTATTCCATGGTCTTTAAGATAAGAAGTGAATTCATGGCTTAAGTATTCACCTCCTCGATCCGATCGAAGAGCCTTAATACTTTTGCCAGTCTGTTTCTCTACTTCATTCTTGTATTCCTTAAACTTCTCAAAGGCTTGTGACTTATGTCTCATTAAATACACATAGCCATATCTAGAGAAGTCATCAATAAAAGAAATGAAATAGAGATAACCTCCTTTTGCTTCTATGGACATGGGTCCACACACATCCGAGTGTATGAGTTCGAGAAGGTCAACAGCCCTCTCACCATGTCCACCAAAAGGAGCCTTGGTCATTTTCCCCATAAGACACGACTCACAGGTATCAAATGGCTTGTATTCGAACGAATTCAAATATCCATTTGAGTGTAAGTGAGAGACTCTTTTCTCACCTACATGACCAAGTCTGCAATGCCATAGAAATGCAGAATTCACTTCATCCGCATTGGAAATTTGCATAACATTAGAACGTGTATCTAATACATAAAGACCATTGACTAATGAACCATTGGCTATAATCAAACCATTATTCATTATAGAGCACCCAGTGCTATTAAAAGCCAATGTATATCCAATGTTATACAAGCCAGAGATTGAAATAATGTTCTTAATAATATTAGGAACATAATAACAGTCATTCAGCTCCAGAATGACTCCTGAAGGTAAACTGAGACGTGCAGTCCCGACAGCTTTGGCAGAAACTAAAGCTCCATTGCCCATCCTCAGTTCAATCTCCTTTTTGCCCAATCGCCTTCTATTTGCCAGCACCTGCACAGAATTGCAGATATGAGATGCACATCCAGTATCCAATACCCATGATGTGGATTCCATATATGACAAATTAAGGTCTATGACAAAAATACCTTCATTTAGAATTGCCTTACAATTCCTTTTCCAATGCCCAGTTTCCCCGCATCGAAAACATTTGTCTTCCTTTTCATTCTTCTTGCCCTTCCCTTTGTCAACCTTGGCGAGCTGCTTACCCGTGGCCTTTTTCTTTCCCTTCCCTTTGTTACTCGTGGTGGATATTTGAGAGGCCTTCCTTTTCTTGTTGGCCCGGCCAACAATCATTATAGATGAAGATGGTTTATCTTTCTGCATAGTTCCTTCAGCACTCTTTAACATGTTGAGCAGCTCCGGGAGAGTTGCATCAATTCTATTCATGTTAAAGTTTATGATGAAGGAAGAAAAGGAATCGGGCAATGACTAGAGTATAAGATCAATGCAGAGTTCAAGATCCAACTTGAACCCCAGTGCATTGAGTCTCTCTATCCACTCCATCATTTTCAGTACATGAGCCTGTACTGAAGAACCCTCAGACATCCGTGTCCTGAAAAGCCTTTTGGAGATGTCATACCTCTCAATCCTACCCTGCTCCCCGAAGAGCTGGCGTAGATTGAGAAGTATACTTCTACAATCAGTCTTTTCAAATTGCCTCTGTAGCTCGGGAGCCATAGAGGCCAACATGTAACATTGGGCAAGGGAGGAGTCCTCAGACCACTTGGCATAAGCCAGTAACTCACCCTCGTCGGCATCAGGAGCCGGCTCAGAATGAACCGTGTCCAACACGTATGCAATCTTTTCGGCGGTAAGGACTATGCGTAGGTTACGCAGCCAATCCGAGTAGTTCGGTCCAGTTAAGCGATTTGCATCCAAGATGCCGCGGAGGGGGTTGGACGACGACATTGTAATCTGGATAAGAAATAAAAGATAACTTAGCATGTGTTCAAATTCTAACTTAGATGTGATTTTTTATCTTAGTTAGTCCCACTATTTTTTCGATCGAACTATATAACCCTCAGTATATAGAACGGGAGATCAGCGAGATCTACCAAGTGGGTCGGAATCCCAACGAGACTGATGTACGACCTTGTGGAAAGCACAACAAGCCATACACCATCTCAAGGGCAGTCAACAGGCACTTGCATCTAATGCAATATCCGATATTCGGCCCCCGAGAAATCATCCCCTTGTGGAAAGCACAACAAAGGATATTCTCGGTTAGATCTAACCATCATTATTACATAGCAATGAGTTCATGACCCGACCCTTGTGGAAAGCACAACAAAGCCGAGTTCAATTCCTCACCCCATTGAGGCCGAGCCTTGGAGTTTAATCCCGCCCCAAACTTATGGACCTTGTGGAAAGCACAACAAATCCATGAAATGAAGACGTTCATTCACTCCATAATGATGGAGGGCCACGATGACTCCTAGAGCCACGCTTACCAGATCTAAAATTTAATCGCGAGGGAATTTAATTTTATCTTGATCTCACCCTAGGTGGTAATATAAATATATCCAATATATTTACCGTACCTAGTAGTTTGCACAAAATAAATGCATCCAATGCAAAAATAAACGCAAGTGATCATGGACTTTAACCCTAATGTAACTAAGACATCCGGCCCGCTTCCGAAGCAGCTGGATCGTCCTCGTCGGGTGTGCTCCACACTTTCAAACTCCGACGCGCATTAATTACAACTTTTACACGGCACGCAGGCCGGAAAAAATTAAATTACATGTGACTCAAATTCTAGCAGCCCTTAGGGCGAGTACAACAATGGAGGAAGATAGAAGTACATTGGAATTTTAACAGAGAGAGAAAGGAGGTTCGCAGACCCCAATTAATTACATTAATCCAAGTCCATGATCACTTGCCAACCCATTCAAATAAAATCAATCAAGGGTTATTTTCTGAAAATAATCCTTACTTTTGAATTTAAAATGAGATGTACAAACAAAAACATGTTAGCTTTATATAATTTTAAAAATCAAAGCATGATTAACTAAAATTAAACACACAAGCAGGCCAATACAAAGTAATTAAAATAGAGCACGTAAAGAACCATCATTTTCTACAGGGGCATCTAATTGAGATAATTAATTAAATTTAAATTTAAATTTAATTATCTAATAATCAAATTTAAATTTAAAATTTAAACATGCCAATAATTTAAATTTAAATTCAAACTAATTATCTAATAATTTTTGTTTGAAAATAAATTTAAATAATACAATTATCCTCAATTAATAATTTTTTAAAATTCAAAATTTGAATTTAATAATTATCTAATAATTAAAATTTAAATAATTGAATTTTCCACATTTAACTTTAATAAAATTTAAAATTTAAATTTTCTAATTATCTAATAATTAAAAATTCAAAAACTTAAATTTTACTGAAGTAACTTCAATTATTACCATTTTATCTCAAGATAAAAAGTAATTATCTCACCTTGGTAAATTCAAATCGGTTAAATAAAATTTACCATTCGACATTTACTATTGAGATAATACTATTTAACTTTTGAAATAAAATTCTATTTAATTTACTGAGCATTTTAATATATATATCTAATATATATATTATCAATACTGCATTAAAGTAAATTAAAAACAAAGCAATATTTTTTTTCAAATAAAAAAAATTCCCGGCAGTAGCCATGGGCGGGGCCGCCCACGCGGGACGCGTGGGCGGTCGCGCCCACGCCCGCGCTTGCCCGCCCCTCCCGCGGGTCAGCGCCCGCGGGTGCTGCGTGCGCCGCCCACGCGGCGCACGCGGCGCACGCGGTGGGCGCACTGCGCCCACTCCGGGGCTAAAAAAAATTTTTTTTTAACTTTTTTTTTAAAAACCATTTGCTCTCCTGATGCCCAGCATCCAGGAAAAATAGAAATGCCCAGCACTCCTGTCTCCAAATAATAATTGAAGATTTAAGAATGCCCCAAAACACGGTTCTTAACGGCGATAAAAATACCGACCAGAGCGCGAACTTGGCTCTGATACCACTGCAATGTTTCGCACAGCACCTACGGGCGACGCAGCGGATAACAAAAAATTCATTTGCCCGATTCCGGTGTTATGGAAAGCTTAATCTGTGCTCTAATCGGTGTTTCTAAGACCCTAATTACGGATTGCGTGTTTCACCTTACGCGGAACGACGCTGTCCCCTAAGCCCGATGCAGAGAAACCGAGCCGCACAGCTGTACGGCCTCTAGAGCAGATCCACACGGACCCTTGCGCAGTGACGGTATCTCCCCGGCACAACTTTCCCCGGCTCTAACACCTTCTGGAGAGAGAGAGAGCAAGGGGGAGAAAGGGGGAGGCTAATCCTCTCCTTAATGCTTAATGCTTGATTAGCGTTAAGGGGGGGTTGGAAGGAGAAGCCAAGAGTTCGAATGAACTCACGTAGATGGCTATATATAGAGTTTGGGTTTATTAGAAAAGGGCTCCAAAAGATCGAAACTGTATATATATCCTATCTCATATTATACATATGTATTAAACTCCATTTACACTCCTTTCCAAAAGGAATTAAAAGGAAATAATACATACATTTGTATAATAATTATCCAACACCCAAGAATCTATTGTGTGTGATCCTCTAGGCCCATAGTCACTCTAGTTTAAGGCTCATTAACTTCTAATTCCTAATTAGAAGTAAATTAAACATATTATTCGTTTCTACAAGAGCCGAATAATAGTTTAATTCATTCCGAACCTACGATCACGTTGGGTCAAGCAAATCCGCGTGATCCTAGAGGACGCCGGGTTTAAACCAGCATGTCTGGTACCTGTAAGTCCACAGTTACCGCATCGATATAATCCCTCGCTCCTTCTATGAGTCTGGTACGATCGAGGGTATGGTTTCTGTCAAATCCCATGATCGTGCCATTTGACTATGACCTCCTTAAAGTGTATGACGTCCGTTCTAAACGAACTCACACGACCCTGGCCAGGGATTTAATGGAGCGTCAATGTCATGACCCATTAACTGTCTGATATATACCCGACAGTGAGCGATCCCATCTTGACCATTGATGATCTTCACACGTATCCTGGAGTGGTTAATGACTCGGCAACTCATGACTTATGGTTAAAGTCACTTAGCCAAGTAATTAAACCATTCCAGTCCTCGTGTAAGATCCGATCAATGTCTCAGGTCAAAGGATCAACGATGCTACTGTGACCGTTGGATCTTCAGTTGACATTAGGTATAATCAACCATCTGAAGATCTAATAGCGGATCAGTTCATTGTATATCCTTCAAGGACATACACCTACACATATGTGCTGGTGCCCCGCACCAATGACCATGAGACTGGTCACTGACACATCATGTGTACTGGTTTAATAGGTAATCAAAGTCCCCAAGTGATTACCCTCCAACCAGGAACAGTTTAAGGTTGTGTTCATGTAAAGTCAGTCTCATAATCGAGATCCCATCTCGAGTTGACTTTACAACCACATATCCTAGGGACAACGTAAGATAACACAATCGCATATTTACGCTCAAACACCACTTTATTATTAATGAACAAGATCGTACAACTATTGGGCCTACCCGACCCGAAATTGACCTGTAGCACACCAACACTAACAGGGGGGTCTACCCGGGGAAGGTGACCCTCAGAGAGGGCTACCCGGACTGGGTAGACCCCATCTCCATGGAGAGAGAGAGAGAGAGAGAGAGAGAGAGGTGGAAGTCTTATAAAAGCCCCCTATTTTTTGATTTTTTAAGGATTTCTTTAGCTTTTGGCCACGTGGAGGAGGAAAACAACTCTTTGATGCTTCCAAGGTCACTTTGTACTCCGCCGTAGCCCCCTTAGGTGAGTACCTAATGAGGACATCACCAGCAATTTCATTTGATCGAGGATCCCGATGCTCGCCAACTATGCCACATCTTGTTTGCCACTATATTTCGAGTCATATGATGTAATATTCATTTTCTTATCATGTACTTTTCCTTTAATTTGAGTCCAATACCTAGGTTAGGTGGCTATTTACCTAAGTCTAGAGTCATTATGTTGGTTAATGGGCCCAATTATATGGGCCAGGCCCAGGGGCGCCCCCTTCCCCTTGGTTAAGTGTTAGTATTCCAAAAGTCAGGGACTTATGTGAAAATGTGGGATTCCTATAAATAGGACCTCAATCCCTCATTTGGAAGCTAATGAATGAATGAAGTATTAAGTGAAAATTTTCACAAGAATTGTCTCTCTCTCTCTAAGGGGTGGATTCCCCTCTCTCTTTCTCTCTCTCTCTCTCTCTAAAGGGGGCGAACCACATTCTCTCTCCTCCCCACCCCCAATTTTGAAATTCACTCTCTCTCCTCCCTATTCACCTCTCATTAAGACCCCTCCCCCTTCCCCATACCTCCCATTTAATTCCCCTCCAACCCCTAGGTGGAATCCCCTTCTCCTAGGCACCTCTCCCTCCTCCCAAGCAACCTTTCCCCTTCCCCAGATAACCTTTCATTTTCCCAAGGGAGAATCCCTTCTCCCAAGCACCCCTTCCCCTCCCCAAGGAAACCCTTCCCATTCCCTAGGCCCCCATTAACCCCTCCATTAACCCACCATTCAAACCAAAGGAGAGATCTCTCTTCCCTCTCTCCTTCCCAACCCAAATTCGCAGCTCCCCCTTCCTCCACTTGCTAGACCACCTCCCAACCCCCTTTCTGCCCCTCCTACACCTTGTATCACCCCCTAACAGACCCCCACATAGTCAGGTGCCACCCCCACACCCATCCACCCCATTGCCCACCCCATCTACTCCGTCTCCCATCACCTATCATCACCCTATTCATCTCAGTCCGCAGGCAGCAGTCAAGGGTCGAGTTGCAGAGTCAACCACGTCTTCACCGGACGTCTTCTGGAGGCGTATCCTACATTTCCGGAAAGATCTTCCAGTCATCTTCGTATGCGAGGTGATCCCGCCCCAATTCGAGTTCGGAGCTGTCCGGGAGAGCCATTCTTCACCGACTACACAGAACCAGTCCGGCCAGAAACCAGAGCTGCCATTCAGAAGCTACTGCGACCACACCAGTGATCCACTTGGTGCGGAACTTGACCAGGGCGAAGATCCACCAGTCCTCTGTCCAACACAGAAAGCGGGACCTCGTTTGGAGTTCGGAGCTCCCCGTTCCAAATTATTTTTCCCAGGTGCGCAGGTCAATCCTGTCAGGGACTGATCAGACCCCCTCTCACTCTTCGGGTTCCACATCCCTGCTCCGACCTCCTCTGGTGCCCATCTTGGTTGCTGATCGAAGAGGATTCGACCACGCTCGTAACCGTCCTGATCCCGTCTCGATTGGATCACGGGAGCGATCGTGGTGAAGTCGCCAACCTGCTGCAACAACCTAAACTCAGTCCAAGGCAGAGCAGAGCAGTGCCGGTCCAGCGTCTGTCCCGGCCAGCGTCGATAACTTCTGGCGCCAACAAAATTCAGGATTCATCCCGGGTCACTCACCAACATTTTGGCGCTGGTCTCGTTCACTTTCAAGTCCGGGAGCGATCACAGCGGAGTCGTCAGCGAGTTCCTGTCAGCTGGCAGAACCGGCGGACAGAACCCCGGGAGGGCAATCCGGCTCCATTCTTAGCTTCACGCCCCTCCCCGCCTGGCCGACTTACCGCCCCTCCCTGTGTGGAGTAGTGTTTGTGTGTAATCCACTTTTCCCCACCCTGAGATCCACCCTCCTGCGTGAGGCGTAGTGCATGTAAATAATTAGCAGGGATCAAGCTTCATCAACGCAGTGTGCGGGGAACCCATACTTCCCCGCTCGCCCTCGTCTCCGAACGGGGTTGGTTTCTTCAAACCAACCGGGTAAGCTCTATCCCTTGCTCTCATATCAGTAGTTTGTTCATATAATATCTGTGGAATTGCTCTGTTGACGGTGAGAGAGCGCCCGACCCCGAAGCTCCCAGTTTACGAGTGATCATCGTGGGATTGTGAGAGAGCGACCATGTGCCCTTTCGGCACCTAGCCAGCCCTTTGATTGTGGGCACCGTACCCTCGCGAGGGCGACCATAGCTTTGCTGGTCCTCTACCAGCAAGGGCTTTGTTCCACTACCTCCACTCGGCATCGCCAAGTCACCCGGAATCGTGTGCGCAACGGTGGTTTGGCAACTTGCGTAATTCTCTACTCTTGTGCGTTGTGCTTGCTTGGTAAGTCCAAGGACCCTCGGTCTAGTTGCTGCACTCTCTAAGTCGGTGTCTCATCAGTACCATACTTGTTACACTTTTAAATTTGTAATTTGACCTATAATACTACTATTTAGTTGAAATGATTTTAATTAATAACTAAGTTAGCTCAAAATAACCCCTTTAGGATAAACCAAAAAAGTCAGGTTCAGGGATCCAATATATAAAATATCAGTCTAATCGGTGTGCCAATTATTCTAACATAATCGGAGAGGTAAGAGTCACCTATGGGAGCTGACAGAATCCGAATCCGATTTCCAGTTTGGGCTCGGCGCTCAAATCACACATTTATGAATTAAGTGAGTTTAAAACCAAAGATGTCAGGTTTGAGGAGTCAAAAATCTAAAATATCGGTCCAATCGATATGTCGATTGTTTCAACACGACTGGGGAGGTGAGAGTAACCTGTAGGAGCTCACAGAATCCAAATCGGATTCCTAGTTTGGGCTCGGCACTTAAATCACCAATTTATGAATTAAGTTAGCTTAAAACTAAACATGTTAGATTCAGGGGGGTCGAAAATATGAAATATCGGTCCGATCGGTGTGCTGATTGTTCCAACATGACTAAGGAGGTGAAAATAACTTGTGAGAGTTCATAGAATCCAAATCGGATTCCTAGTGAGGCTCATCACTCAAGTCACCGACTTATGAATTAAGTTAGTTTAAAACAAAGATGTCAGATTCGAGGGGTCAAAAATCTGAAATACTAGCTCAATCAGTGTGTCGATTGTTCCAACACGATCGGGATGGTGAAAGTGACTTGTGAGAACTAACGGAATCTAAATCAGATTCTTGGTTTAGGCTCGACTCTCAAATCACCCACTTATGAATTAAGTTAATTTAAAACCGAAGAAGTCCAGTTCGGGGGTCAAAAATTTGAAATATCAGTCTGATCAGTGTGCCGATTGTTCTAACATGACTGAGGCGGTGAGAATGACACGTGGGAACTGACAGAATCTAAATTGAACTTCTAGTTTGGGGTACTCAAACCACCCATAAGTTAAATTAAAACTAAAGATGTCGGGTTCGAGGGATCAAAAATTTGAAATACTGATTCGATCGATATGCCAATTATTCCAACACGACTGAGGTGGTAAGAGTGACTTATAAAAACTGATGAAATGCAAATAGGGATTCTTATTTTTAATTTCAAAGAATTTATTTACTTCAATTTGTTTATTAAGAAATCTACTTCATATATGCCCATCTGATATTCTTTTATTTTTTTTAATGTAGGAGGATCCTACTACACATCTACATGACGACGATGGGAGAGATGATGACGTGGAGGAAATAATAGACATTTCTTGATTTTTTTTGACTAATGATGTAAATAAATTGTGCTTTTTAAACATTGCATTCGAATAATTTTGATATATATGTTACGATGAAAGTGTGTATTTTTTATTTTTTATTGTCTATTTTATATGTGAGATTTTCTATTTTGTATGTAAATAAGTTTTTTGATAGTTTAAATATAAATATTTAAAAAATTAAAAAATAAATGGCTACAGATGAGTCTGCCGCTAATCCATCGCTAATAGAAATAAAGAAGAAATAATAAGCGACGGATTAGTGATGAAATTCTTAGCGACGTAGATGAGTCCATCGCTATTCCGTCACCAATTTAAATCGAAGAAGAAGAATTAGCGACAGATTAATGCGTCACCAATTTAAATGAAATAAGAAGAATTAGCGACATATTAATGGCAGATTAACGACAAAATTTTTTTATCGTCAATCCGTCACTAAATAAAGTAAAATTAACGATGAATAATTAAAATTAGAGACGGCTATAACGAACACTGATTCGTCTGTATTCAACGATGGATTTTTTCTATTAGTAAATTATATTTAGCGACAGATTGAAAAGAAAAATTATTTATCTTTAAGGCGTGACGAATTAACGAAACGGAATAGCGACGGATATTACTCCGTCGGTCACTAATTAACGGGACGGAGTTATCCATTGATAATTCGTCACTAATACATGTTTTACGGCATATATATTAGCCACGGATTGACAGCACATTTTTCTTGTAACGTGTTATCTGTTTTTCTATCGCAGCATCTTCCCATCATCATAAATAGGTAATGAGCAACAGATCATACATGGTTTGAGAAACCGGCAACTGCAACTCCTAAATCCGGCCGGTGAGAGAGGAAACCCATAACAACCCAGACTCCCCACGACCACACAAAACCACCCCCACCCCCTCCTCCTCCAACCCTAGCAGCTAATTGTTCGTGTTGCAGAAACCGAGAGAGAGAGAGAGAGAGAGAGGCCTGGTAAAGCTCCCCATCTGTTCTCTTCTCTTCTTCCCCCCTCCAGGTCTCTTCGGCAGGCCCGCTTGCAGATAGGGGCCAAGGGGGAAAGGCTTCTTCCTTCTTGCTGCTTTCTAGCGGCTTCCCCCCGGCGCGCCATGGGAAGAAGCATTCCTTCGGCAGATGCCCATGCCCTGGGCCAAGCCCTCCCGTTCAGCCTCGCCCTCCTCGCCGCCTGGGTCGCGGCAGTCGTCGGCGTCGTCGCGCTGCTCTGCGGTACCCGGAGCCAGAAGTCCTCGTCTGCGAAGGCCGAGCAGCCGCCGGCGTCCTCCCTCCAGAGCACGCCGGAGAACAACAAGGGAGCAGTAGATCAGACCACCGAGGCGGGGGCTGCATCTCCCAGGACGGAGGAGGCCGCCTCGGTGTCGCATCCGCTGCCGCCACCGCCCGGCGCGGCGGCCAAGCAGCAGCACGAGGAGGAGGCTCAGGCGGCGGCCGCGGGGTTTCACGGGCCGCTGCATGGGGAAGCAGCTCCCCGGAGGCCGGGGGCGCGTCGGGGGCTCTCCATGAACCTGAGCATGAAACTGCCGGAGGGGCTGACGAGGATCCGGACGGGGAGGAAGGAGCACAAGGAGGACTCCATCTGGATGAAGACGATCATCATGGGGGAGAAGTGCAGGGTCCCCGACGAGGAGGAGGAAGGGTCCGTCGTCGGCGACGAGAAGGGCAACCGGCAGAAGAGCTACCGGGTGAGGACGCCCAGGTCGCTGCCGGTGTCCCGGACGAACTCGTTCACGGATAAAGATAAAGATAAAGATGGTGGTGCCCCCGCCGGCAAGTGAAAGAGGGCTACGGTACGTTCGGGTGGCGGTTTGATCCGCCATTGATGGACTCTCGGAAGGTGCCAGCGCTTCGGCGGTGGGCGGGGCACTGTCGATCGGGAGGCGGGCCTATGGGGTTGTGGTTTCATTGGGGGGAAGGAGGGTGGGGTGTAGAGTTCGCCATGCACGTCCCTCGTGAACATTATGAACATTGGTGTGTGCGTGTGCGTGTGTCGTCACGTATATGGGAGAATGCCATGTTCATCTTCAACATTTTAGGGTTTGGAAGAAGCCTTCTGAATTGATGATACATCTCTCTCTCTCTCTCTCTCTCTCTCGTGTACAAACGTGCGTGCATATCTATGCCTACATATCTACATATTTGTGTGCTTCCTACGTGGGCGTATACATTTACATAAGCATGGGTGTTGTATACGTGCGTGTGGACATGTACGTGTGCGCGTCGCGTCCTATGTGAGTCCGATAGAAAAATTCTGGAATAGGGTTCCCATGCATGCACACGTAATACCCAAGTTCTCTCTCTCTCTCTCTCTCTCTCTCTCACACACACACACACACACACACACATTATATATATATATATAAGCCGGAGAAAATCGAAGGTGGAGAACTATATTTTTCTATGTACTCAAAATAATATGTTTGTCCCATAGTCTCTATTTTCCGTCCCTCTCCACGAAGAAATAGAATACAAGGCAAAAAAAAAAAATCTCCGGTGAAGTCTTTTTTTCTTCTTCATCTTCTCATCTTACTCTATCTCACATGTGAGAATACAAACACATAAGATCGATCTGAATGAGCTACTACCCCGGATTCAGAGCTGGAATTGGTAGGTGCACCAGAGACTCCTGTCCAGAAGCAACAGGACGAAACACCGGGCTCATCGGATCCAATTGCCGGTGGAGCGAATCAGCTTCACATGAGACCACCGGCAGCGTCGTTTGTAAGAGCAAACCATGGCGGGGGAAGGCAATCCCCATCCACTACCCTCCATACCAGAGCAGAGAGCGCTGTGGCAACGCTGGCGTACGTGTCACACATATATATATATAGATTAAGGGGGCAAATGCTACGAGGAAGGGAGGATATTAGATACAGAAACTAATTGTGCAGGGGTTATATTAATATATATTGTTTGGGACGCGGGGTTTCTCATGACGCTCTTTTGCTACGGAAGGGGATCGATTGAGGAAGAGCTGCCCTCCTCCACCGGGCCCATCTTTCTTCGGCCACTGAAGTGAAGAATCCTGCGGGCTCCAGCGGAATCACTTGCGTCCTTCCTCCTCCCGGCTCATGAAAGGGTAGTAGCTAGGTTCAGTCATCATCATCTCCTATATTTGTGAGGACGAGATACTTTTCGAATCGATTTGTGTGAACCAATGAATGTCCAAATGCTCGTCAATCCAGAGGTGGCGACGGATTCCGCGGAGAGATTGTTTCTCCAAGGTACGTAGAGAAGAAAGAAAATCAATAATCCCACCTTGTTGCCAAATGCATCCGCCCAAGGTGGTAGGAAGAGCCTCTCCCTCCTTCCCCACCACGTGGATGGATGGAAGTTAATAGATCCCTTAGGGCAGTAGGTGGAATTGAACTCAATTGATGCTCATCTAAATAATAATAATAATAATAATAATAATAATAATGGGATGTTGAATTCATCAGAAGGGAAGACGGAGATAGTGAAGGCTGGCTGCCTTATTCCACCATTATCGGGCGGATATATAATATAAGAAAGCCACATCAAAAATATTAACACCATGTTTTCCACTATATCATCAAACAGCCTGGAAGGCTTATACTCTCAATATCAGAGGCAGAGGACCGTCAAAAGACCATGGGATGAGAGATGTGAAGGACAACAGAGGGAGGAGCACACACATATAAATGCCAAAAAACATGATGCCCGTCTCTAGGCCTTCTCTTTTGCAGGCGATGTTATCAAAGGATGCAATGCGGAAGCCTGGATAATTGTTCCAGGACTCGGGTCCCTAATGCGGGCCGAGCCTGGCCGCCTCAGATTCTGGTTCTTCTCGCGGCTCCTCTGGAGGTGGTGTCGCAGTGGCCTCGGAAGAAGAGGTATCAAGCGTGTTGAACAAACGAGAAGGATCACCCCAACAATAATCAACAGCCTGAAACCAAGAAAAAAAAGGGACTCGTAATATCTATCACATCCATATGACGTCCTGAATGGAGGAGGAGAGAGGGAACACAGGACTACACGAGCATTGCTTTTATCACATCGCTGTTTTCTCCAGACTATTGATACAAGACGTGCCCATGAAAAACAAAAGCTTGTAGTCTGGCTACCATTCCAGGCCGATAGAAAAGTAGCATGATTGTGGTTGATTAATGGCCTTGCAACAGATGGATATTGGTATGAACACAGTCATCTTGACTGGGAATTTTGAGTATCACTTGGAATATCAAAATAGAAAAATGGCTAGTATTATCAGACAAAAAAAAATCAGAAAAACAGGCTTCCTATCGTACATTGCTCTTGCCTTTGGACCATAGTGCAAGCAAGAACATGTGCAAAAACACAAAGGTGTAACCACAGGGTGCTTTCCCAAGATTGAAGATTCAGGAGAGGAATATTGTTGCTCATTTTTCACTGTCAACCACCATGAAATAAATGAGATTTCATGCTAATAAGATGCCATCAACAAGAAATAAAGAAAATGATACATCGGTGCTTAAGATGAGACTTCTGTCTAGGTTCAGAAGTTCCCAAGAAATGTATCACAAACACTTTACAAATATTTTTGGCCCGTTCTCTTTTTTTTAAAGAAAATTTAACCCCACGGAGTCAGAGTGGTTAGCTACGTGCCTGGTTTTCTATCCATGCATCTCAGGAGCTACATCATTGACAAGAAGACAATATCAAGATCCCATAAAAGGAGTGGACGCCTCATGTATTCTTCCAGATAATGAGGAGATTGAATATGTTTTAAGGCCAGTTAACTCAATCCAAGGGCTAGTTGGCAGGTAGAATGGGGAAAAACCTATTTCTGAAGTTTACAGACATCCTTGTCCAACATAGTAGGCATCCACTTCAACATCATGTTGATAAAGTTGGAAATTCTATAATGTCGAAGTGTCGGCAAGAGTCATGACCAATTTCATAATGTAAAGGAACTCAAGAAATCCGAGGCTAATTAATTTGTCAAGTGATAACTAAGGAGACTGATAAAAACATTAATTACCATCCAAGTAAGAGAGCAAGCCGGGGCAATGGATCAGATGGCAGACGTTCACCTAAAGCAAGCATACCAGCAAGAACTCCAGTAACTATTGATGCTACAGCAGCACATGTGGACACCACAATAGCCCTCCCATGCTTTAGACCCCGTGTCTGTTCAAAGTAAAAAGTGATCTCAGCAAATTTGAGTATTATGCATGGAACGTGGTTCAGCCTTAGACATGTAAGTATACGAAAATTCAAGAGTAAGTATTGCTTTAAAATAAAACACCCAAGGAAAAGGATTTTCCCCAAGAAGAACAAGGTAGACAGTTGATAGAAGTATGATATACCATGGAAATTTCTCTTTAACACTGTTCAAAAGTTAGTAATGATATCTGACCTCTAATTTAAAAGTCTCCTCAGCATAGAAAGAAAGATTGGCCAAAAGTAGAGATCTGACACACATTTTCCAATAAGAAAAACCCACAAAGCTGATGAAAGATGTTTTATGTCATGTAGCTCTCTCCACAGCATTGTTCAGAATTTAATTATAACCGTTGATCTTTGATTTAAAGACTCCCAATTAAAGAACAAATGAATGACTTCTGTCCAAATCCAGAGATCCATCAATCCTCCTTGAAAACTAATCCTGGAACAGAGACTAGTAAATCAAGAACTTAAGGTACCCAAAACAAATAGGAACTGGCCAAGAACGCCCCTGATTGAGTCATCTCAGGCACAGGACAGTAAGGTTGGGGAGGAAAAGCTGGATATTTGTTAAAATCTGATTCAGACTAGTACCAAGGTATTAAAGAAATTATCCAAGACATAATAACAGATGGATATTAAATGGATAGTAGTCGTAGAGGATACAAAGAAACCCCAATCCATTCCAATTAAATACCCATCCGATTAAGATTTTTTTTTTTTTTTAAAAAAGTGGATGGTACCACAAGTATATATTAAAGAAGATAGGGATATATAGGTATAAGCTATCAGCTCTCAAAAACCCCTTTACAAAAAGGACCACCACACCATGAAGGTGTTCCCAATTAACTCCCCAACAACAAAAAGAGAGACGAGTTATGAGTCTCCACTTTACATAAATGCTTAGCCCAAAAAGTCACTATCTCACAAACAAAAGAAAATAACCTATCTTCCAGCCTTGCTTCTCTTTTGAAGATTCTATTGTTCCTCTCAATCCACAAGGCCCAAAGTGTGGCATGAACAAATGATGTTGTCGCCCTTATGGTTCCACCTCCTATACCACTTGATGAAGAGCTGTTGCACCCCCACAAAATAACCTAAGGGTTGCTGCAATCTCCGGCCGATCATCGTCCATACACCCCTCGCATAGGGGCAGCCTGTGAACAAATGGTTCAGGTCCTCCTCATCCCCGCACAAGCAACATAAGGTAGCAATATGTTGGAGAAAAGACGTCACCCTATCACAGGTGGGAAGCCGACCGTGTGAGATCCTCCAAACCAGTAGCTTCACTTTCAGTGACACACTCCTCCCTCCGAAACTACTGGCGACCAGACAAAAGTCTAGAAGGAAAGTCGAGAGATGTTCCAACTAGTTCATCTCCTTAAGGTAGTGATTCCTCCTGAAAGTGAGAGCCCAAATACCTCCAGCCAGGTATGCATCAAAAGAGTGAGCCACAGAACCTCCATGTGCACCTACAATAGCGTACAGTGACGAAAAGGCCTCCGCTACTGTGAAATCACTGCACCACCTGCCCTGCCAGAACAAGCACCTCTCTCCGTCACCCAGGCTTACCGGAACACTATCTTTGATAAAATCTACACTGAAGGATGTCTGTCCAAATCGGGGAGACACTATGCATACTGGATGGAGTCGAATCCCAAACTCTGGATGAGTGATATCTCTATCTGATCAGTTGTGCCCATAGCCCTCCATCCTCTGCCCTGAGTCTCCACAGCCACTTACACAATAAGGCCAAACTGAAGTCCCCGATGTTCTTGATGTCCACGCTACATGTTTCCTTACTCTTGCAAACTCCACCCCAAAAAATATCATGTCAACCTATGTCTCTGTTTCCACTGCCATGCCAAAAAAATCTAGCCTGGATGGATTCTAACTTCTTCACCACTGTCTTGGGGACCCTGAAGATAGAAAGGAAATAGATCGGCAAAGTCCAGCATAGATCTGCATAATACCACACGCCCTCCGTAAGAAAGGAGCCTAACCTTCCATCTTGTAAGCATGGATTCATATCTTTGAACCACCACTTGCCAATCTCTACAGTGAAGAGCCCCTAAGAACAAAGGAAGGCCCAGATAAGAGAAAGAAAACTCCCCAATTTGGCACCCGAAAATATAAGCTTCCCGACTGAGTGCCAAGGCCTTCATGTTGATCCCCGTTATATGGCTTTTGTTGTAGTTCACCTTCAGAGCACTGATGTCCTGCAACATCTCTATCATACATCTGTTGCTCCTCGTCAACGAGGAAGAGGATAGTATCGTCGGCATACTGAAGGTGGGTGATACTACTACTAAATTGGCCTACCTGGAAACCTTGAATAATGTCTGCTACTTCAGCTCTCGTCTATAGCCTACTCAAGATCTGAGCTACCAGAACAAATAAGAGAGGAGATAATGGGTCTCCCGCCAAAGCCCTTTCCCACTGGAGATGTACGAGGAAGGCTGCCCATTAATGAGCACAGAAAAAGTAGATGAGATACACTCTTGTATCCATCTAATCCATGTCAGATGAAATCCCATATTCTCTAGCACCTGAAGGAGGAAGCTCCAATTGACCCTATCAAATGCCTTCTCAAAGTCCAACTTGAGGGCTACACCCCTCTTCCTATTGTGTTTCATAGCATACAAACAATCATGAGCAACAAGAAAATTCTTATGGATATGTCTTCTCCTGATGAAGGCCCCCTGGTGACCACTAACCAATCAACCAATGACCCCATCTAGCCTCTTGGCCAACACCTTTGTAATAATTTCAAATGTGTTGTTCAATAGGCTAATGGGTCTAAAATCAGTCAAATCATGTGAACCCTTCTTCTTAGGAATCAAAACCAGGATGGTTTTGCTAATACCCCTCAAATGAGCCATGTCATCCTAGAATTCTTTAACTGCACCAATGAGGTCTTGCTCGATAATGTCCCAATAATGCTGAAAGAACACCACAGGGAAACCATCTGGCTCGGAGGCCTTGTCCCTTGCAAGAGAGAAAGTCATATGTTTGATCTCCTCCTCTAGAAACGGGCTCGCGAGAGCCTCACTCTCTGTAGAAGAGAGATGCGGGAGCAAGTCTTCTGCGAAGTTAGGCCTGCTCATCTACTCCTCGGTGAAGAGCCTGGCGTAGAACCCCATGGCGTATCATCTGATGTCTTCCTCCCTATGGACAGTTTGATCCCCAACCTACATAGAAGCAATATGATTCGCCCTCCTCCTTCTCGAAGCAATCCTATGGAAGTAAGTTGTATTCCTGTCACCTTCGTTAAGTCATTTCTCCGTCAATCTATCCTTCCAGTAAATCTCTTCCCCGATGAGAATCTCATCATAATCTACACCAAGAGACTCCATGCTCATCTTATCAACATCATCTAACAAACTTGCCTCCTCCAACTCGTTCAGAGCCTCAAGTTGATGAAGAATCCTCTCCTTCGCCTACCTGCCGAGAAGACTCCCACTAGCACCCTATCTTCTAAGCACGTGGCCAAATGTGAGAGAGCCATGGGGACTCTAACCCTGCCATGCACTGCCCATTGTGTCCAAGAAATCTGCTTCTTTAAGCCAATCTCTCTCAAACTAAAAGCTTGTCTCCTCTCATGACCTTAGCTAGTCCTCAAGAGGATAGGCTTATGATCAGAGATCGGCCTAACCAAACAGGAAGCCTACATATGAGAGAAGCGGTCCTAGTCCGCGGACACCAGAAATTTGTCTAGTTTAAAACAAGACAGAGTCTCCCTCAAATTCGACCAGGTGAACTGGGTATTCATCAATCCAATGTCAATGAGGGCAGCCGACTGAATGAAGTCACAGAAGTCCTCTGTCTCCCCCAAGTGAGGATGAGCTTCCGTCTTCTCAAAAGCTGAAGTCGCCGCATTGAAATCTCCACCCATGCACTAGGGCCGGCCCGAAGAAAGGTGGTAAACAAGCAACTCCTACCAGAGAGTTCTCTCCCCTTCCCTAGTTTGAGGGCCGTAGATCTCAGAGAAGTCGCAAGATAAATCGTCCCTCAAGCAACGGAAGTGAAGAGAGAGGAGCCCAACGACCAACCTATTTTTCCTCCCCCACCTCCACTTCAAAAGGGTTCCACACCACCATGATCCCATCAGCCCTACCCACCGCCAGGGAAGCCACCCCCTTCGAAAATCTACTACCACCTATCTCCCTCATCAGCCCCTCATCATCCCCATCACACTTAGCCTGTTATAGGTAGAGGGTGTCAACCTTACACCTCCTCACCATCTCCCTCACCATTCTCCTCTTCTCACCCCCACCTAAACATCTCACATTCCATGAGATGATCCACATGGGGACCGGAGTGTGTTCCCCTCTCCTCCCTCCTGTTCCTCACCCTCCACCCTTCCCTCTTGACTGCCCCTTACAGCCTTCATTTGAGATTTTTTCCTTCTTCGCAACCCTCGCCAAAGCTGCTAACCATCTCTTGTGGATAAGGATGAGATACTGCCTAAAACCCTTATCCACCCCCTCTCATACGAGACCCCCAACTTCTCCGCCAGATTCCTCATGTGGTCCTCCGTCAACCTCTCCACCATGCCCATCAGCTCTTTCCCCTCCTCCTTGCCTAGTATACCTCCTCCAACTCCTCCAAGAATCCATCCCCAGCGGTAGGAGTGCCCGAGAGATCGGTCTCGGACAGCCACTGAAGAAGTCCCACAACCTTCGCAAGGAGATTACCATAGGACGGGTCTACAAGTGATGCTGTCGGGGGCACCAAGCACAGGTCACCATCCTCCTCAACAACCTCCAAGTTGAGAGCGGCAAGAGCCGGTGTAGACAGGCGGGGTAACAAGAGATCCGGCAGAAGGTCGGACCCCTCTGACTCCTTCTAGCACCCCAAAGCCCTCGACAGGCTCTCTCGGAGGCCGTTGAAATGCTGCACCTCCTCTGCGCCGGAAGCGGCCAACGGCTGCAAGGCCAGCCTTCCATCTGCTGCAAGCCACCATTTGGAACTGCGAGATCATCCCTCCATGGCAAGGCAAGGGGTGACAACTGCACAGGAACACCAAAAGCCCCCCCAGCTGCCGACAGAAGGGGAGCCGGCACCCCATTCGCTGGGAGCTTAGCCACCGTCCACCTGTCCAAGGGCTCGTCGACCCCCCGGCCAAACCCCTCGACACTCGGACCCTCCATGACGATGACCTGCTTACCCTTCCCATCACCGGAGGTGAGGGGTGGCAATGGTAGCATGCCCCCTGCCCATGCCGGTCTATTTTATTCATATCAACTGCAAGCATACGATCAACCACATCCTGAGTAGCCACCCTAGGGAATGGATGTTGTTGAGGGGATCAATTTGGATGTATGAATGAACAGAGCCTCCTGAAATGCATAGTTGTCAAGGCGACCAAGGCGAGCTTGGGGTTCTCGAGTGCCTAAGCGCTTAGACGCCTGCCTAAGCGGCGCTTAGGCGTCAATTTTTTATATAAATTAATCATGATTATTACAAATATGGGAAACAACACTAGTATGAACATATAAATAAAAATTAATAGAAATGACATTGCAATAAAATATCAAATTTTATTTTGAGATAAAATTAACAATAAAAATTGGACTTTCAGAATAAATAAAATACTAACCTGATGTTTGCCAATTTCTTCCAAAAATATGCAAATCATACTCGAAACAACATACATATAATATAAAGCAGATACGAAAAGAAAAAGACATCTCTCATTATCACATACAATCAATAATAAAGTAAACAAACACATAACTAAGGAAGTACCATAGATGACCACCGTAAAAAAAAATAAGACATACAAAATTAAAATTAAAATTTAAAATACTTTATTAACAAATTAACCCCATTATTAATTGAAAAAGGGAGAAGGCATGATAGAGAGAGAGGGACTGAGAGAGAGAGTTGTAAACTGTGTGTGTGTGTGAGAGAGACAGAGAGAGGAGGAAGGGTGGGGGAAAGAGAGAGAAGGGGGCAAGGGGAGAGAAGAGATAAACAGACAGAGAGAGGGGGCAGGAGAGAGAGAGAGGGTGGGTCTCACTGTGAGTGTGAGAGAGAAATAGAGAGAGAGTGTGTTAGAGTGTGGAGCCCGAACGCGCCATCGTGCGCCCTCGCACGCAGACGCGATCAGGTCGCGGGGGTCAAGGGGGCAGCGCCCCTTGCGGGGGTCAAGGGGGCAGCCCCCGGAAGAAAATTTCTATTTATAACAGGGGAGAAGAGGGAGACGAAGCTAGCAGGGGGCCGCCTAGGCGCCGCTTTGGCCGCCCAAGCGGCGCCTTTTTCAAGCCCAAAAAGGCGTGGGGGCGCCTAGGCTTCGCGAAACCGCCTTCCCGCCTAGGCGCCGCTTAAGCGGCGCCTAGGCGGGCGCCTTGACAACTATGCTGAAATGCCAGAAAATACAGTAAATCTCTAGGCACCAAAAATTCTCCTGAAAGTTTCCAAGTTCTGGCTAACTTATTAATGCATCCCCCAGAATTTAGCTTCTCTACACAGTGCTGTGTCGAAAGGATTGACATGCCAGCTCTACCATCGTCAAGTAATTTCAATGTCCCTCTGGAATGAAGCTACTAAATACTCCTTACTCGGAAATAAGGCATCATCCCCCAAACACATAGCTTCACGATCCAGCTCACTCATGAGACAATCTCATGAGTCAATAGCATGTTTCTTCTGCAGCTGCAGCATAATCAATCTCATGTTTCAATGGCTCTTGAAAGAGCAATGCATTGATGTTTTCACCAAGGAGGCATCCTGGGACCTGAACACCATATTAAGGAATATCATCAAGATACTTAAGTACTTCCATCTCATGGGGCTCACAACATAATAGAACCCAGGCAGCCCACAGACTTAATCAAGTTGCCAAGGAGTCCCTCAGGGGTGGGAGAGTTGGATAAACACTTTGTAGACAACCGCAAAGTTGTAGTATCAACTCCCACTAGTGGGCAAAGATGCAGGGCAGGTACCAACCTGGGGTTTATGTGGGTTCTGACCTCACAGACTGCACTGGTGGGGGTGGGGGGGTTGGTGGTGTTGGACTTCCGTCCAAGAGACATTTGGCCTGCATATGGCTTGGGCTGCTGGTGATTCATGCTTGATCCTTGGTGGGTTGTTTACTCTTGGGTTTAAAAATAAATAAATAAATAAATGAAGTTACCAAGGTCTGAATTTCTCACCTCCAAACGTCACATCAGAGAGTTCAGAAACTCTGTAAGCCTTATAAGGTTTTTGAGGATAAATTCAGTGGCAAAGAACCATCTTAGGTTTTCGTGTACTTCTTATGTGCTCTAGCCACCTCACCATAGTACTATGTCTAGTCTCGACAAATAGTCTTTTTTGGCATAATGGAGATAAAGATCATAAACCCTATAGTTTTAGAGATCAAGAATATGAATTTGGGGCAGCGGATGTTATGTTACGAATTTCAGAATTTTTTGAAAACATACCAACATTGCAGTAAAAGTTAGAATATCAAACCAAAGTTTTTTAGGAGGTGACAGTGGGTCTCATTTCATTGAAGAAATTAAAGAAATACAAAGAAAAAGGGTTTGAACTCCCCAATACAGAGGAACCTTCTCTTTTAAAAGACCCCACACTAATAAACCCAGAAGACAAGGGCTGCATGCTTGTGAGGGAGATAAACCCCCACCCATACAAAGAAAAAGAAACCCTTACACTGTGAAACAACACCAGATAATGACTTTTTGGAGCACAGAGATCCCAAAGCCCTAATCCTATCTAAGCCTGCCTACCTCAACCATGCAACTAACCAGTGAACAGCCTGTCTGCTGGTGGCAAAGATGCTGCTGAAGTCTTTTATGAAATCTTCTTGAATATCTCTCAATCCATATTGCCTGTGTCATAGCAGGTAGCAATATGTGCCAGAATTCTTTCCCCTCATTGCAACTAGCACTGTCCCATTTTCTCATCATGTTAAGTATGTTGCCTGAACTCCACCACTGAAAACTAGCAGATATGAACAGAATTTTCTACTCAACATCCACAATCCCGCAGGAACAAAACAGGTGATCAGCATTTTTGTCATGAATACGACAAAAGAGGCAAGCGAAATTCGGGTCTGGCCAAAACCTTTTAACCTGTTTCTAGAAGGTAATCTGCCTCAGTGCCTATAGCCAATTTCCAAAGAAAGAACCTTATCTTAGTGAGGATATACTTACATCAAACTGGTTTTTTCAATCACACCCGAAACCACCATCATCCAGGAAACCTACAAAACATCTAACTTAAAACTGATGAGGGACGCCTAGATAGACTCGACAAAAATAAGCAATTTCCCATAAACGGGCAGCAAGCCTCACAATCTACCAAAGTCCACGAGTCACATGAAAATTAAAGTACAACAACTTGGATGGCCCTCAAAATAATATTGTGCAGATGGTTGGTAATTAAGGAACTACCACATACTTGGGGCACACTCAACTCACAACGAGGTAGATTTAGAACGCAACATTTAGGCTCGCTCTCTCACTAAACCAGCAATTAAAACAAACATAGATAGGCACTTGGGTAGAACAAATAAACAACCAACAGATATAGGGTTCTAGCCCGTAACTTTGTGTGGGGAGGCGATTGTAGTCACTCGCCAGTTAAGAACTACACACCACAAGAGAAGGAAAAAGGATTACAAGGGATAGGAAAGAAATAGAGTTATTGAGAAAGACACGTAGTCTGGCAACAGCTGACCCTAGCGCTGATGGTGGACCCGCTGGCAGGCTGCTGGATCCACCAATAGTAGATTCGCAAGATGCACAGGGTCTCTGCGATTGTTGTTGCCGCATGCTAGCATGGAGGAGAGACACGTGGGCGGGCTGGCCTTCAGGTCGCGGGCACTACAGGTGGCTGCACACTGGCGCGGACAATGGGGTGACAACGGCTTCTACAAGTGCAGCAAGTGTGCTGCAGTTGCCGTGCTGCCGTACGGTTTGTATGCCGGGGGGGGGGGGGGGGGGTCGCGGTGTCCACTAAAGGGGGCGGGCGCATTGGCGAGGCACTGTAGGTGCAGGATCATACCCGACGAACTGGATATGGAAAAGAGAGGGAATAAGGTTTTTTTTTTGGGGGGGGGGGAGAGAGAGAAAGGAACAGGGAGAAAAGACTAAACAAGGATACGAAAAGGAGAAAGAAACAAAAGAGAGAGAGAAGCAAAAGGAGTTGGGGGTGGAGACAGGATGAAGAAACGAAGAGCACCGTGGGGAAGAAGGAGAGGGTTCAGAGAGTGAAAGAGTAGTAAAGCAGCAGCAAGGCAATGACGGTGCTATCATGGGCCTCTTGGTCGCCTCCCTCTCGGAGGTTCTCTCTCCCTCTCAAAGTTCTTTGGTTGCAAGAAAAAAATCTTCAGCTCTATTGAAAAAGAAAGAAGATTACATCAATCTTTATAGACAATTCCCTAACATAAATCCAAATTGGAAGGACCCCACTCCTACCCAAAGGAAACCACTGAAAAATAAAATCAAACTAATAGAGTAATGTCCTCTTCCAAGCCATAGCATAAATGAAACTGGATGATGGAGCCTTTGGTACACTCGGGCAGGGTCAAACCTAGGGTCGACCCTAGTCTCCCCACAAACTCTCTAAGGGTGGAACTCGACCCCATCAATTGTGGGCCAATTCCGCTTTGATAGCACTCTAGTAAGTCTTGATCAATGCACTGCAGCTCCTCTCTCACAATCCATGAATCATCTGATGTCAGTCTGTCTAGCACTGATACCCTTGATCACTGGTGGAATTTTACATGTTCATCTAGTATGCATTTGATCTGATCGCGCCATGTAGGAAATCTGGCTGGTGGACACTCAGATGTGGGGTCACGCTCAAGGGCTGGTGAAGGCTCAAATGGATCACTGTGAATAACTGTTGAACCATGATATACTGGCAAATCTGAAATCTTGAACATTGAGCTAATTCCATAATCGGGTAGTAAGTCCACAACATATGCATTCGATTCGGCCCATTTCAACACTTTGAATGGACTTACCCTACAAGCATGGAGCTTCTTCATGGCTCTAGATGCACCCTAACTATCACATAATCACCCTTGTGGAACTCCTAAACTCTCTTATGTGCATCTACCAAACACTTACAAGAGTCATTGCTTGCTTCAATGTGTTTGCTAATGTCCTCATGTATTTATTATTTATTTTACCAGAACCAGATCGAAAATTTTTATGTTCAGACTCCTAATATGCTGCGCAAAAGACTCGGCTACTCTGAGACTCTAGCATGTGTTAACATAGGAATGAGGTCAGCAGGCTTTCTAGGCTTGTAACCATGCACAATCTCAAATGGACTCATACTAATGGGCCTATTGACTGAGCTGTAATATGCAAACTCGGCAAATGGGAGAATGAGATCTCAATTCCCAACACGCTCACCAACTAGACAACGCAAGAGGTTTCCTAAGCTCCGATTGACTACCTCCATTTGCCCATCAGACTGAGGATGGTAGGCAATGGAAAACTTGAGTTTAGTGCCCATCTTGTGCTAAAGTGTCTTCCAAAAGTAACTCATGAACCTCACATCCATGTCTGACACAATGGTTTTGGAAAGCCATGCAATTTGACCACTTAATCAAAATAAAGCCTAGCGACTCTAGTGCCATAAGAAGTTTTGAAATAGGGCAAAATGTGGGCCATCTTAGAAAACCTATCCACCACCCTAAAGATAGAATCAAGCTTCGTCTGGGTCCGAGGCAATCCTAGCACAAAGTTCATGCTAACATCTTGCCAAAGACAATCTGGCACAGGTAGAGGGGTATAAAGGCCGGTGTTCTTCATCCTTCGCTTAGCCATAGCACAAGTAAAACACTAGACCACAGTCTGTGCCACATCCCTCTTAAGGCCCGGCCAATAGAACTGATCCTCAACTACCTCTATGTCTTGTTTCGACCAAAGTGCCCTGCTAAACCACCACAGACAAGAAAAATCCCTAAGTGAAGAGTGTAGGATGTATAAACAATGGCCCCTGATACTCATCCTGAAGAACATAGTCACTAAAGTCCCATGAGGGTCCCACCCGAAGTGCAGCCACAATCTCAACAAAATCAGGACAGCCCTCATAAACTTTCCTCAACCTATCAAATCTTGTTTTTCTGAAAAGTAGGTGATACCACTAGTATATTAATAGAAGAAAGGGATGTACAGGTATAAGCTCTCAGCTCTCAAACAAGGATGGCAGTGTCGGTTTCGGACTCGGTTTCGGCCGGGTCCGAAACCGATACGACTCGGTATCGGTTTCGGTTTCGGTTTCGGCCGAAACCGGTTCAAAACAGTTAGAAAAGGCCAAAATTGGGGCCAGCAGGTTAGGTTTCGACCGAAACCGGACGGTTTCTGTCGGTTTCGGTCCGAAATCGGACGGTTTCGGTCCAAAACTATTAAAAAATTATTATTTTTTGGTATCGGGCCTGCTACAGTGCAAAGGCCCGTTTCGGTGTCGGTATAGGCCGAAACCGATACGTTTCGGCCGAAACGTATCGGTTTCGGCCGATACTGCCAACCTGACTCTCAAAAACCCCTATACAAAAAACCACTCTAGTCGACAACAAAGCAACTCAACGACTAAGTGCATTAGCTGCTTGATTCTCGACCCCTAGCTTGTGCTTTGATACAAATGTGTAAGCCTGGAAGAACTCACACACTTTCCATGCCTCGGATTCAGCTTCTTTGGAGAGTTGAGAAATTGAAGAGCCACATCATCCGAGAATAGGACAAACTCCTATGGTAGGAGATAGCATCTCCAATATTGCAATGCCCACACTGTCACGTAAAACTCCTTGTCATAGGTGGAGTACCTGGACTTCACCTCATTCAGCTTTTAGTGAGCCACCATCCTGACTCAAAACACCTATAATGCCAACTCTAAAGGCATCACAGTCATCTCAAACACTTGAAAAAAATCGGGCAATCAAAGAACAGGTGCATGGGTCATCTTATCCTTGATCACCTAAAAGGCCCTAGCAACAACCTTTGTCCACTTAAATGTTCCCCTTTCGATACAACCAGGGATAGGAAACATGATGCTAACCCTTAAGCAACGATAAAAACCGCTAAGCCACGAAAATTATGAACATCATGAATGTTCTTTGGCTCGGCCCACTCTATGATTGCCTTAACCCCAAGAAAATCATGGGCATCATGTTCTTCTGCTCGGCTCGGCACATACACCCTTGGAATAGACAATAAACCCCAAGAAAACTATAAGGTTAATCATGAACGCACACTTCTTAAGGTTACCATAGAGACTCTCCTTCTAAGGGTAGTACAAACTTGGCGAAGGTGGTCCACATACTCCTCCCTAGTCCGACTATAGATGAGGATATCCTCAAAGTACATGATTACAAATATGCCAACGCAAGTATTGTGATAACCAGGATGGCTGGATTTCACATGATTGTTGACACAATCGACTGTCTACTATCTGGAGAAGCATTATGAGCTTGATGGATTTCTATAGTTCTTCAACAGAAATTAAAGTTGTTGATGGTCGCAAGACAAACTTCTGGGAGGATCCTTGGATAAATAGTAGGCTTCTCAAGGAAGACTTCTCAAACCTCTTTGAAATTGCATGCAGGAAGAGAGCTAGGATAAGTGATCTGTGGTCTCATTCTCATCAGCAACCAGGTTGAAGCATAGAGTTTCGGAGAGGCCTGAGTGAGGTGGAGTGGCAAGAGTTCCTGTGGTTCTCTCACTTGCTAGACAGCATACTTGTTACCCAGGGAGCCAGAGATATCATGAGATGGAAATGGGATAAGTCAAGTTCATTCTCTGTTAGATCAGCTACTCAGATTTTGGCTCAAGGGGGTCTGAAAGTTGCTTGGTTCAAGCAGGTGTGGAACACTAAACTGCCCATAAAGATCAGAATTTTCCTTTGGAAGATTGCTTGGGGGAGATTTGCAACAGCTGATCGAGTGCATAGGTTCAAACCTGATATCAGATTTCAGTGTGTTTTTTGTGAATGCTATCAGGAATCTCTGGATCATCTTTTCATAAATTGTGGCATTATTCAGACTGTTTGGCACCAATTCTTCAAGGCTTTGGCTCTTACCAAGATGGTGGGTTCTCACTTGGATGTATGGATGGCAGACTGGATGAAAATCAACCCAGTTCAGGAAGAGAAGGATATTTGGTCGCAATGTCTTGCAGCTATGCTATGGTCAATTTGGAGAGAAAGGAATAACAGACTATTCAGACAATTGTTCAAGCACCAGTCCTATATCATATTGAATTGTATCAATTGCCTTCATGAATGGCACTTCAGAATGGGGGGGGGGCCTATATCCAACAATCTACTATTTTATTCAGACTAGGAGGTTGGACGAACCTCATTCTGTAATCTCTTTGGGTCTATATGGGTTTCATGGGTTTCTTTCTCTTTGGGGGAGGCTCTACCGTCTTGGTAGATGACCACCTCCTTTCTTTTGCTCCTTGTACGGGCTGTATCCTGTGTACTTTTTTGCGTTACCAATGAATTGTGGTCTCTAGGCCACCTTCCAAAAAAAAAAGATTGTAGTACTTGAGTTATCAACCTCATAAAAGTACTAAAAACATTAGACAAGTCGAAGGGCATAACCAACCACTCATATAGTCCATACTTCGTCTTAAAGTAAGGCTCCACTCATCTCTAAGCCTAATCCGGACCTGATGGTAACCACTCTTCAAGTCAATCTTCGAGAATATCATGCCTTCGACCAACATGTCCAACATGTCATCTAGACTAGGGATAGGAAAGCAGTATTTCACTGTGATCTTATTGATAGCACGACTATTCATGCGCATCCTCCGAGTTCCGTCTTCCTTTGGTGTGAGGAGTGCGGGTACTGCACACGGCCTCATATTCATGAGCATAACCCATTCTTGATGTACTTCTCAACCTGCCATATCAATTTCGCATGCTCAATGGGGTTCCTCTAATAATGAGGCAAGTTGGGCAATGTGGCTCCTAAGACGAGGTCAATAGCGTGGTGAATGCCACACATGGGGTAGGAGTTAGACCGACAACTCATATGAGAAGATGTCCTGAAACTCACTAAGGATGACAACTACTTCCTCTGGCTAATCACTCACGGCGACTATAGTGGCTATCCGCACAACAACTGCCAAAATCAACAACTCCTTCACTTCTTGCTCCCACTCCTTAGCATTGATCAAGTGGAGAGTTTTCTGTGCTTTGAGAGTTTCCTTCACTACAACCTCTTTCTTATTGGCAACTTTGGGCTGAAAAGGGTTCAATTGATTCGCTTGCCATTATGTTCAAAGGAATATAAATTGGACCAGCCATACAAAGAAACATCGTGATCATACAACCAAAGCCTACCCAAAATGACACTTCCTATCTCCATAGGCAAGACGTCACACCAAACCTTGTCTTGGTAGGAGTGGACCTAAATCGAAACTAGACATCTCTGAAGGATGGGGATAGAGGATGAATCTATCCAAGGCACCTTGTAGGGGTTAGGGGGATCAACTAGGGGCAATCCTAGATGGGACATAGAGTTGATGGAGATTGCATTGATGCAACTACCACTACTAATAATGAGTTTGCAAGCCTTACCCCATGTCTTAAGAAAGGTGTGAAAAATGGAAGTCCTCTGCCAGTCATCACTCTCCTTGGGCTAGGCCAAAATGCACCTGACTACACTAAGTTTAGTATCATCTAATGGATCAAAATCTCCCCGAATGTACCCCATACTCTCTCCATGGTCAAGAAACAACTCAGCCAAATCAAAATCAATATCATGTCTCCTCCAACTCATCCTCTTAGTAGCCCCTCAGTCACCTGATCACTTACATGAAGGGCTCTGTTTAAGCATTGCTTGGCATAGTGACCATGACCTGGCATTTGAACCATTGGTCGTATGAACTATTGCTCCCTGATGACTCTCATGCAAATGCTTCCTTACCCTTTCCTGGAAGGTGGGGCATTGGTGGAAGAGGGGTATGGGCCAATGATCCCTTAGTGGGATTGGGCCTCTCACTCACATGGACAGTCCTACTAGAAGTGTCTCAGGAATGATGTCTATCACTCTTAGGAACCACTTTGCCCGATGTTTCACGGGAATCTACTCTATGAAAGATCAATGGCTCTTGAAATTCAAGTCGTTGAAACCTCTTCAAATCCTGTGTCATTTGATAGGCATGCTCTAAAGTGCTCACCTCTTGCAAGAAAAGCTCACGTTGGAAGTCCTCCCTCAACCCTGCTCTAAATCTGGATAGGGTAACATCATCATCCTCAATAACACCACAGAGCATAAGGTACTCATCAAACTGATCGATGTAGTCAGACACTAGTCAGTTCCCTTGGGATAGTCTGTGTCATTAGTCCAAGAGGCCCCAGCGATAAGAAGGTGGAAAGTATTTTTCGCACAGCTTCTCTTTTATCTCATCTCAAGTTTCTATCAGCTCCTACCTTTTTCCTCTTAAGGAAACTTTCAATGTTCCACCAATAGATTTTGCTTGCTTGGTCAGCTTAATACGAGTTAACTGAACCTTGTGTTCCCGGCGACAGCTGACCCTGGGACAGGCGGCAGACCCGCTGGCTGGGCTGTTGGATCCACCGACCGCTGATTTGCAGGATGCACAGGGTCTCGGCGATTGTTGTTGTCGCGTGCTAGCGTGGAGGAGAGCACATAGGGGGGCTGGCCTTTGGGTCACGGGTGCTGCAGGTGGCCACGTGCTAGTGTGGATGACGGGGCAACAAGGGCTTCTGCAAGTTCAGCAGATGCGCTGCAATTGGCGTGCTGCTATGGGGTTCGTGTGCCCAGGGAGGGGGGTTGTGGCAGTTCCATTGGAAAAGGCAGGCGCATTGGCGAGGTGCTGCAAGTGCAGGATCACACCCGACAAGCTGGATAGGGAAAAGAGAGGGAATAGAGGGGGGAGGAATAGAGGGAAAAGACAAAACAAAGATAAGACAGAAGAAAAAAACAAAAGAGAAGAGACAACCAGGAGGAGTTGGCAATGGGGAGAGGAAGAAGAAGAAATGGAGAGCACGGTGGGGAAGAAGAACGAGAGGGTTCGAAGAACGAGAGAGCAGCAGAGAAACAGCAAAGCGATGGCAGCACTATTGTAGGCCTTATGGTTGCTTCCCTCTGGGAGGCTCTCTCTCTCTCTCTCTCTCTCTCTCTCTCTCTCCCCCCCCCACCCCCCGCCCTCAGAATTGTCGGGTTGCAAGGAAAAAATCTTCAAATCTATTGATACACAAACAAAGATTACATCAACATTTATAGATGCAATACCCTAACACAAATCCTAATTGGACTTGGGCCCCACTAAATAAATCCAACTTGGACTCCAAGAAAGAAATCCTACACAAAGGAAACAACTAAACAATAGAAACAAATTAATAAAGTAACTCCTCTCCAAGCCATAGCAGAACTGGACGCCGGTGCCACTGGTACAGTCGAGCCCAATCAAACCTGGGGTCGACCCTGGTGTCCCCACCAAAAACTATCCTGAGCTATGCCATTTCCAGGTGCTCTTATCTCAGTTTGCTGAGTAACCTGGATAACTGGAGAATTTGAAGCACTAACATAATTCTTCCATCTCATTTTCAGCAGGGTACCTTCTTAGCTGAATATTCTATTCGCTATGTTCCCTAGATGTAACAGAATGGCTGATAGCCAAATCTTTGTCAACAGCAATCCATAGAGGTTGCTCAATGCTCAGTTAAATTGCAAAGGCTCATCACGACACCAGCAGTCTTCCCAGGACCTAATGGTGGAGACACTGCACTGACAGACTGATGGTACCAATGAATTGTTCCGGCATCTTGTGACTTGGAGTCAGTTTATAGGATTAGTGGTCTTTTTCCATTTATCATGTCTATTTGATTTTTATTTATGTCGTGTTTTTGAGATTTTGGGGGTTGGTTTGTTATTCTGCTCATTGTAGGGTATTTCTGTCATTTATTACTCTATTAGGCCTTAGTTTTTAGATTTCAGGGTTCATTGACTATTTGTGTTCATTACAAGTGTTTGTACAATGTTCTCTATTTTTTCCCTATAAATAGGGGTCCATCCTTCGTAATGAAAGCAGATACTTGAAATGAAAGAAACCAAAAAAAGAAAAAGGAAAAGCCCTAGTGTCTTGAAACCCTGCAGGAGGGAGGCTCCGAGAGAGAGAGAGGGCATGAGGCCCTGGGCGAGACTCCTGACACCAAGCCTCCAGGTTCTCTTTCTTCCCTGCCTTCTTTCTCTTCCTTCTTCCTCTTCCTCAAACTTTCTTCTCCTCCCTGTGTCCCTGCACAACACCACAGACCACCTACACCACCGCCTCCTCTTCTCTTCCTCCATTTTTTTTGTCCTTTCTTCTGTCTTTGTTCTCGTCTTCTTCTTAGTTCCTCTTCCCCTTCTCATCTTGTTCTGCTACTTCCTTGTCTCCCCCTCTCTTGTATCATCCCTCTCTCTGTTACTTTCACTCTTCCCCCACACCCGCCTGGGTGGGGACAATTCCCCATGTGCTCTCCTTGGGTGCGGCCATACCACTGCAGCCCCTCCTCCAGCCCGCAGCACACAGCATTGCAGTGCACCCCACTGCTCCCTGTGTGCCCCAGCGGTTTCCCCAGCCCCTGCCATAGATGGCAGTTTCGGCCGAAACAAAACGACACCCAAGTCCGAAACCAGGCTGAAACCAAATGTAGGGTTTTTAAAAAATAATAATAATTTAATTGGTTTCGGACCCGGCCGAAACCGGTACTGCCATCCCTAGCCCCTGCTGCACTGCACCCCAGCCCCAATGGCTGTCTACCCAAGTCCAGTCGCAGAGCCAGGCCATGCCCATTCGATGTTATTCACATCGAGCCAATGTTATTTGCATTGTTGTCCCACATCACCTAATGGATTCACCATTTCCAAACTGCAGAGACTGATAAGCTTCTAAAAAATCTGATGTTTTGAAAATACTCCTGATATGAGACAGCAGAGTCAGAGGTAAGTCTAATACATCATTATCTAGCCTCTTAATCCTCTTTCAGTCTCCGCAGCGATTTAGCAAGCAGGGATTCGTTGAAGGATGGTAATTTTACCAATCCTGCCCCTCCTTGCTCCTCCCGGCATAACAATCAAGAGTTGCAATATGCTAGAATTGTCTCTGAAATCACTCAACTTATTCAACATGAGGTCTCTCATTTTGTAACTTCTGTCAGCAAGACCAACAGTCCTGCAATCATGATTTAACAGAAAAAAAGGATTCCTGTTTCCTCCACTGAAGGAATGTCATCTCAACTTAGCCTTCATGGGAAAGAATGAATTCAAGTATGGTGGTTCGTATAAATAAGCAAGAGGTTAACAAGGCATGTTAATGAATGCAAATCAAGATGCCCTCAAGCTTGCGACTTGCAGGAGTGAATAAAGTAAACCCATCAAACATCATTGGGCTCAAACATGAATCTTAATGTGAACACCTACACATAAGTTTTAAATCTTCACATTCTTTCTTTTATCTTGCAAGCAAACATACCTCCTTGTGATCTTTTCTGGTCCAACTTACTACATCAGTCAAAAGCTGTTTCTCTCACCAACTAATGCACGCATATCAATTACTCTTGTTTGTGATTACTCAATAATATTCAACAATTCTTCCAAATTGCATACATCTTCGTTCTTCCAAATTGCATGCATCTTTTGTGTCATCGATTTATCTTGATAATTGTAACAACAGTATCAGGCTATCAGCGGTCACCACATTAATGGCTCATCAAGCTTAGAATTGTAAATGAAGAAAACAATTAAGATATCAGAAGATTCAGCCCTAAGAATAATGGAATTACCTGAAAAACAAAACCAGTGGCACTGCAGCATATGCTAATGGAAATGCATGCTGGCACAAAAATCTGGGAGTAACCTTGTTCGGAGAAAAGAAACCCCATTTTTGATATTACAGATGCCAACCTGCAGAAAATCCATCCACAAACTAAGATGCTTAAACCTGATGTAGAAACTAGGAGTAATCATATGAGTCCCCAAATACATACAAAAGGGATAATTACACATACCCCCAGAATCTGTCTTATTACATACACTTACATTCTCTACATTGTCATATCTATCCCCATAATAAACTGTATTCCGTTTTGTTTAGGTTAGATATATTAAGAGAGGAAAGAGACTAATCTACCTTTGTTTAATCTCCTGACATGATCAAAATGACGACATATATACCCCCTAGCTCTTGCATACCCCTCCAAAATTTTATATTTCACATTTTCAATAGAATATTCTGTCAGCTCTGATGGTATTAGAACCAGAACAATATTACTTACTGCGAAGGCATTCATGGAAGTATAAAGAATATGGGGGTACAAAGTAGAATACATAAGATTCTGGGTGGTGCATCAAGTGAATAGAAGAGTGAGAACAAAAACTAGTGCGACAATGAATCCTTTGATTTCATTTCCTGGAGAGCAAATACTCCTCGACAGAAGCATGTGCAAGCTAGACAAAAACTGCATGTATAAAGAGAAGAATTTTGTGCCAAGACAAAAACATTGTGAATATTCTCTTTTCTATCTTGACCTTCTGGAGACATTGAAGTGGCATGTATACATTCTCCAATATGCTTACTAATTATAAGGGCATGCATGTCCTTACTCAAGACACATTTCTAAAATGGAAATGGAAATTGGAATTCTCTTAACTTCAAGGTTTATTTACTGTGCATATAATTGTGCTGTTTTTATGATCTATTGTACAATTGTATTTAATCTTTATGCCCAGAATAATTGTAGGAAACCAGATCAACACCATTAGCCTCACATGAAGCCTGCTTTTCTTCCCATATGTGTTAGAAAAGAATGAAAATGTAATGACTATCTTCGCTATGGATGAATTCCCAGTGAATATGGGATTTGCAGACTTAAGGGCCAGAATCTTTTGATTACAATCTGTGGAGGCAGAAAACTGGTCTCTAACCCTCGTACCACACTTTTCTATTTATTTGTTGGAGAAGTCGTCCGGCACCCGTGGAGGCCTGCAATTACTAGAAGAAAAGGGCGTCAGAAGGAGTCCCGGGTGCTACCCCAGGGGACAACCCTCTGATGGTTAAGTCAGCAACGGTTGTAAGTAAAGAACAGAGAAGAGAGAAAGTGGAGAGGGAGGTCGCTATAGAAGATCTGAGAGACATGTATACCCTTTAGACGAGTGCTCGCCAGTCCCAGTGGTCACTCGGAGAGTGCTCGCTGGGTGGTAAGGTCGTACAGGAGGGGGTTCTCTCTCAGGGAATGGACGGTCACGACCTCTCTAGTGGCAAGGCGTGTAGCTCTCTAGTTAGCTTCTCTGTGGACGTTTTGTTAGTGAGATTCACCCGTCCTCCCTCTCCTCTCTGTCAAGATCCCTTTTATAGGGGGTTGTCCTGGTGTCGAAGGCCAATCCCTTAGGAGGGAAGGCGTGAGTCGTGGAGTAACGTTTCCCGCGATCGTGGCGGGAGTTTCCCGTTGAGGGGTGATTATCCCGGAGTCGGTCGATCCCTGGGTGAGTCTTACGGCGCTCGTGGGACGCGCTAGCCTGTTATGGGGTCGAGGCCAACGTCGTGGGGGTAACGATCGGTCGCCGGAGGGTCATCCGGCGGTCATCGTGCCTGGGCCAAAGCCCTTCCTACGCTGTCGAATCAGATGCCGAGTCGTAGTGGGCCGCGCCTTTATGGGCCGCGGCTGTCGGGCGCCTTTGGGCGCGTTGTAGACCGTGAGTCGAATTGGGCTCGTCGTTGATGAGCCTGTTATGGGCCGAGCCAGATTTACCCTCCTCACTAGCCCCCTACTCTCAGTTGCCGAGCACTTTGTACGGAACTGAGAGTCGAGCATGAGAGGGTCAATTGGAGGGATGAACTCGAGGGTGATTTTCTTGTATCGTCAGGACCGGTGGTCCCAGTAGCATGCTTGGCGCGCAAGGTGTCGCTGGCGGTGGCAGGCGCCACTCCCGTAATCATGACGCGAGTCCTGTTGTTTGGGAGCGCGGGCTTCGAACAGGTGTCTGAGCCCGGCGGTCGTACCGTGAGAGTAATGGCCGCCTTTTCACCTGCCCTAGGGCTTCAAAGCGGTCGTTCTGTCTTGGAAGGTTATAAGGACCGCCGCAGGATTTTTCTTGGAACCCCATCTGCTTCCCGTTGTTCGCCGCGCTCGTTGTAGGCTTCTTCCCTCTTAGCCTGGTGAGAGTCTTCTTCCTTCTTCTGTGTCTCCCATCTTCTGGAACCATGCCGCCCTGCAGGAGAACCCTTCGTGTCAACCCCACATGTTCTGTTGAAGAGGTGGAACCCTGTCAGGGCGGAGCTCCGAGCACTTCGGGCGCGGGCCCTAGTCATCCCCGTTCTCCGCCGTTGGTGGCTTATAAGGTGGTTCACGGGCTACGGGAAGCCTTTTAGATTCCCCCCGACTTTGATATTATCTTTCCGACCGTCGACGATAACCTGTTGAGTCTGCCTCCGGGTGGCATTAGGGTCCCCATAGCATCCTTCAAGGCGGGTTTCCGCCTCCCTGTACATCCCTTCATTGAGTCTGTTCTCCACCATTATGGTCGATACCCAGGGGAACTTTCTCCCAACTCCTACCACATTCTTTGTGATTTTGTCTTTGTGTGTAGGAAGGCTTCGGTGGAACCAAATGTCTTTCTCTTCCGGCAATTCTTCAGTCTCCATAATTGCCCTGCCGATACTTCCTTCGCCTACTTTCGGGCTCGGCCTAACCGAAACCTTGTCCGTGTCTCTAAAGCTGCATCCAACCTCAAGCGTTGGGCGGAGCGTTTTGTATATATCACCAGGGCGGGAGCTCGCGGCCACTCCAGCGACTAGAGGTTCGCGGGTTCCCGTCTCGTCTGGGCTAATAGGCGGCCCTCGGCCTCGGCTGAGGAGTCCAAGAAGATAAAGGCCCTTCTCCGCTTTCACCTCTTCGACGCTGACTTCGAGCTAACTGCTGCGGTACTTCGGGAGTTGGGGATGAGCCCCCTATTGCCTCAGGGTACTAACCTTGTTCTTTGTCACATTGGTTGGTAGTGAGCTGAACTAATCCTCTCTGGGCTCTTGTGCAGGGGCGCAGGAGTCGTCGGAGCTGCAGTACGAAATAGTCCAACTGCCACAGCGTGCACCTCGCCCGGTAGACCACATTGACTCGGGGACCGGTCAGGTGACCGTCGTCATTCCTCAGGTGGCTGTTGCTTTCGCGCCGGGGCGCTTGCGGTATCCGCCCCCGACGGCTCTCCCAGTAGAGGGTTCGGCAGCGGCTCCCGCGGCCAGTGGCGGGTCGAGTGCTCGGAGGGACATCTCCGAGGAAGTCGCCAACGCTGCAGAAGTAGAATCCACCATGCCTGGCGGTGGACGTATCTCGCTGAACGTGGACGAGTTGGCAGCGCTGGACAGCCAGCGTCGCTCGAGGAAGAGAAGTAGAGTTCCTGCTCCGGTCCGAGGTCGGACTCCGCCACCGTCATCGCCTGAGGTTCCTCCTCCTCCCCCGCCTGAGGCTCCTCCTCCGCCGCCGCTGACTGAGGAGCCTGTGATCGTTCCCCCTGTGCCTACCCCCGCGCGGGGGGCGCATGACAAGGGCAAGACTCCTGCCCTGGACAACATGTCGCTCAGTTGGGAGGAGGTGAGGGCTTGTCTTCTGCCGCCCGTCGCTCCCTCGGGTTCCCGCTTCTTGGCGCCGGACAAGCCTGCCCTTAAGCCTGTCCTCCGGGCGGAGGTAGCCAGCATTATGGACAAGGCTATGCAGCCGCGGAACTGGACTGGGGAGTTCGGCTTCGGGGCCTACGACGAGCTGATGGATCTGACGGCGAGGAACTTTGCCTCGTTTGCCAGGGTGCTTAGCTTGTGACGGTACCACTTTTGTGGTGTTGCGCGGAAGCTAAAGGCCAGTCAGGCTGCGCAAGCCAAGTTGACGGCTAACTGCGAGAAGCTCGAGGGGCGTCAGAAAGCGTCTGAGGCAAAAGTCGCCGAGCTCCGAGGATAATTGAGTCAACTGGAGCGGGTCCTCGCCGGGATGGAGCGAGATCGAGACTTCTTTCGTGCTCGGGCCGAGACGACCGAAGCCCAGGCATCCAAGCTGGGGGCACTGGTCAAGGCCGTCGAGCTCCGGGCCCCAGAGGTGGAAGTGCAAGTTGAAAACCTACGCTCGTCGATGTCTACTGCCGGTGAGGAGGCGGTGGAGAGCTTCCATTCATCCGCCTATCGAGCCGAGCTGACCACGGCGGCCTTGGAAGTCTTTGGGTCGGCCCGTGATCGCGGTTTCCATGAGGGTTGGACGGCTGCTCTCCAGGCCGCGGCCGAGAGTCTTGGCGTTTCGGTGCCCTCTCTTCCTCCTCCGTCGACGCCCTATGGCCCTGAGGCCAGCGGCGGCGAGGAGGAACTTGGTGACGAGGAGGGTGGGGCCGAGGAGCACGCACCAGAGCCGAGCACTGGTGGGCGTGCACCCGTTGATGGCCCGTTAGTGGAGGAAGGCCCGGTTGACTTGACCGATGATCCGCCGTCTCCAGAAGCCGCTACCGAACGTGAGCCTGAGGATGTTGGGTCACATGACGCCGCTACCGGGGCGAGCACTTGAGAGGGGGGGGCCTGCCATTTCCCTTTTCTTTCTTTTGTAGTTTTCCTCCTGCTCTGTTGGGGCAATTGCTCCTTCTTTTGTAAGCCTTTTGATTTTGGAATGGAAGACTTTCCACTTTTTCGTAAATTCTGGAATCTCTGGCGTCTACCACATATCTTACTTCCTCCGTTTGTTTTGAGATCTCCTGGGGATACGGAGCAGCGCCTCAGAAATTACTCCGTGAGGGCACGACCTTCGGGATCCGCCGCTTCTATTTCTATGAAGTCGAAAAGGTGGTGAGTTTCCCTCCTCCTTCTGAGAACCTCGCTTCCTTCTGTAAGTAACGACCCTCGTTGAGCCCCCAAGCCATCTTCGGTTCGCTGGGCTATGAGGAAGGAGTTCTTGCAAGACGTCATCGGAGACGTCTGGCACTTCGTCTGATGACGGGTCCTCGTAGCCCGGCATGGCCGGCGTGGCCGACGCCGGGAGAGAACAGCGTTGGACGTGCCTCCGAATAATACAAGTTGGGCTATCTGGCTGGCTGGCGGGAGGCCTTGGAGAAGGTCAACCACCTGTACTCCGACAGGGGGATCCTGTCCCTTGACCCGGACAGGTTTCGTCCCTAAGGGGACGAGGACTTTCTTTGTAGGCTTCCCTCTTTGCTTATAAATAAAGCTTCTCCCCGTGTAGTCTGCCTTTAGCTTTGCGGTGTATGCTTGTTCTTCATCTTCTCCCTTGGTTCGCAGGTGCATGATGAGGCGCTTTCCGCTGCTAGAGGGAAGCGTTTCTTATTTGTAAATAGTAGTGATAATGGGTAGGCCTGCTGGTATAATGTGTTGGCCTTGTTGTCCACCCGCATCCTTTTGGTGCCGACGCGACGGTGCCAGATCTTACCAGGGTCACGGCTTCAGAAGAGAAGGTCCTCGACCTTTTTCCTGGTGCAGGCCTTTGGGCAGGCGTCTCTCCCGTTGGTCCGCTTCCTCAAAAGCAGTGGTGCTGGAAGATGAGTTGCCCGTTGAAGTCGTCTTGGTAGTCGCTGGCAGATATCCTGACAAACGCGGTGTCGGAGGGACCGGATGCTGAAGTCTAGAGCGACCGCGGTGCCACTGTCGCCTTAGACTGTCTTGTTTTCCCATATGCTTGTATGTTGGCCGCATGAGAACGGCGTATTGAAACTTGGCAACTTGTATTTTGACTAAAGAAATAAGATCCTCTAGCTTGAATCTATGTTGATGTGTACCTCTTGGTGTAAGACTTTTGCGCGGTGAGTTTATGAGAGCGGACAGATCTATCATTTCCAATTTTTCCTTGTCGCGCGCATACACCCATCTCTTTGAGCCCATGGGGTACATTGTTTTTGAGGGGGCACGAATGTCCGCCTCTTGGGGACTTAGAAGTCACCATGGTTTCTGGGGAGGGGGGCCCTAGAGCTTTGCCTCTAGGGGACTTGAAAGTCGCCTCCGTTTTCAGGGGAAGCAGGTGTGCTTGCCTCTAAGAGACTTAGGAGTCCCCTTCGTTTCTGAGGGAAGCAGGAGTGCTTGTCTCTAGGGAGCTCGTAAGCTACCTTCATTTTCAAGGAGAGCAGGAGTGCTCGTCTTCGTCTCTAGGGAGCTCGTAAGCTACCTTCATTTTCAAGGAGAGCAGGAGTGCTTGCCTCTAGGAAGCTCGTGAGCTACCTTCATTTTTAAGGGGAGCGGTGCTCGCCTCTAGGGATCCCGTAAGCTACCTTCATTTTCAAGGAAAGCAGGAGTGCTCGTCTCTAGGGAGCTCGTAAGCTACCTTCATTTTCAAGGAGAGCAGGAGTGCTCGCCTCTAGGAAGCCCGTAGGCTACCTTCGTTTTTAAGGGGAGCGGTGCTCGCCTCTTGGGGGCTCGTGAGCCGCCATCGTTTTCAAGGGGAGCAGGAGTGCTCGCCTCTAGGGAGCTCGTAGGCTACCTTAGCTTCTGAGGGAGCGGTGCTCACCTCTTGGGGGCTCGTGAGCCGCCATCGTTTTCAAGGGGAACAGGAGTGCTCGCCTCTAGGGAGCTCGTAAGCTACCTTCGTCATATACGGCTGGTAACGCTTTTGCTGGACTGTTGAAAAAGTGTTTTATTGATAGAATATTATGAGGTTTACAGAATTCCATGTCCTAGGTACCTATCGCCCCTCCAGCGTTGCCAGCCTGTATGCCCCTTTGCCGAGCACTTCAGTTACCCGGTATGGGCCTTCCCAGTTGGGCGCAAGTTTTCCCATGGCAGCCCTAGGGTCCGTCACGCTTGCTCGCCATAGTACCAGATCTCCAGGGAGGAAGTGCCATTCCTTTACGCGAGCATTGTAGTACTGGGCCAGCTTCTGTTGATAGGCCACGAGTCTTACTTGGGCGCGCGCTCTGTCTTTCTCGAGCAGGTCCAAGTTCTCTCGCATCGCTTGGTTGTTTCTGGCCTCATCAAAATGTCTCACTCGCAGTGAGGGGTTGGATATCTCTACTGGAACCACTGCCTCTGCTCCGTACGCGAGGTGGAAGGGTATTTCGCCCATGGCAGCTCTGGTGGTGGTCCGGTGTGCCCACAGAATGCTCGGGAGGGAGTCTATTCATGAGTCGCCTGCTTGTTCCAGCCGGGTCTTGATGCCGTGGAGGAGTGTCCTGTTGGCGTTCTCCACCAACCCATTAGACTGGGGATGTCCCACCGACGTAAAGTGGTTCCAGATCCCCAGTTCCGAGCACTTCTCCTGGAAGGCAGTGCTTGTGAACTGTCTGCCGTTGTCGGTAGTGAGGACTCGCAAAACTCCAAACCGGCAGATGATGCTCCGTAGCACAAACTTCCAAGTCGCTTCGCTCGTGATCTTTCCTAATGGTTCTGCCTCGACCCATTTGGTGAAGTAGTCAATGGCGACCATGAGGAACATTTTCCTCCCTTGGGCTTCAGGAAAGGGGCCCAATATGTCTATCCCCCACCGAGTAAATGGGCGAGGCTCCATCAGGGTATGTAGCAGCGTAGCTAGCTGGTGGTGCAGGTTGGAGAACTTCTGACATTGAGAGCACCTCCGGGCATATTCAAGGCAATCTTGATGTTGAGTAGGCCACCAATACCCTTGTCGGATTAGGGTCCGCGCGAGTGCTCGCCCACCTACATGACTTCCGCAGAGTCCTTCGTGTACCTCTTGTATAGCTTGCTTAGCTTCCGTAGGGAACAAACATTTCAACAATGGAGCTGAGAGGGATCGTCGATATAGACGACCCTCGACCACTGCGAAATGCGCAGCTCGTGCTGGCGTGCGGCGAGCCTCGGCACGGTCGGCTGGGAGTTGTTGTTGTAAGAGAAAATCCAGGAGGGGATCCATCCACGAGGGTTCATAGTCGATGGCGTGTACCTAGGGTGCCGGTTCTTCTATGCTCGGCGCTGACAGTTCCTCTATCAAGATGGATCTTGAGTTGAAGACTGTGGTTGCCGACGCCAGTCGAGAGAAAGCATCTACCCGGACGTTCTCCTCCCTAGGAATATGCATTATCTCAAAATGAGAGAATTCTGGAGCAACTGCTTTGGCCTTCTCAAGATATTTGATCATGGCTGGCTTGCATTCTTCGAATTCTCCCTTGACTTGGTTGGCGACGAGCATGGAGTCACTGTATGCTCGTACACTGGTCGCCCCCAGATGTTTCGCCATGCGTAGCCCTGAGAGAAGCGCTTTATATTCGGCCACATTGTTTGTGGTCGGGAAGTTGAAGCGAAAGGCGTATTGAAGTTCTAACCCCTCTGGTGATAATAGGACTAGTCCTGCTCCGCTGCCGGCAGCGCAGGATGATCCGTCGACATATAGCTCCCATGTTGGCCTGGAAGACTCACCCGAGCCTTGATCGCAGTCCTTGGGCGAAATTTGATGTCGAACTCACCCAACTCTATAGCCCACTTGATCAACCTTCCTGATGCGTCGGGGTTCTGGAGGATTTGCCGTAGAGGTTGATCGGTAAGGACGGTGATTGGGTGAGCTAAGAAGTACGGTCTCAGCTTGCGGGCGGGCGACCGTGATTAGAGCCAAAGCGAACTTTTCAGTCCGTGAGTATCGAAACTCTGGCCCTTGTAATGCCCGACTCGCATAGTAGACGGGCTTCATGATGTTACCTTCCTCTCGGGCGAGCACCGTGCTCATCGTGCTCGGAGTCACCGACAGATACAGGAGCAGTTGCTCTCCCTTTTGTGGTTTTGAGAGCACGGGAGGGGTTGCTAGGTAACGTTTTAGCTCTTCGAACGCCTGCTCGCATTCCTGATCCCATTCGATCTGCCCTTTCTTCTCCGACGCCTTATTGGCTTGCTTGATAAGCTGGAAGAAAGGAAGGCATCTTTCAGTTGCTCGAGACAGGAACCGGGTTAAGGCGGCGACGCGGCCGGTGAGGCACTGTACATCCCTCACCCGGGCCGATCGCTTCATCTCCAGTACCGCTCGGATTTGATCAGGGTTTGCCTCTATCCCTCGATGAGTGACAAGGAATCCGAGAAACTTCCCTGACTTTACCCCGAACGCACACTTACTTGGATTGAGCTTCATATTATATTTTATGAGCGTCACGAACATCTCCGCTAGGTCTTCAAAGTGCTCGGCTGCCCGGAGGCTCTTGACGAGCATGTCGTCGATGTAGACCTCTATGTTGCGGCCGATCTGCGCATCGAACATGTGGTTCACCAGGCGTTGATAGGTTGCTCCCACATTCTTCGGTCCGAACGGCATGCGGGTGTAGCAGTCTAAACCGTGGTCGGTGACGAACGCTGTCTTGTCTTGGTCGGGCTTGTGCATGCTAATTTGATGGTACCCAGAGTAGGCATCCAGGAAACTTAGCATTTCGTGCCCGGCCGTAGCGTCGACCAGTTGATCGATCCGTGGCATGGGGAAGCTATCCTTCGGCGTAGCTTTGTTGAGGTCGGTGTAGTCTACGCACATCCGCCACTTCCCGTTATTTTTAGGAATGACGACTACGTTCGCCACCCAGTCGGGGTACCGGGTGGGTCCGAGTAGTCCTGAGCGCAATTTCTCGCTCACTTGTTCCCTGATAATGGCTTGTCGCTCGGGGTTGCAACGCCTGCGGCGCTGCTAAACCGGGCGGCAACTTGGGTCCAACTTGAGTTGGTGCGTGATGATTTCTGGTGGGATTCCAGGGAGCTCATCCTCGGACCAAGCGAACACGTCGTGGTTCGCCACTAGAAAACTGGTATAAGCCTCTTTTTCTTGCTCGGAGAGGTTCGCTCGGATCCTCAGCGTCCTGCTCGGATCTTCCCCCACCTGGATGAGGTATAGATCCTCCGCCGGAGTGCTCGTGCTAAGACAGGGGTCTTCTGTCCTCACTTTCTTCTCGGGCGGCACTTCCTCGAACTGTCTGTCGCGTGTTGAAATGAGGTAGCACCTTCTTGACTCCCTTTGATCTCCCCGAACTTCTCCCACTCTGCGAGGTGTGGAGAACTTGAGCTTTTGGTGATATGAGAGGACGCCCCGAAGGGTGCTGAGGATTCCTCGTCCGATGATAGTGTTGTATCCGGTCATCGCGCCGACGACTATGAAATCTGCTAGGAACATTATGTCCTTGGGCGCGGTCCCGAACGTAACCGGCAATGATATACGTCCTTCTGGGCGGACGGTGGTGCCAGAAAATCCGTACAATGGTGTGTGCAGAGGTGTAATCCGTGATATGTCCACACCCATAAGTACTAGACAGTCATACGAAATAACATCCGGACCGCTTCCATTATCAACCAGAATGCATCGTACGGTACATTGGTTAATGGTGGCCGAGACTACCAAAGCATCGGAGTGGGGAGTGGTTACACCATTCAAGTCATCGTCTGAGAAGACGATGGGGTCTTTCAGGTGCCCCCGGGCGGCAGCTTCCCGCCGGCTGCTGTCGCCCTGCTCCACGGCATTAATAGCCGATGCGTACCGTCGACGCCTGTTGGCGCTGTCTCCTCCCGAGGCCGGCCCTCCGGAGATCATCATGATCTCCTTTCCGTTGGGTCGATTGTCGAGTGGCGGAGGGGTCCGTTCATGTTGTCGCTTCTCCTCGGCCTTGGCAATGAACTTGTCGAGGAGTCCTCGCCGGATGAGGTCCTAGATGGCGTCCTTCAGATTGATGCAGTCGGCTGTGTCGTGGCCGTGGTCGCGATGGAAGCGGCAGTACTTCTTCTTACTCCTCGTGCTCGGGTCCGACTTCATCTTGGGAGGGCACTTGAGGAAGGGTTCCTCACGGATCTCCATTAAGATTTGGTCGGGAGGAGCCGTCAGGGGCGTGTAGTTGCGATACTGGCCCCTTTCCTTGTTGTCGGGGCGGTCGCGGCGATCTCGGTCTCATCGCTCCCGCTTGCTCCGCCCCTCGCGAGGTGAGTCGGCGGACCTCTTCCGTTCGGATCGATCGGCTCCGGCCGTGCGACCCAGAGCCGCAGTGTTCTCCTCGCATCGCGCATGTTTCTGTGCCAGGGCGAGGAGGTCGGTGAGGGTCGCCGAGGCTTCGACTCCGAGTGCGCGTCGAAGGATGGAGTCCCGCGTTCCCTGAGTGAGCGCGGTGGTGGCGATGCTGACGTCGAGGCGCGGAATTCGGAGCGCCTCTGCTCGGAAACGAGAGACGAAGTCCCACAACGTTTCCTCGCACCCCTGCCTGAGGGCGAGCAGAGTCACCGCAGACTTGGCTACCTTTCGGCAGCCAATAAAATTCTTCTTGAACAACTTCTTCAGTTGCTGAAAGGCAGAGATAGTCCCGGCCGGCAGGGATTCGAACCAGTCCCGGGCATTCTCCCGGAGGGTCGTGACGAACGCTAGGCATTTCACGGCGCCCGAGGCCCGGTGGAAGACCAGGTGGGACTCGAAACTGTGCATGTGGTCGGCCGGGTCGGTAGTGCCGTCGTAGGAGGTAAATGACGGCAACTGTAGTTTCGGCGGGATGGGGGCTTCCATGATCTCCCGAGAAAAGGGTGCATGGAAGTCTTGGTCGTCGTCGATGAGGCCACGAGTCTTGGCGGCGAGGAGGACGTCGTCCAGATAACAGACCTTGTCCTCAATTTCATCGATGCGTTGGAGCCGGCGGTCCATCTCCGGGTTGGAGTGCAGCGAGCTGCGCACTCTTGGTGCGGGCAAGCTGCGTGATCGTCGGGTCCTTGCAACAGAGGTATGAGAGGCTTCTCGCACTTGACGAGAGTTTTCCCCGATCCGGACCCTCTCGTTCTGTCGCCGTTCGGGTGGAGCGTGCTGGGGGTCCGCAGGCCGGTTCAAGAGCTCCTGACATAGTCCTGTCAGGGCTTGAATCTGCTGACGGATCTCATCGAGATCGCCTGGAGTGACTTCTTGGCGTGGGTGGGCAGAAGAGGCTTCTTGCGACCCACGACGGGAGTTGGTGTCCCCAGAGCGGAGGTGGGGTTTTGCCCTTATAAAAGGGCCCTCTTGGGTTAAGAGGTGAAGACATGTCTTATAAGTATTTAGTTGCTTTCTCAACATCCGATGTGGGACTAATCCGGTGACCCTAGGTCCACTACACTAGCCCCCCTTGATAAGGCAAGCGAGTGCGAGCTTAGGGTTTCCACAGACGGCGCCATAAAGTGTAGAAGCAGAAAACTGGTCTCTAGCCCTCGTACCACACTTTCTATTTATTTGTTGGGGAAGTCGTCTGGCACCCGTGGAAGCCTGCAATCACCAGAAGAAAAGGGCGTCAGAAGGAGCCCCGGGTGCTACCCTAGGGGACAACCCTCCGATGCTTAAGTCAGCAACGGTTGTAAGTAAAGAACAGAGAAGAGAGAAAGTGGAGAAGGAGGTCGTTGTAGAAGATCTAAGAGACGTGTAGACCCTCTAGACGAGTGCTCGCCAGTCCCAGTGGTCACTAGGAGAGTATTCGCTGGGTGGTAAGGTCGTACAGGAGGGGGTTCTCTCTCAGGAAATAGACGGTCGTGACCTCTCTAGTAGCAGGGCGTGTAGCTCTCTAGTTAGCTTCTCTATAGACGTTTTGTTTGTGAGATTCACCCGTCCTCCCTCTCCTCTCTGTCAAGATCCCTTTTATAGGGGGTTGTCTTGGTTAGGGGTGTGCAGAAACCGAACCAACCCAATGACCCGATCCAAATCGAACCGAAAAACCAGGTTTGGATCGGGTTATTCATGCTGTTGTTCGGTGAACCGCACCGAACCGAACCTCAGTAAATTAAAACGGGTTGGTTCGGTTTTCTATTTGAGAAAACCGAATCGACCCACATAACCCGATTAGACGTACCCAAGCGGCCAAGCGTAGACTGCGTGTGTGTCCTAATTATGTGTTTACAGAAAAATGACATTGATTATCATGATATTTTTCTTGAATCCCGTGTTTTTTGTTGTTTCATGTGGAGAATGATGAGCATGTTACCCTCTAGAAGTCTCATTCTATTGTTTGTGCAGTTATTTTAGGCATTGCTCAAGGCCCAAAAATTGTAAGTCCAAACCGATGAACCGAACCAAACCGAACCGGTTTGGGTCGGTTTGGTTTGATTCGGTTCATCATGTAAAATAGTTTGATTTGGGCCGGTTTAAGACTCAAACCGGTTTGGTTCGGTTTGAGGAAAAAAGGAGGTGAACCGGACCGTGCACACCCCTAGTCCTGGTGTCGAAGGCCAATCCCTTAACATGGAAGGGCGTGAGTCGTGGAGTAACGTTCCCCGCGATCGTGGCGGGAGTTTCCCGTTGAGGGACGATTACCCCGAAGTCGGCCGATCCCTGGGCGAGTCTTACGGCGCTCGTGGGACGCGCTCGCCTGTTATGGGGTCGAGGCCAACATCGTGGGGGTAACGGTCGGTCGCCGGAGGGTCATCCGACGGTCATCGCGCCATCCATATTTCCTACACTGTCGAATCCGATGCCGAGTCATAGTGGGCCGCGGCTGTCGGGCGCCCTTGGGCGCGTTGTAGACCGTAAGTCGAATTGGGCTCGTCGTTGACGGGCCTGTTATGGGCCGAGCCAGATTTACCCTCCTCACAATCCATATTTGGTGGAAATCAGAGGTTCATTATACTTTCGAGAAAGAAAGCCCCACTCAGAAAAACTAGTGTAATTGATAGAGAAGATAACCCCACTCGAAAAAGAAAAAAAATCCTCCGCATGGTCCAGAAAGCTACCAAACAAAAATTCCACGTAATCCCATCAGTTATGTCCAGAAGAATGAAAATGCCACTGGTGTCTTGTCTACTTCATGTCTATACTGAAAGTTGGCCACTCATATTCATCTGTGAGTGCTAATAAATTACATCAACACCTGTCATATAAATTTCTTCCAATTCTCCCATCTCAAGCACCATGCTCTGTTTGGTTTCCTATGAACGACACTCGGGGCAATGCACAAAATGCTGGATTGTTGCCTCCACCAGGTTTCTTTAACTTGATTCGAAGATATAGCATCTTTTTTCTTATTTCCTCATGAATATCCACTTAGGCATCCATTTCCTCATAATTTTGTACCAATTCAATGAAGAAAACCATCGACCACCCATCTCATTGAATAGCCATAGTGCATTCTGTTAACATGGGCTTTTAGATGTTGACTCACATGTCTCATGATGGACAGGATTTCATGGAGACCTTCCATCAGTGCAACCCAGAATTCATAAAGAGATAAGTCAGCCCAATCCACCAATTCAAAAGACACTGCAATACATGCTATCAGAAGCAAGTCCCTGCTTACTCAGCTCTCTATATCCATGAGACCGCCCAGTACAAATAGAAATACTAGCACACCAACATAAAAGATGATGTGTTAGTACTAGAAGTCACCCATGAAACAGGTCAAAGCAATCACTATCTCAGTCAGCAGTTTTTAATAAATATGGAAGATGGTATCTAATGCAAACAAACGGAACAGAACAGAGATCACAAAAAATTTCATGATCTAAGAGTAAGAAGCAGCATAAGACAAAAAGTAGAGGCACCAACCCAAATAATATGCCAGACTCCAGACCCACTATAATCTCTTCCACAACGTCATAGTGAATCTGCGTGAAAAATAATAATCAACAAGAATAAGGGAGATTTTAAGCAACATCAAGATCATAATCACTGGCTTACTGAATAGACAAGAAAAACATGACACCTACCAACTCCTGCTCTCGCCGACGATTTTTGTAGATGCGAAGTATGGCATCCAGAAGAATCTGCATTCCCAACAAAGGAGAACTGATTTTTACTAAAGATCTCCTGTGTGTAAATCCTGGTGCTCCACAAATGTAAAAACATACATGTTTTGTCCAGTGATATAACATTAGAAACTAAACAAAGAGATGAAAGCATTGAAAGATCATCCATGTATGAATTTCAAGATGGACCAAATAGGTAAGTCAGATTGATGGGATAAGGCTTCATTCTGCTTGACCATTGATTGATAAGCATATGCATCCATATTTATGTACTATGGTGGCATGTGCTGCCATGCTGTCTAAAAGATATCAACCATAATACCTACCCTGGACAAAATATATGAAGCCCTCCAACAAAAAAATAAATAACATTTTTCCCATGACTATTCCTTTTTAGCCAACACATTTTTAGAAGCACTATGAGGGTAAGGTGCTCAGTATCAGAAACAGGGAGCTACAATCACTGCCTAACATGAAGTACTGAAGTAAAAATATCACATCACTTTAAAAGTCCAGTAGAATGAACAAGCTAGGCTGATCCAGCCCAGTTTGTGGATACTAACTGCCCATCCGATATGAACCGCTTTGTTACAGGCTTGGGCTGAATTGCATGGGTTGGCTACAGTTAGGGCATGATTTCCTAAACTGGTAAGATGGTAATGGTCAGTTTTTGGACACCAAAAGTAAAAAGAAAAAAAAAGTCCCCAGTTTCACTTTCAGGATAGAAATGTGCCAAAAAGTACTAATAGAAGAAGGCAATGTGGAGAGAAGAGAGAAAGAGGCCGAACTGCCACTAGCCCATTCCGCCCCTGTTTTATATAGATTTTATCAAATGCCAAAATTACAACTCTGCCCTTACTAGAGAGGGCGACTAAATAAGAGGACTAAAATAACAAAACATAACTCAAATAAACAGAGAATTACACACCTGCCTCTGTTTCCTACACTCCCCCTCAAGGGTGAGGATAGATATCTTTCATGCTCAACTTGTTAAGGGTAGACTTACACTGAGTTTCAGTCATTGCCTTTGTGAAGACATCTGCAACCTGCTCTTGTGACTTCACATAAGGTAAACAAAGTTCTTCTTAGTCCAATCTTTCCCTGATAAAGTGCTAATCAATCTTAATATGTTTGGTCTTGTCATGTTGAACAAGATTGTTTGCAACGTTTATTAATGCTTTGTTATTACAATAGAGCTTCATAGGTAACTAAATTGGTATTCCCAAGTCTGACAGGAAAATTTTCAGCCACAACAGTTCTGCTAATCCATGTGGCATAGCCTAATACTCGGCCTCTGCACTTGATCTTGCACATCTGCTTCTTCTGCAATTAACCAAGTTACCTCCTATAAAGGTGCAATAGCCAGAAGTTGACCTCCTGTTGAGATCCAACTCAGTCAGCATCTGCATATCCTTCAAGATTCAAGTAACCAGTTTTCCGAAAAAGAATCCCCTTTCATAGGCATGACTTTAAGTACGTCAATATGTGTTCCACAGCTTTCATGTGTGCAATCCATGGAGCATGCATACATGGACTGATTACGCTCACTGTATATGCCAACTCTGGCCGAGTCGGACAAATATAGGACCTTTCCTACCAGCCTCTGATACATACTCTTATATTCAAGTGAGAGTTATTCACCCCCTGCCTCTGTCAGTCCATGATTCAATTCTATTGGAGTACTTGCAAGTTTACACCCGAACTTCCCCGTTTCTGTCAACAAATCCAATGTGTACTTTCTTTGGCAAATGTAGATGTCATTTTGAGACCTGGCTACCTCAATGTCCAGAAAGTACCTCAACTCGCCTAAATCTTTAATTTTAATTCAGCAACTAAGTCTTCTTTCAATTTTTCAATCTCAGCTTCATCATCACATGCAACAATCACGTCACCAACATAGACGAGCAACAGTCACATGTCCCCCTTTCCATTTGACAAACAGAGTGTGATCAGCATTTGATTGCTTGAAACCAAATATTGCTTAAACCCAAAGACAGCCTTCTAAAGGTGATCGACTTTCCCTTCTGTCAAATTCAGAGGGTGGCCGCATGTATACTTGTTCTCGTTAAGTCACCATTCAAGAATGTATTCTTCACATCCAGTTGATATAAGGACGAAGAGTATTGCACAAGTGAAAGAATTACCCTGATCGACTGCAACTTAGCCACAGGAGCAAATGTCTCCAGATAATCAATTCCATATGTTTGAGTAAAACCCTTTGTAACAAGTCTTCCTTTGTGTCTTTGTGTCACACCATCTGCATTGTATTTGATGGTGTCCACCCACTTTGATCCAAATGGATTTCTGCCCTTCGAGAGATCAATCAGGACCTAAGTACCATTTTTGTCAAAGGTGCTCAACTCCTCTTTCATTATTCACTGCCATCTTGGACTGTGCACAGCCTCCAAAAAAAACTAGTAGGAATAGGGGTGGAAGATATGGAAGAGAAAGGAGTAGCAGTGAGGGGAAACACAAGAATAGGTTACAAAGTTGGTGATGGGATGTTTAATGCAATCCCAAACACTCTTCCAAATAGCAATAGGTAAGCTCAAGTCATCGGACTATTGTTCAGGCGGACTTGAAGACTGAGCAACCTCTAGTATTGGTTGATCAATAAAGAACTTTCCTTTAAACTTTTTCCACTTGTAGGTAATAATTTGCTTCTCAACACCCTCTACACCATAGGAGCCTAAATATCATGAGATTCATCTGTCACAAAGCTAGAAGGCATAAAAGGAATAGACATGGGCAGCAGAGGTGTAACAGAGGTAGAGGAAATAGATGGCAGGATGTTAATAGTCTCCCTCCGAGGCTGAGTTTGGGAAGAATATGTAGCGCCCCCTTCCCTGGATCTCATATCCGGTCCGGAGACGTCACGTCGAATTCCAAACGTTGTGAGTCGAGAAATTTGCCAAGGAGCTAAAGGCCAAGCCATCCATATTTCCAATAAATATAATCATATCATTTCCATAAATATAACCACACATAATTTACATCACATACAATGTTCTACATCTCCTAACCCAAAAGTCAAAATTTACATTCATATGAAAAAGAAAAATAAATCTATTCGTCCTATGTAGCAGAATCAAAATTTCTCCCAAGATCTCCCTCCGATCCACTCCTCTTCGGAGACAAAACGTACACTTGGTAATTTAACTTCCTAAAAAATAGTTAAGCCACATGTGTGAGTCCAAAGACCCAGTAGGCATCAAAACCAATAACATATTTATCATATAATGAGTTGGAAACAGTCGTATGATAGATTTAAGCTAAGCATGTATTTCAAACATATTCTAAACGTATAACATAAGCCAAGAAAATGTAATTACAGAACTGTCTAGGTGTTTAGGATATTAACATATGCTTCAAATTCAAAATCCTAATTGATTATCAAGTGGATCAGATCAGATATATAAATACGAATCAGATTTAAAAATAAGAACCTGCATATCGGATCAAATCATATTCATATGTTCTGAGCATAATGAATCGTATGTGCAAACTTCATAAAATCAGACTATATTCATATTCATAAGTGCCTTCAAATTATTTAGGCCAATTACAAACCCAACCAATCTCAATTACATGCAAATTAATTTCAAAAATCGGACATGCGTCAAAGCCACGACATAAGGGGTCACACACATACCGTAGCGCCCAAACGAAGGGCACCATCCAACTTTTTACAGAAGTCCGTCATCTTTTGACATCAAATTGACTACCTATAGCAGATGCTTACTACGGAATCGTCCACACACCTCTTTAAGATGGCACTGTCCATTTACTTGATTTAATAATATGAAACATATTGACATATTTTCAAATTTATCTTGCTTACAGATCTCGGACATGCGTCCAAACCATAACAGTAGGGGCCAAACAGACAAACATATACCGTAGCACCTAGACAAATTTATGGGTGTTGTGGTCTTGATCAACTGCACATGATCGGGAGTTAATACCCTACCCATCCACCAGATCATCGTCCGGTCTGATTTTCGGATTTGTTCCACAAAAGTCTGTCATCCTCGGCCAACAAATTCCCCTAATTCCCGCAGCAGACGTTCTACGGGGTCGCTCACATCCCCTTAAGGTGGTACTGTCCATGTGCTTAATTCATATTAATCTCTTTGTTGACTTTTATCTAAATAACTTTAATTTAGCTAAATGAACATATTGATAACACATCAACTATGGTTGACAGCAGATCAGAAAAAAAAATCGAACATAAATAATCAGATTACATATATAATAATTTAATATGTCAATTCTAGGTTCAACCACACATGATTACTTTAGGGACCACATACAGCTAAGTCCTATCAATACTATCTTTTTAACTTAAATTTTAATCAAACCATTCCCAAATAATTTATAGAGTCTTCACATGCACAAATTTAGTTTCTAAATATCAAAATAAAATCAAAACAATATAAATGACAAATAACATGTTCTCAGTTCACCTGTCTACCTTTAAGACGAAATCTCCCAAAGAAACTCTAAACTCTTCTCTGAATCTCAACAAACCCTGCACAACTCTTGGACGTTTCCCACGTGTGTAGGGATGACTTCCCTACCCTAAACACAACAAAATATGCATCCCTAATTAGCAATCTCCTAATCATAATTTTTTTACAAATGAAATATGACGATAAAAGGCCACACCTCTTGCTTATCTTCCTCTTCTTCTCACTCTCAGCCACACATAGTAAACGAAAAGGGGAAAATGAGAGAGAGAGAGAGAGAGTTGAGAGAAATGAGAATGATACGAGGGAGAGGGTTTAAATAGAACCCTTAATCCCACTGCCAAACCACAACCGCCATAGGGATTAATTCTCACCACCGCCAAAGAAATTAAGAGATTGCTATTTCTACGTGTAATAATTCTAATAAGGGCAGTTTTGCAATTTATACAAACTCCCCAATCCAAGCCTGACAGCCATGCTCATATTTATTTATTTATTTATTTTCACGACAGCAATCCACCAAAGGCCACCTATGGCTCGCCTGCACTGCTTAAGAGCCCACATCGCCTATTTCACATCGCCTATATTTCTTGAGCAATCGTCTAAAAGCATCACCTATTTTCTTCCGTATTGCCTAAATGCATTGTCTATCTTTCTTGAGGCACCGCCTAACTCTACATCGCCTAATTTGCATCTTCTAAGTCTGCACAGCATCGTCTAAGTTGGTGCAGTATCGTCTAAGTTTGCATCGCCTACTGCATTGTGTAACTTTTATATCGTCTAAGTCATCACCTAACTTTTTGCATCGTCTAACTTTCATTTCGTCTAAGCCATTCGTCTAACTTTCCATCGTCCGAGTAACCGTCTAATTTGGACGATCCATCGTCTAATCTGGACGGTTCTTCGTCTAAGTTGGGTGGTCTATCGTCTATCGCCTTTCAGAATTGAGAAATTCTCTGGCTCGAATCTTTAATATTCTCTTATTTATCACTTGTGTATACTATTTAGGCAGAATGCCTTTCCCTATTATTACTAAAAAAAAAAGTTTGTTTTGAAGCAAACCTACATAATGAAGTATAGCATAGTGGTATAATCGGCGGAATCGTAAATTCTACAAAGAAAATTTCTTTTGATAAAAATCTTTTCTTATTCTAGTTCTAGTTTATTTTAAGTCACCCTTACTGTCACTCTACAGAACCGTACATGAGATTTTCACCTCATACGGCTCCTCGTTCAATTCTTTCGAAGTAATAAGTTTCTGTCGCCTATCTTACACCGCCTATCTCGCTTCGTCTAACCTCCATCACCTATCTCGCTCCGTCTAACTTGCATTGTCTATCTTTCTCCATCTAACTTGCATCGCCTATCTTGCTTTATCTAACTTGCATCACCTATTTTAATCGTCTATCTTTCTGAACATCGCCTATCTTATATCGTCTATCTCTTACATGGCCTATCTTTCTTTGTCTATTTCTTCTGAGCATCACCCACATTTCCTGAGCATCATCTAAGTCTCTCTAACTAAGTAGGCCGATCTATTGGGCTCTTCTTAAGAAAATCTAATGTATTTATATTCAGGCTCCTATCATAAGAATTCCAAATATATTCTGGACTCCATAAAATTTGGGGTGTTACAAAATAGTAGGACTCAGAATCAAATGAAGTAACATCCTTACAAACAAAGGTGTCATGAGAGACTGGATCATAACATGGATATCCCTTCTGAGTAGAAGAGTACCAAAGAAAAACACTACGAACAGCCCGAGGATCAAACTTGGTGCTGCCAGGACCAAGGGTGTGGATAAAGCAAAGGCAGCCAAAGACACGTGGCAAAAGGGGAAACAATGGCTTGTCCTTGTAGAGAAGTGTAATAAGGCAGCAATCTCCCAAACTCCCGGATGGCATACGATTGGTAATATAGTTTGCAGTGAGGACAGCATCAGCCCAAAAAGATTTGGGTAAATGACGTTGCAACAAAAATGCTCTACTGTCTCAAGGAGATGATGGTTGTTACACTCAACACCACCATTTTGCTAGGGTGAGTACGCACGAGAAGAAAGCGATGTGGAGAGAAGAGAAAGAGAAAGAGGCCGGACTGCCCACTAGCCCAGTCCGCCCCTATTTTATATTGATTTTATCAATTGCCAAAATTACATCTCTGCCCTACTAGAGAGGGTGACTAAATAAGAGGACTGAAATAACAAAACATGACTCAAATAAACAGAGAATCACATACCTGCCCCTGTTTTGCTCCATGTACCAATAAAAAGAAGTAAGAAAAAGTACATACGGAAACAATTAGTAGGACAGAATATCAGGACCTGGGAGAGTATGGCAACCACATCTGAGCAGAAACCTCCATGTAAGGGTGCAACCCAAACGAAGATCAAGGTGAGGTGCCAAGGATAGGAAATGTGGATGCAATGAGTAATGGACCCCATAAATGCTGGAGGTGATGCTGCTCCCACCTCCATATCCAATATCACCAAGGGAACATAGAAGATGGATCTTCTAATTACAGCAGGGGAGCATATGCCCCTCTTCACTGTTACATTTGCATGAGTTCAGCTGGTGGAGAGTCCAAACTGCACAAGCCCACCCTCAGGTGGATAGGTGGGTAGGCCAGCAAATAACTTGTCTTGATAAGTAACGGTTAAGCAAATTCCTTGGTAAAGGGTGGTGAACCCTTATTTCCAAGGGGCTGAGGGCCCGCTAGAGGTACACCTTGGAGGTCCATGTTACATTTCAGTCAATATTATGATGCAGATCAGAAATATCACCTGATGGGGCTACCCACCAGACCTCACTAGTCACCATAGTATAAACAGAAGAATAAATCATAAAACTGTTCAGCAGTCAACAATTGAAAAACCAGCTCTTGATCAATGTTGCATGACATAAACCTGGTAACTTCCTCATAAATTCAGTTATGGCATTCTAATTGTGAAGTCAGCTGACTGGGCTTTTTTAGGAGACTCTTGCAGCAACACCACTAAAACAAAAGCTGACCGTTGATCATTAAATCAAGGTTTGCAAAACCGGTTCCAGTTCTGGTACCGGTTCAACACTGGAAGTTCAAACCAGTTCCCCTCAAATATGGAAATACCTGCACATTAAGTTTATAAAAATTTAAAACCTAATTTGAAGTATATTTAAAATCTAACAAGACATTTTAAACTCTAAGTCTCTAATCTCAATCTCATTATAGTCATTAAGATTATTGGTTGAATTTGTAAATTTAATCTTTTTTTCTTGGGAAAAAAAACTCATATTCCTTTTTTTAAAGGACTGGCCAGTCTGGTTCAGGTACAGAACCAATTGAACCAGACTGGTCACCTCCAGTACCAGTACAAAACCGGCCGGTACTACATACCATGCATTAAATGACTGAATCCTCTAATATTTGGAGGCTATCCTCTCTCTAGGAGTTTCTAGAGAGAGAAGCTCAGGGAAAGGAGAGGGGACTGGATATTAGGATGGAGGGCAAGGTACCCATCGGAGGTTGCCTCTGGGGCTAACCGCATTCCACTAGGCAGCGGCAACCCCCGGCCGGGCTTCCCCGGCATGCCCCTGAGGTTCCGCTGCCGGCAAAGGGGCTATATGCAGCATTTCTGCAGAGCTTGGGGAGGGAAGGACAGGTTCTATGGCTGGAAGTTTGGAGAGGGATTTCCTAAATAAGGGAACATACACGGAGGTCGTCCGGAGAAGAGCACCGGCTCCATCCACTTGAAACGGTGGCTGCTACGAGTTCGGACACCTCCCACCGGACCTACTTCATGGCCGAATGGAGTGGCTCTGCCAGTGCTTATTGCGATTGTCGGTGGAAGGGGAGGTGGATGTGAGCGTGGTGAAGTCAGCTACTGGAGGAAAGGGGGATGGGAAGGACTAGTGGGAGGTCCTGTGTGTGCATCAGCACGCCTTCGTAGCTGTCGGACGTAATGCAGAAGCAGCACAGGCTGCAGCAGAGCCGGGGTTCTTGGTGGCCGGAGGAGTAGCTGTCAGGATCCAGCCAAGGACGCTTGTAAGGGGGGCCTTCCCCAACCCATATCAGGTCTGCCTCCGAGTCAAACTAGTAGGACTCCCTATCCTCTTATGTGATGAGAAGGGAGTGGTTAGACTGGTTGGAGCTTTAGCGAAGCTGGCGGCCGGCAGCGTAAGGATCCTCCCCACCAGCACCTTGAACACAGTGAAGGGACTTCTATGTGTCCCGCCCTGAAACAGTGCCCCCGTAGTGTCTCTAGATGTCGGAGGAGAGCGCTTCATAGTCCGCACGATCATACCGGACATGCAGGAGTCGCGGTGGCGGTGGCGGCGGTCTTAGGGCAGCAGCATCGTAGGAGAGAGGAGGAAGATGCACAGTGCGGAGGGGGGTTCATGGAGGCTTCGCAGGCCCCGATTTTAATTCAAATCTGAGCAAGCGTTCACTTGGGCCAGCGGGGTCAGGTTGTGGGCCGAGACCTCGTGGTGGGCTGAATGGGCCAGGCTTTCATACAGTGGCCTTGGCCCAAAGTCCGGACCCGCTTCCGGGTGCCCACAACTTACCCAAGTTTGCTTCTCAAGAAGATACCGGGTCCAACGGATCCAATAGGGCTCGTCGTCCCAACCTGGCTGGCCCTCCAAGGCAGACACGGCCGAGGCCCTCACCGGTGGGTGGCTGGCACCGGCGATCGCCCCAATCGACCTTCTCCAACGGTCCCAACTGTAGGGCTCCTCTTCTCTCATCTGGAAGAGGCTACCGGGGGCCTTTCCACCCAACACGGTCAGCCCATCTATGCAGCAGCAGCCGGCGCATTTGAGAGCTCCAGCAGCTCTATCGTCAGGAGGTACAGGAGCGTCCCAAAGAAGGGGTCTGCTGCAAGGAACATTGGGCGGCGGTGGTGCTTGGACGCTCGTATCGGGTGTGTCGGGCATCGGGTAGTTTGACTGTCAGCAATTCATCGAGGTGGCTGCAATGATGGCCACCAACACCATGAAGGTCACCAACATCCACCTACAGGAACTGTCAGACTCGGTCTTGCCCACAAGCCCCACGGTGGCAGAAAGGAATGGAGGCTCCACGGTAGAAGATATGGAGGGAGGCTTCAGAGATTTGCTTCCAAAGCAAAATGACTTTTTTGGCTCCAATTTTAATTGAAAAGAAAAACATTGATACCTTGATTTCAAGTTATCAAAAGTCAAACCTACACGTAAGGAAAACGCCCGGCTTGAATGGACATAGCGTTGAGACAAACCTCGTCCACAAGGAGGCGGTAATAGGGCCACACGGAAGGCTTCCGTTGGACTAACAGAGTTCAATATTTCAGACCAATGATATCCACACCTTTTGTTCAAGGTTTACGTGTGGCCTGCAGCAACAGAACAAAGGACCACATGCCACACCCAAACTTGCGAGTTGATAAAATGAAAGAGACAATATGTACCAGCTCTGGGGTCCTCACAGTCCTCGTCAGGGGACCGACCGAGGAAGAACAGCCTCCTTTAGACTTCATACAGGAGGACCCACCACGTGGGTCTACAAAAGCTATCCTGGAGATTCTAGCCCAGAAAGAGGAACTAACCCCAGGGATGGGGCAGCAGGAGGGTGACACCCCGATGGAATTGTATGAGTTGGGGAGAGAGGAGGTCAAGTTGATGGTTGGGGTGGTGGAGAGATGGACAAAAGAGTAAGGGAGCTGGCTTAGAAAGTCAGGGTGTCTTTCTCGGGGCTTGAGAAGGACATAAAAGGTTTTTTTTTAATGGGCCAGAAGAGATGGCTGCTCACATTGGCCAAGGAGAACAGAGAAGGTAAATTTGTTAGAAAGAATGATAAGGGAAGTAAGGGGAGAGAGGGAGAACATGGTGTTCGGGAGGGGGAAAACAACTTGTAATACCAAGGAGGATTGTGCCGTGAAACATAAGGGTGTTAGGCAGGAGGAAGAAAAGAAGGGCAATGAGAGGCCTTGCCAGAAGATGCAAGATATTCTATGTTTACAAGAAACAAAAAGGAAGGAAGATGGAGAGACCATTCAGAGGGAGATAGGGGATACAAGGCTATCTAGAGGGGTTGCTTCTCTGGCAGAAGTGAGGGCAGGGAGCATCATGGTCATGTGGAATGAGTTCAAGGGAGAGGCAGTGGAGGAGTTTAGGCGTATTAGTAGGGGAGCTATTTCCATAACTTTTCGCAGTATCAGTGACAGCTTTAGGTGGGACTTCACCGAGATGTACGGGCCTCAAAACAGGGAAGACAAAAAGGCATTGTAGGAAGAGCTATTACTTGATCATGTCAGTTCTAGCAATCCATGGTATGTCGGGGGGAACTTTAATGCCGTCCTCTCTATGTAGGAGAGGTCAAGTGCCTTGGTCCCCATAGGAAAGATAGAAGACTTCCAAGACTCTGTTGCTACAGTAACCTTGATTGATGTTCACAACGCCAATGCACAGTTCACATGGTCCAACTTAAGAGCCGATCTAGCACTGTACATGCTTGACAGATTCTTACCCAGTTGATTGGGACGACCACTTCCCTCACACGGAGGCTATAATCTTGGCCAGATCAGTCTCTGACCATAGGTTTATTATGCTCAGGACTAGTTGCAGGCGTGCGAGGAAAAGGCAGTTCAAACTGGAGAACTATTGGCTCAGAGAGGAAGACTTCATAGACACTGTCAGTAGAATTTGGGAGATTCAGGGGCAGGAGATGTCGCCTATAACGAGGCTGACAGGCAAATTGAAGCACCTGGCGCAAGAGTTGTTCAAGTGGGGTGCCAACAAGACTCCCCAACAAAGCTACGAAAGACAAGAGTTTTCTTCAAATGGAGGGACTGGATGCGTTGGAGGAGGCAGGCTTATTGGATGAATCTGACAAGAACCAGAGGGACAATCTCAAGGCAAATTTTGAAGATATCCTCATTAAAGAAGAGATCTACTAGAAGCAAAGAGCTAGGAAAAAATCGATCAAGGAGGGAGATAGGAATACCTCCTATTTCCAAAAGATTGCCTCAGGACGAAGGCCGCTAAACTACATCAAATGTATCAGGGAGGGAATCAGCTTCTCTCCACACCGGAAGACATCAGGAGGCATACTAGCCAGTTCTACTCACGACTTTTCACTAAGGAGGAACCAGTCAGACCGTCCATAACAGAGGATCTCCTTTTGTGTTTGTCTACAAAGCAGAGTAGTGTGCTCTCCCGCCGTTTCGAGGAGGAGGTGAAGAAGACTGTCTTCTCACTTGCAAGTGACAAAGTCCAAGGCCAGGTGGTTTCCCAATGGCCTTTTTCCATTATTAAAGCAGATTTGCTATAGGTTGTGTAGGAATTCCAAGAAGGGAGGACTCATCCGAGAGACATCAACAAGACCTTGCTCGTCCTCATCCCTAAGAAGTGGGGTGCTGAGAGCTTGAGAGATTATAGGCCCATCAACTTGCTCAATGGGACCTATAAAATAATCACTAAGTTGTTGGCCATGAGACCTGATAGTGTAATGGGCAGGATTGTCGGTGGGTATCAAGGAGTTTTCATCAAAAGATGCATCATTCAAGAGAATTTTTTGGTTGCCTATGAATGCATCCATGCTATCAAAACACAAAGAAAAATAAGGACTGATGTTCAAGCTTGATTTTGAGAAGACCTATGACCGATTGATAGCGATTTCAACTTGGCCTTATTGAGCAAGTGGCTTTGGAAAAGTGGCACAGTGGAATAGGGACTACGGATTTTGGTCATCAGGTTGAAATACCACTGTAGAACAAGGATATGGGATTTATCCACCTCACATCATTATAACATATCCTATATCTGGAAGGGCACATTGCAGTAAGAGTAAGGGTAGGGGATGCGCAAACATGCCAGTTTTGGAAAGATGATGCACTAAGCGTCCTCTTAAGGACCTTTTCCCTCGGTTATATGTAGTCTCGATGGAGCCTCAGGTAGTGGTGTGTTAGTTTTTTAACATGCAGACATCAGGGGGTAGTTGGATACCAATTTTCAGAAGGCATCCGAAGAGAAGAAGGACCAGCTCAGGATCTTGCTCTCATTGCTTCAGTAGCATAAGCCAAATGAAAGCCAGGCAGATGGATGGACGTGGAGATGGGGTAAGGAGGGCCGCTTCTCAGTCAGATCGGCATACTAAGTGATTGCTGACAGTGGTAGGAGACATCCTCTTGAGAGGCAAATATGACAACCTAGGAGTCCTCTTAAAGTGAAGGTACTGCTTTGGAGGATCTCACATGGCTTCCCACTTGTAAACCCGATGCTGCCTCTGGGGTAGAGGAGGATCTTGATCATCTCTTCATCGGCTGCCAATTCTCCCAAGATGCGTGGCAACATTTATTGTCCAAGATCCAGTGTGATTGGCAGCCTGTACAAACGGTCTAGGAGCTGATGAGGGAGTGGCAGAGACACTATCACTCAAGGGAGTTTGGCGAATCTGGTGGCTCATCCTTTATGCCACCCTCTGGGCCATCTGGGAAGAATGGAACAAGAAGATCTTCAAAAAGGAGATCACCATTCCAGAGAATTGGGGATTTTGTTGGGGATAGGGTAAGAGAGTGGGCAATTCTTCTTTGTAAAGCTGATACACACAACTCTTCTCTTTCATCATTGATGGGTGGTTAGAGGATCGGTTGTACAGGAGACATAGGGATGTTTTGAGAGCACACAGCTTACACTTGTAAACCCCTTTTCCATTTTCAATTAACATAATGTTTAACGCGCGCGGAATTATTTCGTACATCCAATTTCGTCGGATGAATATGCGTATATTTGGACATATTTGTTAATTCCGCGCTTTTAAGATCTATCAGACGATTTAGGATTCGTGTATTGGACTTTTCCTCACCGACCGGAGTCGGTGTAAATTTACATCGGACAAGTCCGAACACCTTTGATTACTTGCCAACGATCTCTTTTACTCCTGTAATGTCAGCCCTGACGTTAAGAGTCCGCCCTCAGGAAAAGTTCTCGTGCCCTAAGGTAGGGGTATATTAGTAATTTTCCCTTGACCAAGGGTTTATTTGTAATTTTCCCTCAGGGGGATATTTGCAATTTTTTCTACCGGAAGTTTATTTGCAATTTTCTTGACCTTCAGAGGTATTTTTGTAATTTTCCGACCATCGGGAGTGTTCTCGTAATTTTTCAACCTCCGAAGGCGTTTCTGTAATTTGCTGTCCTCCGGGGGCATTTCTGTATTTTTCTTTGAATACAGCATCATTGCATGTTTTTTTAATTTTATTGTATTTTATTGTTTTTTTTGGAATTTTGTGGAATTCCTCAGAATTTCAGGGTACAATTGTAATTTTTGAACCTTGGAATAAACACGATTTTTTGTGCGCCTTCGAAGAGCATTTTGTACAAATTTGAAACCTTTTTTTCTTGAATCTGCCAAAATTTGCAGTTTCCCGGGCGTTCTTGGACATTTTCACAATTCCGGAATCTCTCGGGGTATAATTACAATTTCTACTCTTTTACGACTTTCTTCCACATGATACATAAAAAAAAAATCTAGAACCATAAGTTTATAGCCTTTATTTGTATTTTCATTGCCCATAATGAATAACATACACTTTCCCTCACATGAGGGTATTTTTATAAATAGCCCTAATACGAGGGCTTTTCAACAATTTTTTTAACATAACTTGAATGGGGAAGTCTCACACAAGTCGCAGCAGAGCTCTCTCTCCTTCTTTCAAGTTGTCTTCTCCAAAAAAAAGCTCTTCTTCTCTTCCACCCTCTTCTCCTTTTATAGGTGGCGGAGGAGACCAAGGAGGGGATCTCCTGGTGGAACTTCGGCGGAGGTAAGCCCCTTGTCTCCTCCTCTCCCCCGTCTCTTCCTCTCCCGGTGGTGTAACAGCAAGAAGAAGAGGGGGAGGAACTCCCCCGGGCAGGTACGCAGGCAGAGAGGGCCGGGGGGCCTCCCCCGGTGGAGAGCGGACCGGGGGAGGTCCCCCCGGTGCGACGAGGCCCGGGGGGCCTCCCCCGGTGCAGGCTGACCGGGGGGAGGTCCCCCAGGTGGCAGGCGGGCCGGGGGGGCCTCCCCCGGTGCAGGAGGACCAGGGGGGCTCCCCTGGTGGCGGCAGTGCCGGGGGGAGGTCCCCCCGGTCGCAGAAAGAGAAGAGGGAGGAGGCGCCCCCCCCCCCTTTTTGTGGACTTCGTCAACGCTATAAAAAGGACCAAGGATCTGATTTTTTTTATCCTTTTCTAGTCTTTTTCGTAGCAAGGGACGCGTGGAGCCTTTTCTGTTTGTTTGTTGACCTCTTCAAGACGCCGTCTTGCTGTCCGTTGACTTCGGGGTAAAAGGACTTTTGCTTAACGCCACGGGAATATCTGATGGCACTTAAAAGAGTGAACTTTGTTGTATAAGTTTAAACCTCGCGGATGTGTAATTTTACGACGCCCACTAGGTGTTTGATAGAATACCCACTTGTCGTGAAGAGCTAAAAGCTCGACTTGGCGTGGGCCTTTGTTGAGTAGTTGTGTGGGCTTACGCCACCCACCAGGCGTTTGACGAAAATGTCCATGAACCTTCACATGTCGGCGACGACCGAGCATCGCCCTTTTTAATTTCTGAATTTCTGTATTTTAATTGTAAACTTTTTGGGGTTCAACACATATATAGCGGTAACATCCACTTTCAGAAAACAAAATCACCAGAATTCAGACATTTGACAATCAAGCATGTGGGTGCAACGATTACCATTTCATGACTGCATTAGTTTTCTAAATGAGCAGTGCCAATATGGACCATGGGCATAAGAGTTTGTACTAATACCAGGATCAAGAAGAAGATGACGATGAATTATAATATTCTGAAACTGTCAGTTGGTGTCCAAGAAATGGTACATTGGTACCTACAAACAAGGTGGCAACAGTGAAGACCAGCCAGGGTAAATCAAAAAGAGATATCTTTGAGCCATTCTGCTCCTCTCCACCAATGCCAACTCCTGCAAAGTATAATACATGCATTAACAGCAAGTATTAACCACCATGCATCCATAAAATACGAAAGCTCTCTACAACCGTGGATAATGGATGAATTTGACTAAAGCCAGGAAGAGCACCAGACATCTTAATATTGTGTTATTTGTCCACTTCCGTTCAAGCCAGAAATTTCTGACAACTTGTCTACATTGTACATTACCAGTGCTTCCATCCAATTCCTAGGTCCTAATCACCAGCCACTAGCATCATGTATTTACTCATTCAAGGCCTAAGAGGAAAATAAACATGCATTACTCTTCTATAAATAGATGGGATAGAATAGATTACAACAAAATATAACCACAATCGAACTACAGAACATTATACAAACATACAGAAAAAAATTGAAAGAAAATATCACTCACATGATTTAGGAACCAAGTAAGCAAAGCAGAAGTGTGCAAGAATAACCAGAAACATCTATAAAGCTTCATCAGCTTGTGCAATAAAAACTGAGAGTAGGCAATTTCATCTTGGTGATATTCAATTAAAAAAGAGGAAAGGTAAAGAAATCCCTGATTCCACGCCATATGTAATCAACGCAAAAATATAACAATGTGATGAGCAATCAATACTACAAAGACACAAAGGAAAGCAGTACTACAAAGACACAAAGGAAAGCAGTGGAAACACAAAAAGGATACAAAGAGACAAGACTGACTAGTTTCAGTAAATTTTTCATATTTTCTTGTAGACTTGTACAAATTGTCTTTCTAGGAGGAAGATATGTTGAAATGTTAACATGTTACCAGATCTGTCGTACAAAGAAATTCATCCACTAGTAGTTACATATGCAAATATCCATTATCCACTAAAGTACAATAGAGAATAAAAATCACTCACAAAAGACTTTTATCAACTTACATTACCTATTGTGCCAAAACCAGCTAAGGTAATTCCAATCCAATCTAAAGCATTCACAAGCTCCTCCAGGTAAAAATGGGAAAAGACAGAAAGTATAGCAAGGCCACCACCAGAGACTGGCTGAATGACAGAGACCTATGAAAAAAGAAAAAAAAGATTAAAAAATGAAGTATATAAGTGCCTGACAAAGTTTAATTAGCAAACCAATCAAGATTAAATTTCAAAACACCATATTGTACAAAAAATATTCCAGTTTATGAACCATACAATGTATACTCAAATGGAATTTCCATTACTTCCTAAGCACCTCTTATTCATTGTGTTCTCATTGAAAACCTTTTGATGATAAAACCCAACTTGTCTACCAAAAAAGAAATCTTGAGTTCATCTCTATGTGGTCAAGGATGTGAGGCAAGCAAGGCGAGTGCCTCAGCCTCAAATGCCTAGGCAATGGCCCAGGCAATGGCCTAGGCAAGGCAACGTTTATTTTTAAAAAAATGAAACCAAACAATATTCAGATATCAAGGCCAATTTATATAAAACACTCATGTAAGTAGTGCATGGTCTTTGAAATCATCAAGAATAAGAAAGATGTGGCAGCATGAAAGAAAAAAAAGGGCATTAGACATCATTAAAAGAGGCACTAACCTAATTTGGAATAAGAAAAAATAATACCAGATAATTAAAATATACAAGCATTTGACGTAGATAATATAGGGGAGCCCCCAGGCGAGTGAGGTGGACATGAGGTGAGGCGAGGTGTCTTCATCTTGCCTCACCCTACCCCATTGCCTAAGCGAGCATGGCGATGGCCTTTGATAACATAGGTTCACCTTAATATAGCAATCCTTGTGACCAGACTTTTCATAAAGTCTATTTTGTAACATCATCTATTGAAAAAGTGTCCAGCAGCACAAAGGACTAGTAATTTGAATAGTCTCTTGTTGCAGAATTCATTCCATTCCTTTTTGAATGTGCCAAGATATGACAGTTCATCAAAAGTTAACAACAACAAATCAGTTGTACCAAGGACAAAAATAGTAAAATTAGGAATCATAAGGCAGCAAAAAACTGGCCCACCAATGTCACAGAGGCCGCTTTAGTGAACAATCATCTGATTCCTGGGATATGCTTTCAGGTAAATGGTAAGTAATTAAACATCTCTATTCAAGGATATACAAATACAATCAACTCTTCCTCCTTGGTAGAAATTCAAGTATGGCATCTGTGATCAGATATCATCAAATGAATTCTCAATTTCTTTTCCCCTGAGAATCCTGCATTTACAGGTGTCAAAGGCCCAGCCAGGGCCAGGCGTGAACAAGCCCAGGCACAGCCCAGTCCTTACCAGGCTGGTCCAGGCCCCAGGAACCTAGTTCCAGTGACCCTGGTCTGGCCCATGGCTCTTCTCTATAGCCCGGTCCAGCATGAGAGAAAGAGAAAGGCTCTCATCATTGCCAGCGGTGTCACCAACCCTTCCACCACTGTGCCCAAGAAGGAAGTGGTGGGGACACCGGGTCCACTACCGGGCCCAATGCTCGGAGCCGACGCCGCACCGCCACTGCACCGAGCTTATAGCTCGGAGATCCTTCCTGAAAACTCGGCTTATGGCTACGGTAGTATATTGCGTATTGAGTATATGTATTTGTGTGTGTATGTATACATGTATTCCTACATGTATTTTTCCTTTCGTCTTATTAGGCTAGTCATAGTCAAATAACATGTGTGTAATTTTTGTATTTTATTTGATTAAAACCCACAAGTCAAAGTGAGGTGGGTGGGTTTTGTTTTATTAGGCTAGGATAGATATGCAAATAAGGGAAATAAGGAAGGTACGTGTGTAATGGGTCTTTCCTATAAATAGGAGGCCAAGGGTGTGTTACGAGACATGAATGAATGAAAAGAATTGAATGAAAGCTTGTTTGTGTGTGTAAGAGCTCTCCCTCTCTTGCATTTCCCTTCCCTCTTTCTCCTTGTGAGTTTGAGTGTCGCCCGGTGTGAGACCGTCCGGCGTGAGGCCGAGCTGCGCGAGGTAGCAACCTATCTGTCCCCGTCCTGTTCGTGATATCGGAGTGCCGTCGATCCACTTCCACGTCGCCGCCGCGTCAGATTTGATATCAGAGCCCACCAACGGCGTCTCCGACGACCCCGACGTCCCCGACGTCGTCTCTCTTTCTCTCTCTAGATTGCTAAAGTGAAAAAAAAAGAAAGAAAAAAAATACAAAAAAAGGAGGAAAGAGGAAGCTCTCGGTTGAAACAGAAGTTAGAGTGAAAAAAAAATTTAGAAAAAAAAGGGGGGGAAACCTCTCTGTTTCTCTTTCTCTCTCTCACGAGCATCTCTCTCTCTCTCTTTCTCTCTATCTCAGCACAAAAAGGGGGGGGGGAACCTCTCTCTGTTTCTCTTTCTCTCTCTCACGAGCATCTCTCTCTCTCTCTCTCTCTCTCTCTCTCTTTCTCTCTCTCTCAGCACAAAGCAGAAGAAGTAAAGAAAAAAAAAAGAAACCGAAAAAAAAAAGGAAAAGGGGGGTTCGCGCGGCCGGGCCTCGTCGCCCGTGCCGCGTTTCAAAACCCATCGGGCCGCAACGGCCCTCTGCTTCCCCAGCATGCCGCCGCGCGCCTCCGCCCCCGCGGCTGCCACCGTGCTCGATCGCCCGCCACCGCACGCAGTGCTGGCAGCAACCGGCCACAGCTGCGCCAGCAGGCGCCAGCAAGCGCCCCCGAGTGCACCCACCGCGCCCGGGCGCGCCCTCCACCCGGCCCGCCTGCGCGCCTGCGTGCCGCGCCCGGGGTCGCGCCCGGACCAGCTCCGTGCGCCCGTGCGCCGGCGCCTTTGGCCGCGTGCACCCACGTGCGCCCCAGTGCGCCACGCCCAGCCGCCTGCCTTTGTTGGCCACCTGCCAACCTTGACCCTCCCGCGTGATTCGCGCAGTAGGTGAGGTTTGAAAAAAAAAAAGAGTGAAAGAAAAGTCAAAAAAAAAGTAGGTGAAGTGTTGAAAAAAAAAAAGAGAGAGTTTAAAAAGAAATGTGTGTTAAATATATATAGTATATATATGGAATATATATAATATTATATATTTATATTTATATAATGCTATTTGATAAAAAAAGGGGATTTGAAAGTTAAAATTATATATATAATATATATTTTGGTATATATATAATCGTATATATATCTATATATATTTATATATATATATATTTTACCTTATTAAGTGTGGCACTCGAGTCCATAATTACGGCTCGATCAACGGTTGAGTCGCCCGATCGCCGACACACAGTCCGCAATTCACGGAGTGTGAGTGCCCCTAAGTCTCCCTGCGCGGAGAAAGTCTGGAGTGATTTGTTCCCCTGCGTGGAAAATTTTAAGCGGTTTGTAATAATTAAATCCTCCCTACGTGGAGCGAATTCATTGTAACCGTGAAGCTTCGTCGACGCCGTGCGGGCACGCACGTCCCCGCTCGCCTTCGTCTCCGGCCGGAGCTAGGCTTTTCAGCCAGCTAGGTACGCGCTCCAAACTTGCTCATTTAGTATCCTTTTCAAGTGCCGCGCGACGAAGTAAGAGAGAGCCCGATCCATGCAGCCAGTCTCCTGAGTGCATCGCTGTGGACGAAAAGCGAGAGCTTGTATGCACCTATCCTTAGGGCCCTAGGCTGTCACATTAGGGCACCCTAATTTTCAGGAGGTAGTTCCACAACTACTTCGCCTTCGGGCAAGCAACTCTCCCTGACCGGTCCCTTCAAATTGGCCCTTTGCCAATTAGCCAACAAAATTCGAGTCTATAGCTTGCTAATTATCGGTCCCAAGACTGCATCATTTAGGTCCGAGGTCGTGCATGCCGCGTTGGTCTAGGAATTCATCCGGCCGTCTAGAACGCCCCTCAACGCTACCCATGGATCAAGAGAGCGTGACTGCTATGCTAGTCCAGCTCGAGCACAATCTCGTGGCCCACTTTGAAGAATCCATAGGCCAACTACGGACGGAACTCGATAAGAGGATCCGAGCCTTAGAGGATCGACTGAAGGGAGAGGAAGGAAGAGTGAATGGCCACGGCAATCCCGTAGCCAATCCTAGAGAGGAAAGAGAGCAAGTCCGCCCGAATCAGGCTCCCCAAGGTAGAGAGCAAGAGGCCCGTGCGCCTCGAGAGAGAGACCACGACGATGAGGATATCATCCTACGGAACGTCAAGATTGACGCTCCGAGTTTTGATGGGTCCCTCAACCCCGCTACATATCTTGATTGGGAGACCGGGATGGACCAATATTTTGATTGGCATCGCCGCATGACCCCTGCTACAAGGGTAAGGTTTGCCAAAATGAAACTCCTAGGTCAAGCCAAAACCTACTGGTGTAATGTTGAGAATCTCCTAGCAAGGAGACGAGAGGAACCTATTAGCACGTGGGAAGAAATGAAGGAGAAATTGAGGGAGAAGTATCTGCCACCTTCCTACCATCAACGTCTTTTAGACCAATGGCAGAAACTCACCCAAGATGGAAAATCCGTGGACGAGTACATCGCCAAATTTGATGACTTCTTCCTTCGGAGTCGAGTCATGGAGGATGCCTCTGTCACCCTCTCACGGTTTAGGGCTGGCCTACACGAGAGCATACAGCGGGAGTTGTTCCTACGGGAAGTTAACACTCTCGAGCATGCCTATCAGGTTGCTCGGGACGTCGAGCGGTTTCAAAGGGTGGTCCCACCTCGGGTCCCCACCTACCGCCAACTTGAGTCCCGAAACCCCATGGTCCGCTACTCTGAGAGGCCTAGCCCCTCCACCTCCTACGTCCCTACTGCTACCCCACTCCGGGCCGTTGCCCCTATGGCTCCTTTCCCAAGGAACCCTTTACCTGCACCCGCTGCTGTGCCTAGGCTGGAGTATACTCCACCTGAGAGGAGAGACGACAAGGGAAAGGGAGTGGTCCCTAGCACCTCCCAACCAGCCCCTATCTCGGGAGTCCGCTGCTTTAGGTGTCATAACCTAGGGCATATTGCCACCAATTGCCCCACCCGAGCCTTGGTCATCACTAACCCCCAACCTGTGGAGCTTCCACCTCAGGAAGAAGAACCCCTTGAGAGATATGAGCATGACCCTGATCTCATTGCCCAGTTTGAGGAATTAGATGCAGGGTTTGATAGCACGCATGTCGAGTACATGCAAATGGGAGATATTGCCGAGAGTTCGAACCATGGAAGACTGGGTGTAGTTCGCTGCATCCTAACCCACCCACAGGAGGACGACCGGCGTCGAACCTCCATCTTCCAAACCTACATCATGGTCAAATCTCAACCCTGCAAAATGATCTTTGACAACGGGAGCTGTATCAATGCAGTCTCTTCAGACTTTGTATCCCGTCTAGGTCTACCCACCCATCCTCACCCGAGGCCATACAACGTGACTTGGGTTGACGACACGTCTATCCCAGTCACCACTACATGTGTCATTTCCATCCAGTTCCAGTCCTACCAAGGACAAATCCTATGCGATGTAGTGCCTATGAAGGTTGGGAGCATCATCCTAGGACGGCCATGGATCTACGATGTAGACCTTACTACATTCGGTCGGTCCAATCAGTGTTCCTTCTCCCACAATGGAAAGAGGATTCAGTTGTGCCCGACACCCCCAAAGGTGGCCACGGGAAAGAGTCCTACCTCCACGCCCGCTGCAGCCCCCAAAATTCAGGAGAATGCCCCAACCCCCACCAAAGGGAAGCTTCTCATTCCCTCCTCTCCTACACCTGTCATATCCATCCCTAAGGCCCCTAAGGTTGACCATGACCCGATTAGGCGCCTTAACTTCATAGGTGTTCGTGAGATGAATAGAGAGGTTGCCGAAGGTGCCCCTGTTTGGGCTGTTATCGTCACCATTACCCCTGAGGAGTCCCAGGTCTCCGTCCCACCTGAAGTCCAGGCAATCCTGCAGGACTTCCAGGAAATCTTCCCTGAGGACTTACCCTCACACCTCCCTCCCATGCGTGATGTACAACACGCCATTGATCTTGTCCCTGGGTCCACCCTACCCAACCTTCCCCATTACCGATTGAACCCTAAGGAGCATGCTGAGCTCCAAAGGATTGTCGAGGACCTTATCCACAAAGGTTTCCTCAGGGTGAGCAAGAGCCCATGTGCTGTCCCTGCCTTGCTCACACCCAAGAAGGACGGCACCTGGCGGATGTGTGTTGACAGCCGCGCCATCAATAAGATCACTGTCAAGTATAGATTTCTCATTCCTCGTCTTGATGATATGCTTGACATGATGAGTGGAGCCACCATCTTTCCCAAGATTGACTTGAAAAGTGGCTACCACCAGGTCCGGATTAGACTTCAAAACAAAAGAAGGTCTGTATGAGTAGCTTGTCATGCCGTTTGGGCTATCCAACGCCCCCAGCACTTTCATGAGGCTTATGACAGAAGCCCTTCGTCCTCTCATTGGTCGCTTTGTTGTCGTCTATTTTGACGACATTCTCATCTATAGCCACAACCCTCAGGACCACATTCACCATTTGAGGGAAGTCTGCGAGACTCTGAGGAAAGAAACCCTGTTTGTCAACCTGACTAAATGTGAATTCATGACAGACAGGGTCACTTTTCTCGGATTTGTGGTTTCAAGTCATGGAGTGTCTATGGACCAATCCAAGGTCCGAGCCATAGTAGACTGGCCAGAGCCCCAGAATGTCCATGATGTTCGTAGTTTCCACGGGCTAGCCACCTTCTACAGACGCTTCATCCAGGGATTTAGCACCATTATGGCACCCATTACGGATTGCATCTGTAAAGGGAATTTTGAGTGGACCAAAGCCGCCTCCCAGGCTTTTCGTGCCATAAAGGAGCTCATGACCAAAGCCCCTGTCCTCCGCCTGCCAGACTTCTCCAAAGTCTTTGAGGTTTCCTGTGATGCATCTGGCGTAGGTATAGGTGGAGTGCTTAGTCAGGAGAGCCACCCTGTGACTTATTTCAGTGAGAAGCTTTCTAATACAAAGCTCCGTTACTCCATCTATGATAAGGAGTTCTATGCCGTGGTCCAAGCCCTCAAACACTGGAGACACTATCTCTTACCTCAAGAGTTTGTCTTATATTCGGACCACGAGGCTCTGAAATTCCTTAACTCTCAGAAGGGCTTAAACCCTAGGCATGGTCGGTGGGTAGAATTCTTCCAGTCTTTCACATTTGTCCTAAACCATAAGGCTGGAAAGGAAAATAAGGTGGCCGACGCCTTGAGTCGAAGGGTCTCCCTTCTTTCCATTGTTCGAGTAGAGGTCACCGGATTTGACCGCATGAAGGAACTCTATGGAGAGTGTCCTGATTTTGGCCATGCCTACTCTACTCTGTCTGCTGGACCCTCGATAGCCTTTTCTGACTATCTACTCCATGATGATTTTCTATTTCGAGGGCAGCAACTCTGCGTCCCGAGGACTTCTATTCGGGACTTCCTGATATGGGAAATGCATGTTGGAGGTCTTGCTGGTCACTTTGGCCGCAACAAGACCATCCATTCTGTGGAGGAGCACTTTTATTGGCCTGGCCTGAAGAAAGATGTGGCCAAGATTGTAGCCCAGTGTAGGACATGCACAATGGCCAAACAGGTCAAACAGAACACGGGTCTCTACACTCCTCTCCCCGTTCCTGATCGACCATGGGTTGATGTGAGCATGGATTTTATCCTTGAGTTACCACGCACCGCTCACAAACATGATTCCATCCTTGTTGTCGTTGATAGGTTCTCTACGATGGCCCACTTCATTGCATGTTCCAAAACATCTGATGCATCTAGAGTAGCCCATTTATTCTTTGATGAAGTCGTGCGTCTGCATGGTCTCCCCCAAACCATAGTGTCTGACCGAGATGTCCGGTTCACTAGCTATTTTTGGAAGACACTTTGGCACCTAGTTGGCACCAAACTGAAGTTTTCCACTGCCTATCACCCCCAAACTGATGGGCAAACCGAGGTCGTCAATAGGAGTTTAGGAAACCTTCTGAGGTGTCTTGTAGGGGAACATTCTGGCACTTGGGATCTTCTCTTGCCTAGAGCCGAATTTGCATACAACAGTTCGGTCAATCGGTCCATAGGTATGAGTCTATTTGAGGTCGTACATGGATACAAACCTAGGAAACCTGTGGATCTCATTCCCCTTCCCCTCGAGTCTAAGATATCCAAGTCAGCTGAGGAGTTTGCACAGCATGTCAAAAGCTTGCATGAGTCAATTAGCAAGCAAATCAACCTCAGTAATGAGACATATAAAAAATTGGCTGATTCGCATAGGCGTCACCATGAATTCCAAGAAGGTGACATGGTTATGGTACGGGTTCGACCCGAACGACTCCCTTCGGGAGCCATTAAGAAGTTGCAAGCCCGTAGTGATGGACCATTCCCAATTCTGCGGAAGATTGGCTCCAATGTTTATGTTGTGGACTTACCTCCCGAATATGGGATTAGCTCGACCTTTAATGTGACAGACCTAGTGACCTACAAGGAACCCACAGCGATTCCTAGTGACCCTTTTGAGCCTTCTCCTCCCATTGAGAGTGAGCCCACCCCTGTGCGTCCCACAGCCTCGAGAGTACCGCGCGAGCACATTGAGAGGATACTGGATGAGCAGGTGACCACTACACGGAGCAGGGTGTATCAGCGCTACCTTGTCCGCTGGCGGGACCGTCCACCTTCTGATGATTCCTGGATCAGCCGGGAAGATCTCCAGTGCCTCGATCCAGATCTGCTGGAGCACTACCACAGCAGTGCCCCCCCTCGATCCAGGGTGTATCAGCGCCTCGAGTTCCAGCCACCCCGGGAAGGTTGGTGGGGACACCGGGTCCACTACCGGGCCCAATGCTCGGAGCCGACGCCGCACCGCCACTGCACCGAGCTTATGGCTCGGAGATCCTTCCTGAAGACTCGGCTTATGGCTACGGTAGTATATTGCGTATTGAGTATATGTATTTGTGTGTGTATGTATACATGTATTCCTACATGTATTTTTCCTTTCGTCTTATTAGGCTAGTCATAGTCAAATAACATGTGTGTAATTTTTGTATTTTATTTGATTAAAACCCACAAGTCAAAGTGAGGTGGGTGGGTTTTGTTTTATTAGGCTAGGATAGATATGCAAATAAGGAAAATAAGGAAGGTATGTGTGTAATGGGCCTTTCCTATAAATAGGAGGCCAAGGGTGTGTTACGAGACATGAATGAATGAAAAGAATTGAATGAAAGCTTGTTTGTGTGTAAGAGCTCTCCCTCTCTTGCATTTCCCTTCCCTCTTTCTCCTTGTGAGTTTGAGTGTCGCCCGGTGTGAGACCGTTCGGCGTGAGGCCAAGCTGCGCGAGGTAGCAACCTATCCGTCCCCGTCCTGTTCGTGATATCGGAGTGCCGTCGATCCACTTCCACGTCGCCGCCGCGTCAGGAAGGGGCATAGCCATCAAGCAGGACCAGCACCCCGCCACCCACTGTCATCTCCCATGGCTCCCTCAACCTTCATGGTCAGCCTCTTCTCTCCACCCCCCACCTCAATGAAGCCCCAAACCCCTTCATATCGCCATCTGGTGACCAGTGGGAATACCAGGTTTCTTTGTCCGGATCCATGTCTGTCCATCACCTCTCCCCCAATGAGACACACAAAGACCAAAAATAATAATTTATTGATGGCACGTAGGTTTCTGTCAATTTTCCTACCTATTAGATTGTAGCAAGTCACCTTGCTTCCAATTTCTAGTGTTCTTATGCCTAATTTTGTTGGTCTTTCTGACAATCTGAGACTGGAGTGCCACCCTCATTTGCTATCAGATGATTCGCTTCGGTGTTTGGCTGGGAACTCCACCAAGGACCTCACAACATTGCATGGTACTGACAGCTCAGACAGCTTCTGGCACAGCCCGAAAACATTCACTACAGGGACTACAGCTACGAGCAGGGGCCGGAGTGCTTCGTGGCAGTCCACAGGGGATGCCGGCGCCAGCAACATGTCGAAATTGCTCCTGCGCATGCTGCTGCCAACCACAGGAAGGCCACAGTCACAACCGCTTACAAAGCTCAGGTGAGGATCAGAAGATAGGGACCCTGTATCCGGCTGCATCGCGAGGTTCAGGGCGGACATAAGGCAGGAGATCTACGTGTCCTTCAAGGATGTAGCCAATCAGATGATCAAAACCAGGCAATCAATCTGCTTCTCTTGCAACCTTCTTATCTGATCCTGTACACGAAAATTTGAGTCACATTTGGCACTTAAAGATAATACGATCATTTGAGGCAGGATCCTACAGCATTTTGAGTGTTGATTTTCCTGTTCACATGTTTCTGGAATAAAACATACAGAAGAGAAAAAAGAGAAGGGGAGAGAGAGAAAGGAGGAAGGTGGTGCAGAAAGGGAAAGGTGACGGCGTGTGTTCTGGCCGTGCCCTCCTCATCCCTCTTATTAGGTTAAACTGATCGCAAACACTGACAGAAAAACCCCTATTACCCCTATTACATCAACTGAAACCAGGGGTATTTCTGGAAACAGTTGCATAAGTCTTAAGTTAACCAGATCCACCATAGTGGGTCCGGTAACAAACCTGAGACCCAAAGGTCTAAACAGACCCGGTTCAGGGCCCAGAGCAGCCTGAACCAGTCTATCTCCTACACTCCCCCACAAGCTGACATAGATATCCTTCATGCACGGCTTGGCTACCAGCCCAATAATGAGCCGATCCGGTCTGCTTCATAGGCATAACCACAGGTCCCTCTTATTGGGACTATAGTTCATTACCAGACCGAATAAGAGGGGTCCAGTTAACTTACTCATGTCTTTTTCTTCTTCCTAAAACACACCTGCAGGTCTCTCTGTGTAACAGGGGTAGTTTAGGCTTTGATGTATTGTTTAACCTAATTTCTACAATGTTAAAGAGGGTTGCAGCCGCCAGCAGTTGAGATGTGTGATTCCCCGTTGTTCTTCTTCCATCTCCCTTCTTTGTTCTCCTCTTCCCTCTGCTCTTTCTCTTCTCTTCTTCATCTTCTCACACAAAACTATATAAACCCTAAGAAATCTACATGGTATCAGAGAATTCGATCTGCGTTGGACCTGGTTTGGCCACCGAAGCCCTTCATGCGTTGCTGTGAAGATGTTTGCTGCAGCTCTCTTCAGATTCGGGTCGCCCAGGGTGTGATGATGGGCCAAGTCTGGCCTGACCTGGGTGCGTAGGGTGAGCGCTTGCAGACCTTGGCGTCCGAGGCATCTTGGAGCAGTTTCACCCCTGTTCATGTATGGTCAGTAGGGCAGATATTTTCTGTCCCCAATCTGAGCGCAAGGGTCCTATTTGAGTACTCTTGCGGTTGTACCGAGCGGGAGTCTCTGCCGGTGCTATTCTCAGCTCTTGAAGGGACTAGTCCGGCCTTCTCATATGAAATTTACATCGTAACTCTGGTTGGTGTCCGGCTGTGCTTTGTTTTGTCCGGTGGCGTGCATTTTTCTTGTGCTGTGGTTGCTCAGTGGAGTTCCTTGTTTTCTCCTTTCTAGTTGCTGATTTTTGGGGGGAGATCTATTATTGGACAGTATTATGGCTGATGTTCTAAAGTCTGATACAACATCTAAAACTACTGGATCTGCAGACTTCTTGTCATCGATGAACGGAGTGACAATGTGTCTCTTCAAATCACTCCGGTCAAATTAAATGAACACAACTCTATGGTTTGGTCTGTTGCAACAGAGATTTTGGCTAGGGGAAAATTGGTTACATCAATGGAAAATTGAAGAAACCTAGTGAAGAAGATTCTGGTTTTGACAAGTGGGCCCTAGAAAATAATGTGGTTATGTCTTAGTTACTCAATTCAATGGGGGCTGATATTCAGAAATTAATTCTTCGGAAGCAATCTGCCCGTGAAATGTGGACCCTTCTCGAAGAAATGTTAGGTCAAAAGCAAGACATGGTTAGCATTTATCAGTTGACAAGTGAAATTCATGAACTCAAACAAGGTAACAAATCTGTTACTAGCTATTATGTCATGCTCCTAAGTAAGTGGGAGGATCTGAATTATAATGCTCTAGATGACTAGACTTGTGCTACAGATCAAAAGAAGTTTTTGACCTATATCAAACGCAATCGGATTTTTAACTTCTTGGCTGGTCTGAATCCGAAATTTGAAAACAAATTCTTAGCATGGATCCTCTTCCCTCACCTCTTCTTCTACAAAGGGACGGGAAAGGGCCCCCCTCTCCTCTATCGACAGACAGGGAAGGAGATCCACTGTAATGGATGGTATGACCGACTCATCCTCAGTGAAGAGCCATGAGTAGAACTATCTGGCATGTCTAGCTATGTCCTCCGGTGTAGTAATTAGCCAATTGCCATCTTTGATGCATTTGATGCAATTCAGACGCCTCCTTCCTAAAGCAATGTTCTAGAAATAAGCAATGTTTCTATCCCCCTCTTTAATCCATCTTTCCTTGCTCTCTGCTTCTAGTAGATCTACTCTTTCAAGAAAATGTCTTCAAACTCAACCATAAGATTGTCCCGCTGAACCCTATTAGGTTCATCCAGAAGGTCTGCCTCCTCCCTCCCATCCCTCTAGCTGAATTAGAATGTTGCCTTTGGCCATCTTTCCCGAGAGTCTTTAAGGCTCCCCACTTATTCAACTCCTGTGCTAGAGTCTTCAGTTCCTTATCAACTTGGCCATAGCAGACATCTCTTGGCTCTGGACACTCCACACTCTAGCGACAATGGGCAAGAAGTCCTCATCTATAAGCCAATATCTCTCCAACCTGAAAAAGACTCTCCTCACCCTCCTGCAGCTAGTCTTAAGCAAAATGGGCTTGTGATCAAAAGCAAGTCTGGCCACAACAAGTGCCTCTTAAGCATGGGAAGTGGTCTTCCCAATCAACTGAAACAAGAAATCTATCAAGTCTAGATTGAGAAGGTTCTGCTTATAGGTTGGACCAAGTAAAGTGGGCATTGGATGTGTGAACATAAATCAAGGCTGCCTGAGAGATAAACTCCTTGAAATCTTCCATCTCCCCCGAAGGGCCATCTCCCCCGAAGGGCTGCCTGAGAGATAAACTCCTTGAAATCTTCCATCTCCCCCGAAGGGCTATAGCCACATGTCCTCTCCTCAAGTTCCACCACAGCATTAAAGTGCCTCCTACACACCAAAGGCGGCTAGAGTTCATATGGTGCAGAAGGAGATCATCCCATAATGTTTTCTTCTCCTCCCTGCTCTGTGGTCTATAGACCCCAGCAAAGTCCCATATGAAACCATCATTGATGCTGTGAAAGGAGAGAGGAGCAGCTCCCCTTCTAATGCACCTGAGCTCCTCCACCTCCTCTACCTTAAATTCATTCCACAAAACCATGATTCCCCCTGCTCTTTCCTTCTGCCGAAGAAGCCATTCCCCTGGTTATTCTTGTGTCACCTATCTCCCTCATGATACTCTCCACATCTGCCTTACACTTCAACTCTTGCAAGCACAAGATGTCGATTTACTCTCCACATCTGCCTTACACTTCAACTCTTGCAAGCACAAGATGTCGATTTACATCTTCTGACAAGCTCTCTCACCACCCTTCTCTTCTCCCTCCCCCTGATCCCTCTGATGTTCCACAACATAATCCTCGTAGAGACAAAGAGTTGTCTTCCGCACACCCCTCCTCCAACACCCTCTGCTTCCCCTGACCACCCTCCCCCCTACAATCCCCCTAATTTGCTGATTTCCCCTCTCGGATTTCCCTAGCCAAGGTAAGGGACCACCTTTTCTGAACTTTGGAGAATAGTCTCTTGATGTCCTTCCCTAGGTCAACGAAAGACACCCCGACCCTCTCCACTAGTTCTTGAGCTTGTTCCTTTGTCCATCTCTCCAGAACTCCTGCCATCTCCTTCACCTCTTCTCTCCCTAAGCCATCCCCCTCCTTGTGGGCACCACCCTCCTGTTGACCATCCTGTGAAACTACTCTACTACCATGTTCAGGACTTCTAGAGGCTTGCATATGAGGTTATGTGGCTTGGTCCTCCTCATATAGGTCCAACAAATCCTCCTCCCCCAACACGGGGAACCTGTACACTGCCACCATGTCATCGAACGTCGGAACAACCTAGGGCCTGGGCTCTCTCAATATAATCGCCAGGTCAAGGAGACCATCGGCTTCAGTGGTTATTCCAGAGGGCTGGTGGTGGGGTACAAACTCCAGCGCCTGGCCAATAAGGTTGGTGGGATAGGCATCATCCTCTAGGATAGCCGGGGGTACTTCTTTTCCACAATCCGCCGACAGGAGGCTCTGGTTAGCCGCCGCTTCCTTGTCCTCTTCTTTGCGTTCTGCTCCCCATGCTGGCAGCCATCGACACCTGTCGTGAATGCCCATAGCATCGCCAGGCCTGTCGGGTTCTTCATGCTGCCTCCAACTGGAGTCGAGAAAAGAGTTGGGCAATTGCTGAAGGCCAGATGCATCAGTGTCTTCTCGAGCCTAACAATCGTTGGCGGTCGACGAAGGAGCCACTTGCTCAAGCAGATGTCCCGTAGTTCTTCTCTGTGCGCCGCGAAGAATAGTGGACCAGATTCGGGCCAAGAAGAAGAATAGTGGCGGGCCGTCAAGACCCGTGACCCCCATAACCATTACCGAGTAAGTTACGGGTAGTTAACTTCGAGTACGGTCGGGTCAAACCTACTGGCGTTGGGCCTGAGCCCAATAGCTTGTTCGGCCTAGGAGTTGAGGGCAGGCAGTTCAAATTGGAACTATTGTCGGCCATGAGTTCATCTTCTCTGGCGTCTGCAACCACTGTTGCTGGCATGTTCGTCGCCGGTCGGAGCTGTATCTTCACTGGGAATCTATAGCTGGCGATGTCCACTATGACCACTGCTCAAACATCCTTCAAGCTCTTGATCTAGACCCTCATCTCCAAGGAGAGCCGCTCCCTCTAGTGATCAGGTTGACGGAACCCTCTGCGACTGCCCCGAATCAGCCAACAATGAAAGCGGCACCCACCTAGATGAGTAGGACACCTATTAAGAGGTGGATCCTCTCCTGCCGGGGGTCTAGGAAGGTCCCCCTGGACAATCCCCATTTTTCCAGCCAAAGAAGCACCCCATCGGCCATGACATAGCCGATCTTCACCGTCGCCTCAGCCTCCTCCTTACTACACCCTACAACCAAGAAACCACTCCTAGTCACCTTGGTAACAACCCAATCACCCTCCTTTCGACCACCCTTTTCAAGTAGGGACCTCATCATCTTTCATCGACTGTACCCTCTACCGGGGTCACCCATAGGCACCGGTTGAGCCACCTTGGGTTACCTCCCAAGGGCACCCAGTTCGCACCAGAGGCAACCTCTGGGATCTCTTGCCACATGTCACCTCTTTTTCCCAGAGCTTCTCTCTCTAGAATCAGCTAGAGAGAGAGAGAGAGTAAGGCAGCTTAAGGATAGTTGGCTGTAGTCTTGAACTCCAAGACCTGGAAGACCTTGAAGTCGTACAGCCGCTTCACATGGACAGGTCAACAGACCACATCATCATTGCACCACAACAATGATGGAAGCCTTGAACACCATCCACATACGTAGGAGGGACCGGATAGGCCCTAGACTGATCAGTTGCTACCATGCTGATTTCATGTTCACATGTTGCTGGAATGACAAGTACAGAAGAGAAAGAAGAGGAAAGGGAGAGGGAGAGAAAGGAAGAAGAAGGTGGTGCAGAAAAGGATGGGTAGCGGCTTGAGTTCTGGCTGTGCCCTCCTCATCCCTCTTATTAGGTTAAACTGATGACAAACAATGACAGAAAACCCCCTCGTTACATCTGTAGAAGATGATACCCAGACCACTCTAGGTGTTTTTATGAGTTCAGGCCCACTTTCTCTTGTGCTTTGTGTTAAATTCGTAGGTTCATTACCAGACCTATTAGATGGGATCCGTCTAACTTAAACCTGGTTCTTTTCATCTTCCTTTAATCCCCCTGGTTGATATGAGCTGCAACAAGGGTTGTTTGGTCAATGTGGGATTAAGTTTTCTTAATAAAAGCTCATTTGGGGGTGTGCGGCCAGAACACAACCGCAGCCCACCTTGCAATTCCTTTTTTCTTCTTATCTTCTTCTCTCATCTTCTCCCTCTTCATCTGCAGCACCGAAATTATGTAACCATGAAATTCTTCATGGTATCAGAGCAAAGCTCCTACCAAGGGACCTGTTGAAGCATGTTTGTCTGCAATAGGTTGATGGCTAGAAGTCTGGGTGCTCCCCTTTTCCAAAGCACCATGTGCGCAGGCCTACAGGAGCATCCAAATGCTCCTGCCCTGTACCAAGCCTGAGCGCAATTTTGGACCCTTAAAGCCTTAGAGTTCAAGGCCAGTCCTCTTGTTGGTGGGTCTGATTCTCTTATCCAGTGGACCCACTGTTGTCTGCCATCCTTTGTGGCTAGTCCGCCACCTGGGTTTTGGCTCTTCTCCTCCATGATTGCTAGTTGGTGTCAACGGCAAGTATCTCCTCGATGTCGAATTCTACACAGTCTGAGGTTGCCACCAAGTCTTCTAGAGCTGTTGATCCCTCTCTTATCAGCATGGGTAACGAGAGTTTTTCTCTCTAGATTACGCCTATGAAGTTAAATGAACATAACCATATGATATGGTCAGTCGCAGCTGACATAAATATTGTTGGTCGAGGGAAAAGTGGGTACATTAATGGAAGACTCAAGAAACCTAGTGAGGATGACCTTGGATATGACAAATGACATCTGGAAAATAGTGTTGTAATGTCCTGGATTATCAACTCTGTGGGAGCTGAAATCCAGCAAATGATTCTCCAAAAAAAATCTACAGGAGAGATGTGAGATCATCTTGAAGAGATGTATGGTCAGAAGCAAGACATGGCTCGTGTTTATCAACTGACTAATGAGTTACATGAGCTGAAACAAGGGAGCTTGTCGGTGACGAGCTATTTTGCTACTCTACGGAGTAAGTGGGAAGAGCTTGATTATTATGCCATTGATGATCAGAAAAAGCATCTCAAATATGTCTAACATAATAGAGCCTTCAAATTCTTGGCTGGTCTCAACTCAGAATTTGAGAATCTACGTGGACAAATGCTGAGTATGGAGCCATTTCCTTCTCTAGAACAAGTGTACTATAAGGTACTAAATGAAAGTGATCGTCCAAGATCCATGAATGGTCCACAGTCAATGGACAGTAAAGGGGAGTTTCCAGCCTTAGTAAGTGCTGGTCACAAATCAGCAAAGGGAGGCTCCGGTCAGAACAAGGATAAATCTAAAAGTGGGAGGACTTGTAACTACTGCGGTCGAGAAAACCATTAAGCTGAAAATTGTTGGGACTTACACCTAGAAAAGAAGCCCCTGAAGTTCAGAACTGGGAAGAAAGGGCAGCAAGCTAATGGTCAAGTGGCCACCTCCAACCCTATGGGTGGTCAGCCTGCTCCTTCACCAGAAAGTAGATCAACTAATTCTTCTAGAAATGCTCCTCTAGGTATGTCTTCACAGGACATTGCTCAACTTCAAAACCTCCTCTCGCAACTTGGATCTCATACCTCTACTCTTTCCTCCACCCAGTCAAGTACAGCTAGTGTTGCATTGAGTGCCTCCACCAACAAGCACCCTCTCCCTTAGATCATAGATTCTAGTGCTACAGGTCATATGACCAGTATTTCAACTTTTTTTCTTCATCCTCTCTTGCTTCTGGTCAAGACAAAGTGACTATTGCAGATGGGTCCCTAGCCACCGTGGCTGGTCGTGACAACATCAAGTTGAATAGTCATCTTATCTTGTCCTCTGCTCTTCATGTTCCAAAATTGTCTATAAATCTCATGCCCATTAGCAGTATCACAAAATGTTTGAATTGTGTAGTGACCTTTTTTCCTGATCACTGTGTCTTTCAAGACTTGAAGACCAAGCAACGGATTGGGACTGGGCGTGAAGCTGGTGGCCTCTATCACTTGGAGCTAGAAGATAGTGTTGCTCTTCATTCACAAGCTAGTGGGGACTTAAACCAGCAGATTTCGGAGATCCAGTTGTGGCATTCCCGTCTTGGTCATTTGTCTTTTAGGTCTTTGAGGGTCTAGCTTCCTTCATTATTTCATGGAATCGATTTGGCGTCTCTTACTTGTCATGTTTGTCATCTCGCCAAATCTTGTCGTACTCATTTTCCAGATTCTATAAATAAAAGTTCAGCTCCTTTTGAAGTCGTGCACTCTGATGTATGGGGGCCTTCCCTTATCTCCTCATTAGATGGCTTTCGATACTTTGTAAGCTTATTGATAACTATAATCATTGTACATGGATCTACTTGTTGAAATCAAGAGCTGAAGTTCCTCGAGTGATTGAGCTTTTTTGCAAGATGGTTGAAAATCAGTTCGAGAAAAAAATAAAAATGTTCCGCTCTAATAATGCAAAAGATTTTTTGAGAAGAATATAAATATATTTATTGAGAATGAGGGAATTATACATGAGCCGTCATGTGCCTACATCTCCCAACAGAATGGGATGGCTGAGAGGAAAAATCGGCACCTCTTAGAAACTGCTCAAGCTCTTCTTTTTCAACATGGCCTCCCTAAGAAGTTCAGGGGTGAGGTTGTTCTTACGACTATGTCATAAATCGAATGCCATCGCGTGTTCTTGGACACAGGGTGCCGGTCTCCCTTTTGTACCCCAACCGCCCATTATTTGCTCTTCCTCCATGAGTCTTTGGTTGTTTGTGCTTCATTCATTGTCTTCAGCCCGGTCATTCAAAACTTGATCCTCAGGCTATTCTAGGTGTCTTCCTTAGTTATTTCTCCAACTCAAAAGGGGTATAGATGTTTTGACCCCAAAACCGAAAAAAAGTATGTTCTTAAGGATGTCACTTTCAATGAGTCTCAATCCTACTTCTCTTCCCCACCGTGTTCACAGGGGGAGATGTGCTCTTCTCCCACAAGTCCTGAGTTATCTTTTCGTACTCCCTTTCCTACGGTATCTCAGGATCCTCTTCTTCCTCCAAGCACCACAACAGGCTCAACTTCTGACGCCGGAAATACCCACCAGGATGATGCACTGAACAAGGAGCTAATCACATACTCCAGGCGGCCCAAGTAGGTAGTTGTTCCACCGGTGGACTGTCCTTCCCATGAAGTTGCTGAATCTCCAGGTCATTCATCTCCAGAGAAGTCTAATCTTGATCTTCCAATTGATGTCCGGAAAGATAAGAGAGGATGTACTCAACATTCCATTTCACAATTTGTTTCTTATTCTCGTCTTTCCCCTTCCTATCAATGAGGAGATGAGTGCTCTCCAGAAGAATGGTACCTGGGAACTAGTTGATCCACCAAAGGGGAAGAAGTTGGTTGGTTCAAAATGGGTATTTACCATCAAAGTCAAGCCAGAAGGGTCTATTGACAGATACAAAGCCAAGCTGGTTGGCAAAAGTTTCACTCAGACATATGGTGTTGATTATGAAATGAGGAAACATTTGCCCCGGTTGCCAAGCTGAAATATGTTTGCATTATCATCTCTCTTGCAGCACAATTTTCTTGGAAGTTGTTTCAACTTACTGTAAAAATGCTTTCCTTAATGGTGATTTGCAGGAAGAGGTGTATATGCAGCCTCCGCCAGGGTGTTCTACTAATGGGAAAGTATACCGGTTGAAAAAAGCCTTGTATAGACTAGAACAGTCGCCTCGTGCTTGGTTTGATCATTTTCGGATTGCTATGCTCCGTTTTGACTATGTGCAGTGCAATGTTGATCAAACTTTATTTGTTAAGTGGCAAGACAAAAAGGTAGCTATCCTTATTGTCTATGTTGATGAAACGGTGATTACCGGGGATCACACTAAGGAAATACAAAAGCTGAAAGCAAATTTGGCCAGGGAGTTTGAAATAAAAGATTTGGGGTTGCTTCAATACTTCCTTGGGTTGGAGGTTGCTTACTCCAATGAATGTGTTTATGTTTCCCAACGAAAATACGCTCTTGACTTGTTGACAGAGACGGGAAAATTGGGGTGTCATCCTGCTACAACCCCTATTGAAGTTAATCATCACATGACGGGCACTGATGGTGAACTTCTCTCTAAAGTTGAGAAAGGGCGCTATCAACGCCTGGTTGGGCGACTGTTGTACTTGACACTCACACGGCCTGATATTTCATATGTCGTCAGCATTGTTAGTCAGTTCATGCATGCTCCTCGAGTGCCACACATGCAGGCCATAGACAGGATTCTTCGGTATGTTAAAACCAGTCCGGGCAAAGGAATCTTATTTACAAAATCCCATCGTTTAGATATTGTTGGATTTACTGATGCTGATTGGGCTGGTTCTAGGGATGATAGACGTTCTACCACTGGTTATTGTGTTTATCTTGGTAAGAACTTGGTTACATAGCGGAGCAAGAAACAGACAATATGTGCACAGTCCAGTGCCGAAGCAAAGTACAGAGCCATGGCGCATGGTCTTGTTGAACTGCTGTGGCTAAAAATTTTGTTGCAAGATCTTGGTATCGTTTTCGATCTTCCGCTGCGATTGTACTGTGATAACAAAGCAGCCATCAATATCGCCAATAATCCTATCCAGCATGATCGAACTAAGCATATTGAACTTGATCGGCACTTCATTCGTGAACAGCTTGATAGTGGAGAGTTGTGCCTACCCTACATTCATTCTGCTGATCAGATAGTTGATGTCTTCACCAAGGGAGTTACCAGAGCACAATTACAGTCAGTTCTGGGCAAGCTGTGCATGCGAGATATCTATGCACAGCTTGAGGGGGAGTGTAGAAGATGATACCCGGACCACTCTGGTGTTTTTATGAGTTCATGCCCACTTTCTCTTGTGCTTTGTTTGTTAAATTCGTAGGTTCATTACCAGACCCATTAGATGGGATCCGTTTAACTTAAACCTGGTTGTTTTTATCTTCCTTTAATACCTCCGGTTGATATGAGCTGTACCAGGGCCAGGGGGTGTTTAGTCAATGTGGGATTAGGTTTTCTTAATAAAAGATCATTTGGGGACACACAGCCACAACCCACCTTGCAGTTCCTTTCTTCTTCTTCTCTCATCTTCTCCCTCTTCATCTGCGGCACCAAAATTATGTGACCATGAAATTCTTCAACATCAACTTAAACCAGGGGTATTTCTGGAAATAGGCCTTAAGTTAACCGGATCCACCTTAGTGGGTCCAGTAACAAACCTGAGACCCAAAGGTCTAAACAGACCCGATTCAGGGCCCAAAGTGGCTGAACCAATGTATCTTCTACATTGAATTTTACAAGGAGTACCTCAGTGCAACGAGTTTATCCAGGCTTTGAAGTGATCCAGGGGGCTCCTGTGAGGGTGGCGAGTGGACACAGCAATGGGAATATAGGGTATTGGCCAAGGGTCTGGGATTAGGGTTTTTCCAGATTGGATGACCCAGTCTGGGCTGGGGAAAGCCTAAAGCCCGGCCTTTTTTGATCCCTAGCCAAGCTGGCCCAAGAAGAAGGGACCAGGCCCTGTTCAAACCAGGCTCGGCAAGCCAGGCCTCCAAAACAGCCTGGCCCTCTTGACACCCCTATCTACATTCCTTCCAATAGCAATGCTTGAGGGAGCAGTTCCCATATAATTGTCCTCAAGAATGTTAATCACAAGAACAACAGCCATGATATGCATTTCATAATTTGACAGTCACAACCATGGACTAATCAAATTCAACTATTTGTAGCATCCCCCTCCCCAAAAATAGATGTGATGCCAATGAACTGAAGTGAATGGAGACGAACGGGGAGGGGGAAGAAAAAACTTGGCGGAACTCTTCCACTTAGCCTGGGCAAAATATTTGCCCAACATTCTTATTCAAGTTGCCCAATTCATTAATCCATGCATCGTCCAATGACATGGACATCTGAACAACCTGGCACAGCAGTGGTCACCTTCTGGGTTCACCTTCCATGCAACCCCAACAAAAGAGTCATTTATATTTCTTCATTTTCCTCCAAGACAATATGTGATTTTCTTTATGACACGTGTTGATTCCTTTGAGCTGTCAATGTCTCTACATCATCAACAAGAAACAGCAATCCCTGATGTAGGAAGAAAGAGCAGTAAAAAGGAGTTTCCATCTGAAACATAGAATTGAAAAATCTAGCCCAACTAAGTGATCACAGAAAACGAGGTTTCTTGCCTCCTTTTATATGCAATAAACTCCATCCACCTCTCATATCCACAGCAACACAGCAATAGCTTCTCACTTTTATATCTTCAGGGGAAAATAAGAGCAAATTAATGGCACTATAATGTTTCTCAGTGGAGAAATGCTACAGTGACACTGTCATTGCAACTCACTTCCTTACTTGCTCTATTGAACTGCACCATCTGAACACTACAAGTTTTTCTCTGTCCCAACCCTCCCCCCCCCCCCCAAATAGATGATCCATCCATTTCAACAGGTGATTCGGTAGAGGTACCATGGGAGAGTAAGGGACTGGGATGTGACCCCAGCTTCACCGCACAATCTCTCTCCCATCTGGAAGGGTATCTTGAGTTGCAGGGAGATCATTTTGACGAGTGTACAGGTCCGGGTGAGGAGTGGGTGGAAGTGTTTGTTCTGGAAAGACAGGTGGTGTGGCAAGTTTACACTGGAGGACACCGTTCTGCAGCTATGTGTGATTACCTCTACACCGGCGGCATCAGTTTCCAAATTTTTGAGGCACAACTACAAAAGGAACTTTGACTCCATCTTTCAAAAGAAATCTCAGGGTGGAGATTGATCAACTGGAGAAATTACTATCCTTGCTCCTAGATTTTGCGCTGATGTCAGCAGCATTGATAGGTGGTGGTGGAGGTTAGATAAAGAAGGAAGGTTCTCAGTCAGCTCAGCATACAATCAATCTCTTTGCAGATGGACGAGTAAGGCATGATTTAGCATCACAGATTTGGTCCCCTAAGAGCCCTCTAAAGGTGAAGTTGCTTATAGCCTTATATGAAGGATCTCACACGGGCGCCTGTCGACGTGTGATAAGCTGGCTCCTTTCCTAGCAAATATTCCTACACTGTGCTCTCTTCGTAAAGAAGAGGAGGAGACCATTGATCATCTTTTTGCAGGTTGCTCCTTCTCCAAGGAGGTTTGGACACGAATTTTGAGCAGGTTCCTAGGTACCACCTGCATAGCAGATAATGTGCAGCCTTTGATAGGAAGGTGGCACAAGCGTTGGACTCTCAAAGGCGGCAGACTCATATGGTGGCTCATCCTCCATGCTACCATTTTGGGTTTTATGAAGAGAAAGGAACAATAGAGTCTTCAGAAGGGAAGCTAGAGTCTCAGATAGGATTGCCTTTTACTTTGAAGAAAGTGAGAGAGTGGGCTTTGGCTATATGTAATGTGGGCTCTCATAATTCTTCCTTTTTGGCTTTGTTAGGAGGTGAGTGGGTGCCACATCATTTGGCATGGGGAATTTTTTGTATAGGGAGCTCTTGGGAACACCCTGAATATACTTGTATATCCCTCTGATTTTCATTTTGATACAATTTCATGGTACCAGCCACTTTCCAGAAAAAAAACACCCAACAAGTTCACCATCACCAAGAGTTCAACCCTCTTAGATACTCAGCAACTTCTCCCACTTCACCACACCACCTCCAGAGCAAGCTCTGCCTTCTCTCCCCCTTTAGTGAGCACTGACCCCCACCACTGCCACTACATCACTGGGTGGGACCTCACTTAAGTTGGTTCTAGTGTCATTGTTGGTTCTGACATCAAAATCCACATGGTCCTTTGGGTCTACAACAATGTCAACCTTGAACTTGTTCACACTGCCTCCTTTCCGTCTTTGGTAATGCAGGGGTCCCTGGCTGCATTTGGGAACTTCATGTGAAGTACTTTTAATATAAGTACCTCTAAATAGAAGTGCCTTCAAGTAGAAGTACTTTTTTCTCTAAAAAGTACAAGGAGTTTGGAAGCACAAAATAGACGTGATGGTCACAGGCACTTTCTGACAATTTTTATCCCAAATACCCTCCTTGTAGTTATCTTAGATTTTCGTTCACTAATGACTTATACATTTTGATGAACATAAGATGTATTATAAAATAAATATAATAATAATTTATTTTATATAAATGAAAATAGATATAATATGCAGACAAAATTTATCAATTTTTTTAAAGTGAAAAGGAAACGAATGAATATGCAACAACGGGGAGAAGCCAAAATTTATCAATTTAAATATATGAATATATAAATTGTGCAAATAAAGATTAGATATTAGACATGACATAGTACTACTATATTATATATGTTTTGCTTATTTTTTTTTAGAAATCCAAAAGTAAACTCACCCACATATGATCAAGCCTGAATCACCAGTAGCCCAAGTTAGTGCAGGTCAAACATCTCCCAAGCAGTGGGTATGTACTCCCCCAGCCTGGATCAATAATCACAGTGTAAATGCCCCCTGCAAGTGTCCACAGGTGGGAATCTATCTCACGATCTCACAGTTTGCCCTGAGGACAGCCGTGAGGCTCAACCAACTCTCCAACACATGAGGGACTATTATATTATATATGTTAGACATATAAACATAAAATCTAATCCAATGTCGAAACCCCCGACTAAAAGTGCAGGGACCTTCACAACACCGACATCAATATTTTGTTGAACCAGACTGTTCATCTTTTGGTCTCTGGAGGAAACGTGGAATTTCAGTGATGTGGTCATGTGCAGAAGAAAAAAAACAAAAAAGAAGGAAGAGATCGAGAGAGAGGGCATTCAAGTCCTTTCTATTTTTTTTCACCTCCAGTGGTTTTCTCCTTCCACCAGAAGTGAGTTTTCTCCTTCAGCGAGGAGTAAAAGATAAAACTGAAGTTCCCAAATGTTGATTAATCTTGACGAAGTGATTTTTTTAGGAAGGAGAAGTCTTTTAAAAGGACTTCCCAGCTGCTCCCAAATGCTGCCTGTGTTAAATCCTCTCCCTGGAAGCACCTACTCCTATTTATATATGGTTCCAGGCAACTCTGTGGATTATATTATCACTGCCAACACCTCCTCATGGACCTCATTGTTGCTGAGATGGTTACCAAGTTGTTGGCTTTGTAGTAAGTACAAATGTAGCAGAAAAGTCATACATCTTACAAAAATCTCAAGTATCCAGAAGCATAAGAAATCGATTTATACCTTAAGAAAAACATAAAAGGAACAAAGTAAGTAGCAACTCAGCTTGTAATATGCAGTAGTAAAGCATAATTACTTGTGTCTGGGAATTAGAGAACACTAAGAGACATGCAAACAAATCATGTTACCAGAAACAACAGCAGATGTTATGATATGAATGCACTCAAGAGCAGCAGAAAAGGTACAGGTGTTGAGGATGCTCGCACCGGAGCTTCAGATAAAGCCTTCAGCATCAACAAGGCCCCAAAAATATCCATAAGAAATCCTATAATCCACAATCTGTTAGAAGCATATGCTTTAATCACCTGTGGAAAAACATGTCAGTTAGAGAGTATACTACTGAAACAAGTCATTTTTCTGAAAAAAAACTATATATGTTGTGGTTTGTTAGATTCATGTCTATTGGTACTAATGCATCCTTTCATTTATTTCTTTCCTCTAGACTACTAACCCTTTTTTGGGAAGGTGAAGATGGATGGAGGTTAAATAAACACAATGATAAAAGATGCAGAATGTTTGAAACCAATGAATGTCTGGAAAGAAAACATTAGTATTGTCGTTATATCAATGAGGCCTATTCTAGTCAACCTGATGTCAGTTTGAAACACGTTGATGGAAATGCCCCTTGAGAAATAAATTACAAATGACAAAATGCCCCGTGCCTAAAATGAATGGTGCCAGATAGAAACAAGAAAGTGAAAGTATACTTAACAACAAAGGTTGGATGTTGACCAAGAAAGCATCAAGGATCAATTTTGGGAAGATTTTGGATAAAGCGGAGAACGTGCCGTAAGTAGGAGACACAATTAATGTCTGACTTCCAAAACTTTGGTATCTGAACATTTAATTATTAAGTTAGCATTTTTCCCATCAAAATAAGGATGCTAAATATTCATTCTATATTTTATCTCAGCCAGAACCCACCTCTATTTTGATTTCCTTCTTCCAACCTTGCATACTCCTCCCCAATGATACCATTGCTAACAGTTCACCTACTACAGTACCTCACCCATTACAGCTAATTGGACCACTAGGAGTGATGACACACTGGCATGCCCACACGATCCTGTTTGCAATCTATCAGCAACATGGGAATCCTATTCGTCATCATTGCCATGAGAACACCAGCCACATCAGTAACAGGTGCAAAGAAAAGATCTGGGTGTGGAAATGATAAAAATCTCTCAAACTCAATTTCCAGTGTGACATACAATTTACCCCAAAAATGCAAAAAAAGGAAATCCATTATTGGTAGTCAAAAGCAAAACATTGTAGAAGTTATTTTCTGACATAAGGTAAGTATGCCACTTGGCAAAGCCACAGCCCATAGGGATGAAATCTTGCTATATATTTTACATCAATCATATGGACTTTCGTGTACACAAGAATGAGTTCTGTATTACATTGCCAAGATAACCCATCAAAACCAAGAAAAATGAATGCAACCCTGTTTTAATTGGAACTGTCCTACCCACAAAAAGAAAAAAAAAAGCATTATGATTTCATCACTGACAAGTGCTCCTTCTCAACAGAGGATCACAATTACCTTGATCTACCTCCATCAAAGCAGCTTCAAGTATACTCTCAAGCATAGCCCCAAGAACTAGTCAGTTCAAACTGGAATCGGCCCCATAGTTTAAAAGGTCTTGACGTGATCATGAGGCACTTTTTGTGAGCCTTCAAGGCATAAGCCTCGCTAATTTAGGAAAATAATCTTAAAACCATAAAAAATATAATAATATTACTTTCTATGTGTTAATGCTATGTCAACTCAATGATAGAGTCCATGAAAGTGAACCATGGGGCAGAAGCTGTGGACTAGAAGAAAAAAGGGAAGGAATAAAAAGAAGAGGAGGGAGAAGAGAAGAGAATAGAGTTAACTAGACTAGGGAAGAAGGAACAGGGAGCGGGGGGTATCTTCAGGCCAACAAAAGAAGAAGAAAAGAAAATGCACAAAAGAGGAAAAGCAAAATATGACTTTCCTGTAGAATGTCAAAGACATGTCATCAATTTCATAATTGAAGTTGTCACTGAGGCACTAGGTGCCACAATCGCTGACCCCTCCTTCGTCATTAGAAGTAGATTAGCTGGGTCTAATTCAAATCTTTTTTTTGGTCTATCTAATCAAATAAAATTATCATCATTGAATCATAGTTTAAGGACAATAAAAGACGCATAAATCTTAGGTCCACCTTAAAACATATAGCTACCTCGTCTCCCCAGCTAATGCATAGGCCACAAATAAAGAGCCTAAGTATGCATTGAGGCATACCACCTCAACCGATAAAAGGCATAAGCCCCAAGTAATTGGACTGAGGCACATGCCTCAAGGCATTCTTCTAGTACCTTGCCTGAGGCATATGCCTCAGTGCCTTGAAGCATAGACTTTTTAAACAATGATTGGCCCCCAAATCGATTTGAGTGACCCCAATACTCATTTACATGTTTGAATATATTAAAAAATAAAGTAAAAAACTCATAAATGGGATCGACAGGAACATAACAACCGATCTCTGAATTGATTCCAATTGTGAGAACATTGCATTCCACAGCAAAACAAAACCAGTGGCGAGGTTAATTTTTCCTCCCTGCAGTGCCACGCTTGTGAGTCTCTTCCTTCCACCTGCTGGTGCCGATTACATGTGGGAGTATCAGAATACATTGACGACGGAGCCTATCCTACAACCCTATTTACTTTCAAGACCAAAATCATGAGAAAGAGGAGGTTCTCCACTTAAAATCTTTAACCTAAATTTCATTATATATATATATATATATATATATATATATATATATATATATATATATATATATATATATATATATATATATATGGGTGCCGCTCCGGTGGTGCCGGCACCACCTGATCATATCCCTATATATATATATATATATATATATATACAGTTTCTATAGTCCGTTCCAAATCCTGACGTTAGACGAAAGAATCACAAAACAAGTCCCCCACCCTTTAACATCACGCCCAGTTCCGCATTCTGACAACACATACATCGAATCAATCTAAATGACCCACTACTCAATCCTACAACAAATCAAGCCCCACCCTAAAACAAGGGTTACCCATGTCGTCACTACCCACATACTTGATCAAGATGGATAAAAATCCCGACGGACAGAATGCAGACTGACAAGACAAAAAGAAAACCATCATCAAGACAAAACTATCTACCTCTCAGAATCGGGAACAGTTCAGCTCCTCCGTACCTTAAGCTTGAGGGAGAGGGGCGGCAGAATGACGGTTCCCTTCTTCTGGAGAACCTTCCCGATGTTATTCCCCGCTGTCGCCAGCAACGTCAGGCATATCGACTCCCACATGCTCCCTCTCCTCCTATTTCCCTTCTCCCCCCCCCCTTCCCTCCCCTTCTCCTCTCTCTCTCTCTCTCTCTCTCTCTCTCTCTCTGTGTGTCTCCCCCTCTGCGCTCCCCCCTCTTCCTCTCCTCTTCACGGGTCTCCGAAGTCTCTCTCTCTCTCTCTCTCTCTCTCTCTCTCTCTCACACACACACATCAGATTTCTTCTTCTGCTCGTATTCGTTGCTTCCATTTTCGGCAAACCCCCTGCGCGGCCCCATTTTAGGAGCGATGCGGACCCACGCGGTGCGTCCCCATCTTGAGAAATTTGCACGCAGCCCTCTGTGTAGGTATTTTCGTCATTTAAAAGATTTGCCTTAACACTTGGAGTTGTGGCTGCAAGCAATTGGGTGAGCAGGAATAAGGTGTAGAGAAAGGTGTAGTAACGATTATACAAAGCCTTAAATTGCAAAATTCTGAGATTTTCTTTTTGTCTTAAAAAAGAGCGGAATCGAGCATGACTGTGATGCTCCAGCGGAGGAGAGTGGCCTCAGCCCCTTTCCCCCTCCACTATAAAAAAATATTATATAATTACTTATCAAGAAAAATGAGAGGGAGAGTGGCCTTAAAGATGTGCTCGTTGCCAGAAGTGCGAGGTTGTCTGGTTTGCCTACGCCTGGCAAGTGTTTTAAAATTAAATTTTTTGCATATAAATTATTGTTAAAAGTGAATTTGTAAAAAAAATATTTTTAAAAATATATTAACATGTATATCATTGTGTAATTTAAATTGTGTAAAAATATTATATTTATTTACATACATATCACTTCTTTTTACTATTGTACGTTTAAATAATATTTATATAATATTTGAATTAACTCGTTGATATATCTGTTAATATATTTTTTAAAAATTATTTTTTATAAATTCACTTTTAACGATAATTTTCATGCAAAAAATCTTTTAAAATTTGTAAAGCAAAATCAACGCACGGGGTTTTGAATATAAGAGAAACAGTCGACACCAATGTCTGCCTTTTTAATTTTATATATATATATATATATATATATATATATTAGGGCCTTTTACGTTTCAAAGTTTGATAAATTTTATTTATGTAACAATATCTCTTAAGAGATTCATGCAAATCTTGCTTTAAGAAAAGTTCGTGATTACCCTTTTTATTTTTTAACGTTATTCCTCACTATACGTGCTTCTTAGATAATGCCGAGAAAAAATAATCATGGGATCCCTCTCGAAGGCGGATACTCGTGAAATGATAGTTTAAAAAAGGAAAGCATTATTACGTAAATAACTTTTTTATCGCAACTGTTCATATAAAAACACCTTCACTCATAAACAATTCTTTGTGCTAACATATGTTCACAAACACCCTCTCAGTCTTACAATTTTCTCAGTCTTACAATTTTCAGCTACGAGTTCCCCAAGTTCGTACCAAATGTTTATATATATCATACCATAGAAAGACGTCCACCGAACAGAATTGCAATCTTGATTGATGAAAAGTACGATTAATAATCTTCACGTTCGTTAAAGACATATACGATAGTAATACAGTATGGGGGAAGAGAGTGTCGGTGGGAGGAGCGAGGCCACTGCGCGTCGAGTCTCTACTCCCCCTCCGTGGTCACGGGGTTTCTTCCCCGGCGGATCTCCAGTGGGGGGAGCCCCCGTCGGGGACTCCCCCCCACCCCTCCTTCTCCTCCACGGGAGGCCTTGGCCAGGTGAGTCTTCGGAGACCTTCCTGGGTTTTGTCAGGAAGGTATCCCTCCCTTCCTGGATCTGTCATGGGAATCGGGATATCCTCCGATCCTCCCCTGGATCTCGCCCCTCTCCTCCCTCGGTACCCCCCCGTTCCCCCCTCTTGGCCCCTCCCCGTCTCCTCCTTCCCCCGGCGACCCCCCCTCCCCCTTCCCTATCTCCCCCGCTTCAACCCCCGGCCTCTCCCCCCTCTCCGACGTTTTCTTCGCCCCTTCCCCCTCCTCCCCTACCATTTCAACCACCCGCCCCCCTCCTCTCGTTCCCCGCCCCCCCCCACGTCGGAGCCGCCTCCATCCCCATTCCCTATCTCCCCGCGCATCCTCCCCTCCGGCCCCCCTAGCCCCACCCCCCCTTCTTTCTCCCTCCCCTCACCTCACCTCCCCTCCTTCGGCCGCCCCCCGTCCCCCATCTCTCTCCGCTTTTGGCCCCGTGCATTACTCCCATCTGCCCTCGGTCCCCCCTGACTTCCTTCCACCTCCCCGTCCGGCCCGCCCCCCCACCTGCGCCCCTGCCTCCCCTCCCGACAACCCCTCTCCGCTCCCCCCTGTCCCTCCCCCTCCATCATCTTCTCCCCTCCCCCCCCCTGCTCCGGTCTCCTCCTCTCAGATGGACGTCTCCTCGTGTTCCCGAAAAAGTTCGGTTCTGTTCCGCGTTGCAGGTTTCAGGTTTCCAATTTCGACTTTGAAAGGTCTCGGAGACATTGAGCTCATCCCCCATGCATCCTTCGTGGTGCTGGCCACTCGAGAATCTTTTCGTCTTCGCCAGCAGCTAGCGCGGTCCGGTAGCCCAGCGCTCCTCGAAGAAGGTTCCCGTCTCCTTCAGAAGCGACAGTCCCTTTTCCGACGTCTCCAGGCCTCCCCATCATCGGCGGTCGACTACTCCTTTTCTGTCCTCCTCTATGTACTCTTGCCTTCTACTTTGAAGTCTTTGGGCCGAGAAATTTGTGGTTGTTCTTGCTCGGATGTTGTTACTCACCCTGTATGTTTATCTTGCTATGAATGAATAGAAATACCCTATGTTTCAAAAAAAAAAAGATAGTAATACAGTATGTTTACCGAAACATATATGGCAACTCGGGGACTTCCGCATGTATAGTTTAAAAGAGCAAGCGTTCCATGTACATGTGAAAAAAAAAAGGAAAACTACTCATATACCTTTAAAATCTTGTAATATTATTTTTATATTTCTCTTTTTATCGTATTTACTGTAATATTCTTAAAAATTTTAGAAAAAGTAAGATTTGTCAAATCGGTCCGATACAGGATGTACCGTCCATACCTGACCATATCAGTCACAGACCGATCGTATACTTGACCGTACCAGTCACAGACCGATACGACCGGTCCGTGATACACAATCGGTACGCACCGTATATTTTTTAAATATTATATATATTATTTTATATTAAGTGTGATTTTATAGATAGTTTGGTTGAGAGTCTTCGTTTGGAAGGTTGTGATTTGAGTTCAAAATATACTAGTGATATTATTTTCTTACTTTTTGTATTATTCTTTAGAAAAAAATAAGTCAAAAAATACGTGACATTTGTGTGATTTGAATCATTTATCTCACACACAACTAACACAACTATTAACCACGAAAGAACACATAATATTTTGTTATATTTTATAATAATATATATTTATTAAATATCTTTTTAATGTTGACACTTTGCGATAGAATTGGTAAAGTGGCGTGCCGTATCATACCGGTAGAAAATCGGTACGGCCGATACAACCGAGTCGATAAACTTTGAATAAAAGATCTACGTTGGCCCTTTATTCATCCCTATCTTTAAAATAAAAAAATTCTTCTTCGTCTCTGTGAAGGGTACAATGACTATTTTTTTAAAGATTTCGAGAGTGTTACCGTAATTACGATAAAGATAGAGATATAAAAGTGACTTTGAATGATTTTAAAGATATAGGGATAATTTTCTTTTAAAAAAAAGCCCGTGAAATGGATCTCATTGGTTGATCACATGCCATATACAGTTACACCCCCATAAAAACTCCACGGCATGGTGCCACTCAAGGAAAACCATATATATGTAGGACAGGTCAATACCGCCACATCACACACGCAACTTCACCATGCATGTGTGAAGAAGGCCTGATGATCAGACTTACATAAAATGATCAAATTAAAGAGCCCCTTTTCATGCAATTGACTCCCACAAGTCCTTTGTCCAATCCCTTCTTTTCCTGTTTGCTTCGTTACCATCGGTCCATCACCAAGTGTACACTACCCTCGTTGCCATCCTCTGTTGAGAACGTGCATGTAAGCAGCAACCCAAGTCAACTCAGGGCATCAATCTAACAGGAGAGAGAGCGAGGGAGAGGGAGAGGGAGAGGGAGAGGGGGGGCTCACGTTCAAGAATCTCAGTTGCCCAGTTGTTTATACATGTTTCTGTGTTAATTATGTGGGTACACATGTCGTACATGTGCTCGTGCACGTGAGTACATGCTTGCACGTGTATAGAGGTGAGACGTGGGTGGACTGGGCGAGGTAAAGCTGAAAATTTTGGGCATGCAACAAATTACATCTCTAAACTCTCTTGACAAGTCTTGTTATGTACGTACGTACGGGATGTGTAGTTCGAGTAGATGATTGAGAAGAGGGTGCAAGGGATGATCGAGCCGTGAAAGTGTCAGCCCTAATGTTACACTCCAGCCCGTCAAGTAAATGGGCTGGACCAGGCTTCCTGTCATGGCCCAAAACAGTCAAAGGAGGACACGTATGCTCGAGAAATGATACTCGGCCTTGTCATGCCACCCAAAGTAATCTTAACCTCAAGGAAATACTTGTTGCACATCGTCGTTGTTGATAACCCCGGAAGATGTACATAACATATTCAAAGTTTAAGGACAGACCTTGCACCGGAAAATACGACGGATCTTGGATCGATCGTGGAGTCAAGAGTTGACTATCAGAGTCGGCTCCAATCGCCCACTCTTCAAAGCTCAGGATGACGATGACGATCTTACGGAATCAATCGTAGTCGGAAATAACCACGGAAATACAAAACAAAATCGTGATTATCTCGAAGAGCATGACAACCTCGTCGTCGTGATATATATTCTAAATTTACTCTCTGGACACATGAAGAGAGAGAGAACGAGAAGAGAGAAAGAGAGAGAGAAGTTAAAGAGAGAATAGACTATGGTTACCTTTAGTGGCGTCTCGATCTCTCCCCTACACATGCACTTACAAATTTCTTTCTATCTCTTCCTCTCACTTATATTAAGTTACCCTCACAATGTGCTCCCGAGAGAGAGAGAGAGAGAGAGAGAGAGAGAGAGAGAGAGAGAGAGAGAGAGAGAGAGAGAGAGAGAGAGAGAGAGAGAGAGAGAGAGACCACACCCTTAATACAAAATATATAAAGAGAGAACTCAAATCATGAGAAGAATACCTTGGAGGGATGAATAGGATGGATCTCACGTGGATGACCTTGATATAAGAGGCCCATGGGGTGTGTAGTTTGTCGGTGAAGCCATAGAAAATATCATGGTAATTTTTTCTTGAGTTGGTGGTGTGAAATTGAGGGTGAAGATTTGGAAGAAAGAGAGATCTAGAAAGTTAAGAGAGGAAAAGAGGAGGAGGCGGCGGGCAAGCTCGATAGGTATTATCCATGGATCTTCGTCTCATTAATATCTCTCACTGACCCATCAAGAAAAATAATTCAATATCACGAGAATATGAGCCGACGAAGTGAGATATGAGAAAGTGATATGGTGCAACTGTACACCACGATGCGTAGCAATTATTTTCACAAGCTAGATTTGTGCATGGTTTAAGCCTCTGAAATGGAACAACCCAACTAAAATTAAACGGGCTGAAAAAAAAGGCAGAAAGAGGAGACATATTTGTTGTGTAATAAAGTGTGTATTTTTACCGCACACTTTACTTGCATTGATTCACTTGGGACCAATGAATTTTAATAAAAATTAAAAGAGAGATGAATTTTATTTTTTTTCATTATCTTCTAGTTCTTATCAATCTACGTAAACTAATAGAAATAAAGCATGCAACAAATTGCTACACATCAAAGTGTACAATGAATATTAACTCAAAATGTAAGCACATACCTGTTATCTTGAAACTAACACAGCTTAGACCTTGTCATGCGTCGAGAGCCAAGATATGGGCTCGGTTCATAACCTCTATGCTCCGCTTTGGCAGCGGCTTAAGTTTATCTCATGTTATTTTAAGTGAGATAACTTAAGTCACTTTTACCCCATTTTAGTTTGATAGTATGTGACTTAAGTAAAAAAAAATCTATTGACTTAAGCCCGGATAACACTCTCCACTTTGGTTGCCTCTGAGTTAATCGTGATAAATTGACACATGTTTTACCAGAATTACCCCTGCCTTCATAACCGCAGATAGTTGGGCTCAGCTTGCGATGAAATTGAAATTCTCACTTATAAAACTGGCCCTCTCTTCACTGCATTACTTTAATAGACAACAGTGACCATGTGTTGCCGGAATATGTATATAAACATACAAGTATCTCACAGCCGACTTACAACTCCAATTTCATTCAAATCAACTCATTTGTAATAACATTACATATATGATTTATCAATCTTTACTTATAAACAGTGCATACCATGCATGGCATCTCACAGCCGACTTAGAACTAGCCGATACATGTATTGAAAGAGTACACTTGGAATTTCACAAATTTTAATACAATGTTGTTCTTCGATTCTTTCTCAATATGATACAAGATTTTAAGAGAAGACCACAATCTTTTCCATTGTGAACAAGTTTTTCACGACATAACACAAGAAAAATACAAACTTTCCATTGGGACTTCAATCACCACTTTGACCGACTTCAAATCAGTTGGAGCTTGGGAATCATACTTCGCTATTATGAACTCTATGTTACCTGCAAACAAAATGATGCATATAATTGATAAATATACTATACTAAAACAGTACTATACATTTTTATGCCTGCAAACAAAATATTTCTTTGGATATTGGAACAAAGTATTTCATTTTTTGCCATCATTACTTACTAAAATAAACTAAATGTTAATCACCCTGTGCATCCAAGTTCTGACATGAAATAGAAAAAGACAAACAATATAGCAAGAATTTGAGATTGTGCAGTAGATTTTAGAGTTGCCTAGCAACCTGCCAACAAGTAGCACACATTAGAGACATGAGACATAATTTCATATTATCGCTATACTCATGGATAACAGAAGGCAATCCTGATGTCAAATGACTTGAGATATATATATTGAAAACATGTACAAAAAAATATGTATGAGAAAAAGGTAACATACCTGAATAGAAGTCATACAATGAACAACTCTTATAGCCATGCAAAGCCAAACCAAAACTAAACCAAGGCAAGAGTTGATATAAATAATGTAGATATGGAATTGATGATGGCCAGTGTTGGTGTCAAATTAAATAGCTACCAAGCTGTTATGAGAAGGCAGTGGGGAACATTTAGTTCCTAGTAATTCTTGAAATATTTCAATCTGCCAAGAATATAGGAGGAACAATTGCAATCAGACCTATTGAGATTATCTACAGGGAAACCTTCACTGTTGTGTTTAACAAAGACAATACCAGACTTCCTATGCACGAATATCAATAGTAACTGAAGCAAGGAAAAAATGTAAGTGCAGCCAAATATATGCATTTGCAAGTGGATCAGAAACTCTAGTAAAATGTAGAGAGTTTTGTTGGAGATTTCACTTTTGGCAGACATATGCATTCATAGGTTTCTGATAATACCATTTGTGTTGTCATACCTGTCAGCGGAGTCGCAACTTTCACCTGAAAATGATGCTTCGAGGATGGAATAAAAAGCGAGTTAGTATGCAAAGCAAAAATACTGAAGCAAAATGTATACACTGTAAAGACTGCACATTTATAAAAAGAGGAAGATGAAGCACCCCTGTCCACCTACGAATAAATTTATCATTGTACTCTGATGGATAACAGTCTGAATGATTATATCATTTTACTAGAGTTCCTGATCCACTTGCATGAATACCACAGACAATACCATGCTTCCTATCCATGAATTGCAGTAGTATCAATTTATCATTGTACTCTGATGGATACGAGTTGGGTCGGCCTCCATTGCATCGTGAATGGGAAAGTCTTGGACAGCTAATAAATGGACATCAGATTCCCATTGCCTTAGTAACAGTTGACAATCCTGTGTTCCTAAACACTCTGCAGAATAGGGTATACAGACTATGTTAATGCACATCAAATAATCAGTATGTTAGTAACAGTGGAAGACGATGGTGACAAACCTTCATACAGACCTTCACATTTAAGGCACTTAAAATTTCCTTTGCCCTGAAAACATGCATTTGTCATACTAAACAGTAAAAATATATGCACAGAATATGTGATCAATGAGAATGTTAACTGGATACATTAATACCTTCACATAGAGATTCAGATTCAGTGGAAATCAAACCCCTCCACGGTTAACATGCAACAGTTGTCATATCCATCGACCACAGTAGGAGCGTCCACCATTTAAACATGTCATTTACTAAACATTGTTTGGGTATAAGTGGGCTCAGGCGGGATTCCAACAGTATGCAATATCATATTGTATTAAGGGGTTGTCACGTGTGGACAGCCAACCATTAATAAAATTCATAAGATCCACTCATCATTGCCCCACCACCTACTAGGTCAGCACACGATGCCACCTCATCTGAATGAATGACCCAAAGTATTTGAGGTGCATGTCTGTGGTGGAGTTGCATTACTATGCCGTCTACGACACCCATCCATGCACACAAACGACAATGGGGAATGCACCAGGGGCAACAAACATGGAGACCTATATAGGGGTGTATTAGGAGAACACCTGCAAGTATAGAACATACAGGAAAGAAAAGCCAAACGACAAGTAAAGTCCGGAATTAACACACCACAGTGCATTACGAAACAAATGGACATTACAGCACATATTGAAGAAGGATTATGCACATAGCAACAATTATCCTAACCCTTCACAGTCTGGCACATAACAAACATACACACTAGAAAAACCAAATTGGGATAAGGGAAGTAAACGTGCTTCTAATTATTCAGTTACGGAGCCATAGTTGTGTAGCAATCGTGTCTCTAAGCACCTCCCCCTCATGGATGTCACGCGATGCGACAGGCACGTTAGGATCAACATTGACATCACCAGCATCGTTAACATCATGGGGGGCATTTGAAAAGAAGAAGTCCTCGCCATGCTCCCGACGAATGAAGTTGTGGACGACGCAACATGCAACGACAATCAGTATTTGAGTGCGGAATGGATACATGTTCCCCTCTTTTAGTGTTGCAAATCGCATCTTCACTACCCCAAAAGCTCGCTCCACGACATTCCTCATCTGAGCATGCCGATGGTTGAACTTATCCCGCATGTTTCGATAACCTCCATTGCCACGCCCTCGGTATTGTGAAATATGGTAACGCTCTCCTCGGTACGGTGCAAGGAAGGTACCGGTGTTAGCATAACCAAGGTCAGTAAGATAATATTTACCTACAATAATACATGCAACATGTAAGAGCATTCGGGTACATATAGACATCAGCAACATGAATATCATTCCCATGACTTACTTACCCGGAGGCACCCTAAAGCCACCTCGTTCTAGGGCCCATTTTAACACCTTTTGATCACCCGCTGATCCTTCCCAACCGGCAGCCAAATATTGAAATTGAAGGTCAAACGAAACTACAGCCATGACATTCTGAGTAATTTGCTGCTTACGGTTTCGATACCGTGGGTGTTTGGATCGAAGAACATTGGCAGGAATATGGGTCCCGTCAATAGCACCAAGAGCATCCTACATTTAAGTTTATGTTAGAATTTGGAGTAAGCAACTAAAACATGAGGTCGGCATAAGTGTTGGTTACCTTAAAGTAGAGGAAACATTTGTTATTATTTTTAATGAACGGGTGCACGTCAGTAGTTGGAACAGGCAGTTGGATGTAGGCATGCATAAGTTCCACTATGGCATTAATCACTTGGTTCACATGAAAACTTATTGTTTGTGAGGAGTGCTGGAAGTGCTCACACATAGCACCTGTGGCGACATCGTGACCCATGGCATACAAGAACATTGCCAATTGCTCATTTGCAGTCACCCATCTGCTATCTTTTATCAAAGCCCTCTCTAGAAGAGCATCTCGTAGATGTATGAATGTAGGCGGATTGAGTCTGAATAAATTGTAACAACGTCTTTCATGGCCATTCAAAATGTTAAGGACCCACACGTGGCCTGTGTATCGAGACGTATGCATGGGCCTTGGCACATGCACACCTTCATCTTCTGCATCATCACCATTGATTTCATCCCATATGAGATTGGCCATAAATCGTAACACTCCAATCTCATCCTCTACAATATCTCTCCTAAGTGTATTTGCATCCATATCCCCAACCTACACATGCATGAAACAAAAGAAGTTATTCGATAGGAGCAAACACGTGACCATATATATTGATATAGCAAGGTCTTCATTAACAAGGAACCTGAGTGTTTCATAAACGAAATCTACTACCACGTCATGACTGATACAAGAAGGTGTTCGAATACAAGGAACATGTGAAGTCCATAAAGATAACATACTATCGAGTTACGGTTGCATTTGAAAGTCATCCACGTACAATAAGGATGAGTATGCCTACCAAGATAAGGAAAAGGAACACCATAACAATTCCAAGTACGACAAGGATAGCTAAGTTCTGCAATACTATCGGGGTAAAATTATTCCGCACTTGGACTAGTCGTATATCATCTTCACTCCCTCCCACCATGGATCCTCTTCGATAAATCAAATCCCTTGGATTTGAGGGAGTAATACCTCCAAATGCAGCATGGGCATCTTCAACAGATGTAAACCCCTTGAATCTTGCACCTGCATATCCATTTACCTGTGCATAACATTTCTCCCAAGTGTAGTACACACCTGGACAACGGCCAACCCACACCACGTAGCATGCATACTTCCCCATATTCAATTTATAAACCACCCTGCAATGGACTGATGACTACTGGTAAATGTAGCATGAAAATGAAATACTAACATGGTATTACCAATTAACTGCATGAAAGGTACATACTACGAAAGGCCTAACCACATGCACGATGATACATGCTAATATCGTGCAAGGGATCATACAAAAGTAACATACATAACATCAACACACGATATAGTGCGCGGACAGAATGGTCATAATGAACCTACAATAAAACAGCCGGCTAACCATGCACGATCCATCCTAACTTGTCTTCGTCGTCCAAAGCCATGAACACATATCGAAAGTTGGGGTCTTGGAAGCAGGTTGCTGCCGTGTATAAAACATCGGTCGTATAGCCCGGTAGACTCTTCAACTTGCGTATGCACTCTTTGATTGTCACTCCTTGATCTGGGTTGGAAGTACCAGTGGGAATGCCCAGTAATTTATGGAACTCTGCTCTGTCATTGTTTAAAGTACAGAAATCTTTCAACACTTTGATCCCTTTTTGATGGGGACATCGAGGCAAGACCGTACGTATTTTGTTTGCATTTATGTCTTTTCATATTTGTATGTATACCCTTGTGTTATATGGGTACGCAATTGTAGGTCTTAGTGGATTTATATGTAAAATTCCAGTAGGACCAAGCAAGGGGGCCCTCAGCCCTTTCCCATTGGTCCATGTCACTCATGTGGGGCTGATCAACCATCCTAGGTGGCCATCTAGAAGTGTTGAATGTCAAAATGCCACATGGGTAGGCAAGTGGTTACATTGGTCCAAGGTAGGTCACCAACCTTCACCTACCCATTCAACCCTTACATATGGTCAAGGGGGCGCCCCATTCCACTAGGCATATTTTAATATTTTTTGTGTATTTATCACACTTAATCTCAGCCCTTCAATCCCCATCCCTAGATCCAAGGGTGCACAATTGATTTGGTTGGAATCATATATAAGCTTGTATTTTTATGAGAAAAGCAATGAAAAATCAGAATTTTTGTGAATGCTAGAAGGCTTCTTGCGCCCCCTTCCTCTCTCCTCCTAGTTTCCTCTCCTCAAATCCCCATTCTAGAGTTTTTCTATCTTCTATCCCTTCCCCTCTATCTCCGGTGATCATCTGTGCCGCCGCCGCCGCCGTTCGTGCCGCCTTCGAGCCGCCGCGAAACCGTTCTCGGTGTTCTGTCCTGCTGGACAGAGGTCTCTTCCTGAAATTCCTGCTATCAGCCACGGCCTCTTCGTGGTCTAGAATTTTTATGGTGTGTTCTTCCCTTGTATCCAAAACTCCACCTAAATTTTCACGCCCAAATTCCATCGTTTAGTATTTTCCCATTTTCGTGCATCGTTCATTCCTAATTCTATTTTGTCTCTGTCTACAGTGACAGTAGCCCTGTGTTTCCTACCTCCGGCCATCTTTTTAATTTGTTTAAACCCTCCCAATTTTACTGGGAGTTCTGTCCATCACCCCCTACATCCAAAAATTTTCTTAATTTTTTATCAGCCTTCTATCTATTTTTAGAAATTCGTGTTCTTCCTCAGCTACAGTGTTATCAGCTAGATTCCAGATCCGAGCCACTACTAGTACAAAACTCATAGAAATTCGTAGCCTTCCCCAAATCCAGATCCAAAAATAGTCTTGGTTTTGTAGCTTGATTTCCCACAACTTTTCAGAAGGACACAATAACAGATTCGGACGTCTACCTCGCGGTCAAAGGCAATCCACAGGAAAGTTCTCTTCTGACTTGAGATTTCAGGAACTGTACAACAGGAACTTGGAAATTCCATAAGTCCAGATCCATGCAGATCTAGATCAGATCGCCAGACCTAGATGACCTAGATTGAAGGATTTGAAGTTTGCTTTCCAACGGCGCCAGTCTCGTGTCGATCCGACATCGGGGCTGATTGCAGCGCCCGTTCTCGCCGGGACGCGCGCTGAAAATCAGAAGCTGCAGATCCGTGGCCGGTTATTCCGACCGGTGCCGAACGGAGCCGCCCGGCCTCCGGCCGGCGAACCAGCGTGCCGCCAGCCCGGGGAGCGCTTCCCGAAGTGTCCCCACTACAGCGGTGCCACCGGGTCCCACACGGCCCCTCCGGACAGCACGTGGGCCCCACAGTCACAAGTTCGGGTGCTGCCGAAGAGACGCGAGAAGCCGCCCGTCAACCCGAATTCGGTCCTCCCGGGCCCGTTTGTGTAGCCCTTTACCTCCCTGCGTGGAGTGGGCAGTAATTCATTTGCTGTAATATGGTGTATTAATTATCCCGGGGGTACGAGTTTCGGCCGGGTCCGTCTTCCCCACGCCGGGCGCGTGGAGGTATCATTTTCGCTCCCTTCTCGGCATTTTGCTTACTTAATATATATTTGTTTATGCCGCTGCTAGAGAGCATGTGTAGGGATATCTAGCTCGCTTTATATGTTCATTACCACTGCTGCGAGAGAGTACGTGACCGTCCCGTGACCCGATCCGGGCACAAAAGAGAGCCGATCACCCTAGCTCATTGCCAGTTTCTCAACCGCGCACATCCGACGCTTCCCTCATTAAGGGGCATTCACGAGCTTGTCGTGTCCGTGGTCTCGTCCCGCATCAATTTGGTATCAGAGCAAGTTGAGTCTAGGGTGTCTAACAAAAAAAAGTGTCATTTACGTCTAGTCATTATTCATTGTCTACGTCGAGTCTAAGGTCATCATTGTTTTAAAATAAAAAAAGTGTCTTTTGGGTCGCATTTGCATACCATTAGTCGGTATATAAAATGGTGTTGTCCGAATGTTAGGCTACGCCTATCGGGAAGGTCGCACACTTGCGCGAGTGATCTTCGGATCGATTAACTCCGCCCCGTACCGAGTCTTGGTGTCTTGTCCTTAGTATGCATGCATCCCAACCTTTGCATTAGTCGGTCTAGTGTCTTATCTCCGTGTGTATGCATGTCCATGTCCGCTATCCATGGCCGTTCTCCAAGGCCATGCGTCCAAGTGGTCATCTCTGGTGGCCCAAGCCAAGGCCTTCCTAGCCCGACCCTATATCGTTTCTAAAGCCACTCTACCTAATGGGTCCACAACGGAACTCCATTTCACCGATAGGGAGTCGGATAATTGGGTTACTTTTGATATCGTGGAGTCTCTCTCCAAGACAGGCGAGATTATCCGTGATGGTGATTTTACTTGTGTTGAGTTCTATAGGAAGGTCGGCTCCGTTCTTCACACCGATGGTGCATGGTGCAGGATCGGCACACTTGCTGGTCCATGCATCATTTTAGGGCAAACGTGGTTAGGAGAAAGAAAGGCTAATCTTGACTGTGGCAAAAGGACTTGCACCTTATACCCACCTTACCTACCTGACAAGATCATCCTTAAGGATAGGGCTCAATCGAGCACCCTTGTCTTTCCCGCCACCCAACCCCAGTGGCCCACTCCACCTTCGGATTCATGCTTGCCACCTCTCTTGGAGCCCACCCCTCTAGCCACCCATCATGGGAGCCACCCTGATGGGAATCGACACCGAGCCAGTACCTTTTCATATCGCATTTATGTCCTTTAGTTTATTTTTATATCCACGGGAAAGTATACGCGCAATTGTACGGCTTTATCGGCCAATGCGTCACTCCCGTAGATTGTGTGGGTTTCTATGTAATTTGTCAGTAGGACCAGCAAGGGGGCCCTCAGCCCTTTCCCATTGGTCCATGTCATCTTGTGGGGCTGGTCAACCATCCTAGGTGGACATCTAGAAGGTTGGACTAGTCATATGCCACATGGGTAGACAAGTGGCCCATTTTGTCCAAGGTAGGCCACCTACCATTCAACCTTCCATTCAACCTCCCCTCCTAGTCAATAGGCCGCCCCCCCTTGCATATTATATTCTTCTTTTTTGTGTTTGTGGCATGCAATCCCAGCCCTTCAATCCTCTTCCCTAGATCTAAGGGTCCACATTGCATTTGATGTAAACCATATATAACTTGTATTTTCATGTGAAATTCAATGAAAAATCAGAATTTTTATGTGTAAGCAAGGAGCTTGGTGCGCCCCTCTCTCCTCCCCTACTGTTCTTCCCTCCCCAACCCCAGATCTAGAGTGTTTCTACCTCCTATCCCCTCCTCTCAACCTCCGGTGATCGTCTGTGCCGCCGCCGCCGCCGTTCATGCCGCCATCGAGCCGCCTCTGCAGTTCTATCTTCATCCGACCACAGCAGCTTCCACGAATTTTCTGTCTCCTCCACGAGCTTGGATTGATCTGAATTTTTTATGATGTGTTCAGCCCTTGTAACCCAAGATCCATCCAAATTTTCACACCAAAATTCCATCGTTTAGTATTTTTACATTTTCGTCTAACCTGTCATCCCAGATCTGCCAGGTTTCTATCTATAGTGAGAGAACCTCTGAGTTCTTCCCCCCCGACCATCTTTTTGATTTGTTCAAACCCTCCCAATTTTATTGGGAGTTCCGTCCATCACCCTCTACATCCAAAAATTGTATTAATTTTTTATCAGCCTTCTATCTATTTTTAGAAATTCATGTTCTTCTTTAGCTACAGTGTTGTCAGTCAGATCCCAGATCCGACCCACTGCTAGTAAAAAAATCATAAAAATTCGTAGCCTTCCCTAAATCTAGATTCAAAAATAGTCCTGGTTTCGTAACTTGATTTCCCACAACCTTGATGAAGAACTCATCTTCAAATTCGGACATCTACTTCACGGTCAAAGGCAATCAACAGGAAAGTTCTCTGCAGATCTGAGTCTTCCGTTACTGTATAATAGCAGCATATAAAATTCGCCAACACAAAGTACAAATCTGGTGAATTTTTATGAAGGCCACTAGATTGCAGTACTTCGAAGTAGCTTTCCAACGGCTCTGATCTCGTCGCATTCCGACACCGGTGTTGATCGCAGCGTCCGTTCTCGCCGGAGCGCGCGCTGAAATACAGAACCGACAGATTTCCGATCGATTTTTCCGACCGGTGCCGAACGGAGCCGCCCGGCCTCCGACCGGCGAACCAGCGTGCCGCCAGCCCGGGGAGCGCTTCTCCAAGTGTCTCCACTACAGCGGTACCACCGGGTCCCACGCGGCCCCTCCGGACAGCACGTGGGCCCCACGGTCGTGAACACGCGTGTAGCCGAATCAACACACGAAGCTGCCCGTCAACCCGAATTCGGTCCTCCCGGGCCCATTTGTATAGCCCTTTACCTCCCTGCGTGGAGTGGACATGTTCCCATTGCTGTAATTATTGTGTGTTAAGTTTCCCGGGAGTACGAGTTTTCGGCCGGGTCCGTCGTCCCCACGCCGAGCGCGTGGAGGTATCGTTTTCGCTCCCTTCTCGGCATTTTGTTTACTTCATATATATTTGTTTATGCCGCTGCTAGAGAGCATGTGTAGGGATATCTAGCTCGCTTTATCTATTCATTACCGCTGCTGCGAGAGAGTGCGAGACCGTCCCGTGACCCGATCTGGGCACAAAAGAGAGCCGATCACCCTAGCTCATTGCCGGTTTCTCAACCGCGCACATCCGACGCTTCCCTCATTAAGGGGCAGTCACGAGCTTGTCGTGTCCGTGGTCTCGTCCCGCATCAATTTGGTATCAGAGCGAGTTTGAGTCTAGGGTGTCCAAAAAAAAAGTGTCATTGATTAGTCATTTACGTCTAAGTCGTGTTTAGGGTCATCATTGTTTTAAAACAAAAAAAAAAGTGTCTTTTGCATTGCATCCCTTTACTCGGTATATCAAAAGGTGTTGTCCGAACGTTAGGCTACGCCTATCGGGAAGGCCGCACACTTGCGCGAGTGACCTTCGGGTCGATTACCTCCGCCGCGTACCGCGTTTTGGTTAAGTCTAGGCGCATCATTTTGCATTAGTGTGTTTTGCTTTAGTCGGCGTCTTCTAGTCGGTGTGTTTGCATGCCCACTCGTCGGGGTACTCAGTACTCACCCCCACCACCACCTATGGCCAACCCACGGGATACCTCATGAGACTTCCACTCCCTACAAGAGGCGATGATGGCCATTATGACTAGGTTGGACCAATCCGATGCTAACTTTCGGACTTTCTCCGATAATATGGATGGTCGCCTTAGAGCCATGGAGGGGCGCTTGGAGACCTCCGACAGGTCGGTCCAAGACCTCGTTGGGCGGTTAGATAGGATGTCACACGGGGACCCTCCAGGGGCAGCCCAAGGCCCACCCGCACCTCCTCCCGCGGTGGCCCAAGTCCAACCCGCTCCCATGGCCCAAGTCCAGGCCGCTCCCGCGGCCCAAAACCACCCACCACAGGCTCCTCCACCCGCCCTTCCTCGGGTTCCCCAACTACCACACCGTGACCTTGGTCTCGAGGACTATGGTTCCAACAATGCCTATGAGGGATATGGTCAACGCCGTCGTGGTTTTCAGCCACAACGAGATGAGGATGATGATCGGGTCCTTAAGACCGTGCGAGCGGACCCTCCCGTTTTTTACGGGTCTTTGGATCCGAAAGTCTACCTAGATTGGGAGTTCGGCATGGACCGTTACTTTGAGTGGTATGATATGTCGGAGCGTCGAAGGGTCCGATTCGCCACCATGAAACTCATGGGGCAGACACAAACCTATTGGAAGAATGTGGAGAGCCTGCTACTTCAGCGGCTAGAACCCCCGGTCGACACATGGGCCGAGATGAAGAATAAACTTCGGTAAAAGTACCTTCCTCCCACATACCGCCAGCGACTCATCGATAGATGGCAAAGTCTTAGCCAGGGAGACCGGTTCGTCTCCGAATACATCGCGGAGTTTGATGAGTACTTTCTACGATGTGGTGTCACGGAGGAGAGTACCATGCCCGTGTCCCGCTTTCGACGTGGTTTGCAGCCACACTACCAGTATGAGCTTTTCCGCCGCAATGCCAAGACGTTGGAAGAGGCATACCAGGTTGCTCTCGAGATGGAGCAATTTGAGGGAGAGTTCGAGTCTAGCCATCGGTTGGGCCCCACCCCTCTCCGTAGTACCGAGCCCCGTCACTCCATAGGCCCACATCAGGGGCCTCCCATGGCTCGACCTCAGGAGCCCACCCGTCATGAGCACTTCGCTCCACGGCCTCGTCCTCCTCCAACCTGGGATCTATTCCCACCCCAACCACCGGCACCCGTTGCCCGTCCCCCGGCTCCTATAGCCCATCCTCTGGCACCGGCACCCCCTCCACTATTGTCCAAGGCACCTACATCTCCCCCTTTGCTGCCTACACCCCCTACCCGACGGGATGATAAGGGTAAGGCCCCTTTTATAGGAGAGAGTAGTCGATCGAGAGTGCAGTGTTTCCACTGTCACGGGTTTGGCCACATTGCCAGCGAGTGTCCCGCTCGCACCACCCTAGCCCTAGGTGTTGGAGAATCCGTACCTCCCGAGCTTGAGTATGTCAATTACGTGGCCGATGAGGCACTAGCCGATGAATACTATGCCTTGGGGGAAGAGCTGGGCGACTCTCCGGCCGCCCAGGATGCCGCCACCTAGTGGGCTTGATGCTACCACCTTAGTCTCGAGTTGTGCATGAGTCAGTGTGTTTTCTTGTGTGGTTTGTTTGTGTGGTGTGTTTCGAGTCGATTGTTGTGTGTATTGCATGGTAAGTCTGCATGAGTCTTGTGCAAGCTCGTTGTCGGTCTCTTATGAGTAAGAGGCGAGTGGACTCACTTGATGAGTATGGGGTCGATTCTACATCTATACCCGGATCAGTCACCTATAGGGACTCAGCGGTGATTCCTAGTGAGTCTTTGAGCCGCTTCCCTTCCTTTTGAGAGTGCCCCACCCGGAGTGTCCACCTTCAGGCCATAGCAGTTTGCGCACATCGAGTATATATGGAATGAGCAGGTGACGATCATTTGGAGTGGAGCGTACCCGCATTACTTGGCACGATGACGGATCCGCCGGAGTATTCGAGCATCCCTACCCCTACTCGACGGGGTCGAGTTCCTCCCACCCGGGGAGAGTTGATGGGAATCGACACCGAGCCAGTACCTTTTCATATCTCATTTATATCCTTTAGTTTATTTTTATATCCATGGGAAAGTATACGCGCAATTGTACGGCTTTATCGGCCAATGCGTCACTCCCGTAGATTGTGTGGGTTTTTATGTAATTTGTCAGTAGGACCAGCAAGGGGGCCATCAACCCTTTCTCATTGGTCCATGTCATCTTGTGGGTCTGGTCAACCATCCTAGGTGGACATCTAGAAGGTTGGACTAGTCATATGCCACATGGGTAGACAAGTGGCCCATTTTGTCCAAGGTAGGCCACCTACCATTCAACCTTCCATTCAACCTCCCCTCCTAGTCAATAGGCCGCCCCCCCTTGCATATTATATTCTTATTTTTTGTGTTTGTGGCATGCAATCCCAGCCCTTCAATCCTCTTCCCTAGATCTAAGGGTCCACATTGCATTTGATGTAAGCCATATATAAGCTTGTATTTTCATGTGAAATTCAATGAAAAATCAGAATTTTTATGTGTAAGCAAGAAGCTTGGTGCGCCCCTCTCTCCTCCCCTGCTGTTCTTCCCTCCCCAACCCCAGATCTAGAGTGTTTCTACCTCCTATCCCCTCCTCTCAACCTCCGGTGATCGTCTGTGCCGCCGCCGCCGCCGTTCGTGCCGCCATCGAGCCGCCTCTGCAGCTCTGTCTTCATCCGACCACAGCAGCTTCCACAAATTGTCTGTCTCATCCACGAGCTTGGATTGATCAGAATTTTTTATGGTGTGTTCATCCCTTGCATCCCAAGATCCACACAAATTTTCACGCAAAAATTCCATCGTTTAGTATTTTTACATTTTCTTCCAACATGTCATCCCAGATCTGCCAGGTTTCTGTCTACAGTGACAGAACCTCGGAGTTCTCCCCCTCCGACAATCTTTTTAATTTTTCCAAACCCTCCCAATTTTACTGGGAGTTCTTTCCATCACCCCCTACATTCACAAATTTTATTAATTTTTTATCAGCCTTCTATCTATTTTTAGAAATTCGTGTTCTTCTTCAGCTACAGTGTTGTCAGTCAGATCCCAGATCTGACCCACTGCTAGTAAAAAAATCATAAAAATTCGTAGCCTTCCCTAAATCCAGATCAAAAAATAGTTCTGGTTTCATAACTTGATTTCCCACAACCTTGGTGAAGAACATATCTTCAAATTCGGACATCTACTTCACGGTCAAAGGCAATCAACAGGAAAGTTCTCTGCAGATCTGAGTCTTCGGTTACTGTATAACAGCATCATATAAAATTCGCCAACACAAAGTACAAATCTGGTGAATTTTTTTGAAGGCCACTAGATTGCATTACTTCGAAGTAGCTTTCCAACGGCTCTGATCTCGTCACATTCCGACACCGGTGCTGATCGCAGCGTCCGTTCTCGCCGGAGCGCGCGCTAAAATACAGAACCGGCAGATTTCCGATCGGTTTTTTCGACCGGTGCCGAACGGAGCCGCCCGGCCTCCGGCCGGCGAACCAGCGTGTCGCCAGCCCGGGGAGCGCTTCTCCAAGTGTCTCCACTACAGCGGTACCACCGGGTCCCACACGGCCCCTCCGGACAGCACGTGGGCCCCACGGTCGTGAACACGTGTGTAGCCGAATCAACACACGAAGCTGCCCGTCAACCCGAATTCGGTCCTCCCGGGCCCATTTGTATAGCCCTTTATCTCCCTGCGTGGAGTGGGCATGTTCCCATTACTGTAATTATTGTGTGTTAAGTTTTCCGGGAGTACGAGTTTTCGACCGGGTCCGTCGTCCCCACGCCGAGCGCGTGGAGGTATCGTTTTCGCTCCCTTCTCGGCATTTTGCTTACTTCATATATATTTGTTTATGCCGCTGCTAGAGAGCATGTGTAGGGATATCTAGCTCGCTTTATCTATTCATTACCGCTGTTGCGAGAGAGTGCGAGACCGTCCCGTGACCCGATCCGGGCACAAAAGAGAGCCGATCACCCTAGCTCATTACCGGTTTCTCAACCGCGCACATCCGACGCTTCCCTCGTTAAGGGGCAGTCACGAGCTTGTCGTGTCCGTGGTCTCGTCCCGCATCACACCCTCCCTCCGAGGTGCCACCTTTAGAGGATGTCAATCCCGAGCCACCCGTGTTTCTTACGGGTATGCTATACATAGCCGAGCCACTTCTTAGTTGGCTCAAGGATGGCTTGGTCACACGTCCTTACCCCTCTATGGACCCCACCTTACCTATAGTGCCTGTCAGCTCCTTCCACACTACCTTTCAGTCTAGTCACCATATTGATACATTGGATGACCTTATTATGGGATTAGACACGCAATGGAAGTTGACGCACCTACTGGCCCGAGGCTTTGACCAACCCGCTAGTCTTAGCTTCACCCATCCGGCCTTCGGGTCCATTACCTCCGAGTGTACCATGGGGTGTGTCACCACGGAGATTCTTCTATTCCTCCCGATGCCGGCCGAGTCCGACTTCGTTCCCTTTTGCCCAAGGGAGGAATCCTATTTTCTACACATGTCCATCGTCCCACCGATCATAATGTATGACGGTGACTATGAATTCCAAACTTGGGACCATGTCATGTTGGAACCCACATCATGGGGTCACACCTTCTTCGACCCTTTTGACCCCTTCACTAGTGAACCTCCCGAGTTTTCATACTCACTACCCTTCTTCCGCGGAGTTCACTATCCCACCTTTTCCACTCGGGCCAAGCAAACTCCACATAGCCATAGGTCCGAACCATCATTCGGGGGTAAGGAAGACTTTGGTTTCCCCGATCCCCCTAAACCACTTGCACCTCCCGGACTTCCCGCATCCAAGCCCAATGTCCATGATTGGTGCGTCGTAGTATGTCTAGGAGTTCCCCATGACGTCAACCTCCGGTTACGTCAAATGCATGCATGGCACACATTCGGGTGTCCTGATCCGCCGTCACCCATGTACGGGTCGGACTAACATTAGGTGTGTCTAGGGTCATAGATGAGTCCGTGTGTTTTCCTTGTGTGGTTTGTTTGCATGGTTTGTGTGTCGTTTGTTTGTCTGCATATGTCTTGTGTCAGCTCGTTGTCATTCTCTTATGAATAAGAGGCGATTGGACTCACTCGACGAGTATGGGATCGGTTCTCTATCTATACCCGGATCTAGTCACCTATAGGGACTCAGCGGTGATTCCTAGTGAGTCTTCGAGTCGCCACCTCCCCTTTTGAGAGTGCCCCACCCGGAGTGTCCACCTTTAGCCCATAGCAGCTTGTGCATATTGAGTATATATGGAATGAGCAGGTGACGGTCACTTGGAGTGGAGCATACCCGCGTTACTTGGCACGGTGACAGATCCGCCGGAGTATTCAAGCATCCATACCCCTACTCGACGGGGTCGAGTTCCTCCCACCCGGGGAGAATTGATGGGGACATCGAGGCAAGACCGTACCCATTTTGTTTGCATTTATGTCCTTTCATATTTGTATGTATACCCTTGTGTTATATGGGTACGCAATTATAGGTCTTAGTGGGCTTATATGTAAAATTCCAGTAGGACCAAGCAAGGGGGCCCTCAGCCCTTTCCCATTGATCCATGTCACTCATGTGGGGCTGGTCAACCATCCTAGGTGACCATCTAGAAGGGTTGAATGTCAAAATGCCACATGGGTAGGCAAGTGGTTACATTGGTCCAAGGTAGGTCACCTACCTTCACCTACCCATTCAACCCTTACATATGGTCAAGGGGGCGCCCCATTCCACTAGGCATATTTTAATATTTTTTGTGTGTTTATCACACTTAATCCCAGCCCTTCAATCCCCATCCCTAGATCCAAGGGTGCACAATTGATTTGGTTGGAATCATATATAAGTTTGTTTTTTTATGAGAAAAGCAATGAAAAATCAGAATTTTTGTGAATGCTAGAAGGCTTCTTGCGCCCCCTTCCTCTCTCCTCCTGGTTTCCTCTCCTCAAACCCCCATTCTAGAGTTTTTCTATCTTCTATCCCCTCCCCTCTATCTCCGGTGATCATCTGTGCCGCCGCCGCCGCCGTTCGTGCCGCCTTCGAGCCGCCGTGAAACCGTTCTCGGTGTTCTGTCCTGCTGGACAGAGGTCTCTTCCCAAAATTCCTGCTATCAGCCACGGCCTCTTCGTGGTCTACAATTTTTATGATGTGTTCTTCCCTTGTATCCCAAGCTCCACCTAAATTATCACGCCCAAATTCCATCGTTTAGTATTTTCCCATTTTCGTGCATCTTTCATTCCTAGTTCTGTTTTGTCTCTGTCTATAGTGATAGCAGCCCTGTGTTTCCTACCTCCGGCCATCTTTTTAATTTTTCCAAACCCTTCCAATTTTACTGAGAGTTTTTTCCATCACCTCCTACATCCACGAATTTTCTTAATTTTTTATCAGCCTTCTATCTATTTTTAGAAATTCGTGTTCTTCCTCAGCTACAGTGTTGTCAGCTAGATTCCAGATCCGAGCCACTGCTAGTGCAAAACTCATAGAAATTCGTAGCCTTCCCCAAATCCAGATCCAAAAATAGTCCTGATTTTGTATCTTGATTTCCCACAACTTTTCTGAAGGACACAACCACGGATTCGGACGTCTACCTTGCGGTCAAAGGCAATCCACAGGAAAGTTCTCTGCTGACCTGAGATTTCAGGAACTGTACAACAGGAACTTGGAAATTCCATAAGTCTAGATCCGTGCAGATCTAGATCAGATCGCTATACCTAGATTGAAGGATTTAAAGTTAACTTTCCAACGGCGCCAGTCTCGTGTCGATCCGACATCGGGGCTGATCGCAGCGCCCGTTCTCGCCGGGACTCGCGCTGAAAACCAGAAGCTGCAGATCCGTGGCCGGTTATTCCGACCGGTGCCGAACGGAGCCGCCCGGCCTCCGGCCGGAGAACCAGCGTGCAGTCAGCCCGGGGAGCGCTTCCCGAAGTGTCCCCACTACAGCGGTGCCACCGGGTCCCACACGGCCCCTCCGGACAGCACGTGGGCCCCACAGTCACAAGTTCGGGTGCTGCCGAAGAGACGCGAGAAGCCGCCCGTCAACCCAAATTCGGTCCTCCAGGGCCTGTTTGTGTAGCCCTTTACCTCCCTGCGTGGAGTGGGCAGTAATTCATTTGCTGTAATATGGTGTATTAATTATCCCGGGAGTACGAGTTTCGGCCGGGTCCGTCTTCCCCACGCCGGGCGCGTGGAGGTATCGTTTTCGCTCCCTTCTCGGCATTTTGCTTACTTCATATATATTTGTTTATGCCGCTGCTAGAGAGCATGTGTAGGGATATCTAGCTCGCTTTATATGTTCATTACCGCTGCTGCGAGAGAGTACGTGACTGTCCCGTGACCCGATCCGGGCACAAAAGAGAGCCGATCACCCTAGCTCATTGCCGGTTTCTCAACCGCGCACATCCGACGCTTCCCTCATCAAGGGGCATTCACGAGCTTGTCGTGTCCGTAGTCTCGTCCCGCATCACTTTCTCCAAGTTCTTATTGCTCTTCTGACTGGACCTGTTGTATGTAGGTGTGCCAGAGGTCAGTCTCTTATCAGGAGAGGTTGCCTCATCTTCACTTGGCCGTTTTCCGGAAGGAGGAGTGTAATCCCCTATATGACTGCATCCAGCCCTGACATTGTATTAGATAGCATATAGTTCATTGGCATAGGTGTTTTTCCTCCGCCAGATAATATGTCAAAGGGGTTGAAATCATCTCCCAAATCCACCGGGGGTGCATTGCAATCAAGGGCAAGACTAGTAAACCGTTGATGGTTTGAACCCTTCGATAGTGTATTCCCCTGCTCAGGGGGTGTCAGAGGATCACCCCACGACCTCCGTTGAGATATGTCATTTTTCATACTTGTACCAAATCCCAAAGCTCCTCTTGCCATGGTGTTGCCGCACAAAATATCCATCTCCTCCTTATACTCAAACGACTTTCCCAATATCTTCTTATACTCAATGTTGGACTGCGGAACATAATCATTAAAATGCTATATCTCTTTACAATATAATATGCTAACAGTAATGACTATACTACATACCGCAATGGCATCTGCCCACGCTCCCTCATCTGGCGGCACGGGCATCTTCTTAGTGTCATCCCAACCCCACCCCGTACGGGAGAGCAATTGTTCAATCGTGTGGTAGATCCTTTTCAAATTCTTCCATCTATTAGTCAAATTGTTTACATCTGCATTTTTACGTGTCTCACGATTGAATGGTTCTAAAATATCTCTCCAAACGTAATGCTTGAAAGTTCCTTGGTTGCAATTGTTCTTGTGGTACTCATCAATTAGGAGCTTTAATAACAACTTGTCTTCCTTGGTAGTCCAATTGGTGACCCGTGCCTTACCTTTTGGGTCCGCCATATGCGTCTCTGACATAATAAGCATACTTTTCACAATTAAATAATGGAAGAAATAGTAACATACAAGTACATGAAATCCTATGGAAATACATCATTGGCCTAGGATATATCCGTACTATGGAAATGGACCCATAGATAGTTTAATGAAGATTCAAAGATGTTATTTATTGTAGTCCCAGGTTATCTGCCCACGTACCAAACCCTTGTATAATGTCCTTATATAATGGCAACGTCTTTCCCTTAAACCACATGGCGAGTGGATTAAACTGCAGAAAAGTATTGCAATATATTAGCATATATTCCATGGTGTCATTGTCATATCATATGCAAGGTTGTGCTGGTCATGTAACAGACCTCGTTATATGCATCCCATGATATGCCATTGCTAACTATCTGCTTTGAGTCCTCATTCCACTTGAAACCTCAGTCGCATACAAGCGGTTTGGCTATGGTGTAGAAACACTTATAGAAACCAAGCCTATGTTGCAAGTGGGAAACCGAAAATTTAAGGCCCGACCTCATGTTGAATGATTGTTGCACAAAACCCCATGCGTCCGGTAGGCTAAAATCACCCCTAACCAACTCCTCCCTAATTAACTGTAGTAAGATCTTATCCATTTCATATGTCCACAAGTGACCTATCAACAAGAATTCAAGATCCATTATGGCATCCGGGGCTGGTTTGAGTACATGATGTACAGTGAAATCAATGGCGATGGTATTTACCGAAGGAATACATGTTCATAAGATGTCTGCAGCAGCAAAGATGTCCTGCTATACCAAAGTGATCAGGGATTCCGACTACCAACCAACCCCTACTAGTAGCCCATGTTTTAAGGTCTTGGGCATACCACCCAGAATTTAGAGGAAGCAAGTTAATGTCTGTAGTTATTTTGTACCAGGTTTCTGGATATTAGCGGTTCTAAGTAATTAAAGACATCCATTGTAATGGTCTACCCTTTGCACATATCTACTGTCACTTTAATGGGGAATGACTCATTGGTGGAACACAGGTAACAAATGCATATGAAACTGCATATGTAAATGATCAGATCAATCATGCATACCTGAAAATCAACGAAACAAATAAACTACTTATACAATGATATATTTATAAGCAAATGCACAAATACACTGCAGGATTAATGACCAAATTAATATAATCTCCATGCAAATAGGAATATCTGAACCCAGAAAAATCCAATTACAGCCATTGCCTCTGTCATTAATAATATCCCTAGTATTAAGATATCATCCGACTGTAGTACAACTATTTTGCAATTACAAGTACGCATAACAGTGCTCTGTCGAAGTCACAAAAGTGCATGATTTATAAGGTCGAACATTCAGAGGGCAACTGTATGATGAACACAGGATTGTCTGAACCCAGAAAAAACCCAGTTACAACAATTAACACAGTTAAATGACAAAAATAGGCAGTCTCACGGAATAGGAGATGTCCATATATTGCAAAGAACATGCAATTAATATGCATACCAGAAAATGGAAGATAACATACAATGGAAAATTTTGAAAGTTAACCCACCTGCATACCATAAAAACTAATGAACGAAGAAACCTACACATCCATTGATATATTGCAAATTTTTTAGAGTAAATGAATAGACAGTCTGTATAGAAAGTAAACATATTAAATATTCCATACAATGGCAACAGCATGTTAGTTAGTAGGCGTTGTTGAATACCTGTGCATGGTAACTTTTGATTCGATGAAGACATGGAAATCAAATTACAGTCACTCGTAAGGGGAAATTAAAAAGACAACCTCAACTAGAGTAAGGACAATGAAATGGCCAAACAAGTGTGAGGGCATCCCACGATAGTCTTGGTGCCAAGAGATGAAGCTCTGCACTTGGAAGTCCATGATAATCCGTAATGCAGGAAAATGTGAACAGCAGATAGATCATCATGGAGATGTATTAAGACATGAACGGAAAAAAATATTTTGGAGATGTATTAAGCCATTCTGAAAATGATTTCCATGCATAGAAGCATATCAATCGATGAACATCATCATTTCCGTAATTGTAAAATCACATATCTATGGAAATTCGAAGAAACGCACTTCTATTCGTCGTGCTACCTTCACAGAGACAGGGTTTGCCGATACACCTACCTGGCCACCACCGGGTATATAGAGAAGGAATAGAATGCCCCCCACCGGATCGTCTGTGTGAGCTCCCTCCACGGTGTGGACAATGGAAGACGAAGGTCAGATTTAAAGAGGGCTCCGTGCTACTGTACATTCACAAGAAAGCTGTGAAGCCTGTGCGCTGGAAGGGATGGAACACTGCAAAATCACCTGCACCCGCCGCACCTTCTTCCATGGAACGCAGCGCCTGACAGAGAGGAGATGGTGAGGAGGCGAACCATTGCAGACGCCGTACGTTTCTGACAGAAAGGAGGGTCGTGAACGAGGGTTTGACCATTGTTGAAGGTACTGACCGGGGCCGTCATCGTCTTCCTCGAACCCTGCAGAGAGGTGATCACTCGGTTGAACGAGGGTTTTGCAAGAGGATTTTGTAAGAGGGTTTCGCGAGATAGACGAAGAAGCCGGCCATGAACGAAGGATGGACGATTTTGCAAGAGGAGGAAGAAGAATGAGGGACAGACCTGTCGTCGCAGATAACGGACGGAGGGTTTTGCGACAAGAAGATGCACAGCTTGAGGAAGACGAAGGCGACCACGAGGACGACGAAGGCTGCCGCCTGCAGCGGATGCGACGAGTGCAGGTGGGTGGGTGGGACGTAAAGGAGGGGCGAATGGGTAAAAGGGCCGCGACGGGATCAAGTATCCCAGCTCGGGAGGTGGGATACAATAAGCCCCCTTAAACCCGTTTATCCTGTCTTAAGTTGAGTGATTCGATTTCGTCTCCGCCAAATGAAAAGGGGATAAGTGTATACAGATTTCGACTTAAACGAGTGTTAAACCGTTACCAAAGCGGAGCTATCAGATCAGAAGGTCCTTGCAGGACAGACCTGCCTTACATGTGTAGAGTAGCATGGCATGATGGCATCGATGCTGAGCTTGGGTGGTACCATACCATCACATTCGAAGTTGATCCTCCCAACGCTTTAGCTATGTAGGGAATCAAAGAGTTCATATGAAACGTTCCTGCCCATCGAAAGGCATCAGTTTGAGCTACCAAACGATTCGTGAGGCCGTCAACATATAGGCACCTAAGATTTCATGATTTAAGTGGGGGCGAACTTCAAGTTTTAAGGGGTAAAAATAGATTTATAAAATTATTAGTGCACAATTTAGGTTAATTAATCCACCGAGTAATTTTTTTTGAATTTTTTTTTTCAACGTGAGGCTCATGTCCCTCTTAATTTATCGAAATCCTCATTTGATGATCCAAAAGAATTTAAAAAGTAAAAATCAGATTCAATGAATAATGATGGGTCTAATTTTTCTTGAATCAATTTTTTTGTTTTACATTTTTTGGCAACTCCCCTCTGCAATAAAGTAAGAGAATGTGCACCTCGTGTCACAATTTTTTTTTTAAAAAGATTTTTTTACATGAAAATTATTATTAAAAGTTAATTTGTAAAAAAATCATTCTTAAAAATGTATTGTTAAATATATTACTGTGTAAATATAAATTGTACAAAAATGTCATATTTATTTATATGCATCACTTCTTTTTATTAATAATTTGTAAAAAAATCATGTTTAAATGATATTTATGTACTATTTAAATTAATCCAATGATATGTCTGTTAATATATTTTTAAGAATGATTTTTTTTTATAAATTTACTTCTAACAATAATTTTCATGTAAAAATTTTAAAAAATAATTTACTTGATATATTCGATGAGTACATAATTGACTTGGATATACATTAAACATAATTCAATAAATTCATTGTCTATAACCGTGGTTGAACTTTTTTTTTGGATAAAGTCACGGAGCCGAGCTATTGTCCGAAAGTCCAAATTTTTAATAATGATTAGAATATAAACGAATATCTACGTACCTTTTTATATCATCTTGATACTATTTATCCAGTCATATGGATGATACACGTTAATTTTCATCAAAAATATTTGTTACATCAATGATCTAGTGGACTCTTAATAAAATAAATATGACATGCAAGTAGAGTTTGATATATTGTTCGTATCAGTCAATAGTTGATATGATATAATATAATATAATATTATTATATATTGATATGAAATTTTTTAATATATATATTAAATAAATTTATTTATATAATTTATGGGTTACTTTTATTAGACTTGATAAAAAAAACGTGCGTCATGTCAGCTTTGAACCTAATTTTCAACCAACTTACTTATTAAGTCACATCATTATATAATAAAATATATATTATTTAAAAAGATGTAAATAATATATTGCTTACGTGTCACACATAAGTCACATCGATCATTGACTGATAGTATCTAATACATATGGTGCACAACATATTGGATCGATATTTAAAACTTTACGTACTAGGGATTCCTAAATAACCTCACATTTGTGAAAATTATCTCATAAAATTTATACATTCTAAAGTGACACGTCAAGTTCACCGTGCAAGAATACGGTGGATAATAGGAGGGTATATACCTTTAGTTAAACATAAGAAAGTTAGGTACTGTAGAGGCGAAAAAATGATTCATAATCCTCGTATCACACTTTTAAGATTTGTTCCTCCAATGTCATGAGTTTGTACGCTCCTTTGCCGAGCACTTCTGTTATCCGATACGGGCCTTCCCAGTTTGGGACTAGCTTTCCCATAGCCGCTCTGGGGTCTGCCACGCTAGCTCGTCGCAACACAAGGTCTCCGGGGAGGAAGTGGCGTTCTCTGACGCGGGCGTTGTAGTACTGAGCCAGTTTTTGTTGATAAGTCACAAGTCTCAGTTAGGCGCGCTCTCTATCTTCCTCAAGCATGTCCTGATTTTCTCGCATTACCTGGTTATTTCTCGCTTCGTCAAACTGGCTGACTCATAGTGATGGGTTGTATATCTCAACTGGGATGACCGCTTCTGCTCCATATGCAAGGTGAAACGGTGTCTCTCCCGTGGCGGTCCGAACAGTAGTCCGGTGCGCCCATAAGATACTTGGAATGGAATCTATCCAAGAGTCGCCTGCCTACTCCAAATGGGTCTTGATGCCATGGAGGAGTGTCTTATTGGCGTTTTCAACCAAGCCCTTTACTTGGGGATGGCCCACTGACGTGTAATGGCTCCAAATCCCCAGTTCCGAGCACTTTTCCTGGAAGACAGTGCGCACGAATTGTCTACCATTGGCGGTTGTGAGAACGCGTGAGATCCCAAACCGGCAGATGATGCTTCGTAGGACAAACTTCCATGTTGCATCACTCGTGATTTTCCCCAATGATTCTGCCTCGACCCATTTGGTTAAGTAATCAATGGCGACGATGAGGAATGTATTCCTCCCCTGAGCCTCGGGGAAGGGGCCCAGTATATCTACCCCTCACCGAGGAAATGGACGAGGCTCCATTAGAGCGTGTAGTTGCGTTGCTGGTTGGTGGTGCAAGTTTGAAAACTTTTGACACTGAGGGCATCTTCGGACGTAGTCGAGACAGTCTTGTTGCAGTGTTGGCCACCAGTACCTTTGCCGAATGAGGTTCCGTGCGAGTGCTCCCCCACCCAAGTGGCTCCCACATAGCCCCTCATGCACTTCTTGTATCGCCTTCTTGGCTTTCGTGGGGAACAAGCACTTCAATAGTGGAGTCGAGAGTGAGCGCCTAAACAGGCGGCCATCAACAATCGTAAAGTGCGCTGCTCATGCTTCAGTGCGGCGGGCCTTGGCACAGTCATTGGGGAGTTACTGCCATAGGAGGAACTCCAAGATCGGATCCATCCATGAAGGCTCATAGTCGATGGCGTTCACTTGGGGTCCTGGTTCCTCGATTCTCGGTGCTAGTAGCTCATCTATCAAGATAGCTCTCGAGTTGGAGGCAATTATTGATGACGCCAGGCGAGAGAGAGCGTCTGCTCGGACGTTCTCCTCCCTTGGAATGTGTATCATCTCGAAGTGAGGGAAAGCCGAGGTGGTTGCCTTGGCCTTTTCGAGATACTTTATCATCGCGGGCTATCGGGCTTCAAACTCTCCTCAGACCTGGTTAGCGATGAGCATGGAGTCGCTGTAAGCTTGTCAGTTGGTCGGTCCGAGGTGCTTTGCCATCCGCAAGCCCGAGAGCAGCGCTTCATACTCGGCCACATTATTAGTGGTCGGGAAGTTGAAGCGGAGGGCATATTGTAGTTCTACTCCTTCTGGTGACAGTAGGATGAGTCCTACTCCGCTGCTAGTAGCACAGGATGAGCCATCGACGTAGAGTTCCCATATGGGCCCCGAGGACTGCCCGGGAGGCTCTTCCTTAGGTAACGTGCATTCGGCGACGAAGTCGGCGAGAGCTTGGGCCTTAATTACAATCCTGGGGTGGAACTTAATATCGAACTCGTCTAGCTCGATGGCCCACTTGATAAGTCTTCCTGAGGCATCTGAGTGCTGAAGAATCTGACGTAGGGGTTGGTCGGTGAGAACAGCGATCGGGTGCGTGAGGAAATATGGTCGTAATTTACGTGCGGCCATGACCATGGCTAGGGCGAACTTCTCAGTCCGTGAGTAGCAAAACTCTGGTCCTTGTAATGCTCGACTTACATAGTAGACCGGCTTTATTACCATGTCTTCCTCCTGTGTAAGCACAACGCTCAGGGTGTTCGAGGTTACTGACAAGTATAGGAGCAATTGCTCTCCTTTTTGTGGCTTGGAGAGCATGGGAGGGGACGTCAGGTACTGTTTAAGCTCTTCAAACGCTTGCTCACACTCCTAATCCCAGTCGATTTGTCCCTTCTTCTCCGGCGCTTTGTTTGCTTGCTTGATGAGTGGGAAGAATGGTAGGCATCTTTCCGCTGCGCGAGATAGGAACCGAGTGAGGGCAGCGATGCGACCCGTAAGGCACTGCACGTCCCTTACCTGTGCTGGTTGTTTCATCTCTAGCACGGCTCGGATTTGGTCGGGGTTTGCCTCTATCCCTCTGTGGGTGACGAGGAACCCGAGGAATTTTTCCGACTTGACCCCGAACGTGCACTTGTTCGGGTTGAGCTTCATGTTGTACCTCCGAAGCGTGGCAAATGTCTCCGCCAGGTCTCCGAGGTGCTCGGCCACCCTGAGGCTTTTCACGAGCATGTCGTCTATGTAAACTTCCATATTGCGCTCGATCTGTGCGTCGAACATATGATTAACCAAACGTTGGTATGTGGCCCCTACATTCTTCAGCCTGAAGGGCAATCGGGTGTAGCAATACAGCCCATGATCGGTGATGAAGGTTGTCTTATCTTGGTCGGGCCCGTGCATGCTGATCTGGTGATACCCGGAATAGACATCCAGGAAACTCAATATTTCGTGCCTGGTCGTGGGGTCGACTAGCTGGTCGATTCATGGCTTGGGGAAGCTATCTTTGGGCGTAGCCTTGTTGAGATCAGTGTAGTCCACGCACATTCGCCACTTTTTGTTGCTTTTGAGAACTAGGACCACATTAGCCACCCAGTCAGGATACTGGGTAGGCTGTAACAACCCTGAGCGCAACTTCTCGTTCACTTGATCACTTATGATGGTCTGTCGCTCGGGATTGCAGCGCCTCCTGCGTTGCTGTACCGGGCGACAGCTTGGGTGCAGCTTCAGCCGGTGAGTTATGACTTCTGACAGAATTCCAGAGAGTTTGTCCTCGGACTAGGTGAATATGTCTTGGTTGGCTACTAGGAAACTTGCGTAAGCCTCCTTCTCCTGCTCGGACAATGTGGTACTGATTCAGAGCGTTCTGCTCAGGTCTTCCCCCACCTGGATGAGGTATAGATCCTCAGCCGAGGTACTCGTGCTCGGGCCCGGGTCCTCCAACCTTGTCTTCTTCTAGGGCGGGGTTTCCTCGGCTTGTCTATCACGTGTGGAGATAAAGTAACACCTCCTTGACTCCCTTTGGTCTCCCCAGACTTCTCCCACCTTGCGAGGAGTGGGGAACTTCAGCTTTTGGTGATAGGATGAGGGAACGCCCCGTAGGGTGCCGAGGATACCTCGTCCTATGATAGCGTTGTACCCGGTCATTCTGCGCACTACGGTGAAGTCCACTAGGAATGTCACATCTCTTGGTGTGGTCCCAAACGTAATTAGCAACGATGTACGTCCCTCCGGGAGGATGTAGACACCTTATTCCTGACATCACCCTGAGAAAATATCATATTACTATATGACGCCCCGCAGTGGCTTTCACATTTTGAATCGCTTGAGTGCTTCCCATTCTTGAGTCTTCTTTCACCTTTTGAGTGGGTAACGTAACACTTCTTCGGCATCCGAAAACCGCATCGTTGCGGAAATCATGCGGCATACGGATGGCATCGCCACCAATCGGACGTATCAGAAGATTCCGAAACCAGGAAGATGTCTGGCGGATGGCTGCCGACGGCCTTTGGGGGGGATCCGGCAGGTTTTCTTGGAGGCGTCTAGGTCCCTGGACGCCTCCATCAGTGAAAAAATAATAAAATAATAATAATAAATAAAAAAATGATAATTGTGAAGGCATCCAGGGCCTTGGACGCCTCCATTTGAGGCGTCTAGGTGCCTGGACGCCTTCAATTTCCGACACCCGGACGCTCCCGATCCGCCGATCGATTTGACGTTTCGAAAAAATCCAAAAATATAGGGACGTCTTGCCAGCTAGACGCGCCCACTCGTGAGTCACAGGTACCCACCAAAACCACGCGCTTTGCCCACCGTCTACGGCTTTCGGCGGGGTTCCGGTGGGCGGAAATGGGCGCGTCCGGGGTCCCGGACGCCTAACCATTGAGGCGTCCAGTCTCTTGGACGCCTTCATAAAAATATTAAAAATCAAAAAATAAAAAATGTTTAATGTGTTGATGGAGGCGTCCAGGGTCCTGGACGCCCCCATCTTGAGACGTCCAGGTCCCTGGACGCCTCAAGCCACTTCCCCTCTATAAATAGAGGACCCCCTCCCTCGAAGGGAAGGGGCTTCAGATCCGACAGAGGAAGGAGAGACTCTGCCGGATCCCATTTCTAACCCATGGGTCTTTTACAGGGGGAGGTTCTACCGGCTTCTCGGGTGCCCGCGCTCGCGAGAGGAAGGTTAGCTCCATCCGTTCTGCTTCCACGTCGTCCCCACGCTGCCGAAGCTCCGCCGGATTCCCCCATCGGCACCTTCAATAAGCCATTCTCTCCCCTTCTTTTTTGTCATTTCTATCGCATGCATCATCCCGTCATCCGTCATCTCCTTTCGGGTCTAGGGGCCCAAATCAATCTAGATGTGGACAACATCTTGATGTCGCTCCGACGGTGCCGAAACCTGCCTCCTCCGACATTTCACGTGACGTCGCTCACAGAGGACGGTTGTGCTAGAAAAGTCATACAGAGGTGTGTGTAGTGGTGTTATCCGTGACAAATCCACACCCATAAGTACCAAACAATCGTAAGAAATCACGTTCTCCTTATAGACACGTCATTTTTGACATTACATTGAGTAAATCTCATATTACACAATGATGTCCCAAAGTGGCTCACACATTTGAGTTATTTGAGTGATTTCTTATTTTTTTGATATTTTCCCCTATTTTTAGAATTTTTTTGGGAAAAAAAGTTTTAAACGTGGCGGCCGAGGGTGATGCCTTCTTTAAAGGCGTCAGCAACCCAAGATGCCTTATTGAGCCCACATGCAGCACACCGTCGGTGCCACTCACGCCGTTCAGTTTGACGATTTAGATAAATCTAAATTAAGAAAGCGTCTTGCTGACCAGACGCGGCTTTAAAAAGTCAAGGTTAGGCGCCGAAACCACTAGCTTTCGAAACTTTCGGCGCCTTTCAGCGCCATATTTGTGGACAAGTATTGACGCGTCCAGGACCCTGGATGCGTGGTGGATGCATCTTCTTAAATACAATTAATTTTTAATTAAGGAATGCATCTGGTCAACGGGACGCGTTCACATGAACGCATCCCAGACCTTGGACATGTTCTTCACAAATTTCCCTATAAATAGAGGACCCCCTCCAACAAAACAAGGGCTTCAAATCCTCATCAAGGGGAGGGGGAAACTCTGGAGAAATCACTCCGAGTTTGTGATGTTTCATTTTGGATAAAGGGGTCACTCTGCTGAAATTCTGAGTCTTCGATCTTTTAAGAGAAGGATCTCTTCATCCCCTGCACGTGCACATCATCCTCACGCTGCCAAAGCCCTCCTCGAAGCCCGCCATCGACGCCGCCAATAAACTTTTTCTCACCCTATCTTTCTTTCTCGGTTATTCTTGTAGTCTTGCATGCATCATCTATCATTGTGTGTTATTATCCTCTAAGTGCAACTCTTGTACAAATCTTCATTCATCATATCATTTTCTTACCCTTTGCGTCCAAAAAAGGTTTAAAATAGTACCAACTAGGTGTGTATTTGTTTATGATTTCATCACTTTCATCACAAGAGATTGATACTACATCACTTTTGTTCTGATCCATATTTGGTGTTTGTTTCATTTCTTGTAAGAGTAACCAAGGGAAAGCCCTCTTCATCGGCTAGCCGAAGGAAGAGGAAGAAGGAATCCACATAATCTCCCGCTCCTGAGGTATAAACGCGATCACTTTATTTCATTTTTGGGGTCCTTGACCCCTGGCGATCACACAACCAACACACACGCACTCACGCGTGTCTTTTCATATCCTTTCTATTCTGTCAAAATTCACGGAGAGTAACATCCCACAATGGTCCCCTCCTCTTTATTTTCAATTTTAGTTCAAACCCGCGGAGAGTAACATCCCGCAGCAGTCCCCCTCCCCTTTATTTTCATTTCTGTCAAAACCCACGGAGAGTAACATCCCGCAGCGATCCCCTCCCCCCATTTTAATTTTTGCTAAAACCCTCATAGAGTAACTTCCTGCAGCGGTTCCCCTCCCATGTTTCAATTCCTGTTAAAACCCCCAGAGAGTAACATCCCGCTGCGGTTCCTTATTACACAATTTCCATTCCGCACATTTCCTTTCTGATTTTTCACCCCGCAGAGAGCAACCTCCCGCGGTGGTATCTCTTTCCGCGTTTTTTTGCGCGTTTCACGTGTGTTTCTCTTCCTTTCTCGTGACATCGTTCACATCTTTTGGTGATCACAATGGGACTTCTTTTATTTTCTTTTGGTTACACGTGTGTTTTCGGCACCCTCGTGTGCCCCTACCTTTGGCACCCGCGTGTACCCCTCCTTATTCCCCCCGTACACGCTACAGTTGTGCTCTCAGCAGCACCTTTGTAATTTTATTTTCATGCCTCGTGCACCCCGTGCACTCCCCCAACGCCCCTTGTGATTCATCGAGAGATTTACGTGAGATCGGGTTCTAAGCCGTTCATTTATTCAGTTGATTGCCATATCTGGATGTGTTGAAGTTGTGGAAGTCTTTCTTTATCCTGCCTTCAGTCAGTTCTGAAAACAAGTGTGCTTCAGTCTGAGAACGTGTCTGTAATCCCAGACGCGTATTTGAATACGCGTCCCCGTGGGCAGACGCATCTGTAGCAGCATCGCCCTTAAAAACTGTCAGCCTTTGTGTAGACGCGTCTTGATAAGTGGACGCATTTTTTTAAAGGCGTCTCCCATGGTGGACGCATTTTCTACATTTCTGTGAAAATTGTTCAGTCCATTTTGTTCTGCATATTTCCTGTTCTCCCTGTTCTATTTATATCTTTTGTGTATCTCTGTTATACATCAACATTGCATGCATTAGTATCTCCCCCCCCTTTTTTTACATTTTTAGGAAATTACCCTCTCTTGGTGAAGGAAGGACTCTCCGTTCATGAATTTCTCTCGACGGACTAGAATCTCTTCCATCGGGACCTCTGTAAGTCCCCAACAGTGAAGGATTCCCTCTTCGTTCACTAGGCTGGTTGTACCATTGAAGTTCCCTAAAGATAGTTGACCTACACGTGGTGAGAGTGTGAAATCCTAGTTGGCACGAAGTCAAATCAAAACTGGAACTAGGATCCTACCTTGTTAAGTGAATTTGTGAATTTTTCGAAAATCATCTAACTTGTACAAGGATACTCTGAACGTAAACATCCACTTGTTTGATAATTTCTGTAAAATTATTTGTGAGCACATTGTTTGATTTCATCATGATGTTGCGTTCAGGTAAAGTGTCTAGCATGCCTAGTTACACTTTTTATGACCATGAGGATGGTCACTTTGATTCATCACATACACCTCATGTCCATCACTCTCATCGCGACTTCTATAAGGAGTCTCACCCTGTTTCCACGTCCTATGGTCATATCCACACTCTAGACCATGATCAAATCCGTGAGTCCTCACACAAAGTGCAGGCCACTGCCGGGGGACCTTCTCCCTCCACTAGTGTTCCCTATGCCTTGGATGTCTTGGCCTCTCACATCGACTCTCTCAGCTCTCAACAACTTGAAGCCATCCAGCCTATCATTAAGAGGGGATCTACTTCTCCTTCTCCCCAAGGTCATCCATGCGCCATAGGTGGTCCTCAGGCTTCCCCTTTTAAGGACCACGTGGGTCAACCATCACCCTCATTTTAGCATCTCTCGCGGCCCCAAAATCTGGCTGTCCCACGTACCCTGGTCTGACTGGGTAATCCTATGGGCACGCCTCACTCCCCTTCTCCTTCAAGGCCTCCATGTCAAGCCACCCCTCAAAGGTCTCAAGGCCGACTCTCTACTTCACAAGCCACACCCCTCCAAAAAGCTCTCATTGACAAAATTGATCAAATGGAGGAAGAATTAAAGAGGGTCACAAGTCCGTGACCGCCTCCTCATCCTCCTCAAGTCAATCCCCTTCACCCTTTCATGAATAACATTACTAAAATGGAGAAAGATTAGAAGGAGAGAAGAGATGACCATGGCATCACGAATGTATATGAACAAGATGGTCTTCCAAGTTTTAACGATCAAGTGGATGCCATTCGCCCACCACCCATTCATCGCACTCATTCACATGGCCCTCCGCCTCCACATTCACATCCACAAAATCCTCGACATCGTCGTATTCTTCCACTCATCAACACGCCTCCACCACGGCGTCCATTTGAACTTGATGATTATGAAGAATTGGAAAGGACACGTGATGAAATTTATGAAGATTTTGAAGATGTACTCACTCCGAATTTTCTTCGTTTCCCTCTTCCACCGCTTCCACAAGAACCCCCTACTCAGGACGAAGCCACTATCCCTACCTCTGTTTATGAGACCTCATGGTGTTATGATGATGGGTTAATACTCCAGCAACCTGCGTCAATACACCATGAATTAGCCACTATCCCTACATTTATCTATGAGACCTCATGGTGTTACGATGATGAGTCCATACTCTAACAACCTGCTTCAATGCACCAAGAATTACCCCCTACCCTGAACGCCTCACATACCACCAAAACCTCCACACCATTGGCCTCCACCGAGCCTCCCATTAACCCTTGTTCCCAACCAAGTAACCCTCCATCACTGCCACCTAAAACCTCCACTATCCCTATAACCTCAAAGTCAATCACTCCTAGCCTTCCATCGAAATTCGTGTCCGATCTTGAGCAGGGTCCACCCTTTTTTGCACCCGAGCCGATCCTGCCTGCTTCCGAGCAAGGGAAGAAGCTCGTTGTGTTTCAACCTCCACCTACCCTTCCTACAACCCCTTCCATTGAACCTCCATACCCGTGGAGCCTGACGCCTCCATCTTACCTCATTCCACCTCCTCTTGGAGTGGGTGTCTTTCTACAAATACATGTGCCAAAGATGATGTTCAAGAACCGGGCAAGAAGAATTTGGTCACGGCTATGCCATTCAAAATCCAAGATTTCATTTGCCGAATGTCGATTCGGGTTCTTGTGCCGGGCATCTTTGAGAAGGCCAAATCTCCACCTACACCGGTGTCCACCAAGAAGGACTCTCATGAATTGGTGTTGAGCAAATCAGGGGCCAAAATAATAGAGGTTACATTGCTCATTAGAAATGATACTTTCAAGGCTCTCATTACCCCTTATTCGGTCATAATTCAAATGGCTGATCAAGAGAAGGTGTAATATCTTGAGTCTTTCGGATCTTTATCCGAAGGTTTCAGATCGCTTTTGTGGGTCCTGAGTTGTGTTTCACGATCCGCGTGGGTTTTTCTCTCGTACTAGTTACGGAACCCCGTGGTGAGTTTATTATTCAGTTCATCAACTCGAGGACGCTGCAGCTGCGTTGCACTCATTCCGAGGATCGTTTGGACTATTTTTTCATATTTTTTCTGAATTAGTCTATTTTCGGACCAAAAATCGGATTTCACAAAAATTAGGAAATTCATAATTTCCTATTTCTTTTCCTTTCTCCTTCCTCTCTCCTCATTTCCCACGTTGCCTTCTCTCTCTCCGTTCTCTCTCCTCTCTTCTCCTCTCTCTGGGGGCGTGCGACCGTGGCGAGGTGGCTGAGGCAGGGACGTCGTGGAGTTGGTCTGGCGCGTGATGGGGCGAAGGATTGAGCGGGGCGTTGGCGCGATCCCACGGTGGATTCAAGGCCGGCGTATTGAGCTCGTGAGACGGTTTTCGGGGTGGTTTAGTCACTCCGGTGCGCGAGAACTCCGGTGGAGGTAGGGAGATAGATGCCTTACTCTTGTACTGCGTTTCCTCGCGATTTGGAGCTATCCGGTGCGAGAACGAGTGGGTTTAGCCTTGTTTTGGGCAAAAGCATGTTCAGGGGGAGTGAGACGGGTTCGCCTCTTTCGGCGACGGTTTCTTGCTAGATTAGTTTCGTTGGAACCCCTGACATGTCAGCATTCCATTTCCACTGGTTTTGTGGCGATTGGTGGTCATTTGGGACCGGTGTGAGCCCGGGAACCCATGTGACTCATTTTGGGTTGATTCGGTAGAATCACCCGTTTCTTGTGTTTTTAGTGTCATTTGGACCCCTTCCGGTCTATGGAAGGCATGTATGGCATTTAGGGTTGTATCCCCTTCGTTTAGACTCGATTGGGGCGTGGAATGGCCGGATTCGGCTGATCCCCTATTTTTCCCGCCGTAACGTAGTAGCTGTCCTTGCAGAGACCGTTTTCACCTCTGTAGCGGTCCTTAGGTGACCATTTATGCCTTTTCGAATAGTAGGTCGGTTCGGGTCTTCACGGTCACGCGATAGACCGTTTCTTGTGGTTCGCGGTCAAGCGATTGACCGCTAATATCTGATAGCGGGCATACGATAGACCGCTAACGAGATTGAGTATGTCGGTTTGGCTAACGCGGTCGTGCGATAGACCGCTAAGGATGGGCTGGCGGTCTGAGAGATGACCGCTAACTATTATTTATTTCGGTTTAATAACTTTAAGTCTGTTGGGCTAGCAGTCCTAGCCTTGACCGCTATTTCTCCTTGGCGATCCTATGAGTGACCACCAACGGGTTTGACTGGTTTAAGTCGGTTGGGGGTTGACCAATTCTAGCGGTCATATGTACAACCGCTATTGTCTCCTTCGCGGTCCTGCGATAGACCGCATACCCCTATTGGTTTTAGAGTTTATTCCTTTGAGTCTCTGAGCGAAGCAGCCGTATCCTGGACTGCTTAGCTCAGTGAGATAGCTTGTTTATCAGCCAGTTGCGTTGGTGCGGTTCTTTTCTTGACCGCCCAATGTCTAGATTCTCTGTGCGAAGGTAGCGGCTCATTAGCTGACTGCTTGGTTTACCTAGCGGCCAGGCGTATGACCGTTTACTTCCCATAGTCTTGTTTTCTAGATATTTGGCCTTCATTTGTCTTGGCCTTACCTTATGGTTTGCCCATTGTCCCGTGGATATCTTGGATGTTCTATGAGGGCTGTGTCCTTATTGTGAGGTGGCTGAGGAGTGCCATTACATCGAGTAGTGTTCCGAACTGATTTAGAGTCATCAGTGGTGTCTGGTCAACCTGGTGTGATCCAGTAGTTGACATGTGACTCTTGGATGTCTCGGTGATCCGGTATGGATCGAGACATGATTTTGGACGCCTAGGTATCGTCTTACCTTGGTTTACGTGTCCATGTGTTCTGAGGATCTTAGTAATCCCTCAGCTCTCCGTGGTTTATGTTATGCGGAGGCATGGATCAGATGATCCTATGTCGATTCTTTTATCGGTGTTTTCTCGTGATGTGGCATAGGGATTAGACTGATTGGCGGCTTGTTACCGCTATGTGCGACTATCTTGACCCCGAGTCGTGTGACTCAAGGATCGTTGTGTTAGCAGGTCTAGTTGTTTATCCTGAGTCTGGTGGCAGTCTGGTATGCTACATGGTGTCTTGTGCTTCATAGTACATGTGACAGTGCGTGCTAGCCTGTCTGTACTCCAGCACTGATGTTTTGGAGTTTGTGTGTCTTGTGAACCTCCACTAGTCGTAGCCTGATGACACACGCGTTCCAGTGTGTTGGCCCACCTCGGAGTGGTGGCGGGGGAGTTTCTGATAGACAATGCATAAGCTAGTTTCCGTGGGCTCCCTTGCTTTGCAGTAGTGTCCTACTAGGGGAGAAAAGTAGCTAGAGGCCTGGCTCAAGGCATTGGGCTTGTGTGTGCACACGTGGTCAGGGGCGGTTGGACGAATGCCGACAGGCGTGACCCTGACTAGTCACTCGTTACTGTTGTTCCTTATACTTTGGTTTAGTGAGTGTCTCAGTTACCGTCGTTCCAGACGTGTGGGAGATACTTGTGGCGTAGTGTAAGACGTCAGTGGACGCATCTGACTGTTCTTCTAGTGAGGAGGTGCTCCTATCACTTGACGCATGACTCTAGTGATTCTCGTGTCTCGTGACGTATGTTTTTGTCATTGGTTTCCGAGTAGCCGGGCGTAGCTTTACTCGAGGCCTAGTCTTGTGTAGCGTACACGATGATCTAGTTGCGTATGTTCGTGGCTTTGTCTGTGTAGGTCTTTTATAGGGCTTTTGCCTGATTTAATGGGCTTCAACATTGGAGCTTGTGTTTAGTTGACGGATCGGTAACACCCGACTTGGTGAGATCCGAGTTCGCCTTTCTGTTGCCGTTTGGAGTAGCGTAAAGAGCAGTGGTTTGGTCAGTGGCCGTGTTTTTGGTTAGTACGGCTTCTCTCTCTTTTTAGCTATTCTTCCTTTTGCTTACTCCTACTTTTTACAGCTTTACTGTTGTAGTATAGTACTACTGTTGCTCCTGTTCTTTCCTGCTTTACGGTTTAGCCTTGTTCTTTTGTGTTACTGCGTTGTTTCTAGTGGGGATCTGCGTGACCCCTACTGAGCCAGTGACACGAGGCTCACCCCTACTTTTCAGGTGTGGTCGCTCTTCTTCCTGGTGGTTCGTGACGCGGTGCGTTAGTTAGTAGTTACCAGCGTTCCCTGCGTCGAGCTTCCCCCGACTTAACGTACTTTCTCTTTTCTGTTGGACTGTACTTGTCTTTATTTGGACTATACTCTATTAATTTAAATTGTTAATTGAAAAAGTAATTTTATTTATGCTACTTTAGTAAACCTGATCAATAAAATATTAATTACTTACTGCTTTATCTGGGACTTCAATGTACCTCAATCACTCCTTTTATCCCTTCGGAGCTTTACCGCTCTTGGGAGGCCTCGCAGGATCCAAGTGTTATCGGGTTTACCCGGTATCTGGAGCCTGGGTCGTCACAGAAGGAGTTCTCCTCAAGCATAGTGATGACATATTCCACTACAGAGGAGATGATGAACTCTATGCTCAAGGGCGGGTCATGGCAGTCCTTGTTGAAAGCTTTCGATATCATGTCTACTCCATCCCAACTTCCATGCAAAGCGCAAGTGCCCGTGTTACCTGACACATCCAAGAGAGATATTCCAATGGCCCTGAGCAGTGTGCCAAACATGAAGCTCGTTATGTCGAAGGCAGAACTTCCAATGATAGATATTGTTTGTTTGTCAAGAGAGTTTGATGCGGGACGGACACGGGGACCGACTCTAAGTGATGCGGACCTCGGACTCTAAATGCGGACACAACCAGCAACATACGAGTAGGAACGACACTTCGGCCCGACACTAAGAGTTCCTATGGGCTATACGTCACTAACAGAAATGCAAGCTCACTCATCATCCCAAGCGAGGGGAAATGCGGATCCACGCGGTTGAGAAACCGGCAGAGTCAAGGGTGGTCGACTCACTTTCGTGCTAGGATCGAGCCACGGGACGGGTCACTCTCTCGCTCACAGCGGTGACATGAACTCACGGGCTAGAATCCTAACGCACTCACAGAGACATATGACCATATACTAGCTAAGCAAGCGTAATGCCAAGAGGTTAAGACCGTACCTCCACGCACCCGGCGTGGGGAAGACAACCCCGGCCAAATCCGTACTCCTGGTTAACAAATTTTTACAGCGGTACAAAATTTTGACCCACTCCACGCAGGGAGGTAACAGGTCACATGTGGGGCCCAGGAGTAGCGGGAATTGGGTTGACGGGCAGCATCTTGATGTCGCTCCGACGGTGCCGAAACCCACGTTTTGGAACACCGGTCGGAGGCCGATCGGCTCCGATCGCCAAGTCTTGGAGTTGCTGCCCACGTATCTGCTGCTTCTATTTTGCCGCACGTGATCTGGCGAGCTTTATCGCTGCGATCAGCACCGACGTCGGATCGACGTACAAGAGGTACCGTTGGAAAGCTCTCTCGAAGTCCTTCGACTTCCTGTGACTCCATAAAATTCGTGGGGACTGTACTTTGGTTGGCATATTTATGAACCGGACTGATCTCAGTTTCAGATCTGGTCAGACAGAAAGAAAGTTTTCTGAGAGTTGGCGATGACCGTGAAGTAGACCTCCGATTCAGACTGAGCTATTCATGAAAGTTGTAGAGGGGAGAGAGAGAACAATGGAAATAATTTTTATTAAGGGTTTGGTGGAGGTTTCGATGTTTTGGAGATTTTATACTGACTGGAGGTCGGATCTGGACAGTGGCAGGTAGAACTGAATTGGGATCTGTAGTGAATTTTTAGAAAATATGAACGTGAACCTAAATTCACAAGAAAATTTGTGGACATGGTATTAGGTTGACATAACCTCCAATAAAAATTTCAAGTCATTTGGATCACTAGAAGGTGGGTTCATGAACGACCTATTAGGGTTCTAGAAATCTAGGCAGACTGCTAGCAGATCTGAAAGAAGGTGGAGAACGAAAATGAAAAAATGGGAAATAGAAACTAGAGGCTCCACCAATTTTTCTAGGACGTGGTGATGATCTATGGAACTCACCCTGCAAGTTTGGGCTCCAAAAGATCTCGTGGCTGGGAGCAGAAATTCGTGGAAGAAGGGGCTGTCCTGGATGGATAGAACTCCGGCGACGATGGCGGTGGTGCGACGGCGGCACGATGGCAGCGGCGGCGGCAACGACGAACTCACGAACTGATAGAAGAGGCTTCACATATCTGATTCACAGCCTTCCCAGCTGCAGAAGGGGGGAGAGAGGAGAGAGATAAGGGGCAGCCCTTGCTTGCTCCAACAAAATTCAGATTTTTCTCTTCATTAATTCTTGAAAATAGGAAATACAACTCTTTTATATGAAACCCATGGATCTTGGTTTACGTAGAGGAGATGCCAAATGCTATTTTCCGCATGTGGTCAAGCCTAATTAAATAAGTTTAGCCTAATGAGGCCAAAAGAGGGGGGGAGCCCCCTTATTTTAAGGAGAGAAAGTGGGCTTTTCTTCCCACTTTGTCTCCCTTGGTCAACAAGAGAGGCTTGGTCCAAGTTGGGCCATAGACCAGCCAATTGGGCCTTCCAATCTAGGAAACCCATAAGAAAGAGAGAAGCTCAATTGAGCCTTAAGTCATTTAAAGACCCATTATGAAGTCTAGTGGTCCAATATGGCCACACTTCTTAATGGACTCTAAAGGGCTTAATCCAAATGGCTTATTAAGAGCCTTACAAAGAGTCCAACATGAAAGCCCAAATAAAAACACACATTACAAGCCCAAATACAATGCAAATAAATGCTAAAAAAGTGTCCAAACTCATGGCGGAGACTCCAGACTATCTCCGAGCCAAAGAGAAGCTGATGTAGCTCGAGTGGTGCTCCGCATACGGTACCGACGGCTCGCCGATTCGTGCTTCTCGCTGATACCAAATTGATGCGGGACGGACACGCGACCTGGGACTCTAGCTCGCGATCGCCCCTAAGCGAGGGAAGACGTGGGACCGTGCACGGTTGAGAAACCGGCAGTGAGTCTCGGGTATCGGCTTTTTCGCGTTAACACGGATTGAGTCACGGGACGGGTCGCACTCACTCTCTCGCAGCGGTGATAAAATGATAACAAGCTAGATAATCTATCACTCATGCAGCGGCATATACAAAAATATACGAGTAAAGTAATGCCTACGAGTAGGGTGGCGAGTGTACCTCCATGTTTCGGTGGATTTATAGAAAAGTCACCTTTTGGCAAAGTCGACTTGCGCGGGACCGGACATAAGGTAACACTCAAAGTAGTCGTCCATAATGGCTTCCCACTCTAGGTAGTCACTCAGATTATCGGAGCCGTAGAAGTCCCGGGCTACGGGCCTTTTGGGGTGGTCCGGGTGGTCCTTCCATTTTAGATAGTATCGCCACCATGCAGAAGATGCGGCCGCTTGGTCATCCATGGGACATGAGGACGCTAGTGAATGGACATGCCAACAGTTGGTGACAAGACACTAGACCGACTATGCAAGGTTGGAATGCATGCACACTAAAGACCCTAGACTTAAACCAAGACTCGGTACGTGGCGGAGGTAATCGATCCGAAGATCATCGCACAAGTGTGCGACCTTCCCGATAGGCGTAGCCTAACGTTCGGATAACACCTTTTAATATACCGATTAATGGTATGCAAATGTGACACTTAGACCGACTTAGACTTAGACTCGACTTAAATGACTCTTTTTTTCTGTGTTTTTAAGCAATGACTACCCTAGACTCAACTGGCGCTCTGATACCAAACTGATGCGGGACGGACACGGGGACCGACTCTAAGTGATGCGGACCTCAGACTCTAAATGCGGACATGACCAGCAACATACGAGTAGGAACGACACTTCGGCCCGACACTAAGAGTTACTATGGGCTATACGTCGCTAACAGAAATGCAAGCTCACTCGTCGTCCCAAGCGAGGGGAAACGCGAATCCGCGCGGTTGAGAAACCGGCAGAGTCAAGGGTGGTCGACTCACTTCCGTGCTCGGATCGAGCCACGGGACGGGTCACTCTCTCACTCACAGCGGTGACATGAACTCACGGGCTAGAATCCTAACGCACTCACAGAGGCATATGACCATATACTAGCTAAGCAAACGTAATGCCAAGAGGTTAAGACCGTACCTCCACGCACCCGACGTGGGGAAGACAACCCCAGCCAAATCCGTACTACCGGTTAACAAATTTTTACAGCGGTACAAAGTTTTGACCCACTCCACGCAGGGAGATAACAGGTCACATGTGGGACCCGGGAGTAGCGGCAATTGGGTTGACGGGCAGCATCTTGATGTCGCTCCGACGGTGCCGAAACCCGCGTTTTGGTACTGTCTGGACGGCGCGATCTGCGGGTACGTGGGGCCCACGTGCTGCTCAGTCCTCCGGACCTGGCGGGGTGGGTCCCGTTGTGATGGTGACACCTGGTGGCACGCTCCCCTGGACGACGGCCGGGCTGGAACACTGGTCGGAGGCCGATCGGCTCCGATCGCCAAGTCTTGGAGTTGCTACCCACGGATCTGCTACTTCTATTTTGCCACGCACGATCCGGCGAGATTTGTCTCTGCGATCAGCACCAACGTCGGATCAACACATAAGCGGTACCGTTGGAAAGCTCTCTCGAAGTTCTTCGACCCCCTGTGACTTCAGAAAATTAGTGGGGACTGTACTTTGGTTGGCAGATTTATGAACCGGACTGATCTCTGTTTCAGATCTGACCGAACAGAAAGGAAGTTTTCTGAGAGTTGGCTTTGACTGCGAAGTAGACCTCCGATTCAGCTTTTGAGCTATTCATGAAAGTTGTAGAGGGGAGAGAGAGGAAAACGGAAATAATTTTTATTAAGGGTTTGGTGGAGGTTTCGATGTTTTGGAGATTTTATACTGACTAGAGGTCGGATCTGGACAGTGGCAGGTAGAACTGAATTGGTATCTGGAGTGAATTTTTAGAAAATATGAACGTGAACCTAAATTCACAAGAAAATTTGTGGACATGGTATCATAACCTCCAATAAAAATTTCAAGTCATTTGGATCACTAGAAGGTGGGTTCATGAACGACCTATTAGGGTTCTAGAAATCTAGGCAGACTGCTGGCAGATTTGAAAGAAGGTGGAGAACAAAAATGAAAAAATGGGAAATAGAAACTAGAGGCTCCACCAATTTTTCTAGGACGTGGTGATGATCTATGGAACTCACCCTGCAAGTTTGGGCTCCAAAAGATCTCGTGGCTGGGAGCAGAAATTCATGGAAGAAGGGGCTGTCCTGGATGGATAGAACTCCGGCGACGATGGCGGTGGTGCGACGGCGGCACGATGGCGGCGGCGGCGGCAACGACGAACTCACGAATTGATAGAAGAGGCTTCACATCTCTGATTCACAGCCTTCTCAGCTGTAGAAGGGGGGAGAGAGGAGAGAGATAGGGGGCAGCCCTTGCTTGCTCCAACAAAATTCAGATTTTTCTCTTCATTAATTCTTGAAAATAGGAAATACAACTCTTTTATATGAAACCCATGGATCTTGGTTTACGTAGAGGAGATGCCAAATGCTATTTTCCGCATGTGGTCAAGCCTAATTAAATAAGTTTAGCCTAATGAGGCCAAAAGAGGGGGGGAGCCCCCTTATTTTAAGGAGAGAAAGTGGGCTTTTCTTCCCACTTTGTCTCCCTTGGTCAACAAGAGAGGCTTGGTCCAAGTTGGGCCATAGACCAGCCAATTGGGCCTTCCAATCTAGGAAACCCATAAGAAAGAGAGAAGCCCAATTGAGCCTTAAGTCATTTAAAGACCCATTATGAAGTCTAGTGGTCCAATATGGCCACACTTCTTAATGGACTCTAAAGGGCTTAATCCAAATGGCTTATTAAGAGCCTTACAAAGAGTCCAACATGAAAGCCCAAATAAAAACACACATTACAAGCCCAAATACAATGCAAATAAATGCTAAAAAAGTGTCCAAACTCATGGCGGAGACTCCAGACTATCTCCGAGCCAAAGAGAAGCTGATGTAGCTCGAGTGGTGCTCCGCATACGGTACCGACGGCTCGCCGGTTCGTGCTTCTCGCTGATACCAAATTGATGCGGGACGGACACGCGACCTGGGACTCTAGCTCGCGATCGCCCCTAAACGAGGGAAGACGTGGGACCGTGCACGGTTGAGAAACCGGCAGTGAGTCTCGGGTATCGGCTTTTTCGCGTTAACACGGATTGAGTCACGGGACGGGTCGCACTCACTCTCTCGCAGCGGTGATAAAATGATAACAAGCTAGATAATCTATCACTCATGCAGTGGCACATACAAAAATATATGAGTAAAGTAATGCCTACGAGTAGGGTGGCGAGTGTACCTCCATGTTTCAGCGGATTCATAGAAAAGTCACCTTTTGGCAAAGTCGACTTGCACGGGACCGGACATAAGGTAACACTCAAAGTAGTCGTCCATAATGGCTTCCCACTCTAGGTAGTCACTCAGATTATCGGAGCCATAGAAGTCCCGGGCTACGGGCCTTTTGGGGTGGTCCGGGTGGTCCTTCCATTTTAGATAGTATCGCCACCATGTAGAAGATGCGTCCCCTTGGTCATCCATGGGACACGAGGACGCTAGTGAATGGACATGCCAACAGTTGGTGACAAGACACTAGACCGACTATGCAAGGTTGGAATGCATGCACACTAAAGACCCTAAACTTAAACTAAGACTCGGTACGTGGCGGAGGTAATCGATCCGAAGATCACTCGCGCAAGTGTGCGACCTTCCCGTTAGGCGTAGCCTAACGTTCGGACAACACTTTTTAATATACCAATTAATGGTATGCAAATGTGACACTTAGACCGACTTAGACTTAGACTCGACTTAAATGACTCTTTTTTTTATGTTTTTAAACAATGACTACCCTAGACTCAACTGGCGCTCTGATACCAAACTGATGCGGGACGGACACGGGGACCGACTGTAAGTGATGCGGACCTCGGACTCTAAATGCGGACACGACCAGCAACATACGAGTAGGAACAACACTTCGGTCCGACACTAAGAGTTCCTATGGGCTATACATCGCTAACAGAAATGCAAGCTCACTCGTCGTCCCAAGCGAGGGGAAATGCGGATCCGCGCGGTTGAGAAACCGGCAGAGTCAAGGGTGGTCGACTCACTTCCGTGCTCGGATCGAGCCACGGGACGGGTCACTCTCTCGCTCACAGCGGTGACATGAACTCACGGGCTAGAATCCTAACGCACTCATAGAGGCATATGACCATATACTAGCTAAGCAAGCGTAATGCCAAGAGGTTAAGACCGTACCTCCACGCACCCGGCGTGGGGAAGACAACCCCGACCAAATCCGTACTCCCGGTTAACAAATTTTTACAGCGGTACAAAGTTTCGACCCACTCCACGTAGGGAGATAACAGGTCACATGTGAGGCCCGGGAGTAGCGGGAATTGGGTTGACAAAAGCATCTTGATGTCGCTCCGACGGTGCTGAAACCTGCGTTTTGGTGCTATCCGGACGGCGCGATCTGCGGGTACGTGGGGCCCACGTGCTGCTCAGTTCTTCGGACCTAGCGGGGTGAGTCACGCTGTGATGGTGACACCTAGTGGCACGCTCCCCTGGACGGCGGCTAGGCTGGAACACCAGTCGGAGGCCGATCGGCTCTGATCGCCAAGTCATGGAGTTGCTGCCCACGGATCTGCTGCTTCTGTTTTGCCGCGTGCGATCCGGCGAGATTTGTCGGTCCGATCAGCACCAACGTCGGATCGACGCACAAGAGGTACCGTTGGAAAGCTCTCTCGAAGTCCTTCGATCCCCTGTGACTTCAGAAAATTCTTGGGGACTGTACTTTGGTTGGCATATTTATGAACCGGACTGATCTCTATTTCAGATCTGGTCGGATAGAAAGAAAGTTTCCTAAGAGTTGGCATTGATCACGAAGTAGACCTCTGATTAAGACTTTAAGATCTTCATGAAAGTTGTATAGGGGAGAGAGAGAAAAACGGAAATAATTTTTATGAAGGGTTTGGTGGAGGTTTCGATTTTTTGGGAATTTTATACTGATTGGGGGTCGGATCTGGACAGTGGCAGGCAGAACTGAATTGGGATCTGGAGTGAATTTTTATAAAATATAAACGTTAACTAAATTCACAAGAAAATTTGTGGACGTGGTATTATGTGGACAGAACCTCCAATAAAAATTTCAAGTCATTTGGATCACTAGAAGGTGGGTTCATGAATGACCTATTAGGGTTCTAGAAATCTAGGCAGACTGCTGGCAGATCTGAAAGAAGGTGGAGAACGAAAATGGAAAAATGGGAAATAGAAACTAGAGGCTCCACCAATTTTTCTAGGACGTGGTGATGATCTATGGAACTCACCCTGAAAGTTTGGGCTCTAAAAGATCTCATGGCTGGGAGCAGAAATTCGTGGAAGAAGGGGCTATCCTGGATGGACAGAACTCCAGTGACGATGGCGGTGGTGCGATGGCGGCACGATGGCGGCGGCGGCAACGACAAACTCACGAACTGATAGAAGAGGCTTCACACCTCTAATTCACAGCCTTCCCAGCTGTAGAAGGGGAGAGAGAGAGGAGAGAGATAGGGGGCAGCCCTTGCTTGCTCCAACAAAATTCAGATTTTTCTCTTCATTAATTCTTGAAAATAGGAAATACAACCCTTTTATATGAAACCCATGGATCTTGGTTTACGTAGAGGAGATGCCAAATGCTATTTTCCCCATGTGGTCAAGCCTAATTAAATAAGTTTAGCCTCATGAGGCCAAAAGAGAGGGGCAACCCCCTTATTTTAAGGAGAGAAAGTGGGCTTTTCTTCCCACTTTGTCTCCCTTGGTCAACAAGAGAGGCTTGGTCCAAGTTGGGCCATAGACCAGCCAATTGGGCCTTCCAATCTAGGAAACCCATGAGAAAGAGAGAAGCCCAATTGGGCCGTAAGTCATTTAAAGACCCATTATGAAGTCTAGTGGTCCAATATGGTCACACTTCTTAATGGACTCTAAAGGGCTTAATCCAAATGGCTTATTAAGAGCCTTACAAAGAGCCCAACATGAAAACCCAAATAAAAACACACATTACAAGCCCAAATACAATACAAATAAATGCTAAAAAAGTGTCCAAACTCATGGCGGAGACTCAAGACTATCTCCGAGCCAAAGAGAAGCTGATGTAGCTCGAGTGGTGCTCCGCGTAAGGTACCGACGGCTCGCCGGTTCGTGCTTCTCGCTCGCTCTGGTGTCCGCACCAGAGTTATTCCCAAAGGAGTCATTCCATGTCAAGATTCCTGCTTCACAAGCGGAACTCTCAAATTTGCACCATTATTATTTGCCAAAGGATTTACCGTTCATTTTTGAATGTCTAAGAGATCTTATTAAAAGTCCATCAAATGAGAACTTGTGGGTGCTAACTGCACCAATTGAGCTGGTTGATTAGAGAAGGACGAGATCATCTGTTTGGGCACATCGCTGGAGAGGGCATGCGAAGCCAAGAGGCCTAGAAGCTATGTTGAAGGTTGAGAGGTTGCGCTGCAAGAGAGTATCTACCAAGAAGAAGGGAAGGCATAAAGTGAAGCTTAAGGATAAGAAATCCCATGTTGAGAGGCTACCCATTGGTCCATCCATTTCCTATCCCGTTCCATCACTGCTCTTCCTGCTATTCAACTTCTTTTTATAGGCAATCCATTGGCTGAGGGGACACTTTCCATCATCTAAGTCTATGCAATTAAGCTCCTCCTCTTCCCTAGGGTCCCTGGACCCTCATATTCCTTCTCATCCGGAGCCTCCGGATCCCTCTTTGTTTAATTCCTTATCTTTATCCATCCCTCATCGTCATCTTCCTCCGGAACCTCTGGATCCTTCATTGATTCCATTCACTTCATCCAACCCTCATTCTCTTTGTCTGGAACCTCCGGACCCTCCCAGGTTCAAGTTTCTGTTATGTTCTCTTACTCTCCTAGGGCATCGCGCCCTCCCTTTTCATATCCTTCCGGAACCTCCAGACCTTCCTTTCTTCCAATTCATCCTTTTGTTCTTCCAGGACATCGGGTCCTTCGTTCTTTTCCTCCTTTTGAATAACCTTTTCCCATACCTTTTCTCAGGACATCGTGCCCCTCATCATTTTCTTCCTCCGGAACCTCCAGATTCTTTCCCCATGATTCTCCTCCTTTACTTCCGGACCACCCGGATCCGCCTCTCTCAATTTATTAATTTATTCTTCTAATTCCTCCCGATCCTGGGTCTGACCTAATTTCCTCCACATCAACTGCCTTGGGCATCTGCCCGTTCTCACACTGCTTTCGAGACTTTAGTCCTCACCTTTCCCTTTGATTTCCTTCTCATTCTATAAATCCTTCTAGGTATCCCGGGTTTTACCCCCTTCTAAGGGAGTTCAAGCTCTCGTCTCTTTTCTTTTGCCTAATTCTGGTCTTGTCACCACTCATTTATGTTAAGCCACTTTGAATCTTTGCTTGCTGATCTTTCTGTCTAATCCTGTCAAGCGAGGATAGCACATCTCATGTTGATCAAAATCATTTCAGGTAGTTCCTCCTACAATAAAAAGGGTCGCAAAGTAACTTATTCTTGTAAGCACGTGCTTTCATTCTCATCACTTCATTCATTCTTACACATTAGTTTAACTCGAAGTGCCTCTTCACATGATTAAGAGTGGTAATCTGTAGTCAGTCCCAGGCCTTATTTAAATCAAAATTAAAAAAAAGGAAAAAAAGAGAAAAAGTCTAAACTTTGGTTTACTTCTGCAGCATTTAGGCTATGATGACTCAGCGTTGAGAGTCTGAAATTCCTTCCCCACTCATTACAAACAGCCCTAAGCACTGGTCACACACGTATCATGGTGTCTTTAGCTATCTACCTTTCAAAAAAATATCATCGTTACATGGGCCATGCCCAAGGGCATCAGGTCTTTGCTCTTCTCAACTCGGACCAAGTATGGGGATAATTTTTTATTTTGGGCAAGACAACTCACCTAGGCACTCCCCAAAGAGATGAAGTCTCAAATAGGGACAGTCAAACAAGACCTGGAACACACACACACAAAAAATCAATCAATCAATCAAAAGGAAAAAAAGAGGCATGACAAGAGTGGCAGCATAGTTCCCCGCGGGACGTTATAAGCCTGGTCGTATGCATGCCTGACAAAAGGGCCCGACAAAGATTGACAAAAGGCCCAACGCAACAGATTGAATCTTTGAGGGATTGTGCCTAGGGACGAAGTCGGAAACCAACGTTTCTAACCCCATACCAGGCTTATCCCAAAATTTCTTCTATTCCTCCCACAAGACCGAGTCGTTTCTTAGGTATGGCCTTGATAAGGGCACCGTTTACCGAAGGCAGTCTGCTATAGGGCACCACACTTAATACACACTGTGCTCTGGCCTTTCTTTAGCTATGAGAGAAAGAACCAGGACCCCTAGCCAGTGGTTTGATTAGCTTCTGTGCTGCAGTTAGCATCAAAACATCCAAAAGTAAAAAAAAGATATCTTCCAATAATAAAAAAACATAAGAAAAAAAGAAGAATATTTCTAAAAAAGAATATCTTTCAAAAGAAAATAAAAAATGGGGATGTCTTTAAAAAAAAAGAAAAAAAATAAAAGGGAGGGCAAGTCAGAAAAGACAATTTATTTATCTAAGGAAGAGAGAAGCAGAGAGCAAGAGGTTCAACATTCTTTTTATTCCTCTGGAAACCTCCCATAATCGAGAGTGAGTACATCATGCTACTCTAAGCCTCACCATCTCTCCAAGCATCGCTCCTCTCACCACTCTTCAGGCGAGGAGCCCTAGAGAGTGTCAGCAAACCATGCGAGACGGTACTCCTACCGCCCTGCATTCATCTTTTCATCTCCACGCTCCGCCGTCGCTCTGTGGGGGTAGCAAAGAAACTGCTGACACGAAAGTCGCGCTCGCGTGCTCTTCGGTAGTGCTCCTCAGCATCTCTCAGCCACTGTTTGACAATACCGAGGCTGGTTCATAGCTCAAACAATTGGGCCTCTAAGGCCCTCTTTTCTTCTCTCTTGGCCAACCTCTCAGATCTCTCTCTTTCTCTATCCCTCTATTTCTCAGCTCTATCCCTCTCTCTATCTTCTCTCTCTAGCTGGAGAGTGATCTTCAGCTCCATGGCGTCCCGAGAAAGGTCATCATCTGAACGGCGCCGCAATTCCTCCTCTAGCTCTGCTATCGTGGCCTCCCCTTGTGCGGCGCGAGCAACCATCTCTTGCATCTCTTCTGTCTGCCATGTCCATCATTTCAGGGATGTGGCGAGGCGTGAGTATAAAAAATTCAATGGTGAAACCCTCACTTGTGTAGAAAGCATTCCTTCTGCCTCCACAGCACGCTGCTTGGCACAAGCAAGTTGCTCATGAAACAAATTGATTTCCGAGGAAGGGATCCACAAACTAGAGGAGGCACCATCTGCCCCCATTGTTGATGAGGTTGCGTCAAGCTGGGCACGCAGTAACAAATATAAGGTGATATCAATGGCTTAACACCAGGAATCTAGGGTCATAATTAAGAACATGCATTGCATACACACTCACCAAGGTATTCAAAGCTGCACGGGTGTCACCCAACTACTGCTCTATGCTTGCCAAGCGAGCTTGCAAGTTCGCTATCATGGTATCATAAGCATCATGCAGCCATGCCATAGGAGTTAAAATAAAAAGGGGGATCCACCTCCACAAGCCCCCCGGGATGAAGTCGCTCGGCATACATCACCTTAAAGAGGTGCAAGTAATCCTTACTATCCTGCACGTGCGACTCCACGAGCATGCCACCCCATTGCAGTCTTCATACTGTTCGGGGAAGCGCACCCGCCAATCAACGCAAGTTGCCCACTCGCGTGCCTTCCTCCCAACGCGAGGTGGCACAGTCATATCTACCCGTTCCTGGGCAAGCCTTAAGGTCCTCATGACCAATCGTAGCCGAAGTGGCTCGATTTCATTCAGACAATGAATCCAAAGGTCTTGTCCAAACAGAGCACGGCTTGTGATAACCCACGGCTGGTCAGCGTCGACCATGCCCGAATAAGGTCTCCAAATCACCTATGGTAGCATGCACATGTCTTCTTAGCCATTCAAAAAAAAAAAAACTACCATCGCTGCATGGAACTCTTGCAGCTCGTGCCTTAACGCCATCAGTTGGAAGGACAGAGGGGTGGTGCTCATGATGGGCTTCCACCGCCGAGCCAGTGACGCCACCGCTAAACACCATTATCGAGCCCTACCCGTCGGGATATAGTAGTAGCTGCATCCTCACATGTCATTAGCACTTCATGAAATAGATTAGATGCATTTAAAAAAAAACTCTACCTGGAGAAACGGTGTAAAGCCACTCACAGTCACCTCTCGATCTGTGCCTTAGGACAGACCTGCAAACAAATGCACCAATAATGCGGCTCCCCAGGCATACTGCCCTACTCTCTCTAGTTCTACTAGAAGCTCTAGGAAACGACAATGGATGTCGTCTCCCTTGGAACCCAGCAGCAACCTCCCAAGCAGGAAGATGAGAAATCTTCTCAAGTCCATGTTTGACCTCTCCCAATTATTGGCATCCACGCAATACACAGCCCGCGACCCTCTTTCAGTTCTCTCCATGAATTCTTCCAAGGACTCATTATCATGCAGGCGAATGTCAGTAAGTCCCAATGACTCCATGATAGACGCCCTGGCTACTAACCTGTTCTTTCGATCATCTAAGTTCAACTCCAATAGCTTCTGAGCACTCTCTCGATAATCGGGGTAGGTGACCCCAGTCACCGCCTCACCATCCACTTCGAGGCCCGTGATTCGGACCACATCCTCCAAACTGGGCACCATATGCCCTCAAGGCATCAGAAAGGCCAGACTCGCTGGGTCCCATCTTTCACGCAATGCTTGGATAAGGGCGAGGTCGAGCTTAATTGGTTCAAGCCGTATGAAGGCACTGAACCCCATCGCATTTAGCCAAGCTTTCTGGAAGTCCGAAAGGCCCCGATATGCGGCCACCACCAATTCCCATGAAATGTGTGACCTCATCATACTCTGTGCATACACAAGAAATAAGAAAGGGGTGCATTATCAATAAAAGGAGAGAAAAAAAAAGGGGAAGAAATGGTGAAGGAAGAAATGAAAGGGTTCGTTTACCAACTACGATTGGTAATAGACCGAAGAATGTGAACTAGAAGGGGGGATGAATAAATCACGTCCAATTTAAAACAATTTCAATGACAGGCGATGAAAACTTAGTCACAGTAAGAAAATCTTCCTAATCAGGCGACGGAGACGACCAATGACTAGAAGCCTAGCGAGAAGGAGTTGATATTGAACTGTGATTGAACAGCAGATGAGCTAGTACCACAACAAAAGATCAACGAGACACACCATACAAATGAAGTCAACCAAGCACACAAACACAGAAGAGACAGAGAGTTTTTAAGGTGGTTCGATTGCGATCCGCAATCTACATCCACCCCTCACTCCAACGGAGTAAGGCTTCCTTGCACTAAGCAATGAAAACACCGCAGACTCAGTCTACTGACATCCACTGCCTTACAACTTGCTACAAGGGAAACAAATCCCTCAACACCGATCCTGCTACCCTCAGGATCTGAACCTGAACTTGCCCCAGCAAGATCAGAACCGGAGGACCAACCTCCCTTCCTCTAAGCCAGAGGGTACACACAAGTGAATTGCCTACACTCGCAACCGGAGAACCAATCTCCCTTCCTCTAAACCATAGGAAACCGGAGGACCAACCTCCCTTCCTCTAAACCAGAGGGTAACAAAACAATATAGAGAAATGAATGAAACAACTCGAAAATGAAAGAGTAAAGAAGAGACAATCACTCAAAACAGCGATAATGTAGCTTCCAGAGAAGCAGTCTTTCAGGCTCAAGAACAAACTATGATCACTCAGATACTTCCATTTCTAGGCAGGCTCATCTCTCGAATAGGGAAATTCTTGCACATGCAGTGGCTTCAGATGCTCTCACTTTTTTCAATCTTCAGCAGCCTCCTTCTCTCAACCTTCGTTCCTTTTTATATGAAGATAATGGGCGCGTGGATACCACGATTCCTACCCAATCCTTTCACGTAGATCTGGCCCCTTTTTGATTCCACGTGTTAGAATCATAGTCCTGTAGCAGTCCACATGGCAGGATCATCTGTTCTGGTCCTTGTCTTGGATCACGAGCCATCAACCTGGTACTTGATTTCCACGTGGGGTATCGTCACCGGTTTTGGGTTCGTCGAACACATGCTTGACCATATGACATACCTGGAAACACACGTAATGTGAGTGTTAGCTGTTTGATGAAATGCACTAGTCTTCATGCTTCGACCGTCATACGTGCATGCATCAACTTGACTGCAAACACATGAAGATATGCATAGACCTAGTCGTGGTATATACACAACATGCACTGACTTTCTACAATGTATGCACTGACCCTGTTTAGCACAACGAAGGATGTGCACTGACTTTTACTTATCTTCTAACACATGTGCACCGACCATGGTGCGGCTAGGACAGAACATGCACTGACTTTAACACGGCTGAGACAAAAACCTGCACATACCCTAACATGGCTGAGACCGATATGCACCGACCTTATTACGCATGTACGAAGACATGCACAGACCTTGAGATGTGCCAGATGAAAGCCTGCACTAACTTATGTGCTGGAAAGTAAACTTGCACCGACGTTGTGTGCATCAGGCTAAAATTGCACCGACCCTACATGCACAACACTCTAAACATGCATCGGACTTGTGTGAGCCAAAACCTGCACCGAGGTTGAACATGCTGGAGAGACACAGAGGCACATGAGACGCAAAACATTGCACCGACGTTGATCATGCATGAGAGACACAAATTCACATGAGACGTAGAGTGAGACGCAAAACATTGCACCGATGTTGATTATGCATGAGAGACACAAATGCACATGAGACGCAAAACATTGCACTGACTTTTTAAAAAAGCATAGCAACAAAGTATGCACCGAGATTTATTAAGAACCAATAAACATATGCATCGAGTTGAACAGTGGTTGCAGGACTTGAAATGCATATAAGCGAAGTATGCACCGACTTTCATCTCATCAGAGCATTTTCAAAGTGAAACCAGAGAATGCAGTATATGAAGAATGTATGAAGATAGACTATCATGTTTGACTTATAGTGTATGTCATCATCAAAATCGTAGAGACGCAATAGTCTCCCCCTTTTTGATGATGGCAACACTATGAGTCCATCAGTGTCAATTCAAACAATCAGGAGTGATCAAATATGCATGCAACATAACTCACTAACTCTTGCCAAACTACTCTCCCCATTTGACACTCAAACACTCTGCCAAGACTCTCCCCCCGACACTTTCTCTCCCCCTTTGACATCATCAAAAGGAGATGAAAGAGATATGCAGCTACAGGATTAGTGAAAGAAATAAGACAGTATTTGCACAGTTAGAATGACCCATGATCATATCTTAAAAGATTAAGTAGGGTACTACAACCAGTGTCGATTCTTCAAATCAAGTAACCAAGAAAGACCTAGAAGGGGAAGTGAAGTTTATCTGCATACAAAGGATATGATGAGGAAACATGGGTGAACAGACATGTCAAGAAAGAGCTGATCAAAACTATACTAGTTAAACTGCAAGAGACTGATTCTCAGAAAAAAGTTCTTGAGGTATTGAAGACAAACAGTCCATAAACTAGCAGCAAGAACCAGGGATTTGATTGAAATATGTTTTTCTTTAACGAGCAGAATAGAGACCAATAAGTAAGTTGGTAGATCACATCTTTGACATTAAGGAGACACCTTGATCAGAGGCCAGACTCCCCAGTTACTCAATGTGAGAACCGTATTACTTCTCTTTTAGAGAACAGAGTTAGCAACTGTGGGTTTTTATGTGAGGAGACACCTTGATCAGAGGCCAGACTCCTCAGTTACTTACCACCTTATTACTATTGCTCTGTCATGATCAAAATTTTTGCACTTCTTAACAGAGATAATCTGATACCTCATGACTGAGGAAAGATTTCATTTCTATTTGATGAAACATCTAGTTTCTCGGTAATTAGACCATTGCTCTGAGCATATAAATTTTGTTTTTATCCCCTTATAATTTTGATATGAGATGTTTGAAAGCAATACCTACTAGAATCACTGATTCTTAAAGAATGTGTTCCTTGAAGTCTAGGTTTTAAGTTTTTAGCAGATTTCATGACATATAAGTTTAGCTTGTTCCATGATCATGAAATATGTAGGGAGATATACTTCGAAAACCTTATCCAAATCTCTGCTAAGTTACTAGATAAAGGATTCTAGCTGAGCTTTAGTTGTTCAGACTTAAGGATTTAAGACAAGTATGAGATTCTACTTGCTGTGAATGAGCTGAGTTAAGTCTTTCATGACAAACAACAGCAACATACATCTCTCAAATGCTTTTGGATCAGTCAACCTTCACATACTTACCAGCTCCCCCTCACAAAATGCAAGAATTTTTAAAGCAAACATTTCTTCACAGAGATAACTCCCCCTCACTCAATGAACTGTTATTCTATTATGACACATGCAGTATATGCAATTGCACAGACTCCCTCAACTTGACAGCTCGCATATAGACAGAACTCCCCCTCACATTATGACATGATATGAAGACATACTCATGCTGGGTGGTTAAGGACACAAAGGAAGGACATGTTATTCATGGAAGCAAAACATTTTATTCAAAAAAATGTAAATGCTGAAAACAAAATCATGAAGGCATTTTATTCATGGAGTTAAGATTTAAAAATACTTAACTCTCTCCTCAAAGATGTAAAATTTTCATTATCCAGTGGCTTAGTGAAGATGTAAGCTATTTGGTTTGCAGTGCCTACATGGATTAGTTCAAAGGTTCCTTTAGAAACCTCATCTCTAATGAAATGATGTCTGATTTCTATGTGTTTGGTTTGAGAATGCAAAATAGGATTCTTGGCTAGATTGATGGCACCAGTATTGTCACAATATATAGGTGTGCACCCCAAGTCTACTTGATAGTCCTGAAGTTGGTGTTTGATCCATATGACTTGTGTACCATAACTCCATGCAACTACGTACTCAGCCTCTGCAGTGGAGAGAGCCACAGAGTGTTGCTTCTTGGAGCCCCAAGAGACTAAACACCCACCTAGAAATTCACAATGACCACTAGTGCTTTTTCTATCTAACTTACACCCAACATAATCAGCATCCGTATATGCAATAAGATCTAAAGTGTGTGATGCAGGAATCCATAAACCTAGGGTGTATGTAGCAGATAATTATCTGAAAATTCTTTTCACAGCTGCTAAGTGCAATTCAGTGGGTCTAGATTGGTACCTAGCACACATTCCTACACTGAATTGTATATCAGGTCTCGAGGTAGTTAAATAGAGCAAGGATCCAATCATACCTCGGTATAGTTTTGCATCAACTTCTTTACCTGATTCGTCTGCATCCAATGAAGTGTTGGTACCGATTGGTGTTGTGATGTGTTTCAGATTGTTCATGCCAAACCTCTTGAGAATGTCCAATGTGTATTTGGTCTGGTTCATGAAGCATCCATCCTCCAGCTGTTGTACCTGCAAGCCAAGAAAGTACTTCAATTCACCTACCAAACTCATCTCAAACTCAGCAGACATCAATTTAGAAAATTCTTTGCATAGTTCAGTACTTGTTGAACCGAAGACAATGTCATCTACATATACCTGAACTATGATGAGATCTTTATTCAAACTTTTTTGTAAATAAAGTTTGATCTACCTTACCTCTATGGTAGCCCTTGCTGATCAGAAATTCTGTTAGCCTCTCATACCAGGCTCGAGGGGCCTGCTTTAGACCGTACAAGGCTTTATTCAACCTGAAAACTTGGTTAGGTTGAGGAGAGAAATGAAATCCGGGGGGTTGATCTACAAAAACTTCTTCTTTGATAACACAATTTAAAAAAGCACTTTTAACGTCCATCTATTGAAGTTTTATTTTTTTAGAACAAGCAAAAGCCAATAATATTCCAATTGCTTCCATCCTAGCAACAGGTGCATAGGATTCATGAAAATCAACTCCTGATTCCTGACAGTAGCCCTTGGCTACTAGTCTGGCTTTATTTCTTGAAATAATTCCATCCTCATTCATTTTATTCTTAAAGACCCATTTAGTTCCTATGACATTTGTATTCTCTGGTCTCGGAACTAGCTCCCAGACATTATTTCTTTCAAACTGACCTAACTCCTCACACATAGCATTAACCCATGAAGCATCATTTAAAGCCTCTTCTACTGATTTGGGTTCAACCTGTGAAACCAAAGCAACTAGGTCTTGATTTCGAACATTTCTAAAGTGAGACCTTGTTCTAAGTGGATCATCAGGATTGCCTATGATGTTGTCTACTGGGTGATCTTTCAAAAATTTTAGGTTGGTTGAAGATTCACCTGCTTCAGCTGAACTTACTTGATTGGAGGTACTTGTTACTTCAGGTGGTTCAGCTTCTTCATTCTCTTTGTTCTCTAAAAATTCTTCATCTTCTTTTGAGCACCTGTCATCATTATCTAAGTTAGTGAGATTCTTTGTTTCATCAAATATGACATGAGGTGATTCTTCTACTGTCTGATCTGTGCAGTTGAAAACCCTATATGCCCTAGTTATTTCAGAGTATCCTAGAAAAATTCCTGGGGTACTCCTTGCATCAAATTTGTCTAGGTCCTTTTTATCATTGTTGTGGATGAAGCATTTTGAACCAAAAATCTTGAAATATGAGACATTTGGCTTCTTACCTTTTAGGAGTTCATAGGGGGTTTTCTTATGGATAAGTCTTACCAAGGCTCTGTTGATGATGTAACAAGCAGTATTAGCTGCCTCTGCCCAGACTCTTCTAGGAAGCTGACTCTCCATCAGCATAGTTCTGGCCATCTCAATGATTGTCTGATTTCTTCTCTCCACTATGCCGTTCTGCTCTGGAGTCCTGGGAGAAGAAAATCTGTAAGTCAGTCCTTCTTTATTACAAAATTCAGAAAATATAGCATTCTCAAATTCTCCTCCATGGTCAGATTGAATCATGGAAATACTGTGAATTCCTTCTTGTTTGACTTTATTGAAAAGGTGTTCAAACTTCTAAAAAGCTTCATTTTTATTTGCCAAGAAAAATAACCAAGAATATCTAGTAAAATCATCTACAATTACAAATTCAAATCTCTTCCCATTTAGACTTTGAGTCCTGGTTGGGCCAAAGAGATCCATATGCAAAAGCTCCATTGGCTTAGAAGACACGGGCTCGGATCTGAGCTTAAATGATTTGCGGGTTTGTTTGCCTAGAGCACAGACATCACTGGATTTAGAAATGGAGCTGAATTTGATCCTAGGCATGCCTCTAACTATGTCATGTTTTACCAGTTTATTCAAAGAAGAAAAGCTAGCATGACCTAACTGTCTATGCCAAATAAAAGCATTATTTTCAAGATCAGCAGACAAACAAAGATTTAACTGAGATTTATCATCTAAGTCCACAATGTAGACATTATTGACCCTATTAGCTACAAACTTCACATTGTCAGAATTTATTTCCAAAATTTTGCAAGAGTCATTATCAAACACAACTCTGTGACCCTTGTCACATAGCTGACTAATACTAATCAAGTTGTGTTGAAGACCTTCAACAAGCAGTACCTTCTCAATAGTGTTTGAGGTGGACTTACCAACCATTCCTGTTCCGATAATCATACCTCTATTCTTCAATCCAAATTTGACCAGACCCCCTAACTTCATTTCCAGCTTACTGAATTTGGATCGGTCACCTGTCATATGTTTGGAGCAGCCGCTATCTAGATACCACTTGTTGTTCTCGGCTGCTAGGCTAACCTGCATAGAGCAAATTAAGCAAAGTGGTTTGGAACCCAAGATAGATTGGGTCCAAAAACAGTATTCAACTCTCTAAGCAAACACTTTGGAATCCAGAACTGTCTCAAGGTATTTTTTGTTTGCACTCTATTTACAGTTTTGTTGAAGTTGTAACTAGAGTTCCGTCCATTTGGTCTAAAAGTGTGGAATCTATTCCTGTTATTCGACTGTTCATTCCTTGGGTATTCATTGTACCCAGACAGTCTAGGAAAAGCACACTCATTAAAGAATCCATGAGGATGAGCATGATTTCCCCAGTATCTTCTGTACTGACCCATGTTCTTATTGAAATCTGAATTTCTGTTGTGGGTCATTTGCCTGGTTCTGTTAACACTCTTGTTCTGGTTGATGGACATGGAAGCTTATCTGGTTGAGTTCTTAACAGTTTTAGAGTGTTATTGGACATTCTGATCATGACTAGAACTTCATGGTGTGTCTATTTTCTCTTTTCCCTTTTCTGGATAGAATGTTATAGTTTTGAATTCAAAAGGTCTCTTGTGTGTTGAATTGAAACCCAAACCCTCTTTGTTGAAATTAACCCTTGTACCTAACATGGTGTCTAAGTTCGTCTTTCCTTGAACAAATTTTTCAAGAGTTCTCTGTTTATCTTCCAGCTCCTTTTGTAATGTTTCACAGTTTTTCTGGAGTTCAGAATTCACCTTCTTAACAGCTTCATTCTTCTCAATCATTAAGTTGTTTTCACTCCGACTCTCTTGAAGTTTTGACTTAAGTTCATCAAGTTGTTTTTGTACTTCCTGACTTTCAGACTTAAGGTCTTCATTTTATTTTCTAAGAGAGTTCATCTCTTCTAATTCTTCCTTGAACTTCAGATTCTCTTTGTTAGTTTGGATCTATTCTTCAGTAGCAGCATTCAATTTTCTCTTTACCATCCTATGCTCTTTGCTCAAAGCATTGAACTTAGCTAACAGTTCGACATAGGAATCTTCCCAATCATCAATTGTAAAATTCTCAAAAATATTGGTTACCTCTTCGTCGCTTTTGACCATGAGGCATATTCCTTCTTCGTCTTCCTCTGAAGAGATGGCCTTTGAGTCTTCCTCCTCGTCACTCCACGTGCAGACCATAGCTTGAGGTTTCTTTTTCTGCACCTTGGAGGTCTTCTTATGGAGATTAGGACATTCACATTTTATATGTCCTGTCTTCCTGCAATGATAGCATTTGACCTTCTTAGTACTCTTATTTTTATCATTTTTAAAATCAGAAGTCTTACCAGAAGGATACGACCCTCTTCTTCTAAATGTTTTTTCCTTCATTCTTAGAAACTTCCGAAACTGACGAGTGAGCATAGCTTACTCCTCTTGATCAAGATCTGAGAATCCGTCAGACTCCCCACTGCTGCTGCTACTGCTGCTCCCACTGCTGCTACTACTACTGCGAGACACTTTGAGAGCAATGTTCTTGCTCTTCTTGTCACTTCCTTCACCATTTCTTTTGAAATTCATTTCGTATGTCATTAGAGATCCTATCAGCTCAGTTACTGTCAATTTTGACAGGTCCCTAGACTCCTCTATCACAATGGCCTTAGTGTGCCATGCAGGGGTTAACGATCTAAGAATTTTCCTGACAACATCCCCTTCAGCAATCTGTTTCCCAAGCCCTCTAAGGTTATTGGTGATGAGAGATAGTCTAGCATACATCTCTGAGATAGTTTCCTCTGGTCTCATCTTAAACAGTTCATACTCAGAGGTGAGCATATTTACCTTGGAGTCCTTCACTTGGGATGTACCTTCGTAGATTAGCTCCAATTCATCCCACATCTTCTTGGTGGTCTTGCAGGCTGAGATTCGGGCGTACTCATCTGGATGCACTGCGCATTGAATGATGTTCAGTGCCGACCAGTTGATGGTTGAAAGTTTGATGTGATCCTCTGTCCACGCATCTTCATTGGGTGGAAGGTCATACGGCCCTATGGTGATCACCCTCCAGAGTTTCTGGCTCTGTGCTCTCATAAACACCTCCATCCTATTTTTCCAGTAGAAATAGTTATTACCATCAAAGAAAGGAGGGCGACTAATAGACTGTCCCTCAGCCATGAAGCTTCGAGGACCACTAGATCCAGAATTACCCTGGCCGTTGGACCACATGATGGGTAACCTGCTCTGATACCAATTGATAGACCGAAGAACGTGAACTAGAAGGGGGGGGGATGAATAGATCACGTCCAATTTAAAATAATTTCAATAACAGGCGATGAAAACTTAGTCGCAGTAAGAAAATCTTCCTAATCAGGTGACGGAGACGACCAATGAGCAGAAGCCTAGCGAAAAGGAGTTGATATTGAACTGTGATCGAATAGCAGACGAGCTAGTACCACAACAAAAGATCAGCGAGACACACCACACAAATGAAGTCAACCAAACACACAAACACAGAAGAGACAGAGAGTTTTTAAGGTGGTTCGATTGTGATCCGCAATCTACATCCACCCCTCACTCCAACGGAATAAGACTTCCTTGCACTAAGCAATGAAAACACCGCAGACTCAATATGCTAACATCCACTGCCTTACAGCTTGCTACAAGGGAAACAAATCCCTCAACACCGATCCTGCTACCCTCAGGATATGAACATGAACTTGCCCCAGCAAGATCAGAACCGGAGGACCAACCTCCCTTCCTCTAAACTAGAGGGTACACACGAGTGAATTGCCTACACTCGCAACCGGAGAACCAATCTCCCTTCCTCTAAACTAGAGGAAACCGGAGGACCAACCTCCCTTCCTCTAAACCAGAGGGTAACAAAATAGTATAGAGAAATGAATGAAACAACTCGAAAATGAAAGAGTAAAGAAGAGACAATCACTCAAAACAATGATAATGTAGCTTCCAGAGAAGCAGTCTTTCAGGCTCAAAAACAAACTATGATCACTCAGATACTTCCATTTCTAGGCAGGCTCTTCTCTCGAATAGGGAAATTCTTGCACACGCAGTGGCTTCAGATGCTCTCACTTTTTTCAATCTTCAGCAGCCTCCTTCTCTCAGCCTTCGTTCCTTTTTATATGAAGATAATGGGCGCGTGGATACCACGATTCCTGCCCAATCCTTTCACGCAGATCTGGCCCCTTTTTGATTCCACGTGTCAGAATCGTAGTCCTGTAGCAGTCCACGTGGCAGGATCATCTGTTCTAGTCCTTGTCTTGGATCACAAGCCATCGACCTGGTACTTGATTTCCACGTGGGGTATCCTCACCGGTTTTGGGTTCGTCGAACACATGCTCGACCATATGACAGACCTGGCAACACACGTAATGTGAGTGTTAGCTGTTTGATGAAATGCACTAGTCTTCATGCTTCGACCGTCATACGTGCATGCATCAACTTGACTGCAAACACATGAAGATATGCATATACCTGGTCATGGTATATACACAACATGCACTGACTTTCTACAATGTATGCACTGACCCTATTTAGCACAACGAAAGATGTGTACTGACTTTTACTTATCTTCTAACACATGTGCACCGACCATGGTGCGGCTAGGACAGAACATGCACTGACTCTAACACGGCTGAGACAAAAACCTGCACAGACCCTAACATGGCTGAGACCGATATGCACCGACCTTATTACGCATGTACGAAGACATGCACAGACCTTGAGATGTGCCAGACGAAAGCCTGCACTAACTTATGTGCTGGAAACTAAACTTGCACCGACGTTGTGTGCATCAGGCTAAAATTGCACCGACCCTACATGCACAACACTCTAAACATGCACCGGACTTGTGCGAGTCAAAACCTGCACCGAGGTTGAACATGCATGAGAGACACAAAGGCACATGAGACGCAGAATGAGACACAAAACATTGCACCGACGTTGATCATGCATGAGAGACACAAATTCACATGAGACGCAGAGTGAGACGCAAAACATTGCACCGACGTTGATTATGCATGAGAGACACAAATGCACATGAGATGCAGAGTGAGACGCAAAACATTGCACTGACTTTTTAAAAAAACATAGCAACCAAGTATGCACCGAGATTTATTAAGAACCAATAAACATATGCATCGAGTTGAACAGTGATTGCATGGACTTGAAATGCATATAAGCGAAGTATGCACCAACTTTCATCTCATGAGAGCATTTTCAAAGTGAAACCAGAGAATGCAGTATATGAAGAATGTATGAAGATAGACTATCATGTTTGACTTATAGTGTATGTCATCAACAAAACCGTAGAAGACGTCGGCGATAGAGGTTGAAAGTGAAGAAGGAGAGAGAGGAAGGGCTCAACCGTTAGCCCTTTGAATTTGAATAAAGGACGCGTCGATGAGTGAAGACGTGCCAAAAACCGCATCCATGAGTGGATACACGCCAAAAAAAAATAAAATGTCTTGTGTTATATTTTCTTGTTGGTGTGTTGATCTCTTTTACAGTTGAATGCAATTTTTCTTTTGTGAAATTTTTCTGTCTTTGTGGTACTAACCGTTGAGTGCAGGGCAAAAAAAACTATGATAAAGGGGCTTCCACTGTCCCACCTTGTCCCACCTTTGGTCACCACGGTGATCATCCCTCACTTTGTCATGCATTTACTATATGATAAATACATTACTAGTGTGCCAAGGACCTCACAGCTTAAATGAATCTGAAGTTTGAGTTCCCCTCTAAAAAAAATAGTGACAATTTCAGAGGAGTTTGGGTCATACGGATAGGCCGTTGAGTTGTAGCAGTTTGGGGATGATGGTTCCATTCGGTGGGTCGGTGCGTGGATAAACGGGCTCCGACTTAATATCGACTCACAGAATTGGTATCCTGACCCAGTCTTAACAACTTAACAATATTATCCTTGGCTATCTTCTATTTTAGTTTATTTTAATTCTTCCTTTAAACCCAACATGCATTCATGTAAGACTTTGATATCATTGAAGAAGATCATTTACTTAATTCGATTGTGAGAGCCACTATGCTCAAATTTTAATGATATGATATATTTCATTCCGAATCGAGTATTCAGTATACTTGATGCCACCTTGAGCTGTTTCTCTTGAAGAGACCCTTGTTTGGATTTATCATCAAATATTCCTTTTCTTTTACTCAATTGGACCCACCTTGGCCGTAGCACTTCGACATTGACTAGTAACCGCTCCCCAATAGTGAAACCTGTAAGTTACTGACCCCAGGTACTTCCACACATGGAAGTTGGTCCCTTTTCTTAGTCGTGCTTGAGAGCACATTATTTTCTTCCTTACTTGTTTACCATCCAAACAATCGTCGATTTCGGAAAGCCTTCTTCAAGGTTACTTCATTGTAAACTCTTGAAAAATTCCAACAGTGTAATGTTGAAAGCGTGTCTCATCACACATTGGCGTGTACTTATCAATCCATTCCCACTTCGTTCCAATACACTTGAGTCCATTCCATTCCGCTACGTGTCATTCCCATGCAAAGCAGATGCCAAGGTAGGACAGCTATGGACACGTCATTTTTGATATTACATTGAGTAAATATCATATTACACCATGATGCCCCAAAGTGGCTCGCATATTTGAGTTATTTCTTATTTTTTTAATATTTTTTCCCATTTTTAAATTTTTTTGGGAAAAAAGTTTTAAACGTGACGGCCGAGGGTGACGCCTTCTTTAAAGGCGACAGCCACCCAAGACGCCTTCTTAAGCTCACGTGCAGCACACCATCGGCGCCAGCCACGTCGTTCAGTTTGACGATTCAGATAAATCCAAATTAAGAAACCATCTTGCTGACCAGACGTGGCTTTAAAAAGTCAAGGTTAGGCGCCGAAACCACTCGCTTTCGAAACTTTCGACGCCTTTTGGCGCCGTATTTGTGGACAAGTATTGACCCATTCAGGACCTTGGACGCGTTTAAAGAACACATCTAGGGTGGTGGACGCATCTTCTTAAATATAATTAATTTTTAATTATGGAACGCGTCGAGTCAACGGGACGCGTTCACATGAATGCGTCCCTGACCCTGGATGTGTTCTTCGCAAATTTCCCTATAAATAGGGGACCCCCTCCAACGAAACAAGGGCTTCAAATCCTCATCAAGGGGAGGGGGAAACTCTGGAGAAGTCACTCTGAGTTTGTGAGGTTCCATTTTGGGTAAAGGGGTCACTCTGCCGAAATTCTGAGTCTTCGATCTTTTAAGAGAAGGATCTCTTCATCCCCTACACGTGCACGTCGTCCTCACGCTGCCAAAGCCCTCCTTGAAGCCCGCCATCAGCGCCGCCAATAAGTTTTTTCTCACCCTATCTTTCTTTCTCGTTTATTCTTGTAGTCTTGCATGCATCATCTATCATTGTGTGTTATTATCCTCTAAGTGCAACTCTTGCACAAATCTTCATTCATCATATCATTTTCCTACCCTTTGCGTCCAAAAGGGTTTTAAAACAATACCAACCAAATGTGTATTTGTTCATGATTTCATCATTTTCATCACAAGGGATTGATGCTACGTCACTTTTGTTCTGATCCATATTTGGTGTTTGTTTCATTTCCTGTAAGGGTAACAAAGAGAAATTCGTCTTCCTCAGCTGACCGAAGGAAGAGGAAGAAGGAATCTACAAAATCTCCCGCTCCTGAGATATAAACGCGATCACTTTATTTCATTTTTGGGGTCCTTGACCCTGGCGATCACACAACCAACACACACACACTCACACGTGTCTTTTCATTTCCTTTCTATTTTGTCAAAATCCGCGGAGAGTAACATCCCGCAAAGGTCCCCTCCCCTTTATTTTCAATTCGAGTTCAAACTCACGGAGAGTAACAACCCGCAACGGTCTCCCTCCCCTTTATTTTGATTTCCGTCAAAATCCGAGGAGAGTAACATCCCGCAGCGGTCCCCTCCCCCCATTTTAATTTCTGCTAAAACCCGCGGAGAGTAACTTCCCGCAGCGGTTCTGTAATGCCCCGGGTTTTTCAGATCTGGATCCGTGGGTTTCAGATCTGATCGTCCTTCCGCGGGTAGTGGATTGTGTCCGAGTGAGCTTCAGACTTTTATACCGGATTGTCGGACCCGTTGGTGGTGTGCCCGTGAGTTTCCTTGGGTCCGTGGCGTTGTAAGGAGCATGCCGGTAATTTTTTGGAATTTTCAGAGCGCCTTTGTGGGGCCCGGGTTGCGTTTTGGGTTTTACGCATATTTTAGACTGTCGGACCTTCGGAACCCCGTGTAGGGTGAACCGTTGCGTTCTCTGACACCGGGATGTTACCACGACGTTGTACGTTCTCCGAGAATCGCGTGGGGTATTTTTTCTATTTTTTGATATTTTTGAGAATTTATGGATTTTCTATATATTAACCCCTTAACCTCTCTCTCTCCCCCCATTCTCTCTTTCTCACTCTCTCTCATCTCTTTCTCTCCCCCTCTCCCCGGGCGGCCGACGATGGAGGAGGAGGGCGAGGCGGCGATGGCGGGAGGCGAGGAACGAGGAACGGGTCGAGGACCGAGGCCCGGTGGCGCGTGGAAGCTCGGTGGTGCGCTCGTGAACCAGCGAGGGTTTAAACGACATTTCTTCGCAGATCGGGGACCTCGGAGCGCGAAATCTTCGGTGGAGGTAGGGAGATGGACCCTCAGCTCGTGTATTTCATTTCCCATGGATTTGGTAGCCCGTGGCGAGCCGAGCATGGGTTTATTGCCCTTTTCGGGAAAATCCATGATTTTGGGGTGTGAGCCCGATCTAACATTTTAATGTGTTATTTAATAGTTTGAGGGCATCATTGAATGCCTAGGGGCATGAGGAAGGGTTTCCCCTTTGTTTCCCCATCACCCGGGGGTGGGTTCGAGACGCCTTAGCGGTCGTTCCAGAGACTACTAGGGGCGCCAAGCGGTCCAAGGGTAGACCGCTAGGGTCTCCCTGTGTCGGTTCAAGGCTGGCAGTCACGCGATAGACCGCGAGGGTCCTTGGCGGTCCAGGGTTACACCGCTAGGACCGCTTGAGTCTCATGTGTTCTAGGGGTTTAGCGATCAAGAGGTAGCCCGCTAGCCAGTGCCTCGCGGTCCAAGGGTGGACCGCTAGGGGTCCGTGATTTCAGTGTGTGGTGGTCCAGTGATAGACAACTAGCCATTCCTTAGCGGCCCAATAGTAGACCGCTAGGCCTCGTGGCGGTCTAGGGTTAGACCGCTAGGCGATTTCCATATTCGTAATGTCGGGTTCGCGTTGTGTTGGTCTCCGGTCGACCCGGTTGTGACCCAGTGATCGACCTTCGGCCTCGCGAGTGTCTCGGGCATCCCTTGAGTTCCACGACCATGTTTCTAAGATGTCTGGAGGTTCCATGTTACCTCGATTAGCATGCCTATAGGTGTGTGTTCTAGTCTTTGTGTTACGCTGGATCGAGTCACCGTGGATCGGTGTGTGTGCGGTGGGATTTCACTTGCATGCCGTGGGTTAACCTGGAAGATGATTCCCGAGTGGGCCATGTGTTTGGCCTTGGACTACGAGTCCAGTCATCCAGCCTGGGGTTGGAGGTTTCTTACTTTTCCCTGGGATGGGGAATCGACGTGGCGGCTTGTGCGCTACCTTGGGAATCATGCTTGTGTGCTTTCCGTGTGGGCCATGTGTGTGGCCTTGGACTGTGAGTCCAGTCACCTAGTCTGAGGCTGGAGGTCCCTTTAGTTCCCTTTTTGAGGGGATGGTCTCGACGGCTCGTGAGCTACCTCGGTACTCATGCTACCGCGGTTTTAGACCTAGGGATTAGGCTAGATTAACGGCATTTTATCGTTGTGTACGACGGTCTTGACCCCGAGTCTTGTGACTCAAGGACCATTGGATTTAGTGAGTCTAGAGGACTGTCCAGAGTCTAGTGGCTCGATGCCACTTGGTTCTTCTCGACTTTCGCATAGGGTGCGTGCATGTTTCTCGGAGTTTCTCCTTGGAGAGTGGTCACACCAGTGACTCCCCAGTAGTCGTAGCCTTCCGACATGCGAGTGGTCCCACCAGAGAGTGGTGGCGAGGCTACCCCAGAGAGATAATTTTAGACTGATTTTCGTCGGGCCCCACGTCTACCAGCCAGAGTCCGGCTGAGGGGAAACCAGTTAGAGGGCCAGACCAGAGACGCACGGTCTGTGTGTGCATACGTGGTTGGGGGTGGTTGGACCTGCGCTGACGAGCTCGACCCCATCTAGTCACTTATTTTGTGGTTACTAGTACGGTGTCCCTGTTCCACCAGGGGTCGAGGGGGACACCTGAGGCGCGGTCTAAGTCATCAATGGACGCATCCGGCGTTGCTTCTGGTGGGCTGGTACTCCTGTCATGTGAGACATGAATCTCCAGTTTCCGGGTTCCATTTCCCGTCTGCGAGACGTGATTTTATGGACCGTCCGGTGTTCCGAGGTAGTGGCCAAGGTGCTAGTAGCTTCACCGAGGTTGCGTCTTGTTAGTGCGATACCCGCGACCAGGTGGTCGGGGTTGCACCTTGGACAGCGTGTCCAGGTTGGCCTTGTCCTGGGAGACAGGCCTCTACGGCGGGGTTGCCGTGAGTTTTACCTCGGTGAGTGGTGTTAGTGTGGTCCTGTTCCCGATGGTGAGATCGAGATTTCTCTTTCTGCTTGACCGATACAGTAGGAGTAGCTGTAGTGCCGAGTTTTGACCGGCCACCGGTTTGCTGTTCCTGCTGCGACTGTTGTTCTTGTAGTTACTGCTTTTCCGTACCGCCGTTGTTCTCAGTTGGGGTTCTACGGGATCCCTACTGAGCCAGTGACAGGAGGCTCTGTTTCAGGTGTGGCAGTTCTTCCTCGAGCTTCCAGGATGCTATTCAGTGGTTCTTAGTTGCCAGTTCACCGGGCCAAGTGTTTCACTTGGCATGTGGTACGCTTTATTACTTTAGACTGTACTCTCTGTTGGACTGGACTCTACTGTTTTAGTAGTTATTTATTTATTCTTGTTAATTGTTGAATTGTCCTACTTTATTCCCTATTTCTTTGTACCTTCACACTCCTTTTAGCCCTTCCGAACCCTCCCGGCTCGTGGGCGGCGGGCCAGGAATCGAATGGTATCGGACTCCTCCCAATATCCGGATCTTGGGTCATCACAGGTTTCCCTCCCTTATTTCAATTCCTGTTAAAACCTGCGGAGAGTAACATCCCGCAGCGGTTCCTTATTATGTAATTTCCATTCCGCACATTTCCTTTCTAATTTTTCACCCCACGGCGAGCAACCTCCCACGGCGGTATCTCTTTTCGCATTTTTCCATGCGTTTTGCATATGTTTCTCTTCCTTTCCCGTGACGTCATTCACAAGGGCCGCTTCCATTATCAACGAGAATCCGTTGCACAGTACATTGGTTGATGGTCGCCGAGACCACCAGAGCATCAGAGTGAGGAGTGGTTACGCCTTCTAGGTCTTCGTATAGGAAGACGATTGGATCTTTGAGATGCTCCCGGGTGGCAGTCTCTTGGTGGCTTCCGTCGCCCTGCTCCATGGTGTTGATCGCTGATGCATACCGTCGGTGTCTTCTGGAGCTGTCCCCACCCAAAGCCGACCCTCTAGAGATCACCATGATCTCCTTCCCGTTGGGTCGGTTGCCGATGGGTTGTGTAGTCCACTCGCGCTGTCGATTTTTCGCGGCCTTGGCTACGAATTTATTGAGGAGTCCTCATCGGATGAGGTCCTCAATGGCATCCTTAAGTTGGATGCAGTCGGCCGTGTCATGCCCGTGGTCACGGTGGAAGCGGCAGTACCTCCTCTTGCTCCTGGTCCTGGGGTCGGACTTCATCTTAAGAGGCCACTTGAGGAAGGGTTCCTCACGGATCTCCATGAGGATTTGGTCGGGCAGGGCCGTCAAGGGCATATAGTGTCAGTACTTGCCCCTTTCTTTGGTCTCTGAGTGGTCGCGGAATTCCCGATCTTGTCACTCCTGCCTGTTCCGCCTTTCTCGAGGAGAGTGGGTAGATCTCTTACGGTCAGATTGGCCTGTCCCGGTCGCGCGACCGAGGGCCGTTGTGTTCTCTTCGCACCTGGCATGCTTCTATGCCAAGGCGAGGAGGTCCATCTGGGTTGCTGGGGCTTCAACTCCAAGCGACCGTCGGAGGATGGAGTCCCGGGTTCCCTACGTCAGGGCGGTGGTAGCGATGTTGACGTCAAGGTGGGGAATGAGGAGCACCTCTGCTCGAACGCGAGACACGTAGTCCCAGAGGGTCTCCTCCCGGCCCTGCTTGATAGTGAGCTGGCTCACCGCTGACTTGGCTTCCTTCCGGCAGCCGATAAAGTTTTCTTTAAATAGCTTCTTCGGCTGTTGGAAGAAGGTGATGGTCCCAGCCGCTAGGGACTCGAATCAGGTCCGGGCGTTCTCCTAGAGAGTGGTAACAATGGCCAAGCACTTTATAACGTCTGAGGCCCGGTGGAACACCAGGTTGGACTCGAAGCTGTGCATGTGATCAGCCAAATCGGTGGTGCCGTCATAGGGGGTGAAGGACGGCAGTTGGAACTTTGGCGGGATAGGGGCCTCCATGATCTCCTTTGAGAAGGGAGCATGGAAGTCTGCGTCATCGTCGATGAGGCCGCAGGTCTTGGTGGCGAGCAGGACGTCATCTAGGTACCAGACCTTGCCCTTGATCTCTTCATATCGTCATAGCCGCTAGGCCATCTCTGGATTGGAGTGGGGCGAACTATGCGCCCTTGATGTGGGGGAGCCGCGTGGGCGCCGGACCTGTGAGGCAGAGGCATGGGAAGCCTCTCGCACCCGGTGAGCGTTTGTTATTGTTGGAGCCCCCCCGTTCTGGGGTTGCTCTGTTGGGGAGCGCTCTTGCCCCGTTGGCCTGTTAAGGAGGCCTTGGCAAAGGTCCGTCAAGACCTGGAGCTGATGTCGCATCTCTGCGAGTTCATCAGCGGCAACCACCCGACGCGGTCGGGTGGAGGATGATGCTTCTTGTGATCCTCGGCGGGAACTAGGGCCCTGGTAGGACCCTCGGCCGCAGTTGCTAGTGTTGCGGTAGCTCCCACCGGGTGCCATGGCTTTTTGATCGACTTCCCACAGACGGCGCCAAAAAGTGTAGAGGCAGAAAAATGGTTCCTAGTCCTCGTACCATACTTTTAAGATTTGTTCGTTGGGGAAAGATAGTTCGGCCGCCCGTCGAAGCCTGCAAACTAGGGCTGTCAATAGGCCGGGCTTAGGTTGGCCCAGCCCGGGCCCGACTTATCAATATTAAAGCCTGAGCCCGACTTGGGCCCGAGTTATGTCGAGCCGGGCCGTGCCCGATACTATTAAAAAATTATAAAGCCCGACTAAGGCCCGGCCCAGCCCGATAACTTAAATAAATAATAAATAATAAAAATTAATACATTTAATAATATAAAACTTATAATATCACTAAATTAACTAAAATTTTGATATTAATTGCATAAGTTGTATGAAAATAAAGTTTTAAATTTTATAATTAAGTAAAATAATATAATTTTATTTAAGTAGTTTTTAAAATTTGAAGGAAGGAAAAAAAAGAACGGGCCTGGCTGACCTGTGGGCCTAGTCGGGCTGGGTTTTTAGGCCCGGCTAAGAGCCCATGGGCCGGAAAAGGCCTTGCGGCCCAACCTGAATTCGGGCCAGCCTGCGGGCCTGTCGGGCCGGCCTAGCCCATTGACAGTCCTACTGCAAATACTAGGAAAATGACGTCAGAAGGAGCCCTGGGCGTTACCCTAGGGGACAACCCTCCGATGTTTAAGTCAGAATCTTGGAGGATGGATATTAAGGAGAAATAGAGGGGAGAGAGAGAGAGCCGAAAGGCGATTAAGCAAGCCTTGATGGCTGGTCGAACTATCACAGGAGTGCTTGCCGAATCCAGTGAGTGCTCGCTGGGTGATAAGGGTGCTCGGAAGGTGACAGGAGCTCTACTCTTTGGAGTCCGCTCTCAAGGCTTCGTGAGTCGGAGTCTCTCTTGCCGTGTCTGTAGGTTCGTTCCAGTGTGTCCCCCACTTGTTCGCGAACAAAGGCCCATTTATGGGGGTGGTTCTGGCGGTGAGGGTCTCTCCCTTAGCATGGAAGGGTGTGAGTAGTGGGGTAACGCCTCTCCGTGATCGTGGAGAGTTTCCCGTTGAGGGTCCGTTCCTTGGAGTCGGGCGGCTCTCAGGCGAGTCTTATGGCGCCTGTAAGGCGTGCTCGCCTTTAGTGGAGTTGAGGCCGACGTCATAGGGGGTAACGTTCGGTCACCGGAGGGTTGGCTGGTGTCCGTTGCGCCTGGGTTGATGCCCTTTGTGAGCTGGCGAATCCAATGACTGACCACACCGGGCCGTCCGTTGTGGGCTGCGGCTGTTGGGGGCCCGTTGCGCCCATTGTAAATCTCTGGCCGATACAGGCCTGGCGTAATGAGCCTTTCATGGGCCATACCGATTTTACCCTCCTCGGGTACGAATGCTTTAATAAATAATTGAGTAACATACTAACAGTTATTACACACCTTAGATATTATGAGAATTGTAAACATCCTTCTAGTTGGTACACCAAAAACTTATGAGATTCTCTTATAGGACAATAAATAAAAAACATATTATTTATCCATTCATATGGATAGTATAAGTTAATTTTCATCAAATATATTTGTTACATCAATGATCTAGTGGACTTTTAATAAAAGAAAGTATGATGTGCTAACAGAGTTAGACATATCATTCGTATCGATCGCATCGGTCATGATACAGTATCATATAGTACTGTTATACATGGACACAAAATAAATCTTTTAATATATATATTATGATTAAAATTATTTATATGATTTATTAGTTAAGTTTATTAGGGCGTGTGCAAAAAAATTGCACCTTGTAAGTTTCGAACTTAATACCTCAAATTATAATAAAATATTTTCAGTCAACTTATCTATTAAGTAATAGTATTAAATAATAAAATATATATTATTTAAAAATATAAATAGTATATCAATTACGTGTCATTCATATGTCATACTGATCTTTGGCCGTATGATACGTAACATACCGGATCAAAAACTTGCGTGCAAGTGATTCCTAAATAACTTCACATTTGTGAAAATTATCTAGTAAAACTTATAATTTCTATAGGGACATGCCAAATTCACCGTGTAAAAAGGGTAATAGGAAGGTCTATTCATTTAGTTACATATTAGGAAGTTAGGGACGAATGTTTTAATAAATTATTGAGTAACATTTATTGCACACCGTAGATATTAGGAGAATTGTAAACATCCTTCTCATTGGTCCACCTAAAACTTATGAGATTAATTTGTAGTGTAGCAGCAGGAAAATGGTTCTTAGGCCACGTACCACCTTCTCTATTTATTTGTTGGGGAAGTCGTCTCGCGCCCGTGGAGCCCTGCACACACCAAGAAACTAGAAGGGCATCAGAAGGAGTCCCGAGTGTTGCCCCAGGGGACAACCCTCCGATGCTTAAGTCAGTAAGGGATTAATGAGCAATAGAGAAGAGCGAGGGAAGAGAGAAGTAGAAGCCGTAGCAGTCGATCCAGCAGGCGTGTAGATCCTCTGCACGCGTGCTCGCCGCTCCTAGTGGGCTCTCGAGGAGTGCTCGCTGGGTGGTAAGGCCGTGCAAGAGGAAGTGACTCTCTGGACGTATAGGATGGCCTCTCTATCGTAGTTGCAGGTCGAGTTGCTCTCTTCTCAGTAGGAAGCTCTAGTGACAGAAGTCTCCACCGTATCTCCTCTTGCGTAGTAGTATGGGGGTTTAGTAGAAGAATCTACCGTGGTCTTCTCTTCTGTCGATGTCCCTTTTATATGGGTTGTCCTGGAGCGAGGGGCCTCATCCCTTGATAGGGAAGGGTCCGTTTAGTAGAGTAACGTTCCCCGCTATGCTGGCGGGAGTTTTACGTTAGAGGGCGTTACCTCCGGCGTCGACCGATCCTTGGGCGAGTCTTACGGCACTCATGGCGCGTGCTCGCCCGTTACGGAGGTCAAGGCCGACGTCGTGGGGGCAACGGTCGGTCGTCGGAGTGTCCTCCGGCGAGAACTGCGCTTGGGCTGGCCTTATCGGCATCATGGAATCCGATGCTCTGTTGGGCCGGTGATCCTCTTATTGGGTTGAGCATGTACGTTCGCCCTTTGCTTGGGCTTAGCACGTCCCAACCTTAATGGGCCGCTCGTGCTTGGGCCGTTTCTGGGTCAAACCAGATTTACCCTCCTCACTTCCCCCTACTCTTAGTTGTCGAGCACTCGCAGGGGACTGAGAGTAGCCCAAGAGAGGGTTCTTCTGGAGGGTGTGATCTGAAGATGATTTCCTCGTACGGCGGGAGTTGGTGGCTTCGAGACCTGCTTGGCACGCAAGGCGCCTCTGGTGGTGGCAGAAGCCACGCTGGCAATGATGACGCCGGGTCTTATCTTGTTCTAGGGATGTGGGCTCAGAACGGTCACCTGGCCTCGGTAGCCGTACCGCCATAGCGGCAGGCGTCCCTTCGCCTGACCCTCAGGGGGCAACCGTCGAACTTAGTGGGCGGTTTATAAGAGGCGATGTGGAGCCTTCCGCAAAACCATACCCACGTCTTGCTGGTCGGTGTCTTCCTCCCTCGTAGGCGTCTTCCTCCCTTTGTCTGGTGAGGATCCTTCTTTCTCTATTCTTTTTTCTTCGGTAGCGATGCCTCCTCGTAGGAGGGCCCTTAGCGTCGAGTTCTCCTCTTTGGAGGAGATGCCTCAGAGTCGGGGCGGTATGCCGAGCACCCCGGGTGCGGGCACTAGCCGGCCCGGCTACCCACCTTTAGTGGCCTATAGGGTATTTCATGGCTTGAGGGAGGCCTTTCAAATTCTCCCCGAGTATGACATCATCTTCCCCGCCGTGGGAGACGACATAACGAGTCACCCTTCTGGCGGGATCATGATTCCGGTAGCCTCTTTTCAGGCGGGTCTTCGTATCCCGGTCCATCTTTTCATCACAGCCGTCCTCCGCTACTACAGGCGGAACCCTGGGGGCATAACTCCCAATTCTTATAGCATCCTCTGCGGGTTTGTCTATGCCTGTCGTACATCATCGGTGGAGCCGAGTGTCGACCTGTTCCGACAATTCTTCCTCTACCAGAGTTGCCCATCTGACACCTTTTTCGCCTATTTCAAGGCTCGTACCCGCGACCATTTTATCACAGTCTCCCGTACCGCCGCCAACCGTAAGGGGTGGGTGGAGCGGTACGTATACCTGATCAAGTCGAAGGATTGGGAAAGAGCCTCTGACGGTTGGATGCGGAGTGGCTTTCCTCGCCCTTGGCGTGATTCAAAGCCTTCCCTCAATGCCGAGGGCCGCCGGGATTTGAAGGCTGTTGCCCGGTATCCTCTTGCCGATGCAGACCTTGTTCTGACCCCGGCGCTGCTCCGAGAGCTGGGGTTGTGTCCTTCGTTGCCGCAGGGTACTGGTTTTATTTTCCCGTGGGGGTGTGGCGGTTGTGACTGATGCTTGACTAACCTTGTCTTTGTACTTTCAGGGGCGGCTGAAGCGTAGGGGTAGACCTCCGAGATCATCCAACTGCCGCGGCTCGCTCCTCGCCCCGTGGATCACGTTGCTCCGGGAACCGGCCAGGTGTCGGTGGTCCCACCCCAGCCCTGGTTGCTTTTGCCCCGGGGAGGTTGCAGTATTCGGCCCCTGTCGGCATTCCTCTGGTGCGATCGCCCGAGGCGTCGGTGGGTAGTAGCGGGCCCGGTCTTCGGCGGAGTTCCCCCGAAGCTACTCCCAGTGCACCTGGTGACGAGTCCGCCATGGCCGGCGGTGGTCGGGCTTATCTGACCGAGGATGAGTTGGCGGAGATGGACAGTCGCCGCCGGTCGAGGAAGAGAGGGAGGGATTCAACCCCGGTTAGGGGTCGGGTCCCACCCTCGTCCGGGGCACCTCCCCCCAGTGTTCGCCCGTCGTCGTCACCGGCAGCGTCGGCATCCACTACTCCGGTGTCCATCTCCGATGGACGGGGGCACGAGAGGGGCAAGGCCCCTGCTACTGTTGAAGCTGATCCTCCCCCTCCGTAGAGGGTCCCTCCGCGTGGCCAGTCCTCGCAGCCCGAGGACTCACCGGCAGGGGTGCCTGGTGTCCCGGGCATAGTCGACCTCATGGTGCGGGGTGCTCGCTGGCATGAGCACGTTGGAGAGCTCGGTCCTGAGACCATTTGCGAGCTGATGGCCATTGCTGCGAGGAGCGTGTGCCTGGTCGTCAGCGCCGTTGGATTGTGGAGGCACTATTTCCTGGACGCTGTGCGTGAGCTGGAGACCAACCGGGTCCTTCAGGCGGAGGCCGAAGGGCGTTTGAAGGAGTCCGTAGCTGAGAACGCCGGAGTTTAAGAACAGTTGTCCCAGCTGGAGTCGACCCTGGCGGGCATGGAGTGCGACCGGGATTCTTTCCGGGCGCGGGCTGACGTGGCTGGAGAGCGGGCAGCCAAGCTGGAGGTGGAGGCCCGAGCCATGGAGGCCCGCAGCCAGGAGATCGAGGCGGAGCTCACCGGGCTGCGCACGTCTCTATCTTCGGCTGGCGAGGAGGCTTTGAGGCCTTCCGCTCATCCTCGGCTTATCGGGACGAGCTGACGGAGGCGGCCTTGGAGTACTACGGGCCGGCACGTGACCGCGGCTTCCGGGAGGGCTGGAGTGCTGCCGTGAAGGCCACGGCGAGGCATTTCGACCTCGTGGACCAGTCCTCCCCCTCCTTCAAATCCCTATGGTTCGGAGGCCGACGACGAAGAAGAGGGGCCCGAACCCAGAGAGGCGGGCGCCGAGCGGCCGGTGTCGAGCGCGGGCGAGCAAGCGCCCGCGGATGTTGCTGTGGTGGTCTTAACTGACGAGCCACCTTCTCCCAGTGCCGCTGCTGTGCGTGCGCCTGCTGAGCCCAGGGCACGTGGTGATGTAACCGGGGCAGGTCCTTGAGAGGATGCCACTAGTTGTCTTTCCTTTTTTCTGCACTTTTCGAGGCAGTAGCCTCCTTTTTGTAATTTCTTTTTTGGAAATGAAAACCTTCTTTTTATTTGCAAATTTTGAGATTTCTTCCGTGTACTTCCCTCCTCCTGAATCGTCGTGATATCCTCTGGGGATATGAAGCGGCGTCCTTGGTGAGGGCTCCGAGGGAGCGTGACTTTCAGGATTCGTCGCTCGGTTTCCACGGATTCGATTGAGGTGGTAGAGTCCTCATACTCCTGGGGACTTTGTTCTGCCTATAAATGGTGGCTTCCGCAGCGCCTCAGCGATCAACTTTGCACTAGCGAACCTTTGTAGGTTGCCTTCTTAGAGAATGTCCTCAGGAGAGTTTAGTACTTCGTCGGATGACGAATCTCTGCAGGCTCGTCATCAACCCTTGGTCCTCCGGAGGAATCCAGCGCCGGTACCGTGGCGGCCGTGGCCTGCGCCTGGAGAGGGTGGCCCTGCGTCTAAGCAATACAGGCTCGGATGCCTGGATGGCTGGCGAGAGGCTTTGGAGAAAGTTAACCGCTTGTATGCCGGCAGGGGAGTCTTGCTTCTTGAGCCGGATAAGTTCCGTCCTTGAAGGGGCGAAAGGTGTCAGGGTAATGCCGCTTTCCATTCTTCAGCTAGTTCCCCTTACTCATCTTTATGGTATATAACCGTTGTTCGTTCATTGCAGGTGCTTGGTAAGATGCTCCTCGTTGCTGGAACATCTTCCTACTTTCTGGTAGGAAGGATCGTAAGGAAGGGTGGAATCTATTTTCCATTCTTCCACTTGGTAGGCGCGGTCGTGCGACTTGGACGATGTCGGTGGGCTCCTCAGGTTGGAGGCATGGCCAACATGTCTCTCCCCGCCGCTACTGTCGCACGCTGTCCATGGCGAGACACAAGACAACCTCTCCTTTCAAGGGGAGGTGTCGGTGGCATCCGGGGCAGCGGGGCCTTGTTCGCCAGTTTGGAGGCATCGCCAGCACGCTGGGGAGGCCTTCATAATGTGTTGGCCTCGTAGTACCGATGTCGCCCGTTGGCTTGGGTAGGTCGGCTTGTTCCTCTGTAACGGGTGGACCTTGCTGATCTTCCTCCAAGCAGGGGTGGCTGGAGCTACTGGCCTAGTTTTCCTTACGCAGGCCTTCTACTAGTGAAGCCCTTTGTTGGCCTGAGGGCTTTGTCCCTCTTCTCTGGCATAGGAGGCTTCTCCATAGGTACCCTCCCACAGAACGAAGATGGGTACCTACGCCTGCTCGGAGATTCTGTATGATCATTGATAGAGGACGATGCCGAAGGAGCGAGTTGCCACTGCTGAGCACGTTTTGTTCCTCCATGTACTTGTACTTGGCCCATGTAAGGGTATTTTACCAATTTCTGTCAGCTTGTATTTTGACTAAAGAAATATAAAATCTTTATTCTGAGCCAATACTGTTGTGTACCTTTTGTCGGAGTGCTTATGCGTGCTTTCTAGGCAATCCTCCGTGCTCGTATTCCACAGCGTTCGCGTCCTTCACAGGAACCCTTAGGTTTCAGCTTTGTTTTTAAGGGGAGCGGTGCTCGCCTTTAGGGGACCCTTAGGTTACCTCATTATTTTCAAGGGGAGAAGTGCTCTCGCCTTTAAGGACCCTTAGGTTACCTTCTTGTTTTCAAGGGGAGCGGTGCTCGCCTCTAGGGAACCCTTAGGTTACCTTCTTATTTTCAAGGGGAGTGGTGCTCGCCTCTAGGGAACCCTTAGGTTACCTTCTTATTTTCAAGGGGAGCACTGCTCTCATCTTTCGGGAACCCTTAGGTTACCTTCTCGTTTTCAAGGGGAGCAGTGCTCTCGCCTTTAGGGAACCCTTAGGTTAACTTCTCATTTTCAAGGGGAGCGGTGCTTGCCTCTAGGAAACACTTAGGTTACCTTCTTATTTTCAAAAAGAGCAGTGCTCTCACCTTTCGGGAACCCTTAGGTTACCTTCTCATTTTCAATGTGAGCAGTGCTCTATCTTTTAGGGAACCCTTAGGTTACCTTCTCGTTTTCAAGGGGAGTGGTGCTCGCCTCTAGGGAACCCTTAGGTTACCTTGTCATTTTCAAGCGGAGCGGTGCTCGCCTCTAGGAAACCCTTAGGTTACCTTCTTATTTTCAAAGGGAGCAGTGCTCTCACCTTTCGGGAACCCTTAGGTTACCTTCTCGTTTTCAAGGGGAGCAATGCTCTCGCCTTTAGGGAACCCTTAGGTTACCTTTCATGGGCAACTTACCTTAGTGGGGTACGGCTGGTGACGTTTCACTGGAAGCATTTCCTGAGGTTGACGGAGTTCCACATCCTGGGCACCTCTCTCCCCCCCAGCGTCACTAGCATGTACGCTTCTTTACTGAGTGCTTCTGTTACCCGGTACAGGCCCTCCCAGTTCGGTGCGAGTTTTCCTGCGACCCCTCGTGGGTCAGCCATGCTTGCTCGACGTAGAACCAGGTCTCCGGGGAAGAAGTGTCGCTCCTTAACCCGGGCATTGTAATATTGAGCCAGCTTCTGCTGATATGCCGCAAGTTTTACCTGGGCGTTAGTTCTTTCTTCTTCGAGCAAGTCCAGGTTCTCTCGCATTGCCTGGTTGTTCCTGGCCTCGTCGAAATGTCCCACTCGTAACGAGGGGTTGGATATTTCCACCGGAATCACCTTCTCCGCCCTGTAAGTGAGATGAAAAGGTGTCTCTCCGGTGGCGGCTCTAGCGGTGGTCCGGTGAGCCCATAGAATGTTGGGGATTGAATCAATCCATGCGTCGCCTGCCTGGTCCAGGCGGGTCTTGATGCCATGAAGTAGAGTACGTTTGGCGTTTTCCACCAACCCGTTGGCTTGGGGATGTCCCACTGAGGTGTAGTGGTTCCAGATCCCCAACTCCGAGCACTTCTCTTAGAAGACAGTGCTCGCGAACTATCTGCCGTTGTCTGTAGTGAGAACCCTGGGGATCCCAAACCGGCAAATGATGCTTCGCAACATGAATTTTCAGGCTACTTCGCTTGTTATCTTCCCCACTGGTTCGGCTTCAATCCACTTGGTGAAGTAGTCGATGGTGACTATGAGGAACTTCTTTCTTCCTTGTGCTTCAGGGAAGGGTCCCAGTATGTCGACCCCCCACCGAGCGAACAGACGGGGCTCTGTCAAGGCGTGGAGCTACATTGCTGGCTGGTGGTGCAGGTGGGAATACTTTTGGCATTGGGGGCACCTTCGAACATAGTTGAGGCAGTCTTGTTGCAAGGTGGGCCACCAATACCCTTGTCAGATCAACATCCTTGTGAGTGCTCGCCCTCCCACGTGGCTTCCGCAGAGTCCTTCATGGACCTCTTGGATGGCCTGGTTGGCCTCCGTGGGGAAGAGGCACTTAAGCAGAGGAGCTTAGAGGGACCGGCGATATAGCCGACCATCCACCAAGGTGAAGTGGGCCGCTCTTGCCCGTGTGCGTCATGCCTCGGCGTGGTCGCTCGGGAGCTGTTGTCAAAGGAGAAAATCGAGTAGGGGATCCATCCAGAAAGGCTCGTAGTCGATGGCGTTTACCTGGAGTGTTGGATCATCTATCCTTGGTGCTGAAAGTTTCTTTATCAGGACCGATCTTGAACTAGAGACTGTAGTGGCTGACGCTGGGCGAGAGAGGGCGTCTGCTCGGACGTTCTCCTCGCGTGGGATGTGGACCACTTCAAAGTGGGAGAACTCTTTTGCCGCGGCCTTGGCCTTTTCTAAGTATTTCATCATGGAGGGGTTGCGGGCTTCGAATTCCCCCCTGACCTGGTTGGCGATGAGCATAGAGTCGATGTACGCTCGCACGCTTGACGCCCCCAGGTGTTTCACCATGCGCAACCTGGAGAGGAGCACATCGTACTCGGCCACATTGTTTGTGGTCGGGAAGTTGAAGCGCAGGGCGTACTGTAGCTCCACTCCCTCTGGTGAGAGTAAGACCAACCCCGCGCCTCTGCTCGTAGCGCAGGACGATCCGTCGACGTATAGTTCCCAGGCGGGCCCCGAGGACTTCTCAGATGAGTCTTCGACGGGTAGGGTGCATTCGGCGATGAAGTCCGCGAGACCCTGGGCCTTGATCGCTGTCCTTGGTCGGAACCTGATGTCGAATTCTCCTAATTCGATGGCCCACTTGACTAATCTCCCGGACGCATCAGGGTTCTGACAAATTTACCAGAGGGGCTGATCGGTGAGGACGACGATCGGGTAGGCCAGGAAGTACGGCCGTAGCTTGCGAGCAGCTGTAATCAGTGCGAGGGTGAACTTCTCGGTTCACAAATACCGGAATTCTGGTCCTTATAGTGCCCGACTGACATAGTAGACAGGCTTCATGACTCCCGTCTCTTCCCGTGTAAGCACAACACTCATAGTGCTGGGTGTTATGGATAGGTACAAGAGCAACTGTTCCCCCCTTGGGGTTTGGCGAGGACATGAGATGTCGTCAGGTAGCGTTTCAGTTCTTCGAACGCCTGCTCGCACTCCTGGTCCCAGTCGATCCATCCCTTCTTCTCCGGTGCCAGGTTGGCTTGCTTGATCAGTCGGAAGAAGGGTAGACATCGTTCGGCGGCTCGGGATAAGAATCGGGCCAGAGCGGCGACGCGCCCGGTGAGGCACTGTACGTCCCTCACCCGCTTCGGTCGCTCCATCTCCAACACTGCTCTGATCTGATCGGGGTTGGCTTCGATTCCTCGGTGGGTGACTAGGAAACCTAGGAATTTGCCTGACCGCACCCCAAACGCACACTTAGCAGGGTTGAGTTTCATGTTGTACCTTCTGAGTGTGGCGAAGGTCTCCGCCAAGTAACGCAAGTGTTCGGCTGCTCGGAGGCTTTTCACGAGCATGTCGTCGATGTAGACCTCCATGTTGCGGCCGATCTGCGAGTCGAACATATGGTTGACTAGGCGTTGATACGTGGCTCCCGCGTTCTTCAGCCCAAACGGCATGCGAGTGTAGCAGTATAAGCCGTGGTCGGTGATGAACGCGGTCTTGTCTTGGTCGGGCTGGTGCATGCTGATCTGATGGTACCCAGAATAGGCGTCGAGGAAGCTCAGCATCTCGTGCCCGGCCGTGGCGTCGACCAGTTGGTCGATCTGTGGCATGGGGAAGCTATCTTTAGGTGTGGCCTTGTTGAGGTAGGTGTAGTCCACGCACATCCACCACTTTCCGTTGCTTTTGGGCACCAAGTCTACGTTGGCTACCCAATCTGGATACTGGGTAGGTCGGAGTAGCCCTGATCATACTTTTTCTCCCACTTGCTCCTTGATGATGGCTTGTCGCTCGGGGTTGCACCGTCTCCGGCACTGCTGTACCGGGCGGCAGGTGGGGTCCAACCTTAGTTGGTGTGTGATGACCTCCGGGGGAATTCCGGGAAGCTCATCCTCGGACCAAGCAAACACGTCCTGATTGGCCGCGAGGAAGCTTGCATACTCCTGCTTGTCATGCTCGGCCAAGGTGGCGCCAATCTTCAGTGATCTGCTTGGGTCGTCCCCAACCTGGATGAGGTATAAATCCTCAGCTGGCGCGCTTGTGCTCGGACCCAGATCTTCAGTCCTCGCCTTCTTTTCTGGAGGCACCTCTTCGGGACATCGATCTCGGGTGAAGATAAGGTAGCATCTTCTGGATTCCCGTTGATCACCTCGGACTTCCCCTACCCCGTGAGGGGTGGGGAACTTAAGCTTCTGGTGGTAGGAGGAAGGGATGCCTCGGAGCGTGCCGAGGATTCCTCGACCGATGATGGCATTGTATCCTGTCATTACACGAACCACGGTAAAGTCGGCGAGGAAGGTTACCTCTTTTGGTGCCGTCCCGAACGTGATCAGGAGCGAGATACACCCTTCCGGGCGGACGGTCGTGCTGGAGAATCCATACAGCGGCGTGTGCAATGGCGCTAGTTGTGACATGTCCACACCCATGAGCACAAGACAGTCGTACGAAATAACATCGGGTCCCCTTCCATTATCCACTAGGATGCGTCGCACAGTACATTGGTTAATGGTGGCGGAAACCACCAAAGCATCAGAATGGGGCGTCGTGACGCCTTCCAGGTCATCCTCGGAGAAGACTATGGGGTCTCTCGGGTGACCTGAAGGGGAGAATTCCCTTTGGGTACCGTCGCCTTGGTCCGCCGCGTTGATGGCCGTTGCGTACCGACGCCTCCTGCTCGCGCTATCACCCCCTGCGGCGGGCCCTCCAAAGATCATCATGATCTCCTTGTCGTTAGGCCGATTGTCGATCGGAGGGGGCGTCTTTTGTCATCTTTCGGTGGCTTTGGCGAGGAACTTGTCGAGGAGTCCTCTGTGGACGAGATCCTCGATAGCATCCTTCAAGTTGAGGCAGTCGGCGGTGTCGTGGCCATGGTCTCGGTGGAATTGACAGTACTTCTTCTTATTCCGTGAGTTGGGATCCGACTTCATCCGCGAAGGCCACTTGAGAAACGGCTCCTCGCGGATCTCTATTAGGATCTGGTCGGGTGGGGCCGTTAGAGGTGTATAGTGGCGGTAGCCACCCCTTTCCTTCTCGGAGCGATCGCGGTGGTCCCCATCGCGTCTCTCCCGTTTGCTCCGACCCTCTCGTGGTGGGTCGGTAGCTCTCTTGCGATCAGGCTGGTCGGTCCCAGTAGCGTGGCGCAGGGCCGCGGTGTTCTCCTCGCAACGCGCGTGCTTATGGGCGAGCGCGAGGAGATCTGAAAGGGTCGTCGGGGCTTCGACTCCAAGCGCGAGCCAGAGGATATGGTCTCGCGTCCCCTGGGTGAGTGCCGTGGTGGCGATGTCGACGTCGAGATGGGGGATACGTAGTGCCTCCGCGCGGAAGCGGGAGACGAAGTCCCATAGCGCTTCTTCCTTCCCCTGCATGAGGGCGAGCAGGGTTACAACAGACTTGGCCACCTTTCGGCAGCCCACGAAGTTCTCCCTAAACAGCTTCTTGAGCTGCTGGAAGGAGGAGATTGTCCCGGCTGGCAGGGACTCGAACCATGCTCGGGCGTTCTCCCAGAGGGTCGTGACGAACGCCAAGCATTTCACGGTATCGGAGGCCCGGTGGAACACCAGGTGGGACTCGAAACCATGTAGGTGGTCGGCCGGGTCGGTGGTGCCGTCGTAGGAGGTGAATGACGGTAACTGAAGCTTTGGTGGGATGGGGGCTTCCATAATCTCCCTGGAGAAGGGAGCGTGGAAGTCCATGTCATCGTCGAGGAGACCGCGATTCTTCGCGGCCAGGAGGACGTCGTCCAGGTGCCGAAACTTATCCTCCATTTCGTCGAACCGTTGGAGCCGACGGTCCATCTCCGGGTTGAAATGTAGCGGGATGCGTATCCTAGGTGCAGGTACGCTGCGTGACCATCGGGTCCTCATGACGGAGGAGTGGGATGCCTCCCGCACCTGCCAGAAGTTCTCTCCGGCCTGGCCTCCTTCGCCCTCCCATCGTTCGGGTGGGGCGTACTGGGGCCTCTGGTCCCGGAGTTGTCGACAGAATTCCGCCAGGGCTCGGATCTCCTAGCAGAGCTCATCTAGGTCACCCGGGGTGACTTCCTGTCGGGGGTGAGCAGAAGAAGCTTCTTGCGACCCCCGACGAGAGTTGGGTCCCTGATGGGAACCCCGCCCACGGTTGCTGGCGTTGCGGAGGCTTCCACGGGGCGCCATAGCTTTTCACTCGCCTTCCCACAAACGGCGCCAAGAAGTGTAGCGGCAGGAAAATGCTTCCTAGGCCACGTACCACCTTCTCTATTAATTTGTTGGGGAAGTCGTCTCGCGCCTGTGGAGCCCTGCACACACCAAGAAACCAGAAGGGCGTCAGAAGGAGTCCCGGGTGTTACCCCAGGGGACAACCCTCTGATGCTTAAGCCAGCAAGGGATTAATGAGCAATAGAGAAAAGCGAGGTAAGAGAGAAATAGAAGCCGTAGTAGTCGATCCAGGAGGCGTGTAGATCTTCTGCACGCGTGCTCGCCGCTCCCAGTGGGCTCTCGAGGAGTGCTCGCTGGGTGGTAAGGCCGTGGAGAGGAAGTGGCTCTCTGGACGCATAGGATGGCCTCTCTGTCGTAGTTGCAGGTCGAGTTGCTCTCTTCTCAGTAGGAAGCTCTAGTGACAGAAGTCTCTACCGTATCTCCTCTTGCGTAGTAGTATGGGGGTTTAGTAGAAGAATCTACCGTGCTCTTCTCTTCTGTCGATGTCCCTTTATATGGGTTGTCCTGGAGTGAGGGGCCTCATCCCTTGATAGGGAAGGGTCCGTTTAGTAGAGTAACGTTCCCCGCCATATTGGCGGGAGTTTCTCGTTGGAGGGCGATATCTCTGGCGTCGGCCGGTCCCTGGGAGAGTCTTACGGCACTCATGGCGCGTGCTCGCCTGTTACGGGGGTCAAGGCCGACGTCGTGGGGGCAACGGTCGGTCGTCGGAGTGTCCTTCGGCGAGAACTGCGCTTGGGCCGGCCTTATCGGCGTCGTGGAATCCGATACTCTGTTGGGCCGGTGATTCTCTTATTGGGTTGAGCATGTACGTTTGCCCTTTGCTTGGGCTTAGCACGTCCCAACCTTAATGGGCCGCTCGTGCTTGGACCGTTTCTGGGTCAAACTAGATTTACCCTCCTCATGTAGTATAATAAATAAGAAAGAAAACATAAAATATACATGGGATCTACGTTTTAAAATTTTCTTTTCTCTTTTACTCTCTAAAATATTGTAAATCTCACATAGACCAATAAAAGCGAGGTTTATAGATATGCTACATGTATAGTATTAGGTTGGGAGTTAGGTAAAGACTGAGTTAATTAAATCTACTTAAGTTAATTCGGGGTTAACTTATTTTTATTTTAATAGTAGAGAAGTTAACCTGAAAGCAAAGAGATACACTAACTTAATTTTAATCTATTGTGATTTGATAGATAGTGAGTTAACCTGATAATAATGATATCTCAAATATCACATTTGTCTCTTCTTTTTGAATTTTTTACCTATGAAAATGTGTTCACTTTAAATTTTTATTTTAATTTAATTTTATAAATATATTTAATATAAATTATAAAAATAAAAAATATTTTTGATAAATAATATCATTGAGGAAGGTAAAATTCGATAGGCCCAGCGCATCCCGATATCACCAGGCCCGATGCGGTCAAGTTCAGCCAACCTGCAACGAACTGCCCCCAACGGATCACGTCCCATTTCTCTCAATACAGCCCAATTGAGGCCCAAGGAAGTTTTGCAAACCCGCGGGCGAAACTACTACACGCGTGGGATCCGGACGCCACAGAACTCGCCAACGAATGAGCGTCGCCACCGCCATCACAGGACTTTCTCGGGCATGGACCGAGTCACACCCACGTCGCCGAGATCTTCGCCGCAAATCTTCCCTTCTGGGAATGGGTGGACGCGCATCAGGCAACCCCAATGATCAAGGAAACGTTACTCTGCGATCTATGTCATTCCCTATCCGGACAACGATCAACACCATGACAACCCCTATAAATACGTCGCCAGCCAGACCCAGAAAGGGTGGGGGGAAGAGGAGGAGGAAGGAGGACCGACTGCGACACAACTACACAAACGGAGACATCCAGAGAGAGAAGCCTTCTCGTGGTAGCAGAACCCCACTCCAAGGAAGATAGAGGAGCTCCCTATATACTGGCAGGAGGAATCTCCATCGGGGAAGTAAGGTCCGGGAGATCCCATTATGGTTCTTCTCCCCTACCTCTCCGAGCACTCTCCAGACCTACCGATCCAGGCCTACCGAGCACTCTCCAAGCCTGTCGAGCACTTTCCAAGCCCTCCGAGCATTGTTTGAGTACTCTCCAAGCCCGCTGAGCACTCTCCAAGCCTTCCGAGCACTATCTGAGCATTCATTCCTCCACTAAGGCTCTTCCTTCTCTCTTTCTGACTCTTCTCCTCCTCTAGCTCTCATTCTCTTTACTTATACACGTCTCTGACTTAAGCATCAGAGGGTTGTCCCCTAGGATCACACCCAGGACTCCTTCTGACATTATCCTCTAGTGCTTGCAGGTTTCCTCGAGTGGCTGGCTGCTCTTCCCCAAGAAGCAAATATCAAAAGTGTGATACGAGGCAAAGAAGAACTCTTTTTAGCCTTTATACTCTTTGGCACCATTTGTGGGAATGAGTGAGAAGCCATGACACCCTGAGAGAGCTATGTCAATGCTAACAATCGCCAGGGAGCCCAAAGCTCCCAGCGAGCCCCTAGCCCTCGACGGGAGTCATAAGAAGCATCGTCATCCACTTGTCCACCTAGAGGCGTGGCGCCGCTCAGTCTCGCCGTGAACGAGTTTGCAGAAATGCGCCTTCAGATCTAGGCGTTGATGGAGATATGCCAAGGCCTCCTCAATCAACAAGATGAGCAGAAACGCGCTCCGATGGGGCTCCCCGTTAATAGAGGTGCACCACCATGGTGGTGTCCCGACAGATGTGTGATCATTCCCACATCTCCATCGCACACTCTCAATTCCTGTGCAGTCGACCGTTGCAGTGTCCCGTCAGTCCATTACACTCCAACCTAGAGATGGTGCGGCGACTACGATACTACGAGGAGGTCGAGCGCGAGCTTGAGGGTAAGGTCTGCTACCTAGATGGCATCCTCCATATGGCGTGGGCCAGGGTGCTAATCGACGATGACTTCAACTTCCACACTCCCTCCTCCCGGGACATCATAAAGGCGCCAATCCCCTCGTAATTCTAACTGCCAACAATTACTCTGTACGACAGCACCACCGACCCCGCCGACCACATGCACAAATTCGAGTACAACCTAGTATTTCATCGAGCCTCAGACATTGTAAAGTATTTGGCATTCATCACCACCTTACGCAAGAATGCTCGGATCTGGTTCGAGGCACTACCCGCTGGGACCATAACCTCCTTTCGACATCTAAAGAAGATGTTCAAAGAGAACTTTATCAGCTACAAGGAGGCCAAGTCTACGGTGAGCCTCCTCACCATCAAGTAGGGCCACGAGGAACCCTTGTGGGACTTTGTTGTCTGGTTCCGTAAAGAGGCCCTCCGCATCCCTCGCCTAGACATCAGCATCGCCACGACAGCACTGACGTAAGTCACTCGAGGCACCACCCTCCGGCGAATGCTCGGAGTGGAGTTCCCGACGACGCTGATGGAGCTCCTCGCCCTACCCCATAAGCACGCCAGCTGTGAGAAGAACCATGCAACATTGAACCAAACATCTAGGGCTAGTCGGCCTGACTGCAAGATCTCGAGCCTCAGGTGAACGCCATCAACCATGAGCCATCATGGATGGACCCCGTCCTCGACTCTTCACCAACACTTGCCTAAGGAGCACCCGAGAGCCCGACAAATAAAAACCCAAGTGATGCAATTTATGCTTGCCAACGGACGCCTCTTCAGGCATTCACTATTGGCACCCCCCCTGAAGTGCTTAGAGCACACAAGCTATCTCCCCTTGAAGACCGGGAATGCTGCAAATGTCAAAGCTTTCTTTCAATAACAAGTAAATTGGGGTATCATCATGCGTCATTTCTCATAGGGACACTGGTAGCTTCTGAGCTTCTAAGGGAAGCAATAATCCTATCCTTTTCAGGATACGAACGTACTCTCGCCCCCAAAATATGAAGGGTAGCTTCCGAGCTTCCAAAGGGGAGGAATAATCCTCTCCTTTTCAGCAGACAGACGTACGCTCGCCCCCGAAATACAAAGGGTAGCTTCTGAGCTTTCAAAGGGCTGTAATAATCTTCTCTGTTTTAGGAGACAGACGTACGCTCCCCCCCCAAAATATGAAGGGTAGCTTCCGAGCTTCCAAGGGGGAGCAATAATCCTCTCCTTTTCAGGAGACGGACGTACGCTCACCTCCAAAATACCACTGGTGGCCTCCGAGCTTCCAAGGGGGAGCAATAATCCTCTCCTTTTTAGGAGACAGACATACGCTAGCCCTCGAAATACAAAGGGTGGCTTTCGAGCTTCCAAGGGGAAGCAATAATCCTCTCCTCTTCAGGAGATGGATGTACGCTCACCTCCAAAATACCACTGGTGGCCTCCGAGCTTCCAACGGAGAGTAATAATCCTCTCCTTTTCAGGAGACAGACGTACGCTCACCCCTGAAATATAAAGGGTAACTTCTGAGCTTCAATGGGAAGCAATAATCCTCTCCTCTTCAGGAGACAGATGTACGCTTGCCCCCAAAAACACGAAGGGTGGCTTCGATCTTCCAAGAGGCGAGCAATAATCTTCTCCTCTTCAGGAGATAGACGTACGCTCCCCTAATACTATGGGGGGCTCTTCAGCTTCCAAGAGGCGAGCAATAATGTTCTCCTCTTTAAGAGATAGATGTACACTTCTTTACCAAATACTATTGGTGGCTCTTCAACTTCCAAGAGGCGAGACGTCTCCTCCTCTTAACGAGAGACTAACTCCCCTCTAAAACGAGGTCGGTCATTGTAGACACTATTTTTGACATCATATTGAGCAAATCTCATGTCACACCATAATGCTTCAAAGTAGCCATAATTATTGAATTATTTTAGTGATATTTTTATTTTTAATTTTTCAATTTTCTTATAATTTTTGTTTGGCATCTTAAACAAATAAAAAATCAAAAAATATATAAAAATAAAAAATATCTAAAAAATTTAAACGATGTCCTACCTATAAGATGTGTTTTAAAAATTAAAAAAATAAAACAAAATATTAAAAAATAATTAATTATAAGGCATCCTATATATAGGATGCCATTTAGAAAATTACTAAAAATATTAAAAATAAAATAAAATTCACGAAGCATCTCATTAACGGGACGTCTTTAAAACGGCCGTTGTCTCTACAAGGCGCTTTCTTAACTTCACATCCTTTATCAAAGTTACGCATCAAAAATGTCGATTTTCAATGCACGTGTGTTGAAAAGGCATCCCTACGAAGGGACGCATCTTTCGGGTCAAAGTTTGGTACTAAAATGCCCCATTTTCAATGCATGTGCCGCTGTCAGGCACCGTGATTTCCCTGAGAGGGGAAAGAGGTGTCCTACTGAGAGGACGCATTTAAAAGAAATGTCCCTCGCATGGGATGCGTTAACCTTGAACACATGACTGGTCAACGGGATGTGTCCTTACATAGGCATCCCATCCTAGGGACGCCTTTTATACTTGTCTGTGTATAAATAGGGCACTCCCTCCCACAAGCAACGGGGCTTCGAAATCTTTTGAGAGGAGGGGGAAACTCTGCAAAAATCCTTTCCGAGTTTGAGAGATTTCTTTTTGATCAAGGGGAGGTTCTGTCGGATTTACGACTGCCCAAGTGTTTGAGAGGAGAGCCTTCTCCTCATCCTAAGCTCGTGTGCGACATCCTCACACTGCCAAACCCCTTCGAAGCCCACCATCAGCGCCACCTTAATCTTTTTTTCCTTTATTTCTTCTTTTGTTTGGGTTTAGTTAATTGCATGCATCATCCATCATTTTCTTCTATGTTTCATTTCTCTTCTTAAGAGAACTTCGCATTTATGCATTTCTGCACGAAATCTCACCGTAACATTTTCCCACCCTTTGGAACTCAAAAAATGGTTTAAAACGACACCAACCAGGTGGGTATTTGTTCATGATTTCATTGCTCTTATCACAAGGGACTGACATTGCACTACTTTTTATTCTAATCAATCCATTTTTATGCAAGGTGGTAATGAAAAGAAAACTCTCTTCATCGGTCGGTCAAGGGAAGAGAAAGAAGGAACCCTTCACAAATCTCCTACATCCAAGGTAACGCGTGATCTATCTTTTGTCATTACTATTTTTGGGGTCTTTGACCCCTGGCGATCACACATCATGCATCACACACGCACTCACGTGTAATTTTGATTCCAATTTTTCGTTAAAACCCAAGGAGAGCAACTCTCGCGGCCCTGTTTATTTATTCTTCTTCCTCTTTCCGTGACGTCATTCACATCTTTTGGCAATCACGGTGGGACCTCTTTTATTTTCTTTTGATTACTCGTGTGTTTTCGGCACCCACGTGTTCCCCTCCTTTTGGCACCTGCGCGTGCCCCTCCTTATTCTCCCTTTGCGCGCCACATTTGTGCTCCTAATAGCACTTTTATTTTCATCCCTCGTGCACAACGTGCACTCCCCTATTGTCCCTTGTGATTTCTCCGGAAGTTCAGAAAGAGGATCGGGTTTTAAGAAAGTTCTTCATCGTTCAGTTGATTGCCTACCTTGGATCTCCTTGATGTGTGCAAGTTCCATCTTTTACTTCTATTGGTTGGTTGTAAGAAGTTTGTGATCGGAAGTGTTAGAAGTGCTTGCTCTTTCGATGCCTTAAATAAACAGCGTCTTGTGAGTTAGACGCCTTTTTCTTTTGTTACTCTATATTCTTAACACTTCTGCTATTAGAGGGGTCTTGATCACTGGACGTGCTTTTATATAGGCATCTTTCTATTTTGATGCATTCTTTATTTCGTGTGATATATTTTGTTCTATTGTGTTCTGTTCTTTACATTTTTGTTCTGCAGTTGCATTGCATTGCCTATAGGCTTTAGAGCATTCTCCCTTTGCATTTCTAGAAAATTTACCCTCTCTCAGTGAAGGAAGAACTCTCCGTTCGAGTATTCCTCTCAATGGACTAGGATCTCCTCCATCGGGACCTCTATAAGTCCCCAAAATCACGGGATTCCCTCCTCGTTCACTGGACAGATCGTACCATTGAAGTTTCCCAGAGATAGTTGGCGTACACAAGGTGAGAGTGTGGAATCCTAGCTGACAAGAAGTCAAATCAAAACTGGAACTAGGATCCTACCTTGTTGAGTGAATTTGTAATTTTTTTGAAAATCATCTAACTCATACGAGGAAACTCTAAACTGAATGTAAACATCCACTTATTTGATAATCTCTGCAAAATTATTTATGAGCACATTGTTTGATTTCATCATGATGTTGAGTTCTGGTAAAGTCCTTAGCATACCTAGTTATACATTTTATGAGCATAAGGATGGTCGCTTTGATTCATTACATACCCCTCATGTCCATGACTCTCATCGTGACTTCTATGAGGAGTCTCACCCTGTTTCTATGTCCTATGATATCTCTACACTCTAGATAATTATCAAATCCATGAGCCCTCACATGGAGTGCAGGCCACTTCCGGGGAAACTTCCTTCTCCACCAGTGTTCCCTATGTCCTGGATGTCCTAGCTTCTCGCATCAACTCTCTCAGCCCTCAACAACTTAAAGCCATTCATGCTGTCATTAAGGGAGGATCTACTTCTCCCTTTCCCCAGAATCCTTCACATGCCATGGGTGGTCCTCATGCACTCCCTTTAAAAATCAAGTGGGTCAACCACCACCCTCATTTCAGTATCCCTCATGACCCCAAAGCCCGACTATTCCACATATCCCGGTCCAATCAGGTCATTCTATAGGTAAACCTCACTCCCCTTCTCCTTTAATGCTTGCCTCTCAAGCACCTCAAATGTAACGACCCAGAATCTGAGTACTGAAAAGGACTCGATACCTCGAATACTGAACCGTCACCCACTGGTCGGGAGGCCCGAAAGGATTAAGGGTTAGTGTGGGAGTGTACAAGAAGCTAAAATAAACACATGAATATAATGCACAATTAATTAATAAAAATCTAAACTATCACATGATTTAATAGAGTTATATAGTCCAGAACTACAAGTCCAAAGTAATTACAGTCAACAGAAAGGAAAGGTACAAGTACACGGGCATACCAAGGCTCTGGTAAACTGGCATCTAACCCTGACCACCGACATTACGAACAACCTCAGAAGTACCACACGCAAACCTCGCCTCACCTGAAAATAAAGGGGGTGAGCCTCGTCTCACAGGCTCAGTAGGGGTCCCACAGATCTCCACCTCACGCGACGGAAACAACAGTACGATAACCAAACGTAAGCGCAGTAAATAAAAAATAGGAAAGGGCAAGGAACTACCAGTAAAGGAACTCTGCAAGGGACCACTACACCTGCTGCTAAACTGAACCTCGTCCACGGGGGATGGAACGGATCGAGCCGCCAAGACGGCAAACCACAGTGAAAGAAACCTGAGCCAGAACCACTCAAGTGACAAGAGTACTAACCCACTGACCATGAGACCAGAAGCGTCATCCGACGACTTACACAGCAGCCTCAAGTGTCTCCCAACGCACCCTCGGGCGGAAACTGAGACACGGTACTCTGTACCACAGACAAGGATTAGTCGGGGTCGCGCTCGTTAGCACACGTCCACGGCCCCCGACTATGTGTGCACACACAGACCAACTACTCTAGGTCGGGTCCTCTAGCCAGTTTTCCCCCCAGCCGGACTCAGGCTGCAAAGGCAAGGGGTCCTCAGGTAACCGGCCCATAAACCTCTACTAAGACTAATCCTCCACCACTCCTAGGTGGGTTGGCACGAACGTGCCCAGGTCAGCTACGTCTAGTGGGTGGAGTCACCAAGTGAAAACTCGTCGTAACCACAGAAACCACCAGAGTACCACTGGTCCGAAACCCTGACGAGGAGCGAAAATGATCCTCTGCACCATTATCGCCTCACCAGAGGCAAGAACGACGCAATCGAAACCCGGTCAAAGTGGAAGCCAGGTGGCGGTCTTCTCCAGATCGTTACCTTAGGTGGCGTTCCACCCTGGACCGCTACCTGGAGGTAGCGGCCCCCAAGGGACCGTTACCTGCCAGGGGTAATGGTCCCCTCCAGACCGTCATCTGAAGGATGCGGTCTGGGGATGGCCGTAACCCCAGGGCCCCACGAAAGGTGCATCGACGCGCCTGTCGAGGGCACGTCGACTCCGCCAGGTGGCGGTCTTGGCCTGACCGCTACCATCAGGTAGCGGTCAATTGCAGGGCTGCTACCCGGAACCGACTCGCAATGGTCCCGCCAACTGGCGATAGCTGCAAGGTCACTACCTGGAACCGACTCCAGACAAATGGCGGTCCCCAGCTGGCCGCCTCTTGAAGAAACATTCTCTGGTATGACCGCAACCTCCTTCCGAGGCCGAAAATGGCGAACTCTATAGGAAAACCCATTCCACGCCTCAATCACCCCCAGGTGATGGGGAAAACAAGGGGAACTCAACCCCCTACCCCTCTAGCATCAAAAGAAGGCCTCCAAACCATCAAAACCTCGGAGAATCGCTAGATCCAGCGCTCAAACCCTAAACATGCATTTAACCCTCCCGGCATAAAATACACCCCTCTCGACCTCCCACGGCCTAGAAATCACGGGGAAAGCTAGAAGGGAGGTAAAGATCCATCCCCCTACCTCAAGGAAGCTCGGAGCACCTGGATCGACGCCGATCTCCAACCACGGTCGAAGCACGAACGCTCACGACCCACGAACTTGCCGCGAGCCACCACCGCTACGCTCGCCACGATCTCCTCGGCCCGTCGTTGTCGTTGCCGCAATCTCCTCGGCCCGCCGTCTGTAGTTGGAGGGGGAGAAGGATGCCGCGTGCGCTCAGACGGGGAGAGGGTGCCACAACGGTCGGATGGGGTGGGCGCTCACGGGAGAGAAGATAATTAGAGAATTAGGGATTGCTCCCTAACCCTCCCAAAACCAAAATTGCATATACACCCAGAAGTTTTCCATGGAAACCATTTATTCATATAAAATTCCAAAAATGCCGTAATTCGATCATAATTCAATTCCGGGCGATTTAAAATCAATTCCTCTGCCAAAGATAAATCCAACTAAGGTTTTAATTTACCCATTAAAATAGATCCGAAGCCTATAACTATGGAATCCGAAATCCGGGGGTATTACACCAAAGGTCCCAAAAGCAACCTTCTACTTCTGAAGTAAATCCTCTCCATCAAGCCCTTCTTCACAAGTTGGACCGATTGGAGGAACAATTTAAAGAGATTAAGAAGAGTGTAGATGCAAAGGGTGGCCCACAAGTCTCTATGCCGGCTCTCCCCACATTTTATTCACATCATTTGGAGGTGCCTACATATTGAATGTACAATGGCATGGGCAACCCTTTTATTCATATCAAAGACTTCATGTATGAATCCTCCTGGTGGCAAAATGATAAGAGGACCCTAGCATACTTGTTTAGACGGTCTTTGGATGGCCGTACCTTAGAATGGTTCTATTTATTGGAGCCACATGAGGCCGGAGATGTTGACATTGTAAAAAAAAGGTTCATTCAAAGGTATAGAGATCAGGTTGGCCCTTCTTTTTCTTTGATGGATTTAGTGGCCGAAAAGATGAAGCCTGGTGAGGAATTCGCTCAGTTTGCTAATAGGAGGAGGTCAATGGCTGATAGATTGAATGATACATTTTTGACATCCAAGCAAGTCAAGTTGATAATTACTAATGGTACTCCTAGATTTCGACATATCTTGGCCATGAATAAGCTCGATACAATAGATGAACTCTACGAGAGAGCCCGGTATATTCAGGCAAATTTGATAGACTCTCTCATCATGAATATGTTCAAGCAACATAGTCTGCATGTAACAAATGAACAATTGGATACCATCCGTCACCCATATAGCCATTCTACTAACCATTACGCCCATCCTTCATGTTCGCAACCACCACTACCATAAGACCCATATTTCTGTCCATACTGCCAAAATGCTCACCCACCTCGGCATCCACTTGTCCAACAACGGACTTATCATCATCCACCTGGTCATGTCGCTGCCCCAATGCCAAATGTTGTACCTACTCTATTACCACTACAATAACCCCTGTCTCTACAACCTACTCCACAACTCCAAGCCCTTGCTCAGGCTGGCGCCATCAACATCACCCATATCCCCCAAACCACTTGGTGTTATGATAATGAGCCGCCAACTCGACGGTTCATGTCTCCATGCCAATAGCCTTCACCATAACCATCCCCTTTACCTTTCACTCTCCTTAACCCTCTTCCAAGCAAATCCTCTCCTACACCCTCTACTTCCACTAACCCTCCATCAAATAAACCCCCTATTAAAACCCCACAACCCATCATTACCCCTACCTCTCCTACCACCACACCACCTAGGCCTCCCGTTGCTAAACCATCCGCTACCACTATCACCACAATGCCTACCATGCATCCCCAACCACTACTTAAAACATATAATCCCTTACCCTCACCAAATGTCACATTACCACCATCTAAGCCTGCCATCGCTAAGCCAATCGCTACCACTATTACTCCAACGCCAACCCTACCTTGTCAACCCTACCATGCCTTTTACCTCTACCAGTGCCCGAGCCTGAGCAATCTCTACCCTTACCTACACCCAAGCCACCTTCATCCACTCCCGATCTAAAAGAAGAACCCTCCACCACTCACAAACTCATCCTTGCCATCACCCATCTACCTACGCCTACTCTACCTCTTAGGCCCTCCATGACTATTAAGCCTTCCACTACCTCAACTCCAGAATCCCTTACCACCCAACGGAATGGGTGTGCACTATTGAGCAATCAATTCAAGTCCACTTTTCAAGGGCACAACAAGTTGAAGAAGAAAGACCCGATGTCGGGCAGACATTTCAAGCTCTAAGATTGCTATACCGAATGGTAGTCCGCATCCTTATGCTGAGCATATTTGAAAGGACTAACTCTTCACTTCCACAAAAGGGCATTAATAAGGGTGCTCAAGAATTGGTGCTGGGCAAATTGAGGGCCGAGACAATGAAGGTTAAACTGCTCATTGGTAAAGCTAGTTTTGAAGCTCTTATTATCCCTCACTCCATTATTGTTCACATGGCCAATCAAGAGAAGAGATTCTCCTCAAGTATAATGATAACACATTCCACTGCAAACGAGATGATGAACTCTATGCTCAAGGACGGTCCAGACAGTCCTTGTTGGAAGCTTTCGATATCATGTCTGCTTCCTCCTGACTTCCATGCAAGGGGCAAACACCTATGTTACCAAGCTTATTCACGAAGGATATTCCGACGGCCTTGGACAATGTGCCAAATATGAAGCTCCTTATGCCAAAGGTCAAACTTCCAATGATTGATATTGTCTACTTATCAAGGGAGTTATTTCCAAAGGAGCCATTCCATGTCAAGATCCCTACTTCGCAAGTGGATCTCCCAAATGTTTATTATGATTATTTGCCAAGAGAGTTGATGTTCATTTTTGAATGTCCAAGAGATCTTATTAAAAGTCTATCAAATGAGAGCATGTGGGTATTAACTATACCAATTGAGCTGGTTGATCAGAGAAGGACAAGGCCATCTATCTGGGCACACTATGGGAGAGAGCATGTAAAGTCGAGAAGCCCAGAAGCCATGTTGAAGGTCAAGAGACTGCATTGCAAGAAAACCTGCACCAAGAAGAGGGAAGGACATAAATCAAGACTGAAGGGTGAGAGGTCTCATGTTGATGGGTCCTCCATTGGTCCATCTGCATCTTATTCCACTCCACATTTGATGTTATTGATTGCCAACTTCTTTTCATGGGATATCCATTGGGTGAGAGGGAGATTCTCCTCTTTCTATTCTAAACATTTGCATTCATCCTCTTCTCTAGGGTCCCTAGACCCTCATATTCCTCCTCTTCCAGAACCTCCAGATTCTTCATTGTTAAATCCATTCACTTTATCCAACCCCCATTCTCTTCGTTTGAAACCTCAGGATCCTCCCAAGTTTAAGTTTATGTTCCATTCTTTTAACTTTCCAGGGCATCGCGTCCCTCATCATCATCCTTCGGAATCTCTGGATTCTGACCCTCATAATTTCCCAGGGTGTTGTGTCCCTTATCATCATCCGCTGGAACCTCCGGATCCTCTATTATATGATAGTCTCTTTTCCCAACCCTTATTCTTTTCCTCTAGAACCTCCGGATCCATCGCTCTCGATCTATCAATTCATCCCCCCAACATTACCTCTGATCTTGGGCCTAACCCGATTCATCCTCAACCACCAACCCAGGGCATTTGTCCCTTCTCTCATTACTTTCGAGGTTTTAGTCCTCAACATTCTGTTTGATTTTATTTTCCTTCTGTAAATCTTTTTAAGTACCCCGTGTTTTACACCCTCTCAAGAGAGTTCAAGTCCTCACTTTCCCCCCCTTCTTTTCTTCGTCTAAGTCTGGGCTTGTCACCACTCCTTCATGTTGAGCCACTTCAAATTCTTGCTCTCTTGTCACTTTCCTGTCAAGCGAGGAAAGTGAATCCCATGTTGATCGAAATCGTTTCAGGTAACTGCTTCTATAATAAAGGGTCGCAAAGTAATTTATTCGCATAAGCACGCACTTTCATTCTCATTACTTCATTCCTACACATTGGTTTAACACGAAGTGCCTCTTAACATGATTAAGAGTGATAATCTAGTAGTCAGTCCCATGCTTTATTCAAATCAATGTCAAAAAAAAATAAATAATAATAATAATAATAATAAAATCAAAAAAGATAAAACTCTAAATTTTGGTTTGCTTCTGCAGCATTTAGGCTATGATAACTCTACGCTGGGAGTCTGAAATTCCCTCCCTGCTCATTGAAAGCGGCCCTAAGCACGGGTCACACACATTTTACAGTGCCCTTAGGCATCTACCTTCCAAAAACACCATCATTACATAGGCCATGCCTAAGGGCATGAGGCCTTTGCTCTTCTCAACTCAACCAAAGTATGGGGGTAGTTTTTTTTATTTTGGGTAAAACAACTAACCTAGACACTCCCCGAGAAGATGAAGTCTCAAATAGGGACAGTCAAAAAAGACCAGGAATACAAATATAAAATCAATAAAAAAAAGAGAAAAAATAGAGTGAATCAAAAGAAAGAAAGTGTGAGACATGGCAAGAGTAGCAGTACAGTTCCCCATGGGATGTTATGAGTCCGGTCGTATACGTGCCTAATTAAAAAAAAGGTCCGATAAAGAATGACAAAAAGTTTAAGGGGTTGTGCTTAGGAAGGAAGTCGGAAGCCAATGTTTCTAAACCCAAACTAGGATTTTTCCAAAATTTCTTCCATTCCTCCCTTAAGATCGAGTCGTTTCTCAGGTATGGCCTTAGTAAGGGCACCGTTGACTAAGGGAAATCGATTATAGGGTGCCACACTTAATGCACACCGTGCTCTGGGCATTCTTTAGCGAAAAGGCAAAGAATTAGGATCCCTGGCCAGTGGTTTGATCAGTTTCTGTGCTATAGTTAGCATCAAAATACCAAAAAAGAATATCTTCTAATAAAAAAATAAAAAAGATTGTCTTTTAAAAAAAATAAATAAAAAGAAGAATATTTTTCAAAAGAAAGAGAATATATTAAAAAATAAAAAAGAAGAATATCTTCCAAAAGAAAACCAAAAAAAGGAATATCTTTCAAAAAAAATAAGAGAGGGGGGGGGGAGTCAGAGCAGAAAGGTTAATTTATTTGTCTAAGTGACGTATACAGGGAAAGAACGTTGAAAGCAAGGAAAAAGTAGAGAACAAAAGACTAAACATTCTTTTCATCCTTCTAGAACTTTCTATAATTGAGAGTGGGCACATTATGTCACTCTAAGTCTCACCACCGCTCTCAGCATTGCTCCTCTCAGCGTTGCTCCTCTCACTACCCTCCGGACGAGGATCCTTAGGAGGCATCATCAAACCCTCTGAGGCGGTGGTCCTATTCCCTCAATCCCCCACTCAGTCTCCACATTGTGTTGTCGCTCTAAGGAGGCAACAAAGAAATTGCTAACAAAAAACCCGCACTCACGTGCTCTCTGATGGCGCTCCTCGCCATCTCTCAGCCACTGTTCGTCAATGCCTAGGCTGGTCTGGAGCTCCAACAATTGAGCCTCCAAGGCCCTCCTCTCCTCTCTCTCTCTCTCTCTGCCAACCTCTCAGTTCTCTCTTTCTCTCTCTATCCCTCTCTCTCTCTCAGTTCTCTCTCTCTCTGTCCCTCCTCTCTAGTTGGAGGGAGATTGTAATATCCCGGACCTTTCGGATCCTTCTTTGTGAGTCTCGGATCTGATTTCTCGGAGTGTCCGACTCCGTTGTGTCCAAAATTTCATTTCGGACATCTTCCGTGTTCGGATCGGCGTGATCCGGAGTTGTTTCGGAAGCCCGGGAGCGTTCCGCGGCTTTTCCGCGTGTGTTTTCTGATTTTCGGTGTGTGTTTCCATAATTCCTTCGGAACCTCGTTGCGGGTGAACCGAGTCTTTCACCTAGGCGAGAGTGGTACCCTTGCGACCGGTGCGTTACGAGGATCGCAGAAATGTAATTTTCTATTTTTTGGTATTTTTCAGAAACTTCGGATTTTCTATTAATACCTCCATTTCTTTTCTTTTTCTTCTTCTTCTTCTTCTTCCTTTCTTCTCCTTCCTCCCTCACGACCGTGGCCGCCCTCTCTCTCTCTCTCTCTCCCCCGTTCGAGCGTGGCGACCTCCGTTCGGGCTGCAGACGGCGGCGGTGCGACGGCGCGAGGACGTGGGTGACGACGAGGCAATCGTGCGGGCGTGCGGCAAGCGTGGGAAGCGTGGGAAGGTGATCACGCAAAAGTTCGTCGTTTAAAACACGCGTATCAATCTTAAAAATTTCAACTCGCACTAGATGAAAGAGAGACGTAATATGGTGGCGAGAATGGTCGAATCCATAGGGAAGAAGAGATTTTGAAAGTTAAAAACCTTGTAACCTTTTAGAAAAACACTTGTGATTTTACTTTGCTTAAAGAAAATAATGAAATTGTGAACGAACCAAACACTTAATTAAAAACACTTATGACTATGAGCCTATGCTTTAGAAAACAATTACATAAAGTGGAGAAGAAGAGGTAGAAGAAGGAGGAAGAGAGGGAAGATAAACAAGATCTAGATACAATGAACACTTCTTTCATTAACATAAAGTAACAAGTACATGAAATGTAAGAAAAGCTTACACTAAAGATGTGACGAGATTACAATGAAGTAAAATGAAACTAAAGTAATAACAAAAAGAGGAGCCTAAGGTGTGAAGATGGTAGTAGCAATGGTGATGACGCCGTCGTCTCCTCCTCGCTGAGCCTTGGAGAGGATCACTCCGCCTTGAAAGAGATCGCCGTGGAAAGAGGTGGATGAAGAAGCCATCGCCGTCCATGTCACGAGCCTTGGAACGTCGCCCATCTTGATGTGCATGCCGCCATGAAAGGGTAGTTGTGGAGATGAAGAAAGAAGAAGATGAGAGAGTAAAATAGTGAGAAAATAAATATAACTTGTAAACGAAGAAGAATTGGAGAAAGTGATAGAAGAAGAAAATCTATATCAACATAATAGGAAGAACTTTGATGAAGAACTTAGAGAGAAAAGAAGAGTGGAAGAGCTTTAAAATGGAGTAAGAACAGAGTGTAGTGCCTCGAATGAATAGTACAATCACAGGACAACAAGTTGAAAAACGGGAAATAAATTCTAAACCAGAATGAATTAGAGGATGATGTAGAAGAAGAAGTTGTATAACACTTAAAAAAAAAGAACTTTCATGAAGATAGTAAGAGAAGAAAATGACTAGAAGGGGGAGAAATAAGGAGAAGAACAGAGAGAAACACAGATTCACAGATGAACATGATAGCACAGTGAAAAACACGAAATACCTTGAAAACTAGGAGGAATTAGAAGATTATGCAGAAGAAGAAGTTGTAGAAGCCTTAAAAATAAAGAACTTTTATGAAGACAGAAAGGGGAGAAGAGGGACGAAGAGGGCGAACTCGGCGGCCTAAGAAGATGTGAGAGGGAGAGGGAGAGAAAAATTGCCAAAAGAAGAACTCTCTTTCTCCTCCTTGTCATGGGCTATTTATAGGGAAAGTTGGGTAGATGAACGGTGGAGATTGTATCAAAAGGAGATGGATGGCTGATATTTAAGTGGAATATGATGCATGGGGAAGAGGAAAAGTAGGTGGGCACCCCCTTTCTTGGACTTTGGGCACCCCCTTTCCCAAGGCTCATCATGTCTCTCCTTTATTTCAAACTTTGAATTCAATTTTCCCTCTAACCGAAATATGTGTTTCTTTTCCTCAATTTCAAAATTTTAAATTTCTTTTCCCTCCAATCAAAATATGTGCTTTTGACTTGGTCAAAGTAGTGGTGACAGTTTTGCCCTCGGCTTCTTTTGTAATTACCTTCGGTGTCCTACACACACATAATTACACTTTAGTCCATAAAAATTACCACAATGTGCACATAAATCTCAAATGCTCATGATTATGCAATGAGAATTAATGCTCATGGCCCTCAACTTTAATTTATTATTAAATAAGATAATCAAATTAATCAATTTACGTGAAAGCTCTAATTTAAATGCGGAGTTGAGGTTAACTATGAAATATGCATAATTGCCTAATTATATGCACATAAAATGGTGTACATGCAATGAATTATCATAACAAATGGACACTTATCACACCCCCCAACTTACTCATTGCTAGTCCCTTAGCAATGCCAATAAATTAAAATTTAGGACTAACAAGAGTTTGTAAAATTCATGCTCTCATATCCAATTCTCCCTTCATAGAATCAACCAAAGATTAGGAATCTGGAATCATTAATGCACACTAGCCTTATGCAGGAACTTAATAGTACATGATTAAGAATTCAAATCAAAGCTCAATAGCACTTGTGCATGTGTAACTACCAAATCCACAGCTTAGATAATTGTATCCCCCATTCGCTATTCCAAGCAAATGTCTTTCAACCCTGCACCTCTTAGATCAGAGCATTAAGTATATTAGCTTTTTGTCTGCCTTATTACTTTGTCCCTTTGGGATCTTTTATACCACACATGATGCTGCACTACCCTTCACTGTTTAACGTGAACCTCGACTCTTGCCTTAGGAGAAGCATGCCCAGTTTCACAGATCTAGGTTCCCTTTTCCGTTTTACGCGAACCTCAACACGTCTTAGGTGAAGTAGGTCCGGTTACTAAGACTAGGGGCATTTTTCATGGTATTTTTTTTATTTTTTCTTTTTTTCATAGTGCCATTGTACTTATTTGATAGATAATTTGACAGAAAGCTTTGTATAAAGATCTCTTTTCTTAAGAAGTGTAGAATATCAGATAATATACCTAAAATAGCAGAGGCCTTGTCTTGCTTGTTTCATTAGTGTGTAATGTAATTTTTTTTTTAAGTGCACATGAACTTTAAAGGGATTCTTATATCAGTTTTCCATGGCTAGATTGACTAAAATTTTCATCATCCTTCTCCCTAGTCTTTTCTATTCCATAATTATTTTTAATTTAAGCATGAATCATGAAACTCAAAATGGGGTTTACATCTTTCTACTTTCATGCAACGATGACATGCAAGACAACACTCCTATAAGGTTGTACTATATGCATCATGAAACTTCTCTCTCCCCCAACTTGAATGACATCGTCCTCAATGGCATGTAGAATTGAAAGCAAAAGAACAATGCATCAATAAATACTTCTGAGTAGGAAAGAGACAACCGGATATGCGGGACGAAACCTCCATCAATGTCATAGGCGCCGATGACTTCCTCTCCTGGGCCTTAACCTGACTACTAAAACACACTCAAACAAAAACGTCAAAATAACAAAAACTGTGGGTTGCCTCCCAGAAGCGCTAAGTTTTCCGTCTTCAGCCAGATGCATGAGAGCTCACGAAGATTTTATTCCAGACCACTTAGGACAATGGATTCTTTTTGCAACTGATCATTTTCCAAATAAGATTTCAATCTTTGACAGTTGACAGTGAAAATTTGACCATATTTAGGATTCAAAATTTTGACGGCACCGTGGTCAAAAGCTTTGACAACTACAAACGGTCCATCCCATCTGGACTTGAGCTTTCCAGGGAACAAGCGCAGCCTAGAGTTAAAAAGCCATACTTTCTGATTTGGTTGAAAAGTTTTCCTTTGAATATGCTTATCATGGAAGACTTTCATTTTGACTTTATAGATTTTTGAATTTTCATAGGCTTCATTTCTTAGTTCCTCAATTCATTGAGTTGGAGAGCTCTATGGGAACCAGCTTGGACCAAGTCCAGATTCACTTGTTTTATGACCCAGTACGCCTTATGTTCTAGCTCAACTGGTAGGTGACAGGCTTTTCCAAAAATCAGCCTATAGGGGGACATACCTATGGGAGATTTGTAGGCAGTCCGATAGGCCTAGAGAGCATCATCCAATCTTTCAGACCAATCCTTCCTATCGGGCCGAACAGATTTTTGTAGGATGTTTTTGATTTCTCGATTGGATATTTCCACTTGGCCACTTGTTTGGGGGTGGTAGGGGGAGGTGATTTTGTGAGTGATCCCATATTTCTTAAGGAAAGCTCGGAATTGGGAGTGAGTGAAATGTGAACCCCCGTCACTGATGATAGCCTTGGGACATCCAAATCTAGAGAAGATGTTATTACGAACAAATTTCACCACGACTTTGTGATCATTGGTCCGAGTGGCTATTGATTCTATCCATTTAGACACATAATCTACAACCACAAGAATGTATTCGTTTCCAAATGATGGTGGAAATGGTCCCATGAAATCAATCCCCCAAACATCAAAAATTTCAACAATCAAGATGGGATTGAGTGGCATCATGTCTCTCCTAGAATTGTTCCCCACAGCTTGACACCTGAGACATGTCTTGCTAAATTCATAGGCATCCTTGAAAAGTGTGGGCCAGAAGAACCCACTTTGCAGGACCTTAGCAGCAGTTTTCTTGCCTGAGAAATGTCCCCCGCAAGCAAGATTGTGACAGAAATTCAACACAGATTGTTGTTCCTCTTCGGGGATGCACCTTCAAATTATGTGATCAGGACCCATGTAAAACAGCTCTGGGTCTCCCAGAAATAATGCTTAACCTTGGCGAAGAAATGATCCTTCTCCTGCTTAGACCACCCTCCCGGAATCTATCCTACCGCCAGGTAATTGACTATGTGAGCGTACTAGGGGGTTGAGGTGTGAGAGATGGAAAGAATTTGCTCATCAGGGAAGGAATCGAACATAGGAGCACTTTCAGGAACCACAATCCTAGACAAGTGATCAGCAACAACATTCTCCAACCCCTTCTTGTCTCTGATTTCCAAATCAAACTCTTGTAACAAGAGAATCCACCGAATGAGACGGGGTTTAGCTTCCTTCTTGGATAGTAAAAATTTTAAAGCTGAGTGATCGGAATAAACAATGACTTTTGCCCCTAACAGATAAGATCAAAATTTCTCAAGGGCGAAAACTACCGCAAGCAATTCTTTCTCCGTAGTGGTGTAGTTCAATTGTGCATCGGCGAGGGTGCGGCTTGCATAGTAGATCACCACGGGCTTCTTATCGACTCTTTGACCCAGGACAGCTCCAACAGCGTAGTCTGAAGCATCACACATGATCTCAAAAGGTAGCGCCCAATCAGGAGATTGAAGAATTGGGGCTTGAGTAAGGGCCACTTTCAAAGAATGAAATGCCTTAAGACAGGAATCATCTAAGTTAAAGGGAGTGTCCTTGGCGAGCAATTGTGTGAGAGGACGAGTGATGGTGGAAAAGTTTTGGATGAATCTGCGATAGAATCCAGCATGGCCAAGAAAAGATCAAATTTGTTTGACAGAAGAAGGAGGAGGAAGATTGAAAATCACATCAACCTTGGCCTTGTCAACCTCTATTCCTCTCTCTGAAACAACATGGCCTAAAACTATTCCTTCTCTTACCATGAAATGGCTTTCTCCAACTCACACAAGATTTGAGTCAATGCACCTTCTCAACACCTGAGTTAAATTCTCCAAGCAACTTTCGAACGAATCACCAAACATAGAAAAGTCATCCATAAACACTTCCAAACATTCCCCCACCATTTCAGAAAATATCGACATCATGCATCGCTGAAATGTGGCGGGGGCGTTACACAGCCCAAACGGCATTCTTCTAAAAGAAAATGTGCCATAGGGGCACGTGAATGTTGTCTTCTCTTGATCTTCCGGGTAAATAGCAACCTGGTTGTACCCGGAATAGCCATCCAAAAAGTAATAGTACTTCTGCCCTGCCAATCTCTCCAAAATTTGATCTATGAATGGTAGTGGAAAATGATCTTCTTTGTAACTAAATTTAATTTTCTGTAATCAATGCAGATTCTCCACCCTGTTGGTAATCGTGTAGGCGCTTCATCTCCTTTCTCATTTGTTACAACTGTCAGCCCTGACTTCTTGGGAACAACTTGAGTTGGGCTGACCCACTTGCTATCAGAAATGAGATATATGATCCCAGCATCCAACCATTTGACAACTTCTTTCTTTACTACCTCCTTCATACTTGGATTCAGCCGACGCTGCATCTCTCTACTCGGCTTGGCATTTTCCTCTAAGTAAATGTGATGCATACAAACATCCGGACTAATCCCCTTTAAATCTGCAACAGACCAGCCTATTGCCCCCCTATGCTCCTTAAGAATATTTAAGAGTTGGGATTCTTGAGCAGAAGTGAGATTGGAGGCAATAATGATAGGTAGAGTGTGGTTAGGTCCAAGGTATGCATATTTAAGGGAGTCCGGAGAGGCTTGAGTTCCAGAGCTGGAGGACGTTCCAATGATGGCAGGATTGGTTCGGATTGAAGTGCAGGAAGTGACTCTATCTTAGACCAGGGTGCAGAAGAGAGAGGAGAATCTTGAATCATACCACCCTCTTCAGGGTGTCCTTAATGTTATCCAGATCTCATCCTCAAAGATATCAATGACATTGCATTCCTCTCCTTGATCTGGATATTGAGATGCCTTAAATACATTTAGAGAAACTTTCTCACCTCCAAATGAAATATCCATCATTCCCGTGGCACAGTTGATGTTGGCCTTAGCTGTTGCTAGAAAAGGACGTCCCAAAATAATAGGTGTGTGCTTTAGATCCTGGGATGAGGTCATATCCAAAATGAGAAAATCCACCGGAAATAACATTCATGCACTTTAACAATGACATCTTCCAACAAACCCCTTGGTGTTTTAACCGACCTATCCGCCAATTGAAGGATGATTGAAGTGGGTTTTAACTCCCCCAGATCAAACTGCTCATAGATAAAGGTGGGCAAAAGATTCACGCTAGCACCTAAGTCTAGCAATGCTCGATCAAAAGTGACGTCACCTATATCACATGAGATTAAAGGGGCTCGGGGTCCTTAAATTTTTTTGGCAGATGATTCATCAAAACAACACTCACATCCTCAGACAAGCGGATCTTTTGAGTTACCGCCCTTGGCTCCCTCTTTGGAGTACAAAGCTCTTTCAAAAACTTTACATATGCCGGAACATGCTTGATTGCATCCAAGAGTGGAATATTGATATTCACCTCTTTAAACAATTCTACTAATTCTTCCTGTTGCATCGGTAGTTTCTTGTGAGCCTTCGGCTTTAGAGCATCGGGAAAAGGGACCTAAGACACATATTCTTGGGGTCCTTCATCAACTTTCACCTTTCCTTTATCCAACTTATTCTCTCCACCCTCCAACTTCTTTTTCTCTTGCACAATCACCGGCTCCTCATCCTCACTATCACTTTCCATGGGGGCATCTTGACCCGAACTACTGCCAACTTCCTTAATCCTATAAGGATTATCTAAAACCTTCCCGCTCCTAAGAGAAGAGATTGCCTTTGCATTCTCAAATTGGGGACCTACAGGAGGGGGCAGCTGAGGTTGATTGGGCTGATTGGGTTGAGGAAGAAAGGGAGCTCTTGGAGGGAAGCCTGGAGGTTGTTGATTGCGGGGGTTGGCCACCGGTTGGCTAGGGAGCTGGCCTACCTCTCTTCTCATGTTATTAGCAGCAAGTTGCCCTATCTGCTTTTCTAACTTAGAAATGGATTGTGCTTGGGTAAGGATGAGTTGTTGGAGTTGTTCAAACTTGTCATCAAAATTGGGCTGTGGAGGTTGAGAAGGAGGAGGTTGGAAAGGAACTTGACCTTGAAAATGGTTTGGAGGATACTGATGATACTGGCCCTGAAAATGCTGAGTGGGAGGTTGAGGATACGGGGCCTGAGAATGTTGAAAAGGAGGTTGAGAATATTTTTGGAAAGGTGCATTGGATTGAGAGAAATTATGATGAGACTGAGCTTGTTGAAAAGGAGATTGGTAATGTTGGTTGGCTTGAGCTTGAAATTGTTGTTTTTGAAAAGAGGGATTAGATTGGGTAGATGAACCTTGCTGAGATTTCCAAGAAAAATTCGGGTGGTTCCTCCAGCCTGGATTATAAGTGTTGGAATAAGGATCATAAGGAGGCTTAGAGACACCCTGAGCAGCAAAGATTTGTTCTTGGATGAATGGGAGAAGTTGGGCTGCTGTGGGGCAATCAGTTACCCCATGATCAGGGCAAGAACAAAGAGCACATATCTCTTCATGACTGGGAGCGGAGAATGGTTGAGGTCGAGGGGCTAAAGAAGAAGAAGGTTCATGCCTAGATAACAACTGATCTAGCTTCTGAGTTACAAGATCAACATTCTCTATCTTCTGTGCCAACAAATCCATTTTGTTCAATTTCTGGGTCAAAGCATTAATGTCCATCCTGTTCTCACACTCACCTTGGCTCTTAACTTCATAAAGTCCACCCCACTTAGCCGGCCCAATCATTCTCTCATAGGATGAGAGCGATGTATGACTAATTGAATTCTCACTAAGTATTTCAAATAAATCGTAAGCCTCATCTTTGCTCTTACTCATGAATGCTCCCCCACATGATGCATCCACCATATGTCTATAATTCTCCGTCAAACCCCCATAGAATGCCTGTACAATTTGCCATCTTGATAACCCATGGTGGGGGCATTTCCTCAATAAATCTTTTAGTCTATCCCACGCTTCATGGATATGTTCCCCAGGGTTTTGTGTGAATCCAGTAATTGCTCTTCTCATGATATTGGTTCGTCCTATGGGATAGAATTTCTTCAAAAATTCTTTTTACATTTCCGCCCATGTATCAATGGTCCTACCCAAGGCTCCTAACCAATATTTGGATTTATCCTTGAGAGAGAATGGGAAGAGAGTTAGCCTAAGAGCATCATCAGAGAAATTCTGGATTTTAACAGTTGAGCAGATCTGAAGGAATTCATCAAGATGTTTGTAAGGGTCTTCATTGTGATTTCCATATAAAGATGGCAACATTTGGATGGTACTAGACTTGATTTCATAATGAACCGCCTGGTTCTGAGGTGCTTGGACATAGAAGGGCGGTTGGTATTGATTAGGCAAGAAATAGTCTTCATTTGCTTTGGAGGATCAGGATTTTCGGCCATTAGATTTTGGTGGTGAGGTCCTTGATTATCGGCCATGAGATCTTGTTGGAGATCGATCCCTAGATACAAGACTCTCTCAATTTCTTGAATGGGTCCTAGTAGGTTTGGATGTTGAAATCTTCTACCTTACATGAACTAGGACGAAGAGAGAGATGTAAGAGATTTTTTTATGATGATTTTTATTTTTTTAATTTATTATTTTTTTTTTGACACAAAATAGGATGAAGAAAGAGAAGAGGATTTTTTTTTTATGCAAACACAAACAAGTTGTCACACAAATTACCTAATGACCTATGTGTGACCTAAACCTACAAATTGGGTTTCACAAAATGACTAAAGTGTAACTTGAGTTCACCCTCAATATTTCCACCGGCCAGGTAAGGGGTGGGGTAGTGGGAGGCTCACCTTGCTTTCGCAAGGTCCTAATTAAAAATCACTAGTCCGCTTAAGGCGTTTGCCATCCGACCGGCTTGCCTTAGGCACCGATTTTCACAAGAGGGTAAGCCCAAATAACACAAGAATCACAGTGTGAAACTAGGGCCAACGTCTACTGGATTTTATTTAAGGTCTAGGTGATGCAAAGATGCAAGGGAATTATTGTTTGTGGGCTAAGGAAGGGTGATGAAATCCCCACCTTATCTTGCTCATGGGTGTTGCCCTTAGAATATTTTAGAAATGATATGCAACAAACCAAATTCAAACAAGGAGTTCTATGCAAGTATGCATGGGCATGTGATTTTAAAAAAAGATTAGAAAAGAACTCACATTGCCCCTCGTAATCTTCCAAAATGAAATTGACATAAACTGAACAATAAGGAAGGAAGAATTTCTATCTTACATGATGCATAACCTAAAGCATGAAAGTGTGGTTTCTACTCTTACAATGAAGATTTTTATTGAAGTTCAAGTGATGATTTTTTTCTTTTAATTTAGTGAACCTATCTAACCACAAGATATGAAATGTAGAGAAATGAAATTAAAATGAAGGAGGAAAAGTTTGGATACTTACTTGAAAAGCGTTCCCTCGTTCTTTTTTTTTTTCAAAATGAATGACAAAAAGACTAAGGAAAAGGTGGAGACTTACCTCTGATTTTTTTTTGAATTTTCAAGTTGCTTTTTTTTCTTTTTTCCTGTAAAAATAAAAAAAGAGAACTTTATTAGTACACTATATACATAAGGAAAATAAAGTTCTTAAGTCAAAAATCACCATTCCTCCCCGGCAACGGCGCCAAAAATTGATCACGCAAAAGTTCGTCGTTTAAAACACGCGTATCAATCTTAAAAATTCCAACTCGCACTAGATGAAAGAGAGACGTAATATGGTGGCGAGAATGGTCGAATCCATAGGGAAGAAGAGATTTTGAAAGTTAAAAACCTTGTAACCTTTTAGAAAAACACTTATGATTTTACTTTGCTTAAAGAAAATAATGAAATTGTGAACGAACCAAACACTTAAGTAAAAACACTTATGACTATGAGCCTATGCTTTAGAAAACAATTACATAAAGTGGAGAAGAAGAGGTAGAAGAAGGAGGAAGAGAGGGAAGATAAACAAGATCTAGATACAATGAACACTTCTTTCATTAACATAAAGTAACAAGTACATGAAATGCAAGACAAGCTTACACTAAAGATATGACAAGATTACAATGAAGTAAAATGAAACTAAAGTAATAACAAAAAGAGGAGCCTAAGGTGTGAATATGGTAGTAGCAATGGTGATGACGCCGTCGTCTCCTCCTCGTCGAGCCTTGGAGAGGATCGCTCTGCCTTGAAAGAGATCGCCGTGGAAAGAGGTGGATGAAGAAGCCGTCGCCGTCTACGTCACGAGCCTTGGAACGTCGCCCGTCTTGATGTGCACGCCACCATGAAAGGGGAGTTGTGGAGATGAAGAAAGAAGAAGATGAGAGAGTAAAATAGTGAGAAAATAAATATACCTCGTAAACGAAGAAGAATTGGAGAAAGTGATAGAAGAAGAAAATCTAGATCTACATAAGAGGAAGAACGTTGATGAAGAACTCAGAGAGAAAAGAAGAGTGGAAGAGCTTTAAAATGGAGGAAGAATAGAGTGCAGTGCCTCGGATGAACAGTACAATCACAGGACAGCAAGTTGAAAAACGGGAAATAACTTCCAAACTAGAACGAATTAGAGGATGATGTAGAAGAAGAAGTTGTAGAACACTTAACAATAAAGAACTTTCATGAAGATAGTAAGAGAAGAAAATTACTAGAAGGGGGAGAAATAAGGAGAAGAACAGAGAGAAACACAGATTCGCAGATGAACAGGATAGCACAGTGAAAACACAAAATACCTTAAAAACTAGGAGGAATTAGAAGATGATGCAGAAGAAGAAGTTGTAGAAGACTTAAAAACAAAGAACTTTTATGAAAACAGCAAGGGGAGAAGAGGGACGGAAGAGGGCGAACTCGTCGGCCTAAGAAGATGTGAGAGGGAGAGGGAGAGAAAAATTGCCAAAAGAAGAACCCCATTTCTCCTCCTTGTCATGGGCTATTTATAGAAAAAGTTGAGCCGATGGAGGGTGGAGATTGTATCAAAAGGAGATGGATGACTGAGATTTAAATAAAAGATGATGTATGGGGAAAAGAAAAAGGAGGTGGGCACCCCCCTTTCTTGGACTTTGGACATCCCCATTTCCAAGGCTCATCATGTCTCTCCTTTATTTCAAACTTTGAATTCAATTTTATGTCCAACCGAAATATGTGTTTCTTTTCCTCAATTTCAAACTTTTGAAATTTCTTTTCCCTCCAATCAAAATATGTGCTTTTGACTTGGTCAAAGTAGTGGTGACAGTTTTGCCCTCGGCTTCTTTTGTAATTACCTTCGGTGTCCTACACACACATAATTACACTTTAGTCCAAAAAAATTATCACAATGTGCACATAAATATCAAATGCTCATGATTATGCAATGGAGAATTAATGTTCATGGCCCTCAACTTTAATTTATTATTAAATAAGATAATCGAATTAATCAATTTGCGTGAAAGCTCCAATTTAAATACGGAGTTGAGGTTAACTATGTAATATGCATAATTACCTAATTATATGCACATAAAATGGTGTACATGCAATGAATTATCATAACAAATGGACACTTATCAGAAGGCGAGGTTCTAACGGCATTCTTCGTGGATTTGGGCTTGGATCGGCGCGTCTCGTCGTGGACTGGAGGTAGGGTGACGTCCCTTAGCCTCTTGTCTTCCTTCCCCGCGAGTTTTAGCTCGAGACGAGGTCGAGAGGGGTCATTTTCGCGCCGGGAAGGGCCGTTCATGCCGCGGGGAGAGTATGTTCGATCCGCTGTTTTGAGCCCCGATTCTGTGGTTCACGGGCGTAGGAGCATGCTAGGGGGCTTGGAGGTTCTTCTCTCACCGTTTCCCCCTTCGTGGGGCTTATTTGGGGTTGGAATGGGCGATTCCGACGAGGTTCACCATTTTCGCGCCCGTGAGCGATGTGCGGTCGAACCAGGGGCCGCACAACCCTTGTGCGGCGCCGTTCTGGCCGTCCATCGGCTCGGCGCGCTGTGGCTGAGCTCGGCGCGAAGTGGGCTTGAGCGGTCTGTCGTGGGGCCGCATATCCTAAGGTGCGGCCCCACAACAACCGCACAACCCTGGGTATTCTATCGTTGGATTTTACCGTTGTACAGTGTACCGGGGTGTGCGGCCAGGAGCTAGCCGCATAACCCTTCGTGCGGCTAGGTGCTGGCCGTACATCGTCTGGGTGTGCGGCCAAATTTGGACCGCACAACCCTTGAACGGTGAAACCATAGCCGCTCTTCCCTAGTGCGGCTAAGGCCTAACCGTTCAGGTTTATTGCCGTTGGGAGATGAGTGGCCAGGAGCTGACCGTTCTTCACCCACGTGCGGCCAGGAGCTGGCCGTACATCTGTTGAATGGGCCCTTGTTGGCCGTTCTTCAGTCTGTTTGGGCCTGGGTAGAACAGTCCTGTGCTGACCGTTTAACCCTAGGTGCAGTCCTTATGCGACTGCACATCCCTGAGCGGCCCAGTGTGGACCGTTCAAGGGGGGGGGGCAGATCGTGTCGGCGGGTCTCCCGTCATACCGAGTGGTATCGGGAGATGTCGTTGTCGGCTTCTGTCACCATGCGACGGTATTGGTACGAGGGGCGTTCCTTGTACCGTCCGGTTGTGGCATGATTTTCCGTTGACTTGAGAGTCTACTCCGTAGTGACCCTCCACTAGTCGTAGCCTGCTTACACGCGTGTGGTCCCACCAGGGAGTAGTGGAGAGGCTACCCTTAGAGACGGTTTGTGGACCGATTTTCGTCGGGCCCCACGTCTTGCAGCCAGAGTCCGACTGAGGGGAAAACCGATCAGAAGGTCAGACCAGGGACGCGCGGTCTGTGTGTGAACACGTGGTTGGGGACGGTTAGACCCACGCTGATGAGCGTGACCCCAGCTAGTCACTCGTTTGTGGTTACTTGTGCGGTGTTTGTGCCTTTGGTAGCAGCTACCACGTCAGGCAGTTCACCTGCGGTGCGGTGTAAGACGTCAAGGGATGCTACCGGCTGTGCTTCTAGTGGGTGGTACTCCTGTCGAGTCGGGAGTGTCAGACTGTCAGTCGTTACGACTCTAACCTTCGAATTTTGTCACGTTGACCGTGGTGTTCCGGTCGTTTCACCGTGGCACGTGTGTCGGCTTTCGTGCCGTGAGGATGATGTTTTGTAGATTGCAGGGCTTCCCTTTTCGAGGTACTCGCTTACTGCTAGCGTAGTGGTTTCTCCGGTTGCGAGGTAGGGTTCGAGTGATCCCTACTGAGTCCTGTTTCGAGACTCATTCCCTACGTGTTTTCACCGTGTTTCAGGTGAGTCGCGGCCTCAGGGGAGCGCGTCTGAGGCTCAGCGTGGTTCAGGTGCCCAGTGTTAGTGCCAGAGGTCAGAGCCAGGGTATACCCCGTGTAGCTGTACTTTTCTTTCTTGTCTCTGTACTAGTTGTGGACTACTGATGTGTTACTTTATTTTATCTTGTGGACCATGTATCATGTTAACTGTTCATTTCTGTAATTATTTGTGATACTTGTGTAGTCTCCACACCATTCCTTTAACCCTTCCGAGTCTTCGGACTCGTGGGTGGCAGTGCGAGTCTCGGGTTATCGGGCCTTCCCGGTAATCGGATTCTCGGGTTGTTACAGAGATCCTCAACTCCATGACATCATGGGGGAGGTCATCATCTGAATGATGCCGCACCTCCTCCCCTAGCTCTGTTATTCTTGCCCCACCTTGTGTAGCACGAGCAAGCGCCTCCCAGATTTCTTCTGTCTACCATATTCACCATTTTTAGCAACATGACATAGCATGGACAATCGAACTTGAATGGTGAAACACTCACCTGTGTAGAGAGCTCCCCCTCTGCCTCCGCGACACGTGCCATGGTGTGGAACGCACTTATGATGCAGATCATCTTTTGATTCGTTTATGTTTTTTTATTTTTTGTTTATTAGGAGGTTTATTTGGTTTTATTAAGTGCGAAGGCGTGTCAGTCACTGAAGTGACATTTATTCGGGTCTCAAGACTAGGAGGGTCTGAAATCGCGGGTGCGCTCTGTCTGACCAACCATACGATTGAGGATATCGGGTTGGGAGTAAGAACCCACCGTGCCATAAAGGTCATGACGTTAATTACATCCTCTCAGAGAGAGGAAAATCTTTGATTAAACACCATGAGAAGGAGCCCTTGGGCCTTAAATCAATATTAATTAAAGAAAGGAATGAGAGTTCAGAACTTCAATAAAACAGCCCCTATTGAGGGGTAAATAACTGAACAAAGTTGGCCATTAATTGACCAATTCATATCCGGATGAGAGTCCCAAATTGTAAATATGTCTGCCATAGACATGGCAAGTTTAATATCCGAGAGTAGATCCCAATGGAAATTCGGTTAAAACACAACGGGCTATCGGCCAAGAGCGGGGTCAAGCTTTGACCATGATGGGATGATCCCGAGATTCAAGAATGACCGGTGGAGGCCTTATCAATATCCACATGCATAGGGTCCAAGAGAGGTGAGAGCTTTTAGCATTTCTTCTTTTATTATGTTGTATATTCATTTAATCTTTTTATTCTTTATGCATTATCAAATTTTATCAATGGCTTATGTTATTAAAGCTATTATTTTATTATCTTATTTATCATTTATTCTTTTGTTAATATCATTTTTTCTTTTTCTTTTATTTCCCTTGAAATGCAGAGCAGATCATAGGCCATTGCGTCGACGCAGGCTCACAGTGCGTCGACACATAGAGTCTCCCAGAAGCTAGTACCAGGGCTGGTATCAACTGACACGTCGACGCATGAAGAGCGTTGCGTCAACGCATAAGGCCCACTAGGGGCTAGTGCGGCCAACGCGTTGACGCTGAGAGGGGCATCGTTGACGTATAGGAGAAACGTAGTGAAGGTTGTGTTGACGCAGTTTTCAGGCTGCGTCGACGAGACAGATGCCAACGCCCGGTCTAGCCTCTTCTCAAGTTCAAGCCTCATTATTTTAATTCTTTTGCTTCTTCTTTTGCATATGGGACGAGTTCATGCATGCTTTGTTTAGCAAGAGGACAGTGCAAGAAATGGTTCTATGCAAGCACCCACGTAGGCATGATGCATTTTTATAGTGGGATTGTGGCATTCAAGCATGCATATGGAGATGCATAGAGTTCATTGCGTGAGGCATGCTTAATGCATGGAGTGACGATTTAATTGTACTCATAGATGCTGAGCAAATGCTAGTGTGGATGCAGATGCATCGATGGCATATAATTGGTTTTAGCTGACTGGTTGCCAGGCAATAGCTGACCTCAAGAAGTTTTGACTCCGAGGGATCAAAGGGGAGCTTCCAAGAGGCAGTCTAGCAGGCCGGTTAACTAGTGCGTCCACGCGGCAGGGAGATATGTCGACGCAGTGAGGGTTTGGTGGACCGAAATTGGAGACTGGTAGACCGAATTCAACAAATGGTCGATCAAAATCTGAGATTAGCCCGTGCAGGGGGGTTTAGTTTGCAGACAGATGCATGCATGATTTAGCGCACATGTGGTTAGATTATTCTATGTTGAAGAATGCATGAGGGAGTAGATCTGGCCTCAATCATGACAATGCAACGAGCATTGATGTAAATTGTATGAAGCATGAATGCATAGGCCAATGCATGTATGATGTTCATAATTTCTTTTGTCCATGAAGTGCATGGACGAAGTTTGATTCACTCATGCAATGCGTATGAGGTTTATGCACGCAACTCAACTCTAGTGCGTGTGTGCATGCTCCAATGCAAGTGCAGGTGCTAATGCATTGCTCAAGGCAAAAGGGGTGCATGAGGGAATAGATTTAATCATACTTATGCAGCCCTAGCAAGGATTGATATAGTTTAAATGATGCATGTCGGATGCTGGGTTTTATTCCTTACAAGACACAATCAATAGACATCGGTCGGGCTAGGGGAGTCGACCCCTGGGGTCGGCCTCTGATGCAGCAGATGGCAGGCAGAGTGTAGAAAAATGGGGGTCGACTCCCCTCACAGCAAATCTTAAGGGGCCTTGACTTTCAGAAAGCATGCGAATGCATATGGAGAAATACATGTTTGCTATATGATCATGCAATACCATGCCTATTTGATTAACTCATTGATTGCCATAAATTTGTTTCATTCTTTTGTTCATTCTTTTTGTTTCTTTCTTTTTGAGCAGGTTGTTTCCTCTTTAGTTATGATGCTAGAGTGGCATTCCTTTCATTTGGTTAGGTGTTGTTCAAATCTACATCTTGATTAGTTTAATCACATTGCTTGCATAAGCGTGCTTGCAGTTTGTTCAGTCTAGGTGTGTTCTCTTCAGCATTCTTTTTGGTTCAACATTGGCTCTTGTGTTTTTGTGTTTGATGCAACCATTTTAGTATTATGTTAATTGTTCAGCCAATGTTTGAGCATTAGTTCAGATTTTTTTATCAAGTCCATAATTCTGAGAAAATTTTGGCAACACCTCGCCCGAACTCGGGTTTTAGGGGTGAAAAATAGGAGCGCATGCACAGAAATTCTGGGATGGTTCCGAAAGTGGAGTAAGCCAAAGCTGGGTACTCTATATCCCAAAGTTGGGTAGAGAGAATGTCTCGAGGACTAGCCTGCTAGAGGATCTCTACTGACCCAGGGATTAGCAACGTTTCCAACTCTAAAATTTGCATTATTTCTGCTGGCCTCATGGCCATTAATATCCCACTCTTGGTAAAACATTCCCCAGAGAACATACTATAAAGAAGTAGATCCCTGGGGGATATGAGAGTGGTCAGCGAACAGAAATCCAAACGGTGTGAGAACGCAATGTGTCCCTTCCCCATGCCGGGTCCTTAGGCGTAAAAGAAAAGCTTCTATGCAATTGAATATAAACGATGTTGCTCCAGTGTATGAGAACACAGATCACGCCTAAGTCATCAGCGAATCTGTGCCCCAATTGGAGCCTTGGAGCTGTGATGGTCAGTATCCAGCAGGCACGAAGACACATGCTTAAAGAAGACATAGCCCTGCGGGGCATTTAGGCAAGCATCGGTGTGCTCGTATGTGATTGGCATAGAAGCCAGGATGACGGATGGCAACTCTTCGACGAGCCAAGATCGACCAGAAGGAGAATCAAGGAAGGCATAAACTTCATCATATTTGGGACCAAGACAATGCCTCTACAACCCATGAATATGGGTGAAAAGGGGAATGGCCATCTCCACAGAACCTTCGTGTACTGAGCCGCCAAAGCATACGTATTGAAGCCATCGAAATTATGCATACTGGTAGTACAAAAACCTGGGAATCATGATCGGCAATATGGACCCGCCCAAAGTCATTGGGGAAGGGACTTATGACATCAATATTGCCCATGAGGGCGTGGGTTTGCCACAAGGGACAAGGAGCGCATTAAGAGCAGCCTTAAAGTAGATGGGTCGATGGGGAGAGAACCTAGACCCAATCCATTACAACTGGATGGGCTAGGCTTACCTCTCCTTCATAGCACATCATTCTCCTCCAAGCAGTGAAGCAAATAAAAAAGAAAACGTAATAGCCAACTCACAGCGAACTGGGGATGGGATTGAAGAGGAATGCATCACAGTGAACAAAAACGTTTCAACGCCAAAGCATCTATTGCATTTATTATTTTTGCACCAAGAGGGTGTACATCAACCCACGGCTAGCTCATACAGGAGAGCAGCGCGAGGAGAGGACAGCAAGAAAGAAAACAAAGGGGGGGGAATGCCCTACAGAGAAAAGAAAAGAACAAAGAGGGGGGGGGGGGGATGGAGCATTGACTCCTCTCCCTCCCCCAAGCAACACACCTTCCTCTTCTCTCTCTCTTTCTCTTTTTTCTTCACGCACCAGAGCAGCAGGGAGGACCTCTGGGGTCTTCGAACAGCACCAACGAAGGGAGAAAGCAGAGCTGCCGGCGAGAGTCTTTCCCTGAATAGAGCAACGTATATATAGGCAGCATGAGGCCCTTTTCTTCTTTTCCAAGGCAAGGAGGGGCAGGAATGTCCTCCAATGATTAGGGATCATCCCCCCCACACGTCCTGTACGGCCTTGCATAAGGCGCCTCGATCGAATCTTTGAAGAGCACGCGTCGCGGGCGGGCCCCGCGTTCGTACAGTTTTACTGCGTCTTGAGGGTGCATCGACGCATGTTGCAGGCTGTGTCGACGCAGCCTTCAGCTACCAGGGGCTTCTGCCTCGCTTCTTTCTTCAGTGGCATCGACGCAACAATTACAGTGCGTCGACGCAGCTCGTTTCCAGGGGCCAGTCGTATTCTTGCAATACTGCTGTAGGACTTGGGAGTCGGCTCTCTTCTTCCCTCTTCTTCTCTTGTTGTTTTTGCTCTCGCAAATGTCCAGCTGTTGCTTCTGCTAGATCCCATCACCATCGAAGGCCATGGAACTGGAGATTAATCTCATCTTTTGATCTTGAAGGAGGTTAATCAGTGCCGTCCAATGCTTAAGAGGGCTCCAAAATCGAGATAGTAGGGTTAGAAAACCCATACATAATTGATTCCTTCGAAGAAGCTTGATTGTTCTTCACTCTTCTCTGCCAATAGTTATTTTTCACCGTTAGGGGACTAGTTGTCACTGATATTGGCTATTTGTCACCGTTAGCGAGTTATTTTTCACCCTTAGCAGCTGGTTAGCCGTCGCCTTTGAAGACTTCCCTGTTACCTGTAAAACTCCACATGACAGTGTTGACTCCATTGGCCTTTTGCGCCGACGCGGCTTCTACACATTTTGCCCTTTTAGCCTTGTTAGCCATTATTCAGTCTCTTGAGCTATTTTTTACCCTTCGTGACCTATTTGTCGCCACTAATCTCCATTTTTCAACCTTGTTCACACATGGTCTCCAGTGTTGACTTCTGTTGCCAACTTCACGACTTCATTGCTGCGTTGACGCCTATGGCATTATGCGTCGACGCTGTCTTCCATCCAGCACGGCCAGCTATTAGCTCCTCAAGCCTGCGTCGACGCACACAGTGAGCTGCATCGATGTAGCCTGCAGTTCAAGGGTCTTTTCCTTCTTTTCTTCAGTTGATTTTGCTTGGCTATTAGTGCCATCATATTTTAAGTGTCCACAACGGGCAAGTTACTCATGGAGCAAAGTAATCTCTAAGGCAGGAATCCATAAACTGGAGGATTCACCCGCTATCCCTACTACTGACGACGCTGTGTCGAGTTGGGCACGCTATAACACATATGAGATGACAATTAGTGGCTAATTAAACATCATAAATCTAAGATAATAATTAGGAGCATGCATTGCATATACTCACCAACGCATTCAAAGTTGCACGAGTGTCAATCAACTACTGCTCCATGTCTGCCAAGCGAGCTCGCAAGTCTACTATCATGGGATCATGGCGTCTTCCATCCATGACTTGTAAGTTAGCACCATATTGTGGATGTCACAAAAGACTAATCAAAAATTAATTAATTAAGAGAAAAATATAGATGTAGATTGATTGATTGTGTGGAAATAAGTGTGTGTGGTTGAAAAATTGATGGTGGGGAAGGGAGCATGTAGATACTAATGGAGTGTGATCGCCAGAGGTGTAGACCTCAAAAGGGAGAATAAAAGAAAGATGATCGCGTAGTTACCTTAAGATTGGGAGACGTCAATTGTATTTCCTCTTCCAATCGGCCGACCGATGGAGAGGGTCTACTTTAATTGCCCTGAAAAAGATAAGCAAAAATAAAGAAAAATAGCTGTGGATGAGTTATTTAGCAGTGTAGTATCAGGTTCTTAGTGCAATAGGAATTAAAGACCATGGAAAAGAACACACCTTGTGTGTCTTTGAAACCCCTTTAAAGGAAGGGAAGAGATGAATGTCAGGCAAATATGCATAAGGTGTGCAGGACACCAAAAGAATCCTCAAGAGAGGACACAAGAGGGAGATGCTATGTCTAATGCAGACAAAAACTAAATTTAAAAAAAAAGGAATTAGGGGAGAGAGAGAAAGAAGGTTGGGCCTCCAAAATAGGGGAGAAGGCTCCGACGACTTCCTTCACAACAGGGAACTCAAAGGCAACAGCTTTTTCCTTGTAGCTCACGAGAAAACCCAAAGATTTCTCGTTCTTCTGCTGCTTGCAAATCCAAGGAATTAACCTTCAAAGTGTCTTATTGTTCAGAAGCTTTCAAGAGAGTTCTGAGATTTCAGCGCATTTTTTCTTTAGAGAGCTCCCTCTCGGGAGTTTCAGTGCCTTGGGATATTTATAGGACGATTAATCCATGTTCTAATAGGATTTTAGCATGGGAAATCCTTCCGTAATAGGTCTTTCTTGCCATTGGAGGCAACCAGAGCCTCATCCCAATCGGAATACCATGTAAAAAGAAGATAGGAATCGAGTCTGACACGAAACGAAAATAATGTCAACAACAGATGACGCTAATTAAATTAGCGTCCACATCAAAGGCATTGATTTTGAAATAAAATAAAGAAATAAAAACTTTTACTTAAAATAAAATAAAAATCAACGTCTATTGGAACGATGCCAATTAAATTGGCAACCGTCGAGAAGGGCACTATTTCCCTGAGACATGAATTTTTAATTCAAAAAATGGCAAGGGAATCTGCGACTGGGTCATAGATGCCAATTAAATTGGCGACCCTCCGGATGTTGGAACCCTGGTTTTGATGATGACAATCTATGAGTCATGTGAGACTGGATTGCATAAATATGTTTGCATTTGACCATTGCATATAGGATGTATGTCTGTGCATAGTTGCGTCATTCAGCATACAAGGTCTGTGTACCTTGCGTTTGTTGCATACAAAGTCCATGCATATGTTGATAAAGTCAGTGCAGTGTTACCTCAAGCATAAGTCAGTGCATACTTCGCATCGGGTAAGACACGTCTGTGCACAGTCTAGTTGTGCATTCAAGGTCAGTGCACACTTAAAGACAACATGCATTGAAAGTCGGTGCATGTTTTAGTCTCTCGTATATAGAAGGTCGGTGCACCTTTTGGTTAGGTCTGTGCATACCACGTTATTTAGCAGATAACATCGGTATATGTCTTAGTCTTTTGCATATTCAGGGTCGGTGCATTGCATTCATAGTCGGTGCATGTTCTCCTTTCTTTCATGCTAAGTCAGTGTACATGAGACTTCAGGATGGTGTATCCTTCGCTTATGCATCGATGCATCTTTTCTCCATGCATTCAAAAGTCGGTGCATACCATTGTTCCTATACATATAAAGGTATGAGCATATTTTGTCTAAGGCACATACCATAGTCGGTGCATGTTCTACGCCTTTCATATGAGAGTCTGCGCCTATCCTGCATTGCATATAGTCAAGGTTTGTGCAAGTCTTCGCACATGCTAACTGAGGTCTGTGCATAAGTGACTCATACACAATTACGTCAGTGCATACTTCCACATTGTTTGATGAAAGCCAGTGCGATCGTTGTTCCTTGCACATGCAACGTATATGCATGATATGTTTATAACACTTTGGGTCTGTGCATCCTTGGCACCTTGCACATACAAAGTCTGTACACATTCTTCCTCTATCTTATTAAGTTTGTGCATATTGAAAATGATTGACTACGATGTGTTCAACAAAGTGCCTCTGCTTTAACCAACAGGACTATGAAGAAGCACGTGATCCAAGAGCATTTTGATAAAAGGAGACGTCGCCACGTGTAATGTAGAGAAGCTAAGATCGTGACACATGGACAGATGAATTCCAGATCTGATCGAATCTTCTGGGCGGGAAACTTGTTTTCCACATGGCCCTCATACACCGGGTTTATACAATAACGGAAGACCTAGCCGTGCCTTTAAATATGATGGAATTTTGAAGAGAAAATCAGAGAGGGGCAGAGAAGAATCAGAGTGTGATAAAGAGAGAAGCAAGAATAGTGAATAGAGAGTCAGTCAGAGTTGAGGAGAAAAGTGCAGCAGAAGAAGCAGTTGTTGTAGCTTCTGGATCGATCCAAGCTGAGTGTGCTCCATAGTGAGCTATATCGTGAGGTGTTATTGTTCAGCTTTTTGTTGCTGTTTTCATTATCAGTTTCTGTTTTCTATCTCTTCTTTCTAAGATGTGTATTAGCAGAGCTAAGCTGTATTGCTTAGCGGGCGAGGGTGTTTTCTCGGATAGCAAGCTGTGAGGCTTAGCGGTCAGGGATTTATTCTCCAAAGCTGTGGATCAGCAGTCTGTATAGATTTATCCCCAAAGCTGTGGATCAGCGGTTGTTCAAGCTGTGTGGCAGTAGGAAGCCTTACTCTGTTGAGTAAGGGGTGGATGTAGGTCTGGAGGACCGAACCACCTAAAAATCTCTTGTGTACTGTGGTTTGTTATCCAAGATTCAATCGCTAGATGAATGTTAGGCACGCTTACAGTTAAGCTTCTGGATAATTTTAATTTCGCATTAGGTTAGATCTTTCAGGATAAGATTTAAATTGACCAAGTTTTTTTTTAGGGAAATTCATTCACCCCCCTCTGAATCTTGGTTCGCACCATTACACCGAGCCAACAATTGGTATCAGAGCGGGTGTCTGCACAGAGGGTCCAACGACCTGCAGATCCATCCTGCATTGCTTGTGGTGTAATCTGGTTTTTATTTCTTTAGTGATACTTTCTGATTTGATCTGAATTGTCTCGTAGTCATGGCTGAACTTCCTCTATACACTGGCTCTGATCGCTTCGGCTGGTATGGTCATTTTAGGGATTATGTGATGAGCGTAAACTCTGATCTTTGGATACTCATAGCACACAGTTCGTATGAGGTTCTAGAGGATAAATCAAATGGAGAGCCTCAGACAGACTGAAATATGCTGAGAATCAAAAGGCCCTAGACCTTACTAGAAGGGTGATAGACTTTAAATATTTTTCGTTTATTAATGAGTGCAGGAGCGCAGTGCAAATTATCAACATGATATTGGAAAGTCCATGTGGAGATGAGATAAAATGCTTAATGGCCAAAGATCGCACATGTGATCAGACAGAGGACTCATCCTCACAGGTAAACTCTGAACCTGATGACATTAGTTTTGATGATTTAGTTATACTTCATGAAAACTTGCTTGAGAAATACGAAAACGTTAAGTCAGAAAAGAAGAAATTAAAAAAGAAAAAACTGCTGAAGTCACATGTCTAAAAGTTGAGAATGAAAATTTAAAATCTGACATGAACAAGGAGAGGTTAGAGTTGAACAAGTTGAAATTTGAAAATGAGAGTCTTAGGAACACCCTAAGTAAAGCTGAAATTTCTTGCAATGATTGCATCTTTTTAAAGAAACTGATTGAAGATCTTGACTCCGATGACACCATGCAAAAGAACTTAATTAGATCCTTGAAAGAAGAAAATGAATCATTGGTTGAACATAAAAAGGAAATTGATGAATATCAAGACAAATTGAGTGAAGAAAATAGTTATTTAAAGGAACAGAACAAAAAGTTGATGGTTCTTAACACTGTCTTATCTGAAAGATGACTAACTTTTGAAAAAGGAAAATATGTTTTGGAGGAAAAGGAAACAAACAATGAAATAAAGCTTCAACAAGAAAATGAATCTTTGAAAAGTCTCAATGATTGTCTACATCAACAAGTTATCTCCTGTGAAAATGAAATTGCCACTTTGCAAGCTGAAATTGAAGATCTAAAAAATTCTCTTTCAAAATTTGTTAAGGGAAAAGATAACTTGAATAAACTGCTTGGGTCAAATGTGAATTTTCAGAAAGAAGGCTTGGGTTTTAATCCTGTTCATAAGAAGATTGATATGAAAAGGAACTCCACTGTCTTTGTAAAAAGTTCTGAACAGGAAAAGCCATCTAGCTCATCTGTCTTCTAATTCACTGCCAAGAAAATAAAAAATCAAACTAAAAATCTGAAAAAGATTCAAAAATAGAAAAAGAATGCTATTTCAAATAAATCCAAATCTACTTCTGATTCTTCTATGCAAGTTGCCAATGATTTTCATACACACTCACATGCACATGCAAATGATAAACATGTCACAACAGTGCATGTTCACAATAAAAGAAATGCTTTATGTCACTATTGTGGTAGGAAATGACATGTTATGGACGATTGCATGGTTTTGAAAAATGATGAGTTAGATGCATGCAAACATGCCGATGTAGTTCAAAACAAATATGTGAAAAGGCCTGATAGAGATATCTCCAATGCATGCTTTTATTGTGGCAAAAAGGGTAATTACATGCATAATAGTTATTTAAAGAAACAAGAAGATCAAAATTATAGAAACAGTTATGTAAAGAAGCATGTGAAGAAATCTCAAAATCAGAGAGTCAATTATTTTAACTGTGAAAAATTTGGTCATGTTATATCTGAATGCTAGTTTTTAAAGACAATGAAATCTATTCTTCTCACATGAACCATCTTGCATCTAGGAGAGTTCAGAATCCTGTCTTCATGCATAAATCTCCCATATGCAACAAATGTGGAAGATTAGGTCACATTACTTTTGACTGCTCTTGGAATAACTGGAGAGCACCAATGTGGGGTGCTACTCATCCTGTTGGACCCAAGAATCCTTGGGGTCCAAGATTGTTCAAATAACATTTTGGCTGCAGGTGTGCTCCTGAAGATAAAATAAAAATGGGGCTCAATAAATTCAGGGCACAAAGGTTAGTCAAACTCCACCTTTCATTTTTGTTAATTTTGTCTGAATAATACTCTCTATGGAATGCTGCATGATTGATTAGAACAAACCTGATGATTGATGCTGTCTTTTTAAGAGTAATACATATTGAGAATGTGATTCATGCAAATTCCATGTGAGACCTTTAGCTAGTCATTCTGTTAATAAGTAGATGCATACATCTGCATGACTTCTTGGTATATCAAATGGATACAGTTGCACATTGCATTACCAAGTCTGTGCATAGTTAGACGTGTCCGCATATAACATCAGTGCATGCTTAGCTAGTATGATTACAATGTCGGTGCAAGTATTGCTGCTGAACGCATGCAAGTCGGTGCACTTATTAGCCGCATGCATATAAGCTCGGTGCATCCCTTGCCTCGAGCCAGATGAGGTCGATGCAGTCTTGTGTGTCATGACATATATGGGTCTTTGCAAGTTTATGTAGAACGCATACAATGTTGGGAGAAGGGCAGATGTTCTCTGTCTGGAAACCCACGCTATGTGTAGAGGCTAGACCTCCGTCAAGTACCAAAAGTCAAAGCAGTGCATGTAGTTTAAATAAGAAATTTGCATCTAGTTGATACATATCTGTGTACTTTAAGAAAATCAAGTAGTTGTTGTTTAATATCTCTGCACGTTCTAAGGGGGAGCTAAGCTGATCAGAGTTCGTATGCATAATGGTTTGGAGTTGAGATGTCTGATGCTCATTGCTACATTGCTGATTGAATATTGAGTTAGGTCTGGCTTTCGTTAAGTGAAATGGAATTGGATGCTAGTTGAGTCTGCATAATGGAAGTTGTCTGAAATTTGAGAGTTGTGGATTCTTATTTGGAGCTACTGGTTAAGTGTCAGAATTTTAAGAGTTGTTCCGTGGCTGCATGCAAAATTGCTAGTTGTCTTAATCTTTACTCTTATGTGGCCTCCTTTCTCATCTCACTGCTCATCTATTCCAAAACTCTCATCTACTCCACAATAATTCATTTACTGTGTAAGTCAGGGGGAGTAAATTCAGAAATCTGTCAACTTTGTTAATATTCAACAATTAACTACTAAGATTACTCTGAACTAAGAACAAAATTGCTAATCTTAACTGAAGTGTGATCTTCTGTGTATGAAGATTAAATCCTATCTGAAGAATTCTCACAATTAACCTTAACGACTCATCAATGGTCTTAAAACAGTTCAAATTGAAATTGTTCAGTAGGGTGTCAAGAATCTGAAAGTTTTTAGTAATGAGTCAATCTGATAGAATATTTGATGTTTATATGGTCCTTAAGCCAAGTTTTTTAGAAAATTCTGATTAAAAGACCAGAGAATATGCCATTAAATAAAAATTGATTGTGGCAGAGCAATGGCATATTATTTGAGAAACTGACCATCTGTTTCAAAGAAATTCAGAGGTCAAGTCATGATAATGAATGCTATCTCTGTTCAAAAATTATGAAACATAAAGGTAAACTGCACTGAGTAACCAGGGACTCTGGTGTTTGATCAACATGTTTCCTTGAGTAAAAAGGTGCAGTTATACTGAAATGTTCAATCAAATTTTACAAAAGATCAATAAAAATTCGGTTGCTCTCAGGTCTCTTAGTAATCTAAAATTGTCTTAAGTTCTATATAAAATGAAGTTTTCAAGCAGTATTGGCTAATGAAAAGGACTAGTAAGATTAATGATTTCTCTATCTGGGCTGTTTCCGTGATAAAGCTGGTTAAGTTTCATTGACTTCGTTTCATAGGAATGTTGTGAGAAGGTTCATAGTATAGGATATAATCCCATATACCGTATATCGCATAAAGGTGTAGAGAGGCATTTTCTATTAGGCAAAGGGTATTCTGGGTATTAAATGTCGAATTTGGTAAAGTCGGCAGTATTTCATGTTATATTCTCAACCCTACTTATCATTTGTCATTCATACCCTTCTCGTTCAAGCCGAAACCCTTTCCCGCACTCGCGACTCCCTCGCTCGTGCCCTCACCGCAAGTCTCGCCTCTTCATCTCCTTCTTCCACATTTCCTCTCCTTGTGCCTCCATCATCCGCTCTTCCTTCTTCACTGCATCCACCATGTCCTCTCCATCCGCCACGGGTAAGGGGAAGAAGGACACGGAAGAGCAGCAGCCTTCGTCTCCTCAACCCACGAAGACCGATGTGACTCAACGCTATGAGCGCAGATCAAAGGAGTCACATGCAAAGAGAGCAACTTCTGAATCGGTTCAGAAGAAGTCTGTCAAAGGGAAGAGGAAGGAAATGGAAGTACAGCATGAGGATCCTTCGAAGGAGCAGCAGCCAGCTGATATGCCCAGAGAGGTCTCTCAACAGAAGAAAGAAAAAGGGAAAGAAAAGGCAGAAGGAACTTCCTCAAAGTGGCGCAAGACGGTTGCTTCAGAAGCTGCTAAGTTTGAATCTGAAGAGAAAGTGGTTCCTGCCAAGTCTTCTACGCAGGTTGAGATGATATTGGAAGCATGAAAGATTATGCTTCCCCGGTATGTTGATTTTGCCGACCAACCTATGATTTTCGCATTTCCTGAATTGTTGGAGATATTTGAGTTTCAGAAATGGAAGAAATTCTTGAGTAAGCATAGGACGTACTATCCTAGACTGGTTGCTGAATTTTACTGCAATCTGAGATGTGATTCTGAAATGTCAAAAGTCAGTCTGTAGTTAAAGGGATCAAGATTGATTTATCCAGGCACTTTCTACATAAGATCTTTCGAATTCCAGAAGGAGGGGAAGTAGAAGGTGCTTTTGATGTAAACTTGCATGATGCCTACTCCCTCATTACAGAGTTGCCTAGAGATCCCAGAGACCCAAAGAAACAAACATATCTAGCTCAGTTCAATGCATATAAATTTACCCCTCTAAGAGATTGTTACATCATATCCATACCACTATGATAACTCCACAAGTTGGAGGTAGAGAGAGAGTGACCGAGTCACAGAGATTTATTCTCTATTGCTTACTCAAAGGTATCAAGATTTACCTACCAGCCATAATGATCCAGATAATGAGCACTTTCAAGGAGTCAAAAAGAAATCTACCTTATGCAGCTCATTTGACCGTAATTTTCAGAAAAATGGCTATTCCACTAGAAGAGGAGTCTTCAAAAGAAATTCTCAAAGTAAATATTTATAACATGGATTTCATTGAGAAATACTTGAGGTTTAAGTCATCCAAAGTCAGTAAGATGAAAGATACAGTTGACAAGAAAATTTCAGGAGCTGCATTAGATATTGTGGAACAGTCTCAACCATCTCCTATCAGAGAACACATTGAACAGCCTCAGGTCAGTCAAGGGAAAGATCAAGGAGAAATAGAGGAACACCATATTATGAATCTGCAGTTGGAGTAGGAGGTCTATGAACTGAACTTGCCTGAAGAACAAGTTTCAAAACAGCTAGATCAACACATTGATCAAATTTTTGATAAGTTTGGACTGCAACAATCAGATCAAATAGCTGAACAACATCATGAAGAAGAGATTCAAGAAGAGTCTCCCAAAGAGTCAGCTGAAGATCAACCAAGAGAAGCGGCTGAACAAGAGGTATATTCACAAGGTGTAGAAGAAATTGAATCAGATGAAGAATTACTAGATGAAATGGTTACACAGATTATGAAAGAAGCGGCTGACAAAGTCTATGAAGAAATTGCAGAGTCAGTTGTTAATGAACAGGAGGGTGAACAACCTAGAGAGGAAGAAGTTTAGGATGAAGAAGCTCCATAGGAAACTCCAGGGGCTACTGAGGAGGATACACAGGAGTATGTCATGGGACCAAGTCCTTTATTTCAATTGTATCCAAGAATATCTCTTGCCCCTGCTCCCTCATATGGACCCCATCTGGGAGAAATGGTTGGTCTTGGTATACCACCCCCACCATTACCTGAAGAGCAACTTGCCTATCACACTGAATTTCCAGATTCAAGTGCTTCTTCATTCACTTCACCAGAATCTAGTGATAAGCCCAACATTAAAGAAATGCTGACAAATTTGACAAGTATAGTGATGAATCAGAATGAAGTGATGAATGCTCAGTTCCTTTTCACAAACTTTCACCTGAACAGAGTAAATGCCAAAATGCAACATCTGAAAAATATTGTGAAAACTCAATGGATTCAGTTTATGTCTGATAAACAAAGAACTGATGCAGCAATTCGAGAGATTTTGGAATCTCTTATGGGAGTCAGTAATAGAGTTGGTGAAATGGTGAGCAAAATGCAAGATACCCAAGTTTTATCATTCAGCAAGCTTGCTCAAATTCTTGACCACACCTTTGATCTCAAGATATAATTTGAAATGATAAAGTCTACAATGAACAAAATTGCAGCAAGTCAGCCTGAGATCATTAATATGTTTAAAGCTCTTCAGTCATAATTACAGAACTTCTCAGAGAATATCAGACAGGTTATCACAAAACAAGATTCCAACTCCTCCCTAGTGGACAGATTGGGGAGCACGGTGCATCACAGGTTAGATGAGTTGTCAAACTCCATCAGAGATTTTCAGGCCTCTGTGATGAACAGACTTTCAGCCCCTGGCTCAAGCTCTGCACCATATCCAAGAGACCGGGGAAGTTACAGAGGTTACTGATTTCCAAGAGTTCCCCATTCTTTTTGATAATGACAAAGGGGGAGAATTGTGGTGGAGTGGACAGTTAGTCTGTGTATGAAAGCTTACAGCTCACTGATGGACAGTTTTCAATTTTCTGATGGACAATTTTCATTTTTCTGATGTAAAAAATGCTGAATGAGATACTTCACTCAAACACTAGTCTGTATTCTCTTACTATACACAGAAATGTAATTTCTACATAGTGCATATTTGTATTGAATGCATGTTTCATGTTGAATGTTATCTTTGTTATGCATGTTAGCAAATAAATTCTCTGTTAGTTTCAATCATACATGAATTATAGTTGTCATCATCAAAAAGGGGGAGATTGTTGGAACCCTGATTTTGATGATGACAATCTATGAGTCATGTGAGACTGGATTGCATGAATATGTTTGCATTTGACCATTGCATATAGGATGTATGTCTGTGCATAGTTGCGTCATTCAGCATATAAGGTCTGTGTACCTTGCGTTTGTTGCATACAAAGTCCATGCATATGTTGATAAACTCAGTGCAGTGTTACCTCAAGCATAAAAGAAGTCAGTGCATACTTCGCATTGGGTAAGACACGTCTGTGCACAGTCTGGTTGTGCATTCAAGGTCAGTGCACACTTAAAGACAACATGCATTGAAAGTCGGTGCATGTTTTAGTCTCTCGTATATAGAAGGTCGGTGCACCTTTTGGTTAGGTCTGTGCATACCACGTTATTTGGCAGATAACGTTGGTATATGTCTAAGTCTTTTGCATATTCAGGGTCGGTGCATTGCATTCATAGTCGGTGCATGGTCTCCTTTCTTTCATGCTAAGTCGATGTACATGAGACTTCGGGACGGTGTATCCTTCGCTTATGCATCGGTGCATCTTTTCTCCATGCATTCAAAAGGTGGTGCATACCACTGTTCCTATACATATAAAGGTCTGAGCATATTTTGTCTAAGGCACATACCATAGTCGATGCACGTTCTACGTCTTTCATATGAGAGTCTGTGCATATCCTGCATTGCATATAGTCAAGGTTTGTGCAAGTCTTCGCACATGCTAACTGAGGTCTGTGTGTAATGCCCTGGATCCTTGGTAGGTCTTGCTGGATCTTCATTGGATCTTTTGGATTGGTTTCGGTGAGTTTCGGTTTGCTTTTGTGGCTTCCGAGTTGAGCTTTACGAGCCGTGTGGATTTTTCTCTCGTACTAGTTACGGAACCCTACGGTGAGTTTGTTTGTTAGTTCATCAACACGCGGATGCTACAGCGACGATGTACTTTTCGAGCCGGTCGTTTCGACTATTTTTGCGTATTTTTCTGAATTTGTGCATTTTCGGCGCATTTTCGGAATATTCGGAAATTAGGAAAATTTCCTAATTTCTTTTCTTTTTCTTTTCCTTTCCTCTTTCTCTCTCCTCATTCGCACGGTCACCTCTCTCTCTCACGTTCTCTCTCTTTCTCCCACCTTCTTGCCTCCGGCTGCAGACGGAGGGGTCCGTTGGTGAGGTGGCGACGTCGGGAAGCTGTCGAGGTGCGTGATGGAGCAAGGATCGGAATGGTTTTGGCGCGATCCCGAACGGTGGATTCAAAGCCGATGTTCGAGCTCGCGGCGTGGTTTTCGGCACGGTTTAGTCCCTTCGGGGCACGGTTTCTTCGGTGGAGGTAGGGTGATGGTTCCTCACTTCCTCCTGCTCGTTTTCCCTGTCCTTGCACTTTGTTTGGCCCGGAAACGGCCGAGTTTGGGCTTGGTTTGCCTAAACCGTGATTTTTGGGTTTTGTAGGGTTCGCCAGAAAACGGCAACCATTTGTAGCTCGGTTAGTGTTGAACTGACCGTTGGGATGTTAGGATCCCATCCATGCTAGTTTCGTGTCGATCGGTGGTCAATCGAGGCCGGTAGGAGCCCGGGAACCTCGTTGACCCATTTAGGGTGGATTCGTTGGAATCGCCCCGATCTTGTGTTTCTGTGCTTGCATGTGGGCTTTTTAGCCTTCTTATGTTGTTTTTCATCGTCGAGGGTTGTTCCCCCTGCGCTTCGGCGTGAATGGGGCGTGGAACGGGCCGATTTGGCCAACCCTCCGTTTTCCCGCCGTAACTGGTGTGGCAGTCGTTCCAGGGACCGTTACATGCCCTGACGGCCCCACGACTGACCGTTACAGCGTCTGGGTTGATTCAAGTTCGTCGGGGTTTTGAGAGTGTGACGGCCCAGGGGTGGCGCGTCACATCTCTCTGACGCATCCCGTGAGACGCGTTACTCCTATTTTATCGTTTTATGTTTGGGTTAAGTCGGTTCCTCTGACGCGCTTGCCCCTATGCGTCAGGTGAGTGTAACGCGCCTGCCCCAGGCCGTTACATTCTGGTTGACTGACGTTGACCTTTTGAGGCGGTTCCCCTGGCGCGCCTGCCCTAGCGCGTTAGGTGTGCGTAACGCGCCTGTCCTAGGCCGTTACGTTCTGTTTGACCGTGTTTGACCGAGTGAGTCGGTTCGCCTAACGGCCGTGCTCCCGTGTGTTAGGTGTGTGTAACGCGCCTGCCCCAGGCCGTTACATGCTATTTTGGCTGAGTTGGGGCGGTTGCGTCGTTGTCTCTAACGGCCTTGACCCCGCGCGTTAGGTGGCTGTAACGCGTTCGGTCTAGCACGTTACATGCTCCAAGTGTGTTTTGAGTTTGAGGGTTGTTGGCCCTGACGGCCCCGGTCGGGTGCGTCAGGTCTACGTAACGCGCCCGGTGCTGGCCGTTACGTGCCTTTGTGTTTTTGTAGTTGGTTAGGGTGGTGTGTGTGACGGCTTCTCCCCCGACCGTCACGTTGGATGTAATGGTCTAGGCTTAGACCGTCAGTTTCATGTAGGGGTCTAAGGGTGGTGCGTTACATGCCTTGTGCTTCGATTTCTGTTCTTTTGGATTCTGCTTGTCTTGGCTTGGCCTTGTGGTCTGCCCGTTGTCCCGTGGATGTCTCCGGACGTCCTATGAGGGCTAGGACTACGTTGTAAGGTAGCCAGGAGTCTTCTTGCTTGTCGTAGGATTCTCTATCCTACTCTTGTGTGTGTCTTTGGTTGGGTTCCGGTCAACCCGGGGTGACCCAACGGTTGACGGACGACCTTGCGTGTGGGTGTCTTGGCGGTTTTGTCCAGCCCGAGACACTAGTTCTGGATGCCTCGAGGTGCTGTGTTACCTTGGGTTGCGTGTCCAGACTTGTGTTGAGGGTCTTCGGCGTTCCCTCAGTTCTCCGTGAGTCATTTTCTGCGAAGTGTTATTTCTTGTGGCTTAGGATTAGACCGATTGGCGGCTTGTTCCGCTGTTTGTGACGATCTTACCTTTGAGTCGTTCGACTCGGGATCGTTACGTGGTAGGTCTAGTTGCCTGGTCCTGAGTCGGTTGGCAGTGGTTGTACTGCCAGTGGTGCTTCGTAGTACGTGTGACAGGGCTTCCGTAGACTGTCTGTACTCTAGCACTTGTGTTTTGGAGTCCGTGCCTTGTGAACCTCCACTAGTCGTAGCCTGTGACGTAGGCTTTTTAGTACGTCACCGACCGGGAGTGGTGGACGGGCGGTTTCCCGTTACACGGTTTTTAAGCTAGTTCCGTGGGCCCCGGCCAACGGTAGCGTCCTACCGAGAGGAATACTAGCTAGAGGCCTGGCCTAGGTAGTGGTCAGTGTGTGCACACGTGGTCAGGGACTGAGGACTTGCGTCGACGGGCGTAACCCTGACTAGTCACTCGCACGTGTAGATGTGGAAAATATGTAGCATAGTGTCACAAGTCACATAGGCAAGCATATGTGCATAACTGATAACATAATGTGCATATCAAGTGAACATCATGAACATGTGACTATGTAAACATGGTAGCATGATCATACAACAAGACAAAAGCGATAAAAGATATAAAAGAATGCCGTGATCGCCACCAAGGAATGACAACGCCAAAAGAATATAAAATACTAAGTGCGTTGTGTACCTTGGAAAAAGAGGATGATCACGCTCAATATCAGATTGCGGGGACTATGTGGATTACCTCTCCTTGCCTTCTAGCCGGCTAGAAGGTAAGGGCCTCACTTTCCATGCTTTCCTGCGAAACAAACACAAAACAAGAGGCAAAACCCATTAGAAAATGCTAAGTGTAGAAATCTGCCCAAGTGCATAAAGTAGCATGAAAGATTGAGGGCAAACTTACCGGGGGAGGGTTTTTAACCCCTATGGAAGGGTGCAAACAATAGGTGTGTATATTGTGATGAGATTAACATGAAGAAATTGATTTAATATGCCATGATGAACATAGATAAACAAGATGCAAAAGTGCATGCCACAAGAAAAACTGTGCAAACAGTGTAAAGTGGGTGCAAAGACTGATGCAAACAGTAGGGCAAACGATGTCCAAATGAAAAGAAATTTGAGATGACAGAAGACTTGAGTGTTGTAAAGAAGTAGGAACAAGAATCACTCAAAAAGGAGGTCAGGACAGAAAGTTATGACACCGGAGATTTTGGAAAAATATGGACTGTGCAGAAAATTCAGAACAGTGCACAAAATGGACTCAAAGAATGATGAATATCTCACAAGATAGAACACCAAAAGAGGAAAGAGTGGATGCTATGGAAAGGTGGGAGTGTTGTGGTGAAACTAGGGTAGAAAGGAGAGTTTAAAACGGGGAAGAGACCAGTGAAAAACGGGGTGGAAAACACAAGAAAATAGAGCGGTGCAGAACATGGGAGGAAAATGACTAAGTATAAAAACGGAATGATCAAGCAAAACTCATGGACAAAATATGCATGAAGATGACAAGGTAATGAGCCCAAAACCAAGGAACACAAAGATTATACTTCCCTCTAGAGCCTGGAGTTGAAAGGGAGGATAAAGAGTGCCCCACGGCCTCGCACCGGCGACGCAAACATGCCCCCGTCGCAAGAAATCTGAGTTTCAGCAAAGTGCAGAACAGTGTGGTGAAACCTCAAAAGTAGGGGCTTGGAAGAGGGGGAAAAGATATGAGAAATAAGGCAAACATATAATGAAAACGAAGCTAATACTCCCCTCTTCAAGATGGAGTTGAGGGAGGACGAAAAGGATGAAGCATGACTCCGCACCGGCTTGATGAACAGGCCCCCGTCGCGAAGTTGTAGCAGAAAATCAGCAAACTGTGATGATTTGCCAAAAGTAGGGGCGAAGTTAGGAGGGCAAACGATGATGAAATCGAGCAAATAAGGAACCAAAACGAAGCTTATACTTCCCTCTTCAGGCTAGGGTCGAAGGAGGATGAAGAAAATTCGGCATGGCTTCGCCGTCGCCTTGAAAACACGCCCCCGTCGCACAGGAAATCTGGGCAGGTTTATATAGAAAAAGTGGTGAAACCCCCAACTTTCTCCCACGATTCCAGAAGATAGAGTCCACCAAATCTCGAGATCTCTGGATCATTCTCGAGATAATAGTCAAGATAAGGCGTAGGAACAAACATGACTCTTTTTGGTTGAAGATTGTGGAAGTTATGGCTCTTGGAAGAAGCCTCTGGAACCTAATCTGCAGGGTTTTTTGGTTGCACGAAAAGCAGAAAAACCTGATATTGCGGCCACGATTCCAGGAGATATAGCCCATCAAATTTTGATTTCTATGAACCAAAGTAAAGATAATACAAAGGGCTAGAAGTAGGAAAAAACGGGGATCAATTTGGATAAGTATTCTAGAAGTTATGGCCGCCGCAAGATAGCCACATCGCGCAGGTTCGTGGAGATAGAGTCCAGAGCAGGCTGGACTCTTATTGGATAAACGGTCGGACGACTGACCGTTAAGGGTTAAACGGTCGTCAACCGACCGTTTACAACAATGAACGGCCATTAACACGACCGTTTAAGGTAGACTTTGCGTGACTTTGGAAATTGGATTATATCTCCCAAACGGTGCAGAATTAGCAAAAGTGGTAGAAGACAAAATTATAGATAACTCAAAAATGAACAACTTTTATGAAGAAAGTAAGATGAGAAAATGATCGGAAGAGAGAGAAAGTGGGGCTAGAACAGAGAGAGAAAATACCGGGACATAGGTGAACAGTGCAGTCTGCCGAAAAAATGTAAATAACTTGAAATCGGTGCAGAACTGGCCAATGACGTAGAAGAAGGAATTGTAGGGATTTAAAAGATGAACAACTTTGGTGAAGGACACATTTTGAAAAGAGGAAAGGAAGGGGGTGAAAAAGGATAATTTTCAAGACTACGCAACGAAAGGGGGCTGAATGCTTGAGGGAAGCCGGCCTAAATGGGCCGTAAGGTGACTTTGAAGGCCGGAAGGTGACAAGATAGGCTCCAGGGCTCTATGAAATAATGATCTCCAAGGTTCAAAAGGAATGGAATAATGAAATGGGCTCGAAATCCATCCAAGAAAGGCTCCAAAATAATGGGTAATTCGGGGCATCAAAATGATGAATAAGAGAAATGACTCAACTTGCAGGCTAAAAACGGGTGTCAACAGATGCCCCTCCTTGATGTCCGCTTTGCAAGGGAGCAAGCGAAAGCGACGCGGAGGTGAAATGGAAAGGAGATGGAGCGAAAGTGACAGCGACGTGAAATGGAGATGAAGCGGAGATGAAGCGGAGAGAACTGATAAGCGGGCATCAAGGCAAAAGACACCCGTTTTAACCAACAAGCGACAGGAATTCTCCCGAAATCGCCGAACTAACCACCAGGACTGGATGACAAGAATGAGACATGTCTGGAGAACTAAACTAATAGGAAAAAAAGGAAGCACGACCAGGCTCATCGGGGACACAATCCACAGACAATGAGGGGGTCGGAAAGGAGCACAACGTAAAAAGCAAGAGAAATATAACTGAGATAAAATCCAGACATGAATCACACTGGCCAACCAGACCAAGCGAAAAGATCAGAGAAATCGTTCAAATTCAGAGTGGAATAAAGATCTCTTATCCAAGAGACATGAAGTGCAACTAACCATTATTGAGGAGAAACCTTGAATGGATCACGAGACGTTAATGCTCAAAATATGACATGATGCATGCTGGGCTAAAATAAAGAAATCATCAAAACGAATGCAAAGAAATCATAAAATAGAAAGTACTCGAGAATAGTATTGCTAGATTGGAACGATCAGGGTCAAGACACTATCCGCAACCACGGCGTGCGTGATAGAACCATCATTCCCTAATTTTCCCAACCTAACGGCCTATCCGATGATTAAACATGTCCACCTAGATCATCATCGTTTTTGTTAGAGGGGAACGTCAGATCCTGGAACACATGAATGACCAGCCGGTTCTCGAGATAATATAATAATATAGATACCATATAGTAATGCAACAATGAGTAGGGATAGAAGGCCATACCTGACTTACCTGTGCAGGCGAAATGGCGTTCTTTGGATTTTCATTTTCTATTTTTTATGGATTTTCATGTATAAGATAAATATGATAAGCAAGCAAGTGTAAACATAGAGAAAATAACATAACTATCAACTGAACGACAAACAACACGACATAACATAATAGTCAAATGAAATGGGAGACAATGCAACATAACATAACAAAGGCACACGAGCACATATGTAATGGTATGAACAAACAACATGCATGCATGAACACGGTGTGACAAGACAACAACGTGGTGGGACAACACACGGTTGGGACAAGAACATGACGGATGACCACACGGTTGGGACAAGAACATGGGACATAAAGGGGTGACTAACAACATGTGCAAGGCAACTAACAACACTTGGTGAAGGACAAAACAACATGTGTGTGACAACACGGTGGGACATAAACACGTGACAAGGACACGGCGGGACAAAAGACATAAACAAATAACCCAAGATCAGAATGAAGCAGAACCGCCAAGTTCATAATCGTGAGGCAAAGCCCTCTCATAAAGATATGATAATTGCAAACAATAGCTGAGAAGAACAAGAGCTTGGGAACAGATCGAGAGATAAGATTGAAGGAGAGAACAGATCAAAGATGTGGACAGGAGGTAGAGCCCAAAGATATAGCAAGGAATGCTTGAGTACTTGCAACCTGCACACTTAGCAAACAGACTACGTATCTGTCCTTAAAACAAATGCAAATGTATGAAAAAGACACATTTTTTTGAATTTTTGTAATCTTTTTTATTTTTTTTGAAATTTTCAATAGTATTTCATTTTTTGGATTTTTTGAAATATTTGATTTTTTAGGTTTTTGAAATATTTGATTTTTTTTAAAATTTTGAAGTCTTTGATTTTTTTGGATTTTTGACAATATTTAAATTTTTAGATTTTTTTAAAATATTTGATTTTTTTTAGACTTTTGGTAATATTTAATTTTTTTTAGATTTTGACATAGCAATCCGCAGCACCTAAAGACGGGCTCAAACTTCTAGCCAAGGATCGACGTTCCTACCCCTTTCACTAAAGGCTTCCCTTAAACAGGGTGTGCATGTGAGGGTGGCTTACCACAACCAACTGCTTCTAAAGAACGATGCCCCTACTAAGGCCATACCAGGGATACAACCCAGCCTAAGAGAGAGAAGCAGAAGATAAATTGGAGACAAGCTTCGTGCAGGATGGGAGATATCAAGGCTCGAATTCCTTCCAGGGCACTACCCCTCAAAGAGATAACCTGTTGCGCCGGGGCTTTGTGTCTTTGATTTTTAGACCCATATTTATTAGGCACGCATGCGACCGGGCTCATGACGTCCCGCGGGGAACTGTACTGCCACTCTTGCCATGCCTTTGATTCATAATTTTGCATTGATTCATTTTCTCATTTTGGTAGCCCTTATTGGCCAGATATAGTATGAAAGCTCACTTTTGAGGGTCAAGACTGCCCCTATTTGAGACCTCTCTCATATTGGGGAGTGTCTAGGTTGGTCATCTTATCCATCCATCTCTTGCCCATGCACTTGGCCGAGCAGAGAAAAGAAAAGACCTTTGTGCATACCCAAAGTATGGCCAAAGCAGCAACAGTGCGCCTCAGAGAGATCGGCTATGGCTTGCCGTGTAGTGTGTGAAAAAATTCATACTCAAAGGTCACCCTCAACAATCGGGGAAAGAAACTAGACTCCCAGCTCGGTGCTATCACCAGCCTAAGGATGCTGCAGAAGCTAACTTTTTTATTTGACACAAAGTTAAGATCTAATTAAACAAAGACTCCTAAAGCCACTCAATCATGTTAAGGAACCAACATTATAAGCGCGTGCAGAAATAACACAGTAATGGCAATGATAACATGCTTCGGCACAAAATCAAAGATACCTTTGCAAATCCATAGTGTGGAAATCGGCCTCCTGAAGCGATCTCGATCATCAAGGTCTGAGGAGCGCGAGTAGCTTTGCATTCCTTGATTGCCAGGATAAAGGATGAAAGGAGAGCAAAGGATTGGATTCCTCGACATAGAGGAGTAGCAGACATCATACAGGATGAAGAAAGGATAAAAAGGGAGAGAGACGAGGGCTAGAACTCCCTTGTTAAGGCACTAAGGCCCTGATAACAAAGAACCCGATATAGAATAAACATGGATTAACTGAGATCAAGGCGGGCTAAAGCCTCGAAAACAACAAGAAAAAGGGTGAGAACCCCGAAAGGGTGGAGAGGAGTAAGTAGAAAGAGGAGAATAAGAATCATCCAACATGGTCAGAGAGGGAGAGTAACGATCACCCGCCAGAGGCGAGGAAGAAGAAGCATAAACACCCGACAAGGTCGGGAAAGAGAAGTGATAGACACCCGACAAGGTCGGGGAAGAATCGGAAGTAGCACCCAGAAGTCCCGGGGAAGAATCAGAGGGGACACCCGGAAGTCCCGGGGAAGAATCGGATGATGTCCCGAGATCGGGATGAAGGGATGGCATAGGCCGGGGCCTAAAATCATGAGAAAATGGAGAATCCGGAGGTTCCGGATGAGGGGAGAAAGAAGAATGGGGGTTTGCGGACCCGAAAAGAGAAGAGAAAATTATGGAAACTGGATTAGAGGAAGGGAGGTACACCACCCAAGGGTGGGAGCTGAGTAGAAGAAATGATGAATGGAAGAAAGGAGAAGAAGAAGTAGTGGCCCCTTGAGTGCACAACATGCGGCCTTTGTACTTGTGCCGCCGCCTCTTCTTGGTAGAAATCTCCTTGAAATGAATCCGTCTGACACGGACTCGGGCCTTCGGCTTCTTAATCTACAATGTTTTCTCAAATAGCGGGCACATCTGGCGGACGACCTAGCCCGACTGTGAATATGTAGCTTCATCGGGGCGGTTGCCCCTAGACTCACGGTGCTAACATGCTGTGGACATTCTTGAGCAACTGACTCCTCAGGATGATGAGTATCATGGAACCATGGAGTCTTATCTCTTGGCACTAGAACATGGAGATTCGGCAACTCTACTCGGCAACTGGGCACGAAGCATAACTCCCTTACCAGAAAAGAAGGACAGAACTGAGGGGGAGTAATGTGCGGCGTTGACGTGGCCGACATACCAATAAACCGAGGGAGATTGCATAACAGATGCAGAATGTCCTTAGAGAATGTAGAAAACACGGCCAACTGCCCCTTGCATATAGAATTCATCAGGCTCTTGGCGGCCGCATGAGTGAGCACCATCTGGGTAGAGAACCCCTCTTGGCCAGTGAACTGAATAGCCATGGAGCGAGGAGAAATAACAACATCGATAGTGAATCCTCCGGTGAGCAGTGAGATTGCCACGGCCTTGCTTGTGAAGAAACTGGCACTAGTGCAAGGGAACTCTTCTTTGCAAACATTTCTGAAAATGCAGGCTCTTTATCCCCAAAATAGCCAGGGACTAGGACCCGGATTGGCATGCGGCAAATGACATCTTGAATCTTGAAAAGCATAATCGAAACCTGGCTCGGCTCATTATCTCCCTGGGGACCAGACCCAAGGGGCACCAAAGATAACGCACACCCGCTCCGTGGGGTGGAAGGGGATGGAGAAGTGGAGGTAATAGGCTTGGAAGGTGTGGGTAAAGGCTCGGAAGGCGTAAGTTGGGGTAAAGGCAAAGGTGGAGGCGTAGGAGGGGGTAAAGGCGAAGGTGGAGGTGTAGGTATAGCTTGCTCAGGCTCGGGCAACAATGGCGAAGGGGATGGCAAAAGCGGTGGAGATGGTGGAAGTGATGGAATAGGGGTCGCTAGGAGAGGAGGTAGTGAGGGCGGTGGTGATGGCTGTAGGGGTAGTGGAGATGATGGAGAGGGCGATGCGGGCAATGGAGGTAGTGGAGGTGGTGGAAATGGAGAGGGTGAGGAAGGAGATGAAGGGGAAATGGAAGGTTGTGGGACCCAACGTTGGCGTATTGATACGACATGTCGAGCGGCGTTGGGGGTAGGAGTAGTGGCGGTGGAAGTGGAGGCACCAGCCTGAGGAAGAGATTGGGTAGGCAGAGGTTGCGGAGATGGGGTAGGAGATGGCGAAGGTGATGAGGTAGGTGGAGATGGAGGTGGTAACGGGGTAGGCGATGGCATAGGCAGGGAAGTGGATAAGGGGGTAGATAACGGAGCGGGCGCTATGGTAAACGCAAAATCACAGGGGTGCCCCTGGCCTTGAGATGGAGACGGCTGCTTAGGCGACGCTTCCTGTTGTTGCTGCTTACTGCGGAGATATAGAATGACCTCATGAATAGCAGTCCAATCAATCCTCTTCTTCGCTTCTAGATCATAAAGATAATCCTGGAACTCGGGGCAATCCTCAACTAAATGCCCCTGCTGGCGGTGAAATTCACAGAACTGAAGTATATTCCCAACCGCTGGTCGACAAGGCACAACCGGAGGGAGCGACAACGCGTGAGTGGCCATTAAAGCCCTGAAAATGTCGGTAAAACACTCTGGCAATGGAGAGCGAGGAGGAGCCTGCTTCGGGCTAGGGGGATGCCGAGGGATATGGGAAGGTGATAGAGAAGGTTGCAGGGATGGAAGCAGAGGTTGCGTAGGCAATGGCGCATGGCTAAGGGAAGGATTTGGTGAAGGCATATGCGGAGCAGGATGATGGGGTATATAGACGGCATCCACCTGCTCGGGGTGTGGTGTTTCCTTGACCGGAGGTGGGGGTTCATGCGGGTATGAAGAGGCAGAAGGCTGACTCATGGAGGGTTGATATGTGGAGGTATATGGCTATGTGGAGGTATATGGGTGTGGGGGAGCGGAAGGCTGACTCATGGAAGGATATGTGGTGGAGGGCTGACTCAGGGAAGGTGATGGATAGGAGGCGTATGTGGGCGTAGAAGGTGGAGAGGACTCGGGGTCAAGGGAACCTAAAAGTTGTTGGTGGATGAAGTGGGCTCGGGTATAAAGCTGTTGCCAGGCGGTCATGTCATTCAAGGCTAAGGTGAACCGATACTCGGGCGTTGCATTAGAAATGATCATTTTGATTTGCTCTCCCTCCGGAATATGCCCCGGGACTTGCGCAGCTAGGCGACGCCAGCGGTCGGCGAAGGTAGAGAACTCCTCGTCAGGCTTCATCTTCTCATGGGCCAGATCAACTATAGAATACTTGGGCCCAACCTGGTCTTGATACTGCTGAACAAATTTCTGTTGAACGGCTTGAAAATTCACCACTTGGTCTTGCGGCAATGTAAAGAACCAATCCCGAGCCGAGCCCTCTAGAGATAGACCAAACAAATAAGCCATCAAGCGTTGGTCATGTCGGAATTGGGCCGACTCACAAAGAAACTCCTTCAAGTGCACATAAGGGTCACCGGCTCCACCATAGCAGCGATAAGTAGGAATTTGTGAACGCGGTGGAAGTTGAAGACCTTGGAATGCGAATGGGACACTCAAAGAAGTTTGGGGATCAATTCGGTGCTGAAGTTCATCAAGCCTGCGCTGAGTTTGAGCAATCATCTCCTCGATGGGGAGAGACTGAGAAGGATGCAAGCTAGCCTGAGCAAGAGAGTGTGAATTTGGACCAGCATTATGGTATTGGGCTGGATAAAGGGATCTGGATTGAGAAGAGGGGAAGTCCATTCCAGGAGTGGCATGATACATGGGCCTAGAAAAATCATGAACATGAGAATAAGGACCGATTGGGCCAGCAGCAACATGGGGCCCATTAAGAGAATAAGAGGGCCCGTTAAAGGAAGGGGCCCCACTAAGAGTAGAAGAGGGAGGCCCGTTATCAGAATAAGGCCCATTAAGATTAGCAATGAACTTTTGGGCCTGGACTGGGGCCGTTTGGCAGGCGACAAATGATACGTGGGTCACATGATTTGCTTGCAGGTCGGAAGGGCCACGAGGAGATGGGCCCGCGTGGGAAGAGGAATCTACACGGGAATAAGAAGATAGGGAAGAAGAAGGGTAATATACAGGAGAAAAATGGCGCTCCATGAGGGCAAATGGATACTTTATACAGGAAAATCAGGGAAATACAATGAGGGAAGTAAGGGCTCAAAGGAGGGGGACTGACTCAATAATGCAAAGAAAAAGAAAAGAAATAGAAAAAGAAACCTAGGACAATGAGGCTAGACAAATGGACATACAAAATGGACTACCCTAAATGGGCCTAACAATAAAACCTATATGGATGATGGGGGATGCAACACAAAATAACACAAGTGGGCTTGGACAAGCCCACACAACACAAACAATATGAAGGATTTCACCCAAGTCAAACAAGTTAATATGATGGGAATTATTTTATTGTCAAAGTTTTGAGTGGGCCTTTAAATATTTTCAAATTAAGATTAATTCCCTCAAGATAGGTATCCTATAGAGAATAAGGTCCAAACTTTAGGTTGACTAGGGTTAACTCCTTCACAACGTATGTAAATGCAAGCCTATGGGGTGGAAAGGTACAACCGGCCCGGCGTCCGTGTGGGAATCCACGGCTCGCGGGGACTTATGGAGGTCCCGGATAAGATCACCTAGTCGAGCCCAAGGAATATGGGAGCGAGAGGATCACTTACCGAGAGGGAATGCAACTACAATATGGCAATATGCATGACCCTATGTGCACCGGAGTGCATGCAATTTCTAGCCTAAATCTAACAAATCAAGATATAATGAACATATGTGAACATAACAATATGGATGCAAACAAAGTGAACAATATGAGCATGAAACGCTATCTAAACATGGACATACACACCAAAATCGCAGCAAAGCATGAGACAAGTGATGGGCACTAGATGTCCCACCGTGATCGCCAAAAAAGGGTGTAGATGTGGAAAATATGTAGCGTGGTGTCACAAGTCACATAGGCAAGCATATGTGCATAAGTGATAACATAATGTGCATATCAAGTGAACATCATGAACATGTGACTATGTAAACATGGTAGCATGATCATACAACAAGATAAAAGCGATAAAAGATGTAAAAGAATGCCGTGATCGCCACCAAGGAATGACAACGCCAAAAGAATATAAAATACTAAGTGCGTTGTGTACCTTGGAAAAAGAGGATGATCGCGCTCAATATCAAGATGCGGGGACTATGTGGATTACCTCTCCTTGCCTTCTAGCCGGCTAGAAGGTAAGGGCCTCACTTTCTTGCGAAACAAACACAAAACAAGAGGCAAAACCCATTAGAAAATGGTAAGTGTAGAAATCTGCCCAAGTGCATAAAGTAGCATGAAAGATTGAGGGCAAACTTACCGGGGGAGGGTTTTTAACCCCTATGGAAGGGTGCAAACAATAGGTGTGTATATTGTGATGAGATTAACATGAAGAAATTGATTTAATATGCCATGATGAACATAGATAAACAAGATGCAAAAGTGCATGCCACAAGAAAAACTGTGCAAACAATGTAAAGTGGGTGCAAAGACTGATGCAAACAGTTGGGCAAACGATGTCCAAATGAAAAGAAATTTGAGATGACAGAAGACTTGAGTGTTTTAAAGAAGTAGGAACAACAATCACTCAAAAAGGAGGTCGGGATAGAAAGTTATGACACCGGAGATTTTGGAAAAATGCGGACTGTGCAGAAAATTTAGAACAGTGCACAAAATGGACTCAAAGAATGATGAATATCTCACAAGATAGAACACCAAAAGAGGAAAGAGTGGATGCTATGGAAAGGTGTGAGTGTTGTGGTGAAACTAGGGTAGAAAGGAGAGTTTAAAACGGGTAAGAGACCAGTGAAAAACGGGGTGGAAAACACAAGAAAATAGAGCGGTGCAGAACATGGGAGGAAAATGACTAAGTATAAAAACGGAATGATCAAGCAAAACTCATGGACAAAATATGCATGAAGATGACAAGGTAATGAGCCCAAAACCAAGGAACACAAAGATTATACTTTCCTCTAGAGCCTGGAGTTGAAAGGGAGGATAAAGAGTGCCCCACGGCCTCGCACCGGCGACGCAAACATGCCCCCGTCGCAAGAAATCTGAGTTTCAGCAAAGTGCAGAACAGTATGGTGAAACCTCAAAAGTAGGGGCTTAGAAGAGGGGGAAAAGATATGAGAAATAAGACAAATATATAATGAAAACGAAGCTAATACTCCCCTCTTCAAGATGGAGTTGAGGGAGGACGAAAAGGATGAAGCATGACTCCGCACCGGCTTGATGAACAGGCCCCCGTCGCGAAGTTGTAGCAGAAAATCAGCAAACTGTGATGATTTGCCAAAAGTAGGGGCGAAGTTAGGAGGGAAAACGATGATGAAATCGAGCAAATAAGGAACCAAAACGAAGCTTATACTTCCCTCTTCAGGCTAGGGTCGAAGGAGGATGAAGAAAATTCGGCATAGCTTCGCCGTCGCCTTGAAAACACGCCCCCGTCGCACAGGAAATATGGGCAGGTTTATATAGAAAAAGTGGTGAAACCCCCAACTTTCTCCCACGATTCCAGAAGATAGAGTCCACCAAATCTCTAGATCTCTGGATCATTCTCGAGATAATAGTCAAGATAAGGCGTAGGAACAAACAGGACTCTTTTTGGTTGAAGATTGTGGAAGTTATGGCTCTTGGAAGAAGCCTCTGGAACCTAATCTGCAGGGTTTTTTGGTTGCACGAAAAGTAGAAAAACCTGATATTACGGCCACGATTCCAGGAGATATAGCCCATCAAATTTTGATTTCTATGAACCAAAGTAAAGATAATACAAAGGGCTAGAAGTAGGAAAAAACGGGGATCAATTTGGATAAGTATTCTAGAAGTTATGGCCGCCGCAAGATAGCCACATCGCGCAGGTTCGTAGAGATAGAGTCCACAGCAGGCTGGACTCTTATTGGATAAACGGTCGGGCGACTGACCATTAAGGGTTAAACGGTCGTCAACTGACCGTTTACAACAATGAACGGCCATTAACACGACCGTTTAACGTAGACTTTGCGTGACTTTGGAAATTGGATTATATCTCCCAATCGGTGCAAAATTAGCAAAAGTGGTAGAAGACAAAATTATAGATAACTCAAAAATGAACAACTTTTATGAAGAAAGTAAGATGAGAAAATGATCGAAAGAGAGAGAAAGTGGGGCTAGAACAGAGAGAGAAAATATCGGGACATAGGTGAATAGTGCAGTCTGCCGAAAAAATGTAAATATCTTGAAATCGGTGCAGAACTGGCCAACGACGTAGAAGAAGGAATTGTAGGGATTTAAAAGATGAACAACTTTGGTGAAGGACACATTTTGAAAAGAGGAAAGGAAGGGGGTGAAAAAGGATAATTTTGCAAGACTACGCAACGAAAGGGGGCTGAATGCTTGAGGGAAGCCGGCCTAAATGGGCCGTAAGGCGACTTTGAAGGCCGGAAGGTGACAAGATAGGCTCCAGGGCTCTATGAAATAGTGATCTCCAAGGTTCAAAAGGAATGGAATAATGAAATGGGCTCGAAATCCATCCAAGAAAGGTTCCAAAATAATGGGTAATTCTGGGCCAAAATGATGAATAAGAGAAATGACTCAACTTGTAGGCTAAAAACGGGTGTCAACAGTAGCGTGGTACTGCGGTCTTGTGTCCGTGAGGTGCCGTTTTTCCTTGGAACGTCGTTGTTGCTTGGACCTGGTTCTTGGTGTGTCTAGTCTCCTCCGTGCTGCACACGGTCTGGTAGACGTGACACTTGTGGCGCAGTGTAATACGTCAGTGGATGCATCTAGCTGTTCTTCTAGTGTGAGGGTACTCCTATCACTTGACCGGCGACTCTCGTGTTTCTCGGAGCCGGTGTTCTCTTTTCCGTGTCGGCTAGTCCTGGTCTTGCCCAAGATTTGCTTCCCTGGCTGTGTGGTCTGTTCTTGGCTGTGTCCAAGATGAGCCTGGGGTTGCGTACACGATGTTCCAATCGTGTAGGCCGTTATGGTTGTTTTATCCGTCCTTGCAGGTCTTCATTTTGGACCTGGTGTCAGGTCGACAAATCGGTAACTTCTGACTTTACTGGATCAGAGTCGCCCTTCTGTTGTTGCTTGGAGTAGTTTGGGGTGCCGAGGTTAGTTCGGCCGCCGCTTGTCTGGCGCGGGTTCTTCCCATTCCGTACTTGTTCCCTACTCCTACTTCCCGTCTGCTTACTACTGCCTGTAGCGTAGTTTTACAGCTTTGTAGTGTAGTTTCCTGCTTTACTACACCTGCTGTGTTTGTTGTTCCGTGTTACTGCGTGTTTTTCAGTGGGGATCCGCGTGACCCCTACTGAGCTAGTGACACGTGGCTCACCCCTGCTCTTTCAGGTGGGGTGGCGTTGTTCGTTCTGCTTCCGCGTGGTTCCTGGAGTGTGCGTCTCGTTGCGTGCCGTTGCTGCCAGCTGGTACCTGCGTCGGGTTGCCCCCGACTTCTTGGTACGTCTTTCCTTTCTGTCGACTGTACTGTGCTAGGCTTGTTGTCTTTAGCTTTGGACTGACTCTGGGATATAATTGTTAATTTGAAACAGTTAATTAAAAAGTAATTTTATTTCTACTACTTTAGCAAACCTATCTAATGAATTTTAATTACTTTATGTACTATCTCTATGGCTTCAATGTACTCTACACGTGCCTTTTTCCCTTCGGAGCTTTCCCGCTCTTAGGAGGCCTCGCGGGTTCCATGCGGTATCACGCGTATCCGGTAGTCCTACCGGGTATGCCGGGTATTCGGAATCCGGGTCGCTACAGCATGGTATCAGAGCAGTGTTCTGAGATGTTAGGAGTTCTTTTCTGAGCTATCAGAGCATTGTCGTGTGAAGTACATGGGAATCTGAGATATACAGTTTCCAGAGTCGTGAAAGTCCTGTACAGTCTTCAGCTGGCTTCGGTTTGTGATTCTTTATCGCGTTGTTTTCTTTGTATGTTGTCTTGTGCGTGCTGTTCTGGCACTGTGCGAGATGGTCCTGCTCTCGTCAGGATGTGACGAGGTGTTTCTTTTCGTCGTTGCATTTGTTTCGATCATGTTGTACTTGGCAGTGTTCGCCGGAAGGCTTGAATCTGCAGTACGTTGTTCGAGGATTTTTCTTGTAAGTTGTTCAGGTTGCTGTTGACCTTTGGCCTTGGTTTGATGACCGTACACGTTCTCACGTTGTCTTGGTCATCCTGGCTTGAGTCTGTTCAGCTCCTGATGTGTTTCGCTTCTGTTGAAGTGCTCGATTTGATTCCGGGTTTGAGAAGTTGCTCAGGCAAGCTAGGATTTTCTCTTCCTGGTGAGCTTTTGTGGTTGAGCTTCCTGTTTCTCGTCCCTTCTGGTGGAATCTTTTCGAGGTTTGCCTTGGAATTGCTGTCTTGGTGATGCCTTTGTCCTGTGTCTGCTTAAGTGTGGACAGCTTTGTTTTGAGCCTGATGTGCTCTTTGCTATACGGTTGCTTGGCTTTGGACTCCATTATGGTGTTAAGGGCTGTTGTGTACCATATTGTCGTGCCGTGTCCAATGGCCAATGTATTGTGAAGGCTCATTTATCATTTTCAGGGCGTGAAGGTAAGCTGAGATTGATGCTTTCCTTGTGCTTTGTGCTGAAGCTGGTGCTCTTCTCCTGTTGCACTTAGGCTCCTTGTGATTGGTTGTTCGCGAGATTGGTACTCATGGCGTGTGATTTGTGATCTTCATTGGTTGCGATGGCGCCTGGTGTGTGCTGAGGTGCGACTACCAAGGTTGTTTGGTTGCCTGTGCGCGTTGTTCAGAGTGCAGCAGAAGTGTGTGGGTTGGTTACCCACTGGTCGAGAGATCTGTTTCTTCTCGATGTGACTTCATCTTGGCTTCTTGTGCCTTGATGTCGTCTGTTGCCGTGCCATTGTCGGTGGTTTTCTTGTGTTGGCATCGGCATTTTGCGAGTGTTGGGGAATTTGTCGGCATTCCTGCTGATTGAGTACCCCTTTGCTCTGCATTTCTTTTCTTGGGTGTTGTGCTCTCGAGGCGTGTTCGTGGTCCATGAGTTACGTTCCCCGAGATTATTGTCGTTTCTTGTTATTGTGGGTCTTCTCTTGGTGAGCAGTCTGATGCGTGACCCATTTCTTGTGGTCGTGTGCTCAGCTGTTCTTGTGCCTTGTTGTGACCCTGCTTGCAGTGGTATTCTGTGGCCCTGCGTGTTGTGCGGAGCCGGAATCCTGCAGGTGCTGCCGTTGTGTTGTTTCTGTAAGTGTTGTTTCTCTATGATTTTGTGTCTCTGTGTGGACCAAGTCTTGTCGGTTAGCCTTGCTGTACTCTTTTCCCTAGAGTTAGCTTGCGACTCGATCAGATGTAATATCTGAGTGAGGACTGACTTGGTTGTGCCTGTGGTCCATTGTTGTCATTGGCGTCGTGTGTGCCAGGTGTTCCCTGTTGCCTTTGGCACTAGAGCCGATGATGTGGTCGAGCTGTCAGCTGTGGAGATTGTGTTCCCTTGGTTAAGCTGATACTCGCCGTGCCTGTCGTTGTGTTTCTCGGTTGGTTGTCTGTTGTTGTGGCAGTCGTGTCTCCTTCTCTGGTGAGACGTAAACGACGTTGCCCTGTTTCAGAGGTGTTGGACTTGTGTCCACTTGTGTCGTGCTCGATCCGGAGCGTGTGCTAGTGATTGTGGTCTGACAGTGTTCATCTGAATTGTGTTATTTTGTGTTGTTAGGTTGTTCTTCCCTGCTTCTCCTTTGTTAGTCCTTAATTTCGAGGGCGAAATTCCTTAAAGGAGGGGAGGATGTAATGCCCTGGATCCTTGGTAGGTCTTGCTGGATCTTCATTGGATCTTTTGGATTGGTTTCGGTGAGTTTCGGTGAGTTTTTGTGGCTTCCGAGTTGAGCTTTACGAGCCGTGTAGATTTTTCTCTCGTACTAGTTACGGAACCCTACGGTGAGTTTGTTTGTCAGTTCATCAACTCGCGGATGCTACAGCGACGATGTACTCTTCGAGCCGGTCGTTTCGACTATTTTTACATATTTTTCTGAATTTGTGCATTTTCGGCGCATTTTCAGAATTTTCAGAAATTAGGAAAATTTCCTAATTTCTTTTATTTTTCTTTTCCTTTCCTCTTTCTCTCTCCTCATTCGCACGTTCGCCTCTCTCTCTCCCGTTCTCTCTCGTTCTCCCACCTTCTCACCTCCGGCTGCAGACGGAGGGGTCCGTTGGTGAGGTGGCGACGTCGGGAAGCTGTCGAGGTGCGTGATGGAGCAAGGATCGGAATGGTTTTGGCGCGATCCCGAACGGTGGATTCAAAGCCGATGTTCGAGCTCGCAGCGTGATTTTCGGCACGGTTTAGTCCCTTCGGGGCACGGTTTCTTCGGTGGAGGTAGGGTGATGGTTCCTCACTTCCTCCTGCTCGTTTTCCCTGCCCTTGCACTTCGTTTGGCGCGGAATCGGCTGAGTTTGGGCTTGGTTTGCCTAAACCGTGATTTTTGGGTTTTGTAGGGTTCGTCGAAAAACGGAAACCATTTGTAGCTCGGTTAGTGTTGAACTGACCGTTGGGATGTTAGGATCCCATCCATGCTAGTTTCGTGCCGATCGGTGGTCAATCGAGGCCGGTAGGAGCCCGGGAACCTCGTTGACCCATTTAGGGTGGATTAGTTGGAATCGCCCCGATCTTGTGTTTTTGTGCTTGCATGTGGGCTTTTTAGCCTTCTTATGTTATTTTTCATCGTCGAGGGTCGTTCCCCCTACGCTTCGGCGTGAATGGGGCATGGAACGGGTCGATTTGGCCAACCCTCCGTTTTCCCGCCGTAACTGGTGTGGCGGTCGTTCCAGGGACCGTTACATGCCCTGACGGCCCCACGACTGACAGTTATAGCGTCTGGGTTGATTCGAGTTCTTCGGGATTTTGAGAGTGTGACGGCCCAGGGGTGGCGCGTCACATCTCTCTGACGCGTCCCGTGAGACGCGTTACTCCTATTTTGTCATTTTATGTTTGGGTTAAGTCGGTTCCTCTGACGCGCTTGCCCCTGTGCATCAGGTGAGTGTAACGCGCCTGCCCCAGGCCGTTACATTCTGGTTGACTGACGTTGACCTTTTGAGGCGGTTCCCCAGGCGCGCCTACCCTAGCGCGTTAGGTGTGCGTAACATGCCTGTCCTAGGCCGTTACGTTCTGTTTGACCGTGTTTGACCGAGTTAGTCGGTTCGCCTAACGGCCGTGCTCCCGTGCGTTAGGTGTGTGTAACGCGCCTGCCCCAGGCCGTTACATGCTGTTTTGGCGGCCGTTACATGTTGTTTTGGCTGAGTTGGGGTGGTTGCGTCGTTGTTTCTAACAACCTTGCCCCCGCGCGTTAGGTAGCTATAACGCGTTCGGTCTAGCGCGTTACATGCTCCGAGTGTGTTTTGAGTTTGAGGGTTGTTGGCCCTGACGGCCCCGGTCGGGCGTGTCAGGTCTACGTAACGCGCCCGGTGCTAGTCGTTACGTGCCTTTCTGTTTTTGTAGTTGGTTAGGGTGGTGTGTGTGACGGCTTCTCTCCCGACCGTCACGTTGGATGTAACGGCCTAGGCTTAGACCGTCAGGTTCATGTAGGGGTCTAAGGGTGGTGCGTTGCATGCCTTGTGCTTCGATTTCCGTTCTTTTGGATTCTACTTATCTTGGCTTGGCCTTGTGGTCTGCCCGTTGTCCCGTGGATGTCTCCAGATGTCCTATGAGGGCTAGGACTACGTTGTAAGGTAGCCAGGAGTCTTCTTGCTTGTCGTAGGATTCTCTATCCTACTCTTGTGTGTGTCTTTGGTTGGGTTCCGGTCAACCCGGGGTGACCCAGCGGTTGATGGGCGACCTTGCGTATGGGTGTCTTGGCGGTTTTGTCCAGCTCGAGACACTGGTTCTGGATGCCTCGAGGTGCTGTGTTACCTTGGGTTGCGTGTCCAGACTTGTGCTGAGGGTCTTCGACGTTCCCTCAGTTCTCCGTGAGTCATTTTCTGCGGAGTGTTATTTCTTGTGGCTTAGGATTAGACCGATTGGCGGCTTGTTCCGCTGTTTGTGACGATCTTGCCTTTGAGTCGTTCGACTCGGGATCGTTACGTGGTAGGTCTAGTTGCCTGGTCCTGAGTCGGTTGGCAGTGGTTGTACTGCCAGTGGTGCTTCGTAGTACGTGTGACAGGGCTTCCGTAGACTGTCTGTACTCTAGCACTTGTGTTTTGGAGTCCGTGCCTTGTGAACCTCCACTAGTCGTAGCCTGTGACATAGGCTTTTTAGTACGTCACCCACCGGGAGTGGTGGACGGGCAGTTTCCCATTACATGGTTTTTAAGCTAGTTCCGTGGGCCCCAGCCAACGGTAGAGTCCGACCGAGGGGAATACTAGCTAGAGGCCTGGCCTAGGTAGTGGTCAGTGTGTGCACACATGGTCAGGGACTGAGGACTTGCGTCGACGGGCGTAACCCTGACTAGTCACTCGCAGCGTGGTACTGTGGTCTTGTGTCCGTAAGGTGCCGTTTTTCCTTGGAACGTCGTTGTTCCTTGGACCTGGTTCTTGGTGTGTCTAGTCTCCTCCGTGCTGCACACGGTCTGGTAGACGTGACACTTGTGGCGCAGTGTAAGACGTCAGTGGACGCATCTTGCTGTTCTTCTAGTGTGAGGGTACTCCTATCACTTGACCGGCGACTCTCGTGTTTCTCGGAGCCGGTGTTCTCTTTTTCGTGTCGGCTAGTCTTGGCCTTGCCCAAGATTTACTTCCCTGGCTGTGTGGTCTGTTCTTGGCTGTGTCCAAGATGAGCCTGGGGTTGCGTACACGATGTTCCAATCGTGTAGGCCGTTGTGGTTGTTTTATCCGTCCTTGCAGGTCTTCGTTTTGGACCTGGTGTCGGGTCGACAGATCGGTAACTTCTAACTTTGCTGGATCAGATTCACCCTTCTGTTGTTGCTTGGAGTAGTTTGGGGTGCCGAGGTTAGTTCGGCCGCCGCTTGTCTGGCGCGGGTTCTTCCCCTTCCGTACTTGTTCCCTACTCCTACTTCCCGTCTGCTTACTACTGCCTGTAGCGTAGTTTTACAGCTTTGTAGTGTAGTTTCCTGCTTTACTACACCTGCTGTGTTTGTTGTTCCGTGTTACTGCGTGTTTGTCAGTGGGGATCCGCGTGACCCCTACTGAGCCAGTGACACGTGGCTCACCCCTACTCTTTCAGGTGGGGTGGCGTTGTTCGTTCTGCTTCCGCGTGGTTCCTGGAGTGTGCGTGCTCGTTGCGTGCCGTTGCTGCTAGCTGGTACCTGCGTCGGGCTGCCCCCGACTTCTTGGTACGTCTTTCCTTTCTGTCGACTGTACTATGCTAAACTTGTTGTCTTTAGCTTTGGACTGACTCTGGGATATAATTGTTAATTTGAAACATTTAATTAAAATGTAATTTTATTTATGCTACTTTAGCAAACCTATCTAATGAATTTTAATTGCTTGCTGTACTATCTCTGTGGCTTCAATGTACTCTACATGTGCCTTTTTCCCTTCGGAGCTTTCCCGCTCTTGGGAGGCCTCGCGGGTTCCATGCGGTATCACGCGTATCCGGTAGTCCTACCGGGTATGCCGGGTATCCGGAATCCGAGTCGCTACACTGTGCATAAGTGACTTGTACACAATTACGTCAGTGCATACTTCCACATTGTTTGATGAAAGTCAGTGCGATCGTTGTTCCTTGCACATGCAACGTATATGCATGATATGTTTATAACACTTTGGGTCTGTGCATCCTTGGCACCTTGCACATACAAAGTCTATACACATTCTTCCTCTACCTTATTAAGTCTGTGCATATTGAAAATGATTAACTACGATGTGTTTAACAAAGTGCCTCTGCTTTAACCAACATGACTATGAAGAAGCACGTGATCCAAGAGCATTTTGATAAAAGGAGACGTCGCCATGTGTAATGTAGAGAAGCTAAGATCATGACACATGGACAGTTGAATTCTAGATCTGATCGAATCTTCTTGGCGGGAAACTTGTTTTCCACGCGCCCCTCACACACCGGGTTTATACAATAATGGAAGACCCAGCCGTGCCTTTAAAGATGATGGAATTTTAAAGAGAAAATCAGAGAGGGACAGAGAAGAATCAGAAAGTGAGAAATGGAGAAGCAAGAACAGTGAATAGAGAGTCAGTCAGAGCTGAGGAGAAAAGTGCAGCAGAAGAAGCAGTTGTTGTAGCTTCTGGATCGATCCAAGCTGAGTGTGCTCCATAGTGAGCTATATCGTGAGGTGTTATTGTTCAGCTTTTTGTTGCTGTTTTCATTATCAATTTCTATTTTCTATCTCTTCTTTCTAAGCTATGTATCAGCATAGCTAAGCTATATTGCTCAGCGGGCGAGGGTGTTTCCTCGGACAGTAAGCTGTGAGGCTCAGCGGTCTGGGATTTGTTCCCCAAAGCTGTGGATCAGCGGTCTGTAGGGATTTATCCCCAAAGCTGTGGATCAGCGGTTGTTCAAGCTGTGTGGTAGCAGGAAGCCTTACTCTGTTGAGTAAGGGGTGGATGTAGGTCTGGAGGACCGAACCACCTAAAAATCTCTTGTGTATTGTGGTTTGTTATCCAAGATTATATCGCTAGATGAATGTTAGGCACGCTTACAGTTAAGCTTCTAGATAATTTTAATTCCGCTTTAGGTTAGATCTTTCAGGATAAGATTTAAATTGACCAGTTTTTTTTTGAGTGAGATTCATTCACCCCCCTCTGAATCTTGGTTCGTACCATTACACTGAGCCAACACCGGAGAGGCACCAATTCAAGAAATAGCGTCCACCAAGAAGATGTTAATTCTTAATAATTCAGGAAAAAGTAGAAAAACACCCTACTAAGTCAGTAATGAGGTCCACGTTGGGGCATTACAATATGGTATGAGATTTACTCAACTTAGCATCAATTTTAGCGTGTTTACACACACACACACACACACACACACACACACACACACACACACACACACACACACACACACACACACACACACACACACACACACACACACACATATATATATATAATGCTACATTTCACACTTAGCTCCACAAGCCCCCCCAGCTAGAGTCGCTCCACATACGTCACCCTATAGAGGTGCAAGTATTCCTCGTTGTCCTGCGCGTGCGACTCCATAAGTGTGCCACCCCACTGCCAATCCTCATACTGTTTAAGGAAGCGCACCCGCCAATCACGTCGGCTGCCCTCCCCCACGTCTTCCTCCCAATGCTAGATGGCGCGGCCACATCCACCCACTCCTGGCCAAGGCCCGAGGTCCTCATAGCCAATCGTAGCCGAAGTGGCTCAATCTCATTTAGGCGATCCAAAAGTCCCATCCAAACCGAGCACAGCTTGTCTCAACCGACGGCTACTTGGCATCGATCATGCCCAAATAAGGCCTCCAAACCACCTGCATTAGCATATATGTATCTTATTAGTCATTTTAAAAAAATAATAAAATAATAAAATCTACCATCACTGCGGGAAACTCTTGCAGCTTACGCCTCAATGACATTAGTTGGTAGGATAGATGGGCCATGCTCACAATAGGTTGTCATCGCCGAGCCAATGGCACCGCTGCCAAATTATAATGTCGAGTCCTCCCCATCGAGATGTAAGAGTAGCTCCACACCTACATTATGAGATATCATTAACATCACATGGGATAGATTAATTGCATGAAATCATTAAAAAAAAATAATTTACCTGGAGGAACGATGTGAAGCCACTCACAGTCGTCTCTTGATATGTCCCCTGAGATAGGCCAACAAACAAATGTGCCAGTAGGGTAGCCCCCCAAGCATATAACCCTACCCTCTTAAGGTCTACTAAGAGCTCCACGAAACAACAATGGATGTCGTCTCCCTTTGAACCCAATAGCAGCCTCTCCAGTAATAAAAGAGGAACATTCTCAAGTCCATATTCGACCTCTCCCAGTCGCTCGTGTCTGCACAATACACGGCACATGACCCTCTTTATGTGCTCTCCATAAACTCCTCAAAGGATTCATCACCACGCTGATGAGTATCAACAAGTTCCAATGCCTCCATGATGGACGTCCTAACTATTGCTCTGCTCCCCTTGTCCTCTAATGCCAATCCTAATAGCTTCTGAGCACCCTCTCGGTAATCAGGGTAGGTAACCCCGGTCACCGCCTCGCCATCCACTCTAAGGCCAGTAATTCGGACCACATCCTCCAAGCTAGGCACCATATGCCCCCAGGACATTAGGACGGCCTGACACGTCGGGTCACACCTCTCTTGCAAGACCTAGATGAGGGCGAGATCGAGCTTGATCAGCTCGATTAGTAGAAAGGCTCCGAACCCCATCGCGTCTATCCTGGCTCTCTGGAAGTCCGGAAGACCCCGATATGCGGCCACCACCAACTCCCATGAAATTTTTGATCTCATCACACTCTATGCAAATATTTAAAAAAATGTTGTGAGCAATACAAAAGAGAGAAACATAAAGAAAAATTAACACGCACATAAATATGAAGGGGTGCATTTTCATTAAAAAAAGGAGAAAAGAAGAGATTAGGGAGAGTTCACTTACAAGTTACGATTGGGTCCTCTCACTAAGGTGTCCCTCGATGTCGGAGAGCCTCTTGAAGTCACTGTTGGGCATGTTCTTCTTCGCGGAGCGGAAAGATTCACCCTCCATCTCAAAGCCTAAGAAAACCTTTCCCTTCCTTTCCCTCTACTGAAAGCTTTAACCTCCTCCAAACCTAATGCTCCTTAGCCTCAAAGGAGGAACGAAGGGGGTATTTATAGGATAGGGAGGGGTAAAAAAGTTACCTAGGAAGTTTGACTCGGAGCCATCATTGTTGACCTTAGCGGTGGTCTTCATGATAGGACGCTCCCTTTTCACTTCAATGTGTCACTTCGTCTGTTGTGTGGTGTAAATGATTTGATGGCTTGATGTGTTGATTTGTCTCCTATGCAGTTTAAATGTTTTCTTATGTTTTGTGAATCATTATCATGTTGCTAATAATTTTTAAGTGTAGGTTAAAAAAAAGAAAAGAAAAGGGGGAGAGAATAAGACGTTTCACCGCTTTTAACATAAGCACCAAGTCCCACCTTGGTCCCCACGGTGATTACGTCCCATCATCTCATGCATTTTACTATATGGTACTATACTATTAGATCATGTCAAGGATCTTGCGACTTGAATAAATCTAAAATTTGAGTTCCTCTCTAACAAAAATAGTGATAATTTCATAGGAGTTTTGGTAGCACGGATAGGCCGTTAAGTTGCCGTAGTTTGGATATGATTGTTCCATTTGGTGAGTCGGTGCATGGATAAATAGACTTTGGCTCAGTATCGGCTCACAGAATCGGTATCTTGACTCAATCTTAACAACTCAATAATATTATTCTTAACTACTTTTTATTTTAATTTATTTTAATTTTTTCTTTAAACTCAACATGCATTCATACATGACCTTGATATAACTGTAGAAGATCATTCACTTAATTTGATTGTGAGAACCACTATACTCTAATTCTAATTGATATGAGATATTTTATTCTGAATTGAGTACTCAGATTCTTTGAAGCTATCTTGAGCTGTTTCTTTGTTAAAAACCCTTGTTTGTATTTATTGTAGACACGCCAAAATTGACGCTTTGTTGATCAAATTTCATGTCACTATGACAACGCCCCAAAGTGAACTTCAATATTTCTATAATATAAAGTTTTTCTATTTTTTGTGTGTTTTGTAATTAATTCTTGTATTTTTGGAATTCACGACTTTAAGAGGGGCGTGCTTTAAATGGCGACCTAATCTGGGGCGTGTTCTTAAGAAAGGACGACCACAGTGAAGGGCGTCAATTCCTAGTATTTTACGAGTCCCATTAAGATTGAAATCAATGATTAACGTCCTTCCCTAGGGCGTGTTTTTGTTTAACGCCTTTGCTTCAGGCGTCTTTTCGCAATTTGCAAATAAAGAAGGTTTTTGTTGCCAAAATTGAATCCAGGAAGTGACGCCTTGATCCCGGTCGTGTTTTGAATTAATGCCCTGGAGTATGTCGTCAATTCTGAATTGACGCCCTTTGGTAGGTCGTGTCTCACCCTTTCGTGTCCTGCTTAAACTCACCTTTCCTAAAGAGTTCCCTACCTTTCTTGGTCACCTTGCTCGATCTGGGAACTTGAGTCCTTTCCGTTAACGACCACTGCCTATTCTTATCTTTCCAAAATTTGTGCTTATCTTGATCGAAACCCTATAAAAGAGTCCCCTGGTTGATCTCACGCGAGGTTACAAGGGAGGATATATACACGCAAGGCAGACACAGACGTGCAGATATACACATACAGAAGAGTTCACGGGTGCTGGCGATTGATTTCCCTTCTACTTCCTCCTGCCGCCGCATCTCAAAGTTTTCCCTTTACTGTTTACAGGAACAGCAGGGATCTTTCCTTCTCTTCATTGTTGTTTGTCATCATCATCTCATCATCGTATTCTCTTCTTTGCATTAATTTTCATTGCATCTTCTCCTCTCCCTAATTCTCTAGGGGTTTTTAAACAATCAAAAGGTGCACACTTTATGCTCTTCTTTCATCACCATCTTACATCTTTGGATTGATACTACACTCATGTTTGGCTGATCTTCTTTTCTTTTACTTGTTTGTTCTTTGTTTAAGGGTAATCAAAGAGGAAAACCCCCTTCGTCGGCCGGCCGATAGAAGGTGGAGGAAGGAGCCACATCCATCCCGCATCTTATTATCACCAGGTATTCGCGATCATCTTTTCTTCTTATTGAGGTAACCTCTCTGGCGATCACTCTCCTTAGTAGCACCACGTGCTCTTTTACTCCCTTTTTCATTATTCTTCTTCATATGTTATGCTATATATATATATATATATATATATATGTATATATATATATATATATATATATATGCATATATTTTTCTTAAGAGTGGATTATTTTCCATGATTCACATTTATCCTCAATTATTTTTTTTCCTTCATTGGATCCACCTTGCCCGCAACACTTTGACATTGACTGGTAACCGCTCCCCAACGGTGAAACCTGTAGGTTCACGACGTCGGGTACTTCCATGCACAGAAGTTGATCCCTTTTGCTATTCGTGCATGAGCACACATGATTCCTTTTGCTATTTGTCCTTCCGTCCAAATAATTGTTAATTTCGTAGAGCCTTCTTCAAGGCTACTTTATTAAAATTTTGGAAATGTTCCAATCATGTGGTGTTACGAACATGTCTCATCAAACCTTGACATCTACTTTTCAGTCCATTCTCACTTTATTCCATCACACTCCATTTCATTCTATTTCATTCCACTCCGTGTCATTTCCTTGCAAAGCAAACGCCAAAGTAGGACAGTTGTAAACACGTTATTTTTAACATCATATTGAGCAAATCTCATGTCACGCCATAATGCCTCAAAGCGACTCTCATAATTGAATTATTTTAGTGTTTTTCCTATTTTTTAATTCATTTGATTTTTTTTAGATTTTGTTTGGCATCTTAAACAAATAAAAATATAAAAAAATTAAAAGGCGTCCTAACTATAGGATGTATTTAAAAAAATAAAAAAATAAAAAATTAATTAATTAAAAGACATCTTATACATAGGATGTCTTTTATAAAAATAATAAAAAATTAAAAATAAAATAAAAATCAAGAAACATCCCATTGAGGGAACACCTTTAAAAGAGGCGTCCTCTCTATAAGACGCCTTCTTAACTTCACCTCCTTTGTCAAAGTTAGGCACCGAAAACGTCGATTTTCAATGCATGTGTGTTTAAAAGGCGTCCCTATGAAAGGACGCGTCTTTCTAGTCAAAGTTTGACACCGAAATACCCCATTTTTAACGTGTGTGCCGCTGTCAGGCACTGTAATTGCCGCTGAGAGGGGAAAGAGGCATCCTATTGAGAGGACCCCTTTAAAAGAAATGTCCCTCACATGGGACGCCTCAACCTTGAACACGCGACTGGTCAACGGGACGTGTCCTTAAATAGGCGTCCCATCCTAGGGACGTCTTTTAGACTTGTCTGGCTATAAATAGGGCACCCCCTCTCACAAGTAAAGGGGCTTCTAAATCCTTTTGAGAGGAGGGGGAAACCCTGTAAAAATCCTTTCCGAGCTTGAGAGATTTCTTTTGGATCAAGGGGACGTTCTGCCTGATTTTCGAGTGAGAGGAGAGCCATCTCCTTATCCTTTGCTCATGCGCGACATCCTCACACTGCCGAACCCCTTCGAAGCCCGCCATCGGCGCCACCATAAGCTTTTCTTCCTTTATTTCGTCTTTTGTTTTAGTTTCGTTAATTACATGCATCATCCATCATTTTCTTCTGTATTTCATTTCTCTTCTTAAGAGAACTTCACATTTGTGCATTTCTACATGAAATCTCATCTCATCATAACATTTCCCCACCCTTTGAACTTAAAGAGGGATTTAAAACGATACCAACTAGGTGTGTATTTGTTCATGATTTCATTGCTCTCATTACAAGGGATTGATACTGCACCACTTTTTATTCTAATCAATATTTGGTATGTGTTTGTTCCATTTTCTTGCAAGGGGGTAATCAAAAGAAAAATCTCTTAATCGGCCGACCGAGGGAAGAGGAAGAAGGAACCCTTCATAAATCTCCCGCATCCAAGGTAACACGCGATCAATCCTCTTTCATTACTGTTTTGGGGGTCTTCGACCCCTAGCGATCACACATCATGCATCACACACGTACTCACGCGTGATTTTGATTCTGATTTTTCGTTACAACCCATGGAGAGCAACTCTCGCGGCCCTGTTTGTTTGTTCTTCTTCCTCTTTCTATGACGTCGTTCACAGTCATCTCACGGTCACAAGCACGACAGAGGTCCATCGACTACCCCTCAGGTATGCCCTTCGTGGTACTTCTGAGAAGATGGCGCCCGAGCATTCCTCCTCCTCCGGAGAAAGCCCATCGGGCCCCTCAGAAATCAGACTTGGCCTGGTCGAGGACTCAACCGCCACCAGTGCACCCGGTGGGAAACCCAAGCGCCGCTCCAACACCTGTCGCGTCCCATTTCTCCAGGCATGAAATGACACTACAACGATGACGATGACATCCCTCTACACATGTAAGGAGGGCTACCTTGCTCACCAAGGCAGCAAGCAATGAGATTTCCTGAATCAAGGGAATAAGAAGGCTCATGAAGGCTTCACCAAAATTACTCCCTCATCGGGCCCCGTATGATTCCTCCCGAGCACCGAGTGCACTCGATGATCGGGAGTGGGGGGCTAGTGAGGAAGCTTAAATTCGCTAGACCTAGTGTGGCCCGATATCGCCAAGCCTGATGCGGCCCAGTTCAGCCAGCTTGCAACGAACTACCCCCAACGGACCACGGCCCATTTCTCTCAATACGGCCCAGTTGAGGCCCAAGGAAGCTTCGCCAACCAGCGGAGCGAAATCACTACGTGAAATCCGGATGCCACAGAACTAGCCAACGGATGAGCGTCACCACCGCCATCACAGGACTTTCCCTAGCATGGACCGAGTTACACCCACGCCACCAAGATCCCAACCCCGATATGGACCGAGTCACACCCACACCGTCAAGATCCCCGCCAGGAATCTTCCCTTCCGGGAATGGGCGAGCGTGCAATGGGCAACCCCCATGATCAATGAAATGTTACTCCATGATCTACACCATTCCCTATCGGGAGAACGACCGGCGTCATGACAACCCCTATAAATAGGACCCATAAAGGGAGGAAAAAAGAGGAGAAAGGAGGACCAACTACGACACAGCTACACAAATGGAGACATCTAGAGAAAGAGAGAGAGAAGTCTTCTCGTGCTAGCAGAGCCCCACTCCAAGGAAGATAGAGGAGCTCCCTGTATACTTGCAGAAGGAATCTCCATCAAGGTAGTACGGTCCGTGAGGTCCTATTGTGGTTCTTCTCCCCTACCTCTCCGAGCACGCTCCAGGCCTACCGAGTACTCTCCAACCTTGCCGAGCACTCTTCAAGCCTTCCTAGCATTCTCTGAGCACTCTCCAAACCCGCCGAGCACTCTTCGAGCATTCATTCCTCCACTCAGGCTCTTCCTCCTCTTTTTCTGGCTCTTCTCCTCCTCCAACTCTCTTTCTCTTTAGTTATACATGTCTTTGACTTAAGCATCAGAGAGTTATCCCCAGGGATCACACCCAAAGGTCCTTCTGACGCCGTCCTCTAGTGCTTGCAGGTTTCCTCGGGTGACTGGTTGCTCTTCCCCAAAAAACAAATATCAAAAGTGTGGTGCGAGATAAGGGGGAACGCTTTTCAGCCTTTACAATCATTAATTTCACTAATTAAAAATTAAAATACAAAACACCATTAATAACATGGTGAGATCACTATTCATCTTAAAAAATTTTATTTCAAATTATTTTAAAAATATTTTATAAAATAAATATAGCATGAAAATATTTTTTGATAAATAACATCATTAATCTCAATAATTAAAAATTAAAAGTTAAAAATATCATCAATTATAAGTTGAGGTTATTGTTCATCTTGAAATACTTTATTTCAAATTATTTTTAATATATTTTATAAAATAAATATATTATAAAAATAAGGTTTGTTGATTAATATTATTAATCTCACTAATTAAAATTCAAAATTTTAAAATAAAAAAGTCAAAATAGAATTAATGTCTGTCGACTTTCACGCGTTTTAAACGTGAATGTAAAACGTGCGTTCCTCCTTCGACGCAATAATGTAAAATGAGCCTTACTCTTATGGCACATTTTAAATAAGAATTTAATTACTGCCTTCCTCCTTCGAGCGTGTTTTAAGCCAGAATTGAATTCAACAACATCATTAATTACGGGTTAATATTACTGTTCATATTAAATTTTTTAGATTTATTTTGCTTTTTAAAATATTATTAATATAATATATAAAATAAATATGCCCTAAAATAAAAAGATTTTTGATAAATAATATCATTAATTTCAATAATTAAAATTAAAAATTAAAAAATATCATTAATTATGTTTAAAAGTTGATGTTCAATTTTTATTTTTATTTTTAAATTTTACAAATAGTTTAATAAATTTTATAAAATAAATATATCATTAAAATAATAAAATTTTGATAAAACTATCATTCATATTATCAACTAAAATTTAAAGATGATAAATATTTCTATCTTTTAATATTAAAGATAAAGAAAGAGGAGAGAGAGAGTGCACACATTATAGAGAGAGAGGGGAGAGGGTGCATTAAATGAGAGTGGTTAGAGTTAACCCACCTCCGGAAGTGGATTTCAAAACCCTAGGGCTCACTTTGGTATGGAGTTAGGCTAAAGGTGGATTAACTCAATCCGATTAAAGTAGTCCAGAATTAATATATTTTTAATTTGGTAGGAGGGTAACTAATCGGGGAGTAAGGATGTGGGCTAACATACTTTTAATCTAGTATGATTTGATAAATAATAGGTTAACCCAATAATAATGAGAGAGAGAAATAGTATTAATTATGAGAGAGAGAGAGACACATTTAATTGAATATTTATTGAGGATAGGAGGTTAACCCACCTTAACCCACCTCTGGGTGTGGGTTTCAAAATCCAGGAATAACCCTGGGTTAGTCCTTAATCGAAACCGATTAACACTAACTCTTTATCAAAGAACAAAAAAGCTTATCCCGGAGTTAACTTAGAGCTAACCCTCAACGTGAGGCTTAAGCCTCACTTTAGTATGGAGTTAGACTAAAGGTGGGCTAACTCAACCCGATTAAAGTAGCCCGGAGTTAACCCATTTTTAATTTGGTAGGAGGGTAGTTAATCTGGGAGCAAGGACGTAGGCTAACTTCCTTTTAATCTAGTATGGTTTGATAAATAGTAGGTTAACCCAGTAATAATGAGAGAGAGAAATAACATTAATTATGAGAGAGAGAGACACACATTTAATTGAGTATTTATTGACGATAGGAGGTTAACCCACCTTAACCCACCTATGGGTGTGGGTTTCAAAACCCAGGAATAACCCTGAAGAGGCGGAATCTCGCGCTTGGTCCTGAGCGGGCTGTGGATCACCAGAAGATGAATCTGCAAGAGAGGGAAACGTATCAGAGGGTTCAGGGGATCTCCCTGGGGGAAAACCCTCCGATGGCTAAGTCAGTAGAGCTATGGTGGAAGCGATAATGGGGGGAGGAGAGAGCTTGATGCGTGAGAATCCTCTCCACCAGTGGGTGAAGCGAATCGTGCTCAGGAGCTTAGGGTGTGTGAATGCCCTTTTTTCTCTTACCTGCCACCGGAGGGTATCCCTAGCTTAAATAGTGCGCCACCTCCAGGAGTCCTGCCAGCTGAGGGGTTCCCGGCGGGAGTTACGTCTTTAACGGGGGCTTTCATGGCCTGATCGTGGGAACGTTATCCCCTTGGAGTCCGGCGGCTCCCCTGACTCTCCTGCTGGCGGGGGACTCTGAACGGCTACACACGCGGATAATCAACCGGCCTTACCGAGCCTCGGGGATGCTAGCTCGTGTCCGAGCGATAGGCATGGCTCGGCGAAGGTGGGGTCGGATAGGTCGGCGAGGGCCTTTCTCTCCCGGGCGGGGAGAGGGCTTAGGCCAGACCTTCCTTGGGACCTGGCCGTTGTCTCGGGCCCTCCGAGCCTAGAAGGCCGCCGGGGAGAGTTAGTTCCTCGAGTCTTTTTATTGAGCTTTTTCTCCCCTGAGTGGGCCCTGTGGGCTATCACTCGGGTGGGCTCGACTAGTTGGACCCTGCGGGGTCTTGTTGGGCTGCCTTTGTGGTGGGCTGCGGAAACCCCCCTCTCCACTTGTCCCCCTCCTACTCCCGAGCCATGGAGGCTCGGATGAGTAGTTTTTCGAGGCTTTGGACCGGCGTGGCTCAGGTGGGTGGAATTCCGTTGGCGTTATGGAGCCGCTTATAGCGGTTGCCGAGGCCCGTAATGATGATCCTGACGGATTTGAAACGAAGGGGCCCCCCTTTTCTCGGAGCACGGAACGGCACGCCGCCTCCCTCAGGGGTTTTTAAGGGGCGCTGTTCATCGTTCTAGGCTTCCAGGGTTTTAGGCTTTCCTTGTTTCTTGATGCGCCGTGAGAGCACAGCGGAGACGCGGAGCCTTGCGGTGGCGTTCGAGGAGTTGGCGAGGATAACCGCGGAGGCGGTCCGGCAGCTTCCTTCTCCCCCGGAGTCTTCGAGCTCGTACGAGGGATCTTCCCCCGATCCGATGGCGGATCAGAGTCCGGAGCTTGAGCCGGTGAGACGTGAACCCGTCCCCAACTGTAGCGAGTTGGGAGAAACGGAGGTACGGAGGCTGGAGCATCGTTTCCGCCTGCCTCTCAGATATAGCTTTGCTGCCGCTGCTCCGCACGAGACGAGTCTGGACGAGCGCGGGGAACACATTTGCACCTTCCTTCTGGCTTGGAAGAGCGGATTTCGTCTCCCGTTCGATCCTTTTGTGCTGCAGGTTCTCAATTTTTTCCGGTTGGCGCCTATCCAGTTGGTGGCCAACTCGTATCTTCTGCTCTTGGCCTTCCGGATTCTTTGTCGTCGGCACGACATTTTTCCTTCCTTGGAGCTCTTCCATTTCTTTTTTGAGTTGAAAGCGCACCAGTCGGCGGGGAAAGGATTCTATTTCATCCAGGCGCGGAGGAATATGAGCTGTATCTCGCTTGTGTCGAAGGACTCCTCGCACAAGGGGTGGAAGACCCACTTCTTCTGGGTGAAGGCGGTGGCGACGGACGAGATCTGGAGGTGTCGGACCTCGCCCAACTTTCATCCGAATCTGCCCCCTTGCCTGGAGGAATTCCCTCCCCACGTGGAGCAGCAGGCGACCCGTCTATTGGAGGATCGTCGATCGACCGAGGAGCTGGTGACGCCAGAGAACATCGAACGGTGTCTTCTCTCGCGGTTGACGTCGTCAGGTACAGCTCTCGAGGCTCTTCTTCTGGGGTGGTAGCTCCTTTCCTTCTTCTGACCGGGGCTTCTTCTTGTTGCAGACGTGAGGCGGGAGCCTCTGGAGGAGGCGGCCGAGGTCATCGATCTGGGTGATGACTCGGCAGCCGATGATCCTGACGTCCCGGCGGGTCGCGCCCAGGCCCGAGATAAGGGCAAGGGGGTGGCCCCCGAGGGGTCTTCTCCATCCACCTGCTTGAAGCGCAAGGATCCCCTGGCGGGAAAACTGCGGGAGGCCGCGAAGGCCAGGAAAAGGGCCAAGAAGGCCGGCCTTTCCACCACCGTCGGGGGCGATTCTGGCTCGGCGGCGCTCCCCCCTCGGGGCAGGATGGGGCCGACCCCTCTGGGCTAGCTCCCCCATCCGCCGGGCGAGAGGGGGCCGAGGAGACCAGGGGCCCCTCAGAAGGAGGTGATCGGCTCTCCCCTCCGCGGGGGCAGAGGGGGCCGATGCCGGTGTAGTTGGTTCTGGGACCGAGGGATCGGTCGGCACGGATGGGGGTTCGCCTGCGGGGGGGTTGCAACCCCAAGTGCCGGAAGTTTCTGGTGCGGCCGATCCCGTGGCGCCGGTCGAGGGTGGGGGTTCGCCCGGGGAGGCGTTGCAACCCCAACCGACCGTGGCGCGCGGGGTGGTCGACTTTGCTGCCCGAACAGGGTCTTCTGACGGGGTGCCCAGGGTGGAGCGGTCCCCTTTGCCGGAGCCTCTGGACAGGCTTGGCATCTCGGGCGACTTGTACAGGTTCTGCCGATCGATCGCCGAGAGGACGAGGGGGGGAGAGAGGCGTAATACTCCCGCCGGGGTCCTTGATGTCCTGATGGAGGGCGGCCTGGTCATAGCCCGATCAGCGGCCGTGATGGCGGAGGCGCACGCCCGGACGGAGGCGGAGCGGTCGAGGCTTGCATGGACCCTTGGTGGATGCGAGGCGAAGCTAGCCCGGATCGAGGGGGAGCATGAAGGGCTCCGGCGGGAGTTCCTCGCATTCAGGGAGTTGGCGCGGTCGAGCCGTCGGGAAGCCGAGGCGCTGGCCGAGCAACTGGCGAGGGCCCGAGAGTCGCTCGAGAGGAAGAGCAAACGCCTAGAAGAGGAGCGTCAGCGTCATGTTGAGCTGGATGGCCTCTGGGAGCTTGAGCGTGGCGAGCTGCAGGATCGGGCAGAGGATGCGGAGCGCCTCCGTGCTGAGGCCGAGGCGGATCGAGCCCGGGCGGAGGGCCGAACGATTGAAGCCGAGCGGAGGATGGCCGAGCTAGAGGAGCATCTGGCAAGGGCGGAAGAGCGAGCGGCTGAGGCGGAGCGGGCTCGGGTCGAGCCTGCCGGAAGGGTAGGGCAGGTCGAGGCGGAGGCGATCGAGCGCTACAAAGGCTCGGAAGCTTACTCGGCCGACCTGCTTAAAGCTGCCCTACCCTACTACGAGGTAGCGCTCCGCCGGGGTGCTCGAAAGGGGTTCAGGCAGGGCTATCGCCGGGCGATGAGCTATGCTAATGAACACCTTTCCGGGGGCGATTTTCCTTACGGCCAGAGTTATGACTCGGATGAGTCAACTTCCAGCTCCTCGTCCTCGGTCGGGGAAGATCCGCAGGAGTCACCTCCTGCGGGGTCACCAACTCCGGAGGCTCCGGGAGGGCTCACGGCCGGGACAGTTCTCGCACAGGCGAGGTCAGTGTCCGGGCCGACAGTCACCGAAGGTACCGGGGGCGACGCGTCCCCTACTGCCGTTCCTGAGCTTCAAAGTGGGCCCGAGGCCTGATGTATTTTACTTTATTTTACCCCTTCCCTCTTTGTCCTTCTTTCCTTTCGTCAGAGGACTTCTTTATGGGAGGCGATAAATAAAGAACTTACTTTGTTTGATCACTATCTCTGCCGTGATTTGGCTGGCGTATCGGGGGCGGTTGGAAAGTGCCGATATTCTCTGCACCGTTTTCGCATGCCGATTCGGGAGACTTCTGGCGGGGTGTCCTTTCGTTCTACCATGCTTTGAAAGTCGCGGCGCTTCGCGAATCCCGCTAGGGCGGGGACCCAGGAATTGGAGGTGACCTTCCAAGGGAGGTCCTGTGGCGTGTTTTCGAGGGGAGTCATTTAAGGCGCGCGACCTCCCTTGGCCTATAAAAAGGACCGAAGGGTGCTCATTTCCTCTTAACACTTAGGACTCTCGCCGGCGGTCTACTCTTATTTCCTCGTTTTCGCTCTGCGTTGCGCCGCCGCGATCGGAGCATGGAGGGCCCTTCAGAAGGTGACGCCACAGACGACGGGGAGCGGCCGGTTCCAGGTGCCCTGGAATATCGGTCGGATCCCACGGTCGTCGCGCGTGCATGAGACGGGTCCGACGGTCGCCGCGCGGATCTGGAGAGGGATTCGACGTGCGGGGGCACGCCGTTTGCCTTCTCTTGGCTCTGGCGAGGCTTCCGGGCGGACGTCGAGATGGGGGGCGGATGGGGGAGTTAGGGATGCCGGCCGTCATTCCCCTCCGTAGGGGGGAGGAGGCGGCTTGAGTATCCTAACTCCTGCCCGCAGCCTCTTTCTCTCTCTTTTGTTCTTCATTTCTTTCACTCTTCGGGGGCTACTTGCTTTCTGTTCGCCTCCGAGGAGTTGGTAGATTGGGAGAGGGGAGGCCTTCACGGCGCTCCTTTTTCCAGGTCGTTGCCAACGTGGAAGGTAGCCTTCCTTGCGTGAAAGGTGACCTTCTCCTTGCCGTCCCTCTGTCACCCTTGTCACGGTCCACCCGAGCCAACTGGATCGTTGGTGGGGACACCGGGTCCACTACTGGGCCCACTACTCGGAGCCGACGCCGCATTGCCCCGACACCGAGCTTATGGCTCGGAGGAGATCCTTCTTGAAGACTCGGCCTACGGCTATGGTGTTATACTACGTATCGAGTATGTGTGTATGTATACATGTATCTCTACATGTATTTTTCTTTTCGTTTTATTAGGCTAGTCTAAGTCAAATAAACACATGTGTAATTTTTATATTTTATTTGGTTAAAACCCACAAGTCAAATATTGGTTGGTGGGTTTGTCTTGTTAGGTTAGGATATATAGACAAATAAGTAAAGTGTGAAGGTATTCATGTAATAGGGCCTTTCCTATATAAGGAGCCCAAATGGTGTGTTACGTATGATGAATCTTATGAATGAGAAAGCTTGCTTAAGGTGTTTTGCCTTATTCTTCCCTTCCCTCTCTTCTCCATTTGTGAGATCTGAGTGTCGCCCGGTGTGAGACCGTCCGGCGTGAGGCCGAGCTGCGTGAGGTAGCAACCTATCCGTCCCGTCCGTGTCCTGGAGCTGTCGACGATCCGTCTTCCACGTCGCCGCCGCGTCAAATTGGTATCAGAGCCCAACAACGGCGTCTCCGACGACTCCAACATCCCCGACGTCTCTTTCTTTCTCTCTCTAAGTTGTCAGAGTGAAAAAGAGAAAAAAGGAGAGAAAGAATAGCAGAAAAAAAAAGGTTTATAGAAATAGTTTTGACAAGAAAAGAAAAGAGAAGTAAGATATTGAAAAAAAAAATAAAAAAAATAGAACTTCTCTGTCTCTCTCTCTCTCAGTTCTCTCTCTCCCGTAAGTCTCTCTCTCTCTCTGTTTCTCCCTCCCACGTTTCTCTCTCCCTCTCTTTCTGTTAAGCACACAGCAGAATAGAAAGAAAAAAAAAATTTCTTTTCAAAACCTCCCGTGAATCTCTCTCTCTCTCTCTCTCTCTCGTGCGCATAACAGGCTGAGAAGAAAAAAAAAATTATTAGAAAAAAAAAAGTGTTCGCCCCTTGCATCGTCGCCCGTGCCGGGATTTGAATCCCGGCACGCCGCAACGGCCACAACCCGCCGCCCGACTCCGCCCCGCACCGCCTCCGCGCCCCGCCCGGCCCCGCCTGCGCCCCCGCGCCCCTGCGCGCCAGCTCCCGTGCCCGCCCCCGCGCCCACGCGCCAGCGGCCGCCCGAGCCCGCCTACGCCCCGCGCCCCTGCGCGCCAGCCCCCGCGCCCGCCCCCGCGCCCACGCGCCAGCGGCCGCCCGAGCCCGCCTGCGCCCCGCGCCCCTGCGCCCGGCCCCGGCTCGCCCCCGCGCGCCCGGCCCTGGCGCCCGCGCGCCCGTGGCCCCGCGCCCCTGCACCGGCCCCGTCGCGCGCCTGTGCGCCCACCCCGCAGCGCCTCGTGCCCCAGCCCCGCCTGCCCCACTCGCCCGCTCGCCCGCCTGCCGGGCCACCCGCGCCCACGGCCGCCTGCGGTCCCTGCCGACCTGAGCGCCCGGACCTGCTCGCGTCAGCGACCTGCCCTGCCGGGTCGCCTTAGCCCGTTGACCGCGCCCACCGCCCTGCTCCCCCCCACGTTTGGCCGCCTGCCAGCGTGATTAGCGATATATATATATATATATACATAAAGAAAAAAATAGGGTGTGGAAAAAAAAAAGAGAGAAATAAAAAGTCAAAAAAAGGGGTTGAAAGTCAGAGAAAAGAGTTTGAAAATTAAAAAAAAAAAGAGGGTGTTAAATATATATAATATTTGGGATATATAATCCTATATATATTTATATATATATTACATTAGTGATTGTGACATCCAAGTCCACTACTACGGCTCGACTGAGTCTGAGCCGTCCGGATGCCGACAGAAGATCCGTAAATTACGGAACGTGAGTGCCCGAGAGTCTCCCTGCGCGGAGAATTTGGACTAATTTGTTCCCCTGCGCGGGAAATTTTAAAGTGGTCTTGTAATAATTCAATCCTCCCTGCGTGGAGTGATTTTTTTTTTTTAACCGCTCAAGCTACGTCGACGCCGTGCGGGCCCGCACGTCCCCGCTCGCCTTCGTCTCCGGTCGGAGCTAGACTTTTCAGTCAGCTAGGTACGTGCTCCAAACTTGCTCCTTTAGTATCTTTTCAATTGCCGCGCGAAGTGAGAGAGAGCCCGATCCATGCAGCCAGTCTCCTGAGAGCATCGCTGTGGACGGTGAGAGAGTGCTTGCTTGCACCTATCCTTTAGGCTCTAGGCTGTCACATTAGGGCACCCTAATTGTCAGGAGGTAGTTCCACAACTACTTCGCCTATGGGCGAGCAACTTTCCCTGACCGGTCCCTTCAAATTGACCCTTTGCAAATCAGCCGGGTCCACTGCTTGCTAAATTCTTCGGTCCCAGGACATCATCATTTAGGTCCGAGCCCGTGCATGCCACGTTGGTCTAGGAATTCATCTGGCCGTCTAGAGCGTCCTTCAACACTACAACCAACGATGGATCAGAAGAGCGTGAGTGCTATGGTGGCTCAGCTCGAGCATAACCTTCTGACCCATTTTGAAGAATCCATAGGCCAACTACGAGCAGAGCTAGATGAGAGGATCCGAGCCTTAGAGGATCGACTAAAGGGAGAGGAAGGACGAGTGAATGGCCATGGCAATCCCGTAGCCAATTCTAGGGAGGATAGAGAGCAAGCCCGCCCGAATCAGGCTCCCCAAGGTAGAGAACAAGAGGATCGTACACCTCGAAGGAGGGACTACGACGATGAGGAGATCATCTTACGGAACGTCAAAATTGACGCTCCCAGTTTCGATGGGTCCCTCACTCCAGCCAAATACCTTGAGTGGGAGGCCGGGATGGATCAATATTTTGATTGGCATCACCGCATGGCCCCTGCCACTAGGGTGAGGTTTGCCAAAATGAAACTCTTGGGTCAAGCCAAGACCTACTGGTGTAATGTGGAGAATCTCCTAGCCAGGAGACGAGAGGAACCCATAAACACATGGGAAGAAATGAAGGAGAAACTGAGGGAGAAATACCTGCCACCCTCCTACCATCAGCGTCTTCTAGACCAGTGGCAGAAACTCACCCAAGATGGAAAGTCCGTGGACGAGTACATCGCCAAATTCGATGACTTCTTCCTTCGGAGCCAAGTCATGGAAAACGCCTCTGTAACCCTCTCTCGATTTAGGGCTGGCCTACACGAGAGCATCCAACGGGAGCTTTTCTTGCGAGAGGTCAACACCCTCGAGCACGCCTACCAGGTTGCCCGAGATGTTGAGCGATTTCAAAGAGTGGCCCCACCTCGGGTTCCCACCTACCGCCAACCTGAGTCTCGGAACCCCATGGTCCGTTACACCGAGAGAGTTGGCCCCTCCACTTCTTATGTCCCTGCGGCTACCCCGCTACGGGTCGTTGCCCCTACCGTTCCTTTCACAAGGAACCCCTTACCTGCACCCGCTGCATTGCCCAGGCTGGAGTATACTCCACCAATTGATAAAAGGGATGACAAAGGAAAGGGACCCGCCCCTGGTACTTCCCAACCAGCCCCTATCTCAGGAGTCCGATGCTTCAGATGTCACAACCTAGGGCACATTGCCACCAACTGCCCCACCCGAGCCTTGATCATCACCGACCCTCAGCCTATGGAGCCTCCACCTCAGGAAGGAGAAGACACTGAGAGATATATGGCCGATCCTGACCTCATAGCCCAGTTTGAGGAAATGGATGCAGGGTTTGATGAAACGCATGTCGAATACATGCAAGTGGGAGATATTGCCGAGAGCTCTAGCCAGGGTAGACTAGGTGTAGTTCGCTGTATCCTAACACACCCCCAGGAGGACGACTGGCGTCGAAGCTCCATCTTCCAAACCTACATCATGGTGAAAACCCAACCCTGCAAGGTGATCTTTGACAATGGGAGTTGTATCAATGCGGTCTCTTCAGACTTTGTTTCCCGTCTAGGTCTACCTACACACCCTCATCCTAGGCCCTACAACGTGGCGTGGGTTGACGACACTTCGATCCCAGTCACCACTACATGTGTCATTCCCATACAATTTCAGTCCTACCAAGGACAGATTTTGTGCGATGTAGTGCCTATGAAGGTCGGAAGCATCATCCTAGGACGACCGTGGATCTATGATGTAGACCTCACAACTTTCGGTCGATCCAACCAATGTTCCTTCTCCCACAATGGGAAGAAGATCCAGTTGTACCCGACACCCCCAAAGGTGACCTCGGGTAAGAGTCCCACTTCTACTCCGGGTAAGAGCTCCACCTCCTCCACCCCCACCGGGACCCCCAAGGTTCCGGAGAGTCCCCAAACTCCCAATGAAGGGAAACTTCTCATTCCCTATTCCCCTACACCTATCACGCCCGTTCCTAAGGCCCCCAAGGTTAGTCATGACCCTGTCAGGCGCCTTAGCTTCATAGGTGTCCGTGAGCTGAATAGAGAGGTTGCCGAGGGTGCCCCTGTTTGGGCTGTTGTCATCACCATCACACCTGAGGAGTCCCGAGTCTCAGTTCCACCCGAGGTCCAGACAGTCTTGCAGGACTTCGAAGATATTTTCCCCGAGGACTTGCCCTCTAAACTCCCTCCCATGCGTGATGTACAACACGCTATCGACCTTGTCCCCGGGTCCACCCTCCCCAACCTCCCCCATTACCGGTTGAACCCCAGGGAGCATGCTGAGCTCCAAAGGATTGTCGAGGACCTTATCCAAAAAGGTTTCCTCAGGGTGAGCAAGAGCCCGTGTGCTGTCCCTGCTTTGCTCACACCCAAGAAAGATGGCACCTGGCGGATGTGTGTTGACAGCCGCGCCATCAACAAGATCACTGTCAAGTATAGGTTTCCCATTCCTCGCCTAGATGACATGCTTGACATGATGAGTGGGGCCACCATCTTTTCCAAGATTGACTTGAAAAGTGGCTACCACCAGGTCCGAATCCGACCAGGGGATGAGTGGAAGACGGCCTTCAAAACAAAAGAAGGTCTGTATGAATGGCTCGTCATGCCGTTCGGGCTATCCAATGCCCCCAGCACTTTCATGAGACTTATGACAGAAGCCCTTCGTCCCCTTATTGGTCGCTTTGTTGTCGTCTACTTTGACGACATTCTCATCTATAGCCACAACCCTCAGGACCACATCCATCATTTGAGGGAAGTCTGCCAAACTTTGAGGAGAGAAACCCTGTATGTCAACCTTAGGAAATGTGAATTCATGACCGACCGGGTTAGTTTCCTCGGATTTGTGGTTTCGAGTCACGGAGTATCTGTGGACCAATCCAAGGTCCAAGCTATGGTCGACTGGCCTGAGCCCCAAAACGTCCACGACGTTCGAAGTTTTCATGGGCTAGCCACCTTTTACAGACGCTTCATAAAGAGTTTTAGCACCATTATGGCACCCATTACAGACTGCATCTGTAAAGGGAATTTTGAGTGGACCCAAGCCGCCTCACATGCTTTTCTTGCCATAAAGGAGCTTATGACCAAAGCCCCTGTCCTCCGCCTGCCAGACTTTTCCAAAGTCTTCGAGATATCCTGTGATGCATCGGGCGTAGGAATAGGAGGAGTACTTAGCCAGGAAAGCCACCCTGTGGCTTATTTCAGTGAGAAGCTTTCTGATGTAAAGCTTCGATACTCCACATATGATAAGGAGTTCTATGCCGTGGTCCAAGCCCTCAAACACTGGAGACACTATCTCTTACCTCAAGAGTTTGTCTTATATTCGGACCACGAGGCTCTAAATTCCTTAGCTCTCAGAAGAGCTTAAACCCAAGGCATGGTCGGTGGGTAGAATTTCTCCAGTCTTTCACATTTGTCCTAAAACATAAGGCTGGAAAAGAAAATAAGGTGGCCGACGCCTTGAGTCGAAGGGTCTCCCTTCTTTCCACTGTTCGGGTAGAGGTCACTGGATTCGACCGCATGAAGGAGCTCTATGGAGAGTGTCCTGATTTTGGCCCTGCCCACTCTGCCTTATCTGCTGGACCCTCGGCAGCCTTTTCTGACTATCTACTCCAGGATGGTTTTCTATTTCGAGGGCAGCAACTCTGTGTCCCGAGGACTTCTGTTCGGGACTTTTTGATTTGGGAAATACATGCTGGAGGTCTTGCTGGTCACTTTGGCCGCAACAAGACCATCCATTCTGTGGAGGAGCATTTTTATTGGCCTGGCCTGAAGAAGGATGTGGCCAAGATTGTAGCCCAGTGTCGGACATGCACTATGGCCAAACAGGTCAAACAAAACACTGGTCTCTACACTCCTCTCCCCATTCCTGATAGACCTTGGGTTGACATCAGCATGGACTTCATCCTTGGTCTACCTCGTACCGCTCATAAACATGACTCCATCTTTGTGGTAGTTGATCGGTTCTCTAAGATGGCCCACTTCATTGCATGTTCCAAAACATCTGATGCATCTAGAGTAGCCCACTTATTCTTCGATGAAGTCGTCCGTCTGCATGGTCTTCCCCAAACCATAGTGTCTGACCGGGATGTCGGTTCACTAGTTATTTCTGGAAGACACTTTGGCACCTCGTTGGCACTAAGCTGAAATTTTCCACTGCTTATCACCCTCAAACTGATGGGCAAACCGAGGTCGTCAATAGGAGTTTAGGGAATCTCTTGAGGTGTCTCGTAGGGGATCATTCTGGCACTTGGGACCTTCTTTTGCCCAGGGCCGAGTTTGCATATAATAGCTCGGTCAATAGGTCCATCGGTATGAGTCCATTTGAGGTTGTGCATGGATACAAACCTAGGAAACCTGTGGATCTCATTCCCCTTCCCCTCGAGTCTAGATCGTCCAAGTCAGCTGAGGAGTTTGCACAGCATGTCCAAAGTCTGCATGAGTCAATTAGCAAGCAAATAAACCTCAGTAATGAGACCTATAAAAAATTGGCTGATTCGCATAAGCGTCACCATGAATTTCAAGAAGGTGACTTGGTTATGGTACGGGTCCGACCCGAACGACTCCCCTCGGGAGCCGTTAAAAAGTTGCAAGCCCGTAGTGATGGACCCTTCCCAATTCTGCGGAAGATTGGCTCCAATGCTTATGTTGTGGACTTACCTCCCGAATATGGGATTAGCTCGACTTTTAATGTGACAGATCTAGTGGCCTACAAGGAACCCACAGCGATTCCTAGTGACCCTTTCGAGCCTTCTCCTCCCATTGAGAGTGAGCCCACCCCTGTGCGTCCCACAGCCTCGAGAGTACCGCGCGAGCACATTGAGAGGATACTGGATGAGCAGGTAACCACTACACGGAGCAAGGTGTACCAGCGCTACCTTGTCCGCTGGCGGGACCGTCCACCTTCTGATGATTCCTGGATCAGCCGGGAAGATCTCCAGCGCCTCGATCCAGATCTGCTGGAGCACTACCACAGCAGTGTCCCCCCTTACTCGACGGAGTCGAGTTCCAGCCGCCCCGGGAGGGTTGGTGGGGACACCGGGTCCACTACTGGGCCCACTACTCGGAGCCGACGCCGCATTGCCCCGACACCGAGCTTATGGCTCGGAGGAGATCCTTCTTGAAGACTCGGCCTACGGCTATGGTGTTATACTACGTATCGAGTATGTGTGTATGTATACATGTATCTCTACATGTATTTTTCTTTTCGTTTTATTAGGCTAGTCTAAGTCAAATAAACACATGTGTAATTTTTATATTTTATTTGGTTAAAACCCACAAGTCAAATATTGGTTGGTGGGTTTGTCTTGTTAGGCTAGGATATATAGACAAATAAGTAAAGTGTGAAGGTATTCATGTAATAGGGCCTTTCCTATATAAGGAGCCCAAATGGTGTGTTACGTATGATGAATCTTATGAATGAGAAAGCTTGCTTAAGGTGTTTTGCCTTATTCTTCCCTTCCCTCTCTTCTCCATTTGTGAGATCTGAGTGTCGCCCGGTGTGAGACCGTCCGGCGTGAGGCCGAGCTACGTGAGGTAGCAACCTATCCGTCCCGTCCGTGTCCTGGAGCTGCCGACGATCCGTCTTCCACGTCGCCGCCGCGTCAATCGACCATCTCTTGTCCGAGCCAGTTTCTACGCGAGGCAGAGTCAGTGGCTGGATGTGAGAAGGTCAAGACCGGGTCGACCGGGCGATGGCCGTCTGCCGTGGTGCTAGATGGATTTTTGCTTTTCACTATGTAATGTATTGGCAGTTGCCTTTCTGATGTACCAACACTTATCTTGAATAAGAAAAAGGGGTTTTACTTTACCCGATTTGTTGATACAGCTTTCAGAAATAAAATCTGCGTAGTGTGGTTGCGTTCCATGTCCGGGGAATGGGTTCCCCTTCTATTGTGGCCAACATATACGCACCTTTCCCGAGCGTCTCGATCACTCGGTAGGGTCCTTCCCAGTTGGGGGATAGTTTGCCCGCCGCCTCCAGTGGTCGAGAGGCTTCGGCCTTCCTGAGGACGAAGTCCCCTGGTCGGAATTCTCTGCCTCGGACCTTGGCGTTGTAGTACCGAGCGAGGCGGCGCTGGTATTCCGTAGCTCGGACGTTCGCGATCTCTCGGAGTTCATCTGTCAGGTCGAGGTTCTCGAGCAACTTTTGCTCGTTTGCCTCGGGCGAGAAGCTGATCACTCGGAGAGACGGATTGGCGATTTCTAACGGAACGACGGCTTCGGTGCCATATACCAGCTGAAAAGGGGTTTCACCAGTTGCCGTCCTGGGGGTCGTTCGGTGCGACCATAGTACGCTAGGCAGTTCCTCGAGCCAGCTGCCCTTAGCCTTGCCGAGTCTGGTTTTTATGCCTTTCAAGATGGTCTTGTTGGTATTTTCAACCAGCCCGTTGGCCTGAGGGTGGGCGACCGAAGTGAAGTGGTTGTGGATATTTAGGTCGGCGCATCTGTCTCGGAAGTACCGAGAGTCGAATTGCCGTCCGTTATCGCTCACTATCACTCGGGGGATGTCAAAACGACAGATGATCGATTTCCAAACGAAGCCCCAGACGACTGTCTCGGTGATCCTTGCCGTGGCTTCAGCCTCGATCCACTTGGTGAAGTAGTCGATGGCGACGATGATGAACTTCTTCTGGGATTGAGCCGTCGGGAATGGCCCAAGGATGTCGATCCCCCACCGAGCGAAAGGGTAGGGCTCGGTAAGGGTGATGAGCTCCGTGGCCGGCTGATGGACCAAATGGTCGAACCGCTGGCAACGGTCACACTGTTGTACATAGGCCGTGCAGTCGCGCTGTAGGGTAGGCCACCAGTACCCCTGTCTTAGCAGGATTCTGGCCAGCGACCGACCTCCTGAATGCGCCCCACACAGGCCTTGATGAATCTCTTCAACAGCTTGGCTCGCTTCGTCGGGACAGAGGCATTTCAGAAGGGGCCCGGAGAACGATCTTCGGTAGAGAACGTTGTCGAGGATGACGAAGCGCCGAGCTTGGTACTTCATTTGGCGAGCTTCCTGAGGGTCGGAGGGCTCCTGGGAGTCCCGTAGCCAGGACAGGTAGGGGGAGCGCCAGTCACCGGGAGTGGCCGAGTCAATGGCGAGGAGCTCCGAGTCTATGCTCGGGCGCTCTAGCTCTTCTAGGAGGACCGATCGTGTACCTTCCGGGTTTAGGGAGGAGGCCAGTCGGGAGAGGGCGTCCGCCCGAGAGTTTTGCTCTCGAGCTATTCGGACTACCTCGAACTCCTCGAATTGCTGGGCCAGGCTCCGGACCAACTGGAGGTATTTGACCATAGGTGCCTCCCGAGCTTCGTACTCGCCGTTGACCTGGCTTGCAACTAGCTGGGAGTCGGTGTGGATCCTGACTCGCTCGGCCCCCAACCGTCGGGCCATGCGGGCTCCCGAGATAAGGGCCTCATACTCGGAAGCATTATTGGAAGCCAGGAAGTTGAACTTCAGGGCGTATTGCAACTCTATTCCTTCGGGGGACCTTAGGAGGATCCCTGCGCCGCTGCCGACCGAGTTGGACGATCCATCGACGAACAGCTCCCAGGTCGGTCCGGTTGCTGCCGGAGGCCTGTCCTCGACCGGAACGGTGCTCTCGGCGATAAAGTCGGCGAGCGCTTGTCCTTTGATAGCTGATCGCGGCCGATACGAGATGTCGTAAGCCCCGAGCATGATGGCCCATCTGACGAGTCGCCCCGAGGCTTCAGGGTGGGCCAGAATCTTCTTTAGTGGTTCGCTGGTTAGCACGGTGATGGGGTGCCCCTGGAAGTAGGGTCGGAGGCGCTTCGCGGAGATAACCATAGCACGAGTTTCTCGGTTGCGGGATACCTCCGCTCGGCCTCGTTGAGCACCTTGCTGGTGTAGTAGACCGGCCTCTCGATTCTCGAGTCATTTCTGACTAGGACCGAGCTGACCGTTGATGGCGTCGCCAAGAGATAGAGTAACAAGACCTCGCCCGAGACGGGCTTGGAAAGCACCGGGGGCGAAGCCAGGAACTCTTTGAGCTCGGCGAACGCTGTCTGGCATTCCTCATCCCATGCGAACGTAGCAGATGCTGCCTTAGGCCCCCTCATCAGTTTGAAGAAGGGCAAGCATCGTTCGGCCGCACGGGACAGGAAACGACTGAGAGCAGCGACACGCCCCGTCAGACGCTGGACGTCTTTAATACACGCGGGCGGGCACATGTCCAGGATGGCCTGGACCTTGTCGGGGTTGGCTTCGATCCCTCGCTGAGTGACCAGGAAACCGAGGAACTTCCCGGATCTTACTCCAAAGGCGCACTTGGCGGGGTTGAGCTTCATGCTGTATTTCAGGAGGGTGCCGAAGGTCTCGGCGAGGTCGGTGAAGTGGTCTTGGGCCCTCGGGGTCTTGACGAGCATGTCGTCGATGTAGGCCTCGACGTTCCGACCTAGCTGTCCCTCGAACATATGGTTGACCAGTCGCTGGTACGTGGCTCCAGCGTTCTTCAGTCCGAAGGGCATCCGGGTGTAGCAGTACATGCCGTAGTCGATGATGAAGGCGGTCTTCTCGACATCTTCAGGTGTCATTCTGATCTGGTGATAACCCGAATAGGCATCCAGGAAACTGAGTATCTCGTTGCCCGAGGTGGAGTCAACCAGTTGGTCGATGCTCGGTAGCGGATAGCAGTCCTTGGGGGTAGCCTTGTTCAGATCAGTGAAGTCTACGCACATTCGCCATTGGCCTGTGGTCTTCGGCACCAGGACGACGTTGGCTAGCCACGTTGGGTACAGGACCGGTCTAAAAAGACCAGTCTCTTGTCCCTTGGTGACCTGCGCCTTGATGATCGCCTGTTTCTCGGGCGCATGCTTCCTTCTCCGCTGCTGTACGGGTCTCACGGTGGTATCGAGGTTGAGCTTGTGCGTAACGGTCTCCTCTGGTATACCAGGGAGTTGATCATCGGACCAAGCAAAGACCCGAACGTACTCAGAAAGAAACTCCTTGTATTGCTGCTGTTCCTCTGGTGGTAGGTTGGCGCCGATCCTTACTCCTAGGGCCGGGTCGTCGTTCAGGAATACCGTTAATAACTCGCCACCGGGCTCGGTGGTCACGGCTTTTCCTTCGACTCCCCTGGGGCCCTTATCCTTCCCGTCCGGCCTTGAGGCCTCCACTGAGATATTGTAGCACCTTCTAGCCGTGGCCTGGTTACCTCGGACTTCTCCCAACCCGTTTTTGGTGGAAAACTTCATTTTTTGGTGATAGGTAGATGGTACGGCCTTTATTCGGCCCAGAATTTTCCGGCCGAAAATGGCGTTGTACGCTATCATACCTTTAATCACTATGAAGTCCACTATGACCGTAACGATTCTGGGTGGGGTGCCGATGGTGACCGGCAGGCTTAGGGCTCCCTCGGGGTAGGTCGCCAGGCCATTAAACCCACAGAGGGGCGTTCGGATCGGGAGGAGTTTGGATGGATCTTCCCCCATCTTGAGGAAACAGTCATAAGATAACACATCGGGAGCGCTCCCATTATCAACCAAAATCCTGTCTACATTACAGTGATTTATTGTGACCGAGATAACGAGGGCATCGTCATGCGGGGTGCTCAGCCCTTCCAGGTCTTGGTCGGAGAAGACTATGACCTGGGGCTCCATCGGCGGGCCTCTGGGGGGCTCTAAGGCTCGGCTGGCCCGCTCGGCATGACGTTTCCTTCCTCGGCTGGTGTCACCGCCCGATGCCGCTCCTCCGGAGATGACGCTGATATGGACCCCTCGGGGGGCGTTGTCGATCTCCTCTGCGGCGTCTCGGTCTTCTTTGTGCCCGGTCGTGAACCGGGCTAGGTGCCCCAGACGGATGAGGCGCTCGATCTCATCCTGGAGCTGGTGGCAATCTCCGGTGTGGTGCCCGTGGTCACCGTGGAACAGGCAATGCCTGTCCCGCTTGCGGTTCTTCGACCTCATTGGCTCGGGCTGGCGGAGAAGTCCCGAGTCTTTGATGTCTTCATAGATCTCGTAGACTGGCGCGGTCAAGGGGGTGTACCGCTCGTACTTTCTCTTGCGCTCTCCTTCTCGATCGCGCTTCTTACCCGAGCCAGGACTTGGCTCGGAGATCCGCTTCTTGTCCCCCTCCCGACCCGAGCCGGTTGCGTCTCGACAGGCACTGAGTACTTCTTCACACTCGGCGTGGCGCAGTGCCAGAGTCACTAGCTCGGCAAGGGTCGAGGGAGGGTGGAGGACAAGCTCGCGGCAGAGATTCTCGTCCCGGGTGCCCCCGGTCAGTGCGGTTGTGGCTGAGGCCACATCCAGGTGGGGGATTCTAAGGGCTTCCGATTTAAATCGGTGGACGTAGGCCCGGAGCCTCTCCCCTTGCGCCTGTTTGAGGGCCAGGAGCCCCGCTACTGACCTTGGGGGGCGCTACCGGCGAAACTCTCCTTGAAGATTCGCCCGAATTGCTTGAAGTCTCGGATGGACCCAGGGGCGAGGGCCCGGAACCATGCCTGAGCACCTTAGACCAGGGTGGCCGCGAAGGCTCGGCATTTGATGGGGTCCGGCGTCCCATGCAGGGTCATCAGGGCGTCGAAGCTGTCGTAGTGGTCGGCTGGGTCGCCCTGACCGTCGTAGAACTTGAAGGTTGGAATGGAGGCTCTGGGAGAGACCTCTGCCTTCAAGATGTACTCGGAGAAAGGGGATTTCTCCTCGTCCTCCGGGAGAGAGGTCTTCTGCAGGGCGCGGAGGGCGCGCTCTTGCTCTGCGAAACGTCTCTCGAAATCTCGCAGCCGGAGGGACAGCTCTGGCTGCAGTCGCGCCGTGGGGCTGGGGGGGGCGTCGCGGCGATCTCCCGGGGCACTAGTGCCCGGGCACGGTGCCCTTGCTCCTTGCTTTCCTCTCCTCGGCGTGGAGGAAGCCTCTTGCTCCGCAAGCGGAGCATGCGAGGGTCCTCCGACGTCGTTGCGGAGGAGCTGTCGGCCGCGGAGGGTGAAGCGGCCTCCGGCGGTGTGCTGCGTTGCACTCCTTCGAGGGGGACTTCCTGACGGGGCGCGGGATCTTGCGTCCCTGGCCGCCTGGGCCCTCATGAGCTCCACGAGGACGTCCATCTTTTCATTGAGGGCCTGGAAGGCAACGGTCTCCGCCGGAGGGGGTGGTGGCTCATTGGTGGGGATGCTGGCGTTGGATGGGGGGCTCCGCGAGGCCCTAGAGGGGGCACCTTCCGCCGCCGCCGCAGCCTTACCCTTCTCACCGGCGGATCTCCTCCCCGTGCTTCTTCTCACCATCTTGGCTCTTCGTGCGTTTCCCACAGACGGCGCCAGATGAAGAGGCGGAATCTCGCGCTTGGTCCTGAGCGGGCTGTAGATCACCAGAAGATGAATCTGCAAGAGAGGGAAACGTATCAGAGGGCCCAGGGGATCTCCCTGGGGGAAAACCCTCCGATGGCTAAGTCAGTAGAGCTATGGTGGAAGCGATAATGGGGGGAGGAGAGAGCTTGATGCGCGAGAATCCTCTCCACCAGTGGGTGAAGCGAATCGTGCTCAGGAGCTTAGGGTGTGTGAATGCCCTTTTTTCTCTTACCTGCCACCGGAGGGTATCCCTAGCTTAAATAGTGCGCTGCCTCCAGGAGTCCTGCCAGCTGAGGGGTTCCCGGCGGGAGTTACGTCTTTAACGGGGGCTTTAATGGCCTGATCGTGGGAACGTTATCCCCTTGGAGTCCGGCGGCTCCCCTGACTCTCCTGCTGGCGGGGGACTCTGAACGGCTGCACACGCGGATAATCAACCGGCCTTACCGAGCCTCGGGGATGCTAGCTCGTGTCCGAGCGATAGGCATGGCCCGGCGAAGGTGGGGTCGGATAGGTCGGCGAGGGCCTTTCTCTCCCGGGCGGGGAGAGGGCTTAGGCCAGACCTTCCTTGGGACCTGGCCGTTGTCTCGGGCCCTCCGAGCCTAGAAGGCCGCCGGGGGGAGTTAGTTCCTCGAGTCTTTTTATTGGGCTTTTTCTCCCCTGAGTGGGCCCTGTGGGCTATCACTCGGGTGGGCTCGCCTAGTTGGACCCTGCGGGGTCTTGTTGGGCTGCCTTTGTGGTGGGCTGCGGAAATCCCCCTCTCCAAACCGTATGTTAGTCTTTAACCTAAAGCCTCACTTTGGTAGGGAATTTAGGTTAAATTAAACTACTTAGGTTAGTCCATAGTTAGTCTATTTTTGATTTGATAGCAAAAGTATTAACTCGGAAATAAGTACGTGGACTAACCTAGTTTGAATCTATTGTGATTTGGTAGTTAGTGAGTTAACCCAATAATATTTATAAGTAAAATATTGAGAGAGAGAGTGTGTGTGCATTTATTGCGCATTTATTGTTGGGTTAACCCTTCTAAATCCACCTCTGGAGGTGAATTTCGAAGTCCAGGGTTACTTCGGATTTAATACTCATCCTCCCGGTTTAGTCCAGATTTAAGTATCAAAGTAATTTGGATTTCAAAAATAGTTAAACCTAGGCTAAACTATGACTAACCCAGGACTAACCATATATCAAAGTGAGGCAAACCGATTAACACTAACTCTTTATCAAAGCACAAAAAAACTTATTTCGGAGTTAACTTAGAACTAACCTGGGATAAACCGATACCAAAGAGAGGCTAGGTTATCCCCTAGATTAACTCTATTGTAATCCGGATCAACCTACATCCTATGCCTAATCACAAATATAGTTCGGGTTAACCCAGAACTAATACTTAACCAAAGCGGGGCATAAGGTGTCGAGCAAATATTACTCATCCTTTTGCCTCGCTTTGGATCGGGATTAAAGGTAACTCGATTAAATTTAAGTGAATTTATTTTATCAACTTTTAATCTTTTTTGTTTTGACATGGTATCAGATTAAATTATCTCACTTGTAAAAGTGAGATAGGTTAATCCATCTTAAGTCAGATTAAGTCACTTTTAAATGGATTATCTAAATCTACTCCTTTCAAAATAAAATAACTTAAGTTTAAAATAAAATGGAGATGATATTGAGATAAATCTCAAACAAAACGGGACTTTATGTGTAAGACCCACGTCCCTTTCTCATCCTCCACATGTGGTCTCATGAGTTCCAAGTGGACAAATAGGGTGGAGATATCTTAACAACTGGCTGTTAGCAGCACATCCAAGAATGTGCACACCAAGTATTACTCCATAAATTATGCAGTATACATGTTTCTTTGATAATAGAATAAGGGTGAAACAAGAGATCTTAACTCAGGAGAATAAATAAAAATATAATTTGATAAGAGTGGTGAAGTTTTTCACCTCTAATTCAAATTTTCTTGGAATAACTCGTTCTAGTCAAAAGGTAGAGTGAGTTATTCCACCGTCATCCTCATAGATTTTAAAATAAAAAATAAAAAAGTAAAAATAATTTATCTGAATTTAAGTTAAACTTAATTTTTTATTCCGTTGTTAAATAGGGCTAAGCTCATCTCAAGTCCCAACGTGTGGAAAGCCCAACTAAACGATAACAAACAACGTAGGCAGCCCTTGGACTGAACCTTAGAGTTGGACCGGACATTTAATAGTTGGGCTCGCATTTGGAATCTGCCAGCCTTCTCCACGAGACGGCCCGAGAAGTGAGAACCCGACCCGTCAACACCCCCCAATCTCTTGCAGCACCTCGTTACATTTTCAAATTATTTACAAAGAGAGATCTAACAACAACCACGCTGTCACCAGTCTACATGCATTTTGCCTCTTGCCTGTTTAATAATCCTCATAATCCCCATCTGCTGTAGAATTCAGATGGAGTTGTTTGATGTTCCAAACGCGTATTCATGTCCTACCTTTCTAACATTGAATTCCAACACATTCATTCCTTGGTGTGAGAACAGTCCAGGAATTCCTCTCCCCGAGAGTTTGTTTGATAACGGAGTGAGATGATTTATTCGCTTCTTTAGACTCGAATAAGTCATCCAACCTCAATTAAGAGGAGATGAGTGTGAGAGAAAAATGCGCACGTCCCTTTGTTATTCTACATATCTTATTCGTAAAATAAAGAGATCTTGAGAGTCTAAGTTGTGCTTTTCGGATATTTTGAGAGTCTCTTTGATAACGAAATATGGAAAATCGAGTTAGCTTAAGTTCCGATAAATTATTCTTATTTTTTTTACTTATTTGTTTTGAAATTTATCCGAATCAAGGTGAAATAACTCGTTCTACCCTTAAAAATTTATTCTAGAAAAAATCAAGTTAGGGGTGGAAAAACTTGTCCGTCGTGTCAAATTATATTTTTATTCTCTTATTTCACTCTTATTCTGTTATCATGGAGCCCTAAAACTCAATTTGAAAAATGGGTAAGATAAGGTATCGTGACCAGTCCCAATTTGAAAAAGCACGAATACCTTACCCGGGATAAGATAGCAAGTTTATATGTGAGACATGGATGTGGGGCCCACATTTATCTGTCGAAGAATTAGATGTCATATTCTAATATCAAATTGGGGAGATTCAACCGTATCTACGAGAACAGTCTTCGTACACTGGTGCAATGACGGGGTAACTCACGGGGGGTGCTCGAGACGACGATGTTGATGTTAATGTTAATAATAATAATAATAATAATAATAATAATAATAATAATAATAATAATAATAATAATAATAATAAAAGTTAGAAGTCTATCCAGAGATGTGAGTTAAGAAGAGGGAGGTTGAATTCCAATGCGGGTTGCGAGCACCCTGTCAGTCAAACAATCGAAAGATGAACTTGGAAGGCGAATCTCTCATTTATGTCCTATTTTTTTTTTGGGGGGGGGGCGTAGAATTCTCAACCAAGTGGATTATTAATATTTTGTCTGTGCAGAGAACGCCACTTCCCCACCCAACCTTGGCATCTCTTATTATTATTATATTTTTTCGTACGCCAAAAGGATCCAAGCCCTACTTACTTACTCATATGATTCTTTATTTATCATCGGAGACCTTCGGGCAACACAGCCTTACCTTCTTCCCGTCTGTCTTCTGTTCTCTGTGTCTGTTTTGTTTGACCCCTCGTTCGTTCTAACACACCTATCACGTCTGCCATGACGCGTTGGGTTGGACGGGAGAGAGAGCACTGAATCTCTCGTTCATTAGTAATGACCGAATCCAATTATAAGTTTTATAAGAAAATAAATCTCTCCACTCAGTTAATTTTGAGTTTGATGCGCTAATAATAAATATATATAAATATACATATCTGACGACGAAGAATCTAACACATTAGTATTCAGGAGGATTACACAGAGATTCGAGAGATCTAGGTTCAAATTTATCGATGCTTAACTCGTGCGCATTTCTTTTTTTATGATTAATAAATCTCAAGTTTATATCTTCAAAGATTAAATATAGTCAAATAAACATCTCCGACATTAAAATTGGAATTGGAATCTCCCTGGCCCGAGACGAGGTCATTATTAATACTCTTTTCTTTGGTGACGAAATATTGATAAATTAAAATATCTCGAGTCACGTATCTTTCGAGAATTAAACATATGATCAGATAAAATCTCGCTCGGGTGAATTAAATTAGAATCTCTTTTTTTTTGACAGGAGTTTTTTACTGCTCAACTCACTCGGAGTCCTCGATCGTTACTCTAATACTCTGGAGTCTGGATGCACGTAAACGGCAGAAGCAAGTATTGACCCTTTGACAATAACTACTGCACCACTTAACATTGGCACGCCGTTTTCAAAGACGCATTAATTCTCACGAAGTCACGGACACCAAAGAGACCCCCCCCCCCCAAAGATTTGACAAAACATTCGTTGAGATTTCCAAAGGGGAACAGTAGGAGCACCCCCCCCCTCTTTTGACGTGGTCGGAAAAGGGCTTAAACAAAAGTCAAGATTTTGGGTGGGGGGGGGCGACCTCGTTGTCAAAAGTGGCATGTTGTCGCTTTACACGGCCGTCAACGGGGAGGAATTACGACATGTCTACCTCATCCGTGGCCGCACGAGGGGATGCCGCGTGTCCTGCGGCTGCGCCGCCCGGACCTCATGTGGCTTCTCTCTTCTGGGCGCGCGGCCAACCAGGTCTCCGTCCACATCTCCGCACCTGCCTTTGTATTTGGGATTGGCAGATAAAATAATACGTGCACTGTAATTTGTGTATTTTTTATTTTTTAAAAACTTTTATGACATGAGAGTTACCTCGTCAAATATAGTGCCTTACACCCTCAGTAAAAAAAGAAAAGAAAAGAAAATACTATGAAAGAGTGCGAAGAAAATCATGGGTATGAGACAAGATAACGAGGCTCGAGTCCAACAGTAAGACAACGAGAGATTTGAGACTCACGTAAAAATATTAAAAGAATTAAAAAATAGGCATGATTTCATAGGCGAGATAGTTCTGCCTCTCTATAGGGGATAATTTTACGTAATTAATTGACTAATCTAAGTCACGAGGACTCACCCCTAAGAAATAAATTTCTTACAAAACCGCCACCTACGGAGACATTCTCACATAGGTCCCCGTAAATTTTCACGACTTAAATTTCACTTCTCACGAAGCCACAAAAAGATGAGATTTGGACTCATACAGCTTTCCCAGGCTGAAAGATGCAGATACGGCCAAACTGAACACCCTCACCGTCCACGGGACCACGGGTAACTAAAATGACACCTGCTTTTTTGATTATATATATATATATATATATATATATATATATATAAGAGAACGTTGTATATAATGTTAGCAAAAGTCATTAGTCGGATACTAAATACTTATTAATCACTTTGTATCTATCGACATTAGTCTTGGGCATCTCAGCTAATTAACTCAAGTTAAAGGGTTAATGGTTCTATTTGAGCTCGTTTGTTTTGAATCTTAAGAGTGACTTTTGACCTCGAAAATTACATTCCTCAAAAGTCAAAACAACGGGTCATTGTCGCATTAAATTTTTATCAAAGCTATCTTTTAATTTTAGAGAGATATAGTAATAAAAAATCACCTTTTAAAAAGTCTAAAGATCTCTTATAAAGAAATTTATTCTCTCTCTAAAAGATTTTTCAAAAAACTCAAAATGGTCGCCATTTGCACCGGATATTCATGACGAGTTGTTTTATGCATATAATATTTCTAGACCTCTTCACCCGTTAAATTGAGTTTTAGGTTTGATGATTCGGTTCAAAAAATATATTTTTTTAAATCTTAAATTAGTAGATAATTTGAAAGCCCTAATTAATCTTTCACATTAGGACGAGAATAAAAAGCCATTCCTTCTATTACCCTTTCATTTTTTTCAAAGGATAGAAGAAAAGCAGCTCAAAACAAGCTAGCCATTTTTCATCATATTGTTAAATTTTATAAACTTCATTCTTATAATTTTAAATAATAAATATTAATATCCAATCTTAGTAAATGACTTTTGCATGAAATTGACACGGCAAGGCCGCTTCGAAAAGCCTGCAAAAAAATATCTCTCCTTGCCAAAACTAAACGCTTTCAACTCAACGGGAGATTTTCTTATAGTTCGTTTTCATCTTTCCGTGTGAATAAAAGACATATTATTAATTTTAAGCAGTACTAATTGAGTTCGACTAATTTAAAATTGTAATAGTTCTACTTTCAATTTTAAATCATTGTCTCTTTCACACATCTTAATGATATTGAGTAGAGTAATACTAGTAACATCGTTGCTGGTGTCAGCTGACAGTGTCAGTATTTTTTTTTTTTACTTTTAAGAAAAATAACATTTCGAGAGTGAGGATGCGTCGACGTGGAGGTGGGAGAGGGAGAGATTTTTTTCGATGAGATCGACTTATTCTATTATCTGAAACGGAGAGGACGTGTCACAGTCACGTCTCCTGATTACAAGCCGTGGAATCTGCTGAAGGTGAAGCTTCTCGCTTACCTAATCTATTATAGGAGATTACTCACTCACGAGAGATTGCTCCGGTTCCTCGTGACGATCCAACCGACCTAATGTATGTGCAGTCAAGAGGATGAAATCTTAGACCACCTCTTTGTATGCTTCATCTATTCTCATGCAGACAGCGTCCACCGCACGCCGCATACGGTCCCAATAATTAATTCCCACCGGGAGGCCGACCCAGATAGATGCCGGCGACACACAGAAATCTTGACCGTTGACCTCCTGGCACAGCTGTAATCCATACAACAAGCTTTTGCTCTACATCATCAGTAATAGGTAAGACTGCCGGGCTTGATTATTAAGACGCGCTTTTTAGACTGCAGAGAGAAAGGGAAAAGGCGTCGTCCTGGGATCCTCGACCAGCCTTTGTGGACGACTAGATCTCCCCCTTTTAGATTGATTATGTCCGGTTGGTAGAAATGCTGAAGCTTTTGATAGAGCAGCCGTTTTCGTATGTTAGAAACTCTCTTAATGATATGATTATTGAAATCGTTGTTTAGACGAATGTGGACTGCCGCAGTAAACAAATCAGAGATTTTTTTAAGGAGAAGAGAAAGGGATTCTAACACCTGTTTCAAACGCTAAATCATAACATATTTTTAATACCAGTTCAAACTTAACTTCGTATCTATTGCACCATAAATTTTTTGCCGACAGACAAATGCCAAAATTATTGGAACACCGCAAAGCAAAACAATGGTTGTTAGGAGCAGTATCTATAATCGCTACTAATATAAGAGTGACAAAAAAATTGGTAAAATGCGGCAGCTAAAACAAACTTGCAGGGAAGGGGACCCTGCAATGTCATTCTTGCAGGGAAGGGGACCTTGCAATGCCAAACAAACTTCCAGCTAAAACATATGCTCACGGTTGATCCCTAAGGGCCAGTTTGCTAGCCGGGTCAATTTAGCGTCATTATGTGCGAGGGAGAGGTGGGGCTCACCACTCTCTCTGATGGGGACATCACCGGTTTCACATCACTCTCTCTCTCTCTCGTCTATTTTCTCACCCTAACCCATTCTCAAACTGACCCTAAGAGCCACTTTGATAACGGGTTGGGTTAAGGGCGGGTGGCTTACCCGGGATGGCTCACCCTCCCTTAACCCAACTCGTTACCAAAGTGGCCCTAACCCGAGTGGAGTAACTCATTCCACCTATTTAAGTGGAATGAGTTAATCCACTTTAACCCTATCCGACCCGGGTTAAGGAAAAAAATATCAAATAGGGAATAAATCACCCGACCCTGGTTAATCCACCCTAACTCACCTTAACCAGTTACCAAAGTGGCCCTAAAGGTTTCAGAGGGACATCCAAAGGGGTCACCCCCCACCCCACCCCCGCCTTTCTTTTGAAGCGGACTCCTTTTCGGTGAATGAGACGCGCAGCTTACAGCTTACAGGTGAATGGCAATGGAGGGGGGGGGGGGAGTCCAAAGTTCTGTCAGAAGAAACAATTCAATTTATCTGACTTCTTAGCCAAGGGTGAGTCCTCTCCGATGCATTTTCCAATTCATGGGATTATCTCTCTGTCGATGCATCATGCGAGAGTGATAAAATAAGGTTAAACCCTTTCATGATCCAGAAGGAAGGAAAAGAAGAACCTTTTTCTCTCTTTCATTCAAGAATAATCAACTTGACTTTACATAAGTGAAGAAGGCCAACAACATGTGGAACCCAAAGGAGAAAAAGGAATAAGCTTTATTCATGAACAAAATTACAACTCATTGGCCCTGAAAGAAAAATAACAAATCAAAAAAATTTCTAACAAAAGAATTCTATGTTAGCTTCTCTTTTTTCCCAGGCTCTCCTCCATTCTGAGAGCCGTTGAGGGATGAAACCTTTCTTTTTCTTACACGTATCACTATACCATGAACTAAGTGCTTAGCAAGTAAGTTTTAAGGCTATGTTGTTTAACTCCAACTGATTGAACTATGACCTCACTGTGCAGGGCTGCTGTCATGCGTTCTTTGGATTGGGGAGCGTAAGAGTAACTCTGGGGCTAGGGATGCCCATGTAAGCAAGTCTAGGGGAGAGCCGCACCCTAGGACTGGGACGAGGGGACGGAATTGGTCCTCTGTTCCCAGCAGGTGAAGGTGCAACCCTTGGTGAAAGGTTTACTTGCTCGAGCGCCCTGAATTGGAGATCCAGGGGATAGTCCCTGACACAGCCAATGCGAGGCCCAGCACCAGTAGTCCACTTGCAAGACAGGCGCTTGGCAAGTCCAAATGCTGTTGCTTCCACTTTGTCTATGATATCCTCCACATGATCAACTGGGTTAACTGTCTCCTTCTGAGGTCCCTCCATCTGCGATCTTCCAAGGTCTTCCACCACAGTAGAATTGAGATCCTTCACTGCACTGGTCACCTCCATCTCCTTCTCACTGTCCCTTCTGGATGAAGGGAATTCGTCATCATCGACTGAACATCTCTGGGGAGAAAAAAAAAGTGTAAGTCAACTTGCTCCACCATTAAAATTCAAGTGCATTCAATGAGCAACAATGATTTCGTTTGTGCAACTCAGTTAGTTTTTTGGATATTGAGGACAACATAACTTATGCTGGATCAATCCCAAGGTGCAAGGGCAACATAACCCTCCCTTCACCATTTTAGCCTTTAATTAATGTAAATGAATTGTCTTCTATTAATCATAATGACAAACAAATAGTATTTTAGTATGTAATTCAATAACAATGGATGCAACCTCCTTTTGTTTTTTTTTTTCCGCTTCTTTCTCTAATGAGGAATACCCATCTGAGGTGGGAGTAAGTTATGGCTAGAAACTTATGAAACTACCATTTCTTGTAGAACAGGATTAAGGTGAACCCTTCGAATCACTCTTGCATGGAGTCATCAATTTAAACCCCCTAATAGATGACTCACATGATGAGTTTTTATCTGTTGTCGTCAGCAGCTGAAGAGGTTCTAAGTCAGAAATTTGGCTACTGACAAGCATTGGCTATAGCTATTTAGTGGCATTTAAGGGATACATTATCTATCCAGGAGGCAACCAGGTGACTAATAAGATTAACGGTAAATTCCCTGCCTAGAATGCATCCAGCATAGAATATTTTACACTATGTATTTGACATTTGCCGATAACGAAGTATGAAAGGAGCAAAAGTTTTTACCTTCACATCAGTGAGATCTACATTGTTATCGGTGAGGAAGCTAATGAACTCCTTGAAATTTTCTTCTGTTGGGAGGTAATGACCACTGTATGGCCATATAGCCTGAAGAAACCACAGAAAATTACATAAAAAGGTCAACACTTCTATTTTTAAGTAAACCATCGAATATATGAACCAACCAATCTATGTGAAATATAGAGGTTTATACCTTCAGAATACCCTCTTCTGCAACCAATCTCCCAGCTGCAGTTGTAGCTCCCCCTGAAAGAAAACTTGAGTGCTGAAATTTGCCTTTTTTCTTCTGCAAGCACCAAATAAAATTATAAGAAATAATAAAAGTAAAAGTTCACACGAATGAAATATGAATAAGTTTCATTCTTCTGTGCCAACACCAAAGACTACTTTCAAGTTTCAACCACTAGCATAGATAAACTCTTTAGGGGACCAAAATAAGCAAAAATGTAGAAAAAAGAAATCAGGGGACAGGTTTATGGTTAATGCACAGTTTCTTAAAACTTCATGGACCAAAAAGACGTTTCAAAATTTAGAGGCACAAAACTCTGTACCATATAGAAAGTTGAACCAGAGAAACAATGAGAGAAGGGAATCCCTTGTCTCCCCTTGCTCTTCCCCTCCTTTCAATTGCATATGTAATAAAATTTCATGGGCTTCTAAGACAGAGAGAGCATGTATGTTTCTACACAATTCATATACTTCAGAATTATGTCCTCCCATCTAAAACACTGGTAGACCAAGTTAAATCGCACACCAAAATACATGATCCTCACCTGTCCAACATATAACTGCCTTGATGTGCTAAGAACAAAGATCCACTTTGACCCTGCAGCTGTATTCACGAGCATTTGACCTTGCTTGTACACGAGCTTCCCACTCTGCACAATAACTTCATATGCTTTCCTTTGTTTCTGCAAAAACAGGTGAAGTTTAGGGTAAGAGTAGGCCTAGAGGAGACCAATTTATGATGCATTATGCTTCTATATGAGTTGAGCATCTATTAAAAAATATAGCAGAAATGAGGTCACGGGAACTAACAGGTCCAAGGTATTTGATGCACTGTTGCTGAAGGTTATTTCTTGGGCACTTCTCAAGATTTACTTCTTTACCATCTCCTATATCTAACCTGCATTGCGCAATGAAAACCAAATCACAAATACAAAAGCTTTAGTTTCACAGTGCAGAGAAATTTTTAACACAAAAATGTCACAGTTAGGAACGATGTTCAACAACAGATGGCCAGACTGATTTACCAGTAGAAGAATGGTTGGCTGCTTTCACTCTTGAACCAGACATCATAATACAAATGCAAATTGTGTCCATACCGATGACGAGGATCAATCTATGAAAATTTAAATGGAACAATCAGAACGGCCACATGGAGTGCTAGGTAGTCAAGTGAATTAGGTAATTTTAATTTTCAGTAAAAAGATATGCTCAAACAGCTTCTTATCAAACAAAACTTCATTGCTTTGATAATATAAATCATGCTGATTAGGTTAACTATTGATGACAATGGCAATGACAGCAAAATGAAAATATGTCAAGACAAACACAGGTACTAGTAAGGAGATTGCTTACAGCTTCAAGCCAGTGCCGCAAAGCTAGCTTTTGAGCTTTTTCATCTTTGGACAAGCCCTTACCAACCTGCGATAACAAGTAAACATGTAATTGTTACGGAATGGCTAACTAACAGCAGTTTCATCATTGTCTCCACAAAAAGGAAAAAGGGCACGCTATTATATTTTGATTCTTTTGCAATCACCTTAGCTGCACGGGTTCGTGCTCTTGCCCAGCGTGAAACTGCTGTCTCTGGTTTTTCATCATTAAAAAATGATATTGAACTTTGCTTTAGGGATGCGAAATCCAATGCCTTCCACCTACATTGAGGAAAAGATGGTATCAGAAGAGATCAAGTGCATTTGTTTGACAAGACAACACAATTTTCAACATAAAAATAAATTTATGGCACACACCATAGCTCCTCAACAACAACCGCACAATCTGCCAGATTTCTCCGTGTTCGATAACTTTTATAGACCTTCTGGAGTTTAACTGCCGCTGCATCAAGCTCACTAATCGGCCTTGGTGAAAAAAACTCTGGGAGATTCTTTAGTGGATGCAGGTCCATTATTGCCTCAGGTCCAGAGTATCCCACGTTGAACTCCAAAAAATCGTCGTTAAAATTCTGAGTCTTAAATGAAACTGTAATTTGAAGCTTGGGCTTTTCACCCCCCCAGTTTTTGAAGCTTAATGACGGCTCAAGAACCATTTTCTTGGATTCCTTCGTTGTTGGTGCTGCTTCTGAATTTATCATCTTGAAACTAGCAGACTTCACGACCATCTTTACGTCCTTCTTGCCAAAGCTAAGGGATTTTCCAAGAACAAAATCACCACCTTTTACCAAACCAAACATCTTGTTTCTTAAGATTACAATCCATGCTGAGGAAAGCAAGGAGAGGGACAGACCCATAGAAGGAACAATTGCTCTTTATTTGGGATCAACTACAAGAACTTGCCTGAAAAATGAACATAAACCATGATTTCTAATCACACGGCACTATGTTTTAAAATCTCAATTGTTCATTACTACGTCACATGCTATTTCTGATCGTTCATATACTCAAACAGTTACATCTTCGGAACACAAAGCAAACAGAGAAGTTGGGGGAAAGTGCGACATTGTGCATTTGAATGCACCATAAACCATGGAATACAAGCTTATCATACAACCAAAATTGCTCGATGAGGTATCTAAAACATGAAGAAGCAAGACCATGTCAGTTCATCAGGAACCAGATCACCTCACTCCATCAAAGCAAACGATTCACAAGGAAGAAGTTGCGGTCTCAATTTGGCAGGAAACAACCCACTCAGCCGAGATGAAAGTTTTTTTTAAAAAAAAATCTAGAAATGGAACGAGCTATTCGGAACAAATTATAAGGCGGCAACCTTAAAGAAAGACGGGACCTTTGGAGCACATCACTGAGGCAATCCTCGGCAGCAGTTTCGAAACAGACAAACCAATGAACAAGCAGGAAAATGCCCAGATTCCGAACTCGAAGGAATTGCAAGAAGAAGAAGAAGAAGAAGAGCACAAGAGCATCTGCTGTCTTACCTGCTTCTGAGAAAGGAACGAAACCCAGAACAGCGTTTGAGCTCAGGTGGGCGGGGTGCGGACACAGGATCGGAAAGTGGCCTTCTTGCTTGCCTGCTGCAAAGGGTGGCGTTGCAAACTACCTGCCCCCCCGTTTCGCTATTTATACATATACCTCGTTGGAAAACGGGAGGTACCGGCGAATTGGGCTGACAAGAACAAGATCAAACAGGAGTTTGAGCGTGAGGAAAAAAGGGGGGAGCCGAATGCTCCTTCAAATACGGAATCAACGATAAGAGAAGCCGCGTGTTCCCACACACGAACTCGAGGAAATCAAATGGGTGTGCTTTGAAACCGGGAAGAAACAAAAAGAGGGGGTGAGGAGAGAGAAAATGGCGGGGGGGGGGGTGAGAGGAGGGCAGATTGGAGTGCGTAGGGCCGTCAAAACAAACATCTTAAAAGGGCTTCGTTTTTCCAGCTTCTGCTGGGAAGACAAGGAACAGCAGAAGAGACCGTCGCGAGGGGGGGAGGGGGGGCGTTGGACCATTGAAGCTTTCAAACAAATCCTCCCCTCCCCGTGCATCTATCTATTCATCAGACAGACCTTTCTCCATCCCGGGCCCCCCCTGTCATCCCACCCTTTGAAGTTTGAAGTGGTTGGGACTTGGGAGATCCAAAGCTCTCATGTTCTACCACTCCATGTCCTCCGTCCTCTCTCTCTCTCTCTCTCCCTCTCTCTGTGGAGAAGTCTCTTGTCTTATGTTTTGAAGTCTTGTGATTTGACGTTGTACCCCTGAAGTTCATCACGTTTACTATTATACCCTTAAAAATAATATCATTGATTTCTGTGAGTGCCGCTTTTTTTGGCCAAATGTTTAACTTTTTGTTGGATGCAAGGTTCCTACATTCTGTGATAATTTTATCTTTATTATTTTTAACATATTAATTTATCAAAATATTATCGTTCTAATATGTTGATATATTATTTAAGGCACCAACCTGTTAACATATTGTTACACATAATGAAAGTGTTAATATATTAACATATTAAGACTTTAACTCTTCGATATGGTAATACCTTTTTTTTGAACACCTTACTATGCTAACATTCCGATGATTTAACGTCTTCGCAGGTCAATATCTTAACATTTAAAAATTTAACGTTTTAACACGATAGTATACATGTCAATATATGCCATATCGGCGACATGTATATCTGTTGACACCTTAATCAATATATTAACTTCTTACTACGGTAAAACATCACCATCGATAATAACAGGAGACGGAAAAAGATAGGCCCTTGAGAGACTTGAATAGAAAACCGCGTCAGAAACCTACATGGCTACATGTAACGTAGCTTTGCCTAGATTTTAATCTAGATTCTAAACATATAATAATTGATGTAATGTTGTCAAGGGCACAATGTCTAATATGAAACTTTCCACGGACATAGATAGAAAGATAGAAAATAATAATAAAAAAAAAGAACTCCGTCGGGCGTCGGCCGCGTCGGCCGTGATGTCATCAGTCAAAATTCCAATTTGGATGTTCTCACCTCCGGTGCGGTTACCCGCAATGGACACAGTTTGGGATACCCTCCCCCATTTGTACGGAACGTCGGCTACGTGAAAAAGTCCTGCGGATCTGGTGGTCCCGCTGTCTGCGGCGGGGGAGGGACCCCGCAAACGCGGGTCGGATAATGGGTCATTTTCCGGGCCTTTTTTTATAAAAGGAAGTAGTTATGGATGAGACATGCTTTCGAGGAAGTTTAGGTTTTCAGACATCTTATATGATTTGGTGATTCTTTTTAATTTATATAATTAAAATCTTGATTGAAATATTAGTTCGAGAACTTCAATTAACAATCTTGAATTCGTTTGTTTTCTTAACCTTTTGTGTAAAAGGTTAAGCCAATTGAAGTTAACCATGAGTCCCCTTTCTACTGCATAATTTGAACGATGGTTTTAGACGAGATAAGGGATGAGAATTTTGGATGCCATGTTAGCATGTCAACTGCTGTGGGTCTGGGTCTACCCGCAAGAGATCCAATAAATTTGTGAGGTAAATGAGTAAGCATGTCAGGTTTCGAGACTGCCTCTTCACTTGACACACAAATTTTAATATTTATTTGCTTTAAACTCTAATTAATATGATTAGATCTATAAAAAATCTAATCTTACTTTTATGTAACATGTAATTAGGCCCGGTAATTATCTATTTAAAATTTGAACTGAATTTGAATTCGTATTCGTTTAATCGGATAATTATCCGAATAAAATATCCGACGGATAATTTAATCGGATATCGGATATCCGATTATTAATCGGATACGAATTCGGATATTGAGATATCCGTGTCGGATATTATCCGACCGAATATGAACCCTTAGATAAAAATCTAATGATACACATATTCTATATATGATTAACTTAAATCTTAATATATTATTTGATTACTCTTTTTTATCTTTTTGGTCTCAAAATATAATTTAAAAATAAGAAATTCACTTACACCCACTTGATAAGTTATCTCCTATTTTTTAGGATGAAGTCTAATCTTTTGATAACATCTCTCAAAATAAAAATAACTTTCACTCTTTTTTTTTGAGAAAATAATATATGATGCTCTCACACTGCTAACACAACTCACCCCTAAGTAGGCCTAATAATTATCCGTTTAAAATTCGAACCGAATTCGAATTCGTATTATCCGATCATTGTCCAAATAAAATATCCGATGGATAATTTGATTAATTACTAATCGAATAATTTGATTATTAATCAGATACGAAGTCGGATATCACATTATCTGCTACGTATCCGATCCGTTTACATGTCTACATGTAATGGCATACTTCTTATTGGGTAAACGGGTCTAGACCCACTTGACAATTATGCACCAATACACTTGGCTACTTCTCATAAAGTTGTTAAGTTTCTTACTTCTCAACAAGTAGAGGCTTCTCATCTTCTTTCAGCTTGCACCCCCTAGTCATCCTCTCTTTTTCTCAAAACATGAACATGCAACCTCACTCTTCGAACACCCTCACAAGTTCCTTGCGTACCTTTCCTCTCCTCACATTTTATCGTCTCTCAATTATCTTACTTATTTCTCCCTGTTTACTTTCTCAAACATATCCTTTTTCACTATATATACACATATGTTTGAATAATTTTATATATTAATTCAAACCAAGGTTCATCGAATCGGATTGGGCGATCCTCGATCCAATTGGATTTTAGGTGAACCGATCAGATCCCACGTCAGCCATTCTCGGTTCTTCAATGGGATCGGCCAGGATCGGGGTGAATTGGTCGGGAACGGGTTGGATCATCCGATCCCACCCGATTCGAGTGATCCCACCCCAGCAACCCCGTTTGAACATCAAATTAATGGGGGTGAGCTTACTGGTTTGGGGGCAAGGCCATCATGGGGCTTTTGTCGTGGGATTTTTTTTACTGGGACTTCATATCTCTCACACACACAATTTCACTTTATTCTCTTCTCTTTTACTCTCCTCCTTGCTCTCCATCACACCTCTCTCTCTCTCTCACACACACACATCCTCTCTCTTCCCTCTCAATCTAGTCTCATTGTCGAAAGAAGATAAATGTGGTTAGGTTGGTCCCATTGGAAGATTGCTTCTAGGCTCATCTAAGATCATTTTCTCCTAGAGATCTTCAAAGATAAGTCTCGTTCTCTCTCTAGAAGTATTTTCTCTCTCCTAAAATTCTTAATTAGGGTATGATTTTTTTTGCCATTTTAATATGTTTGCAATCTCATAAGCCTATTGATCACTCCACCACGGTCTCTCCTCTCTCTAGCGCTCTCTTTCTATCTCTAGAACCTCTTTATCTCTCCTCAAAATTAAGCATAGGAGGTGATTTTTTACTCTTTTAATTATTTTGCACTGCCCAAGCCTCTTTATCATTCCACCATGGTCTCCCTCTCTCTAGCACTCTCTTTCTCTCTCTAAAATTTTCTCTCTCCTCAGAATTAGGCTTAAGGGGTTATTTTTTTACTGTTTTAATTATTTTGCACTCCTTTAAGTCTCTTTATCACCCCACCATAGCCTCCCCTCTCTCTATCACTCTCTCTAGACCTTCTTTCTCTCCCCTCAGAATTAGGCTTAAGAGATGGTTTTTTTACTATTTTAATTATTTTGCACTCTCCTAAGCCTCTTTATCACCCCACCATGGTCCCTCCTCTCTCTAGCACACTCTTTGTCTCTATAACTTCTTTCTCTCCTCGAAATTAGGCTTATTGTATTTTTTACTATTTTAATTATTTTGCACTCTCTTAAACCTCTTTATGCCCCACCATGGTCCCCCTCTTTCTAGCTCTCTCTTTCTCTCTCTAGAACTTCTTTGTCTCTCATTGTAATTAGGCTTAGGGGGCTTTTATACTGTTTTAATTATTTTACACTTCCCTAACCCTCTCTAATGTTTTAATTATCTTCTTAGGTTTGGATTTACATTGGTTGAAGGCATGGCATCCCCTAGTGGGCAGCAAGGAGTCTTCGACCATCTCACGTGACTACCCGACATGGAATCTTTGCACACTCATGGACATGCATGGCAAGTAGGAAGGTCAAATGTTGATATTGTGGAAGAGAAATGTTTGGAAGTGTCTTTCATTTAAAGCAACACCTTGCACATGTAAAAGACGATGTTAGGGGTTGTGAGGGTGTTCCGATGGAGGTGAGAGCACAATTGAAAGTTCTCTCGGACAAACAACAGGCTGAGAAGGCAAGAACGGCCAAAAAATGATGCAATTAGAGAAGAGTTAACATGGCTATCTGGGGGACCCGACATTCATATATATGGGGTTCGTCATGAATTTGAGGAGGATACAAGAAGAAGATCAATTGCATTCGAAGGTTATGATCCAAGTAAGAATTACTTGCATAAGATGATTATTGATCAATTCTATTTGTCAACTGTAACTTTTTGATCATGTCTAATTGTCCCTCTTAAGGTGAAGTTTGACGTGCAATAGAGTCAAGTAGGAAGTCATTTCCTGAAGATGGATATTATAAGAAAATGTGCCATTATGTGGGCGAATCCAATGGATCTAGACAGGGCAGTAGATCTGGACATGAAATCAATCAAGAGGTTCATGATCTGACTAGACATGATAACCCTAGAGTGGGTCCGATAGACCCTTATCTCACTAAGGGGAGGAACACGTAACCAAGCATCACATCATCATTTAAAAATCTGAAGGTTTGTAAGGAAAAGATTGGTCACGTAGCCTCTAAATGATTCGTCTATAATAGTGTGCCAACAAATATTGCCAAATGATCTTACTATGAGGACATGATTGACACCATTGCAGAAGTTAGTAAGGGAGTGCCACGACTAACTCCAAAAGAAATGTACAACACTTATCTATCTTAGGAAGTGAATGACTTGAAGGAATATATTAAGTCCTCTGAACGGATATGGGATGAGAGAGACTGCACAATAATGACAAATGGGTGGACAAGTATTGTAGCCACCCAAGATCCGGATACTGGGAAAGGAACCCAATACCATTCGAATCCTAGCCCGTCGCCCACGAGTCGGGCTCGGAAGGGCTAAAAAGGAGTGTGGAGGTACAAAGAAATAGGAAATAAAGCAGGACAATTCAACAATTCACAGAAATAAATATACAACTACAACATAGTCCAGTCCGACAGAAAGTACAGTCTAGGGAAGGAAACGTACCCAACGCCAAGTGAACACTCGACCCGACAAGCTGGCGACTAAGAACCTCGGCACAACACCCTCAAACCTCAAGGAAGAACCGTCGCACCTGAAAAGTAGGGGTGAGCCTCCTGTCACTCGCTCAGTAGGGGTCCCGCGGAACCCCAACCGAGAACAACGGCGATAACGGAAAGCAGTAACTACAAGAAGAACAACAGTAACAGCAGGAACAGTAAACCGATGGACGGTAAAAACTCGGCACTACAACTACTCCTACTGTTCCAGAAAACACAACCCGGTCTCCCAGTCGGGGGACAACCAAGCCACGAACCCGACATCCTGATCCCACGGTCTAGAGATAACCAGACACGAACCGCCCTAGCCACGCTACTAGGAAAATGACACGACACCTCAATCGCGGAGGCCTGCCCTCACAGAAGGGCCCAAGTCAAAACCACACGGTCTGGAAACACGGTCACGACCTCGCCGTCGTGAACACAACGCTGTCCTCGGAAAAAGCCCTTGGTGACGCTCATCGAAAACCCCAGACCTCGACTCCGGGAACACTCGCAAAACTACATACGCAGCCCTGTCTCGCAGACGGGTAACGGAAACCCAGGACACGACAACTCACGTCTCATGATGGGAGTACCGCCCACTAGAAGCAAGGCCGGATGCGTCCACTGATGATTGAGTCCGCAGCCTCAGGTGTCTCCCTACAACGCCCGAGGCGGAGACTGAGACACCGTATTGTAACCAGGAACACAAAACAAGGACTATCTGAGGTCGCGCTTGCCAGTGCGTGCCCGACCCCCTCAACCAAGTGTGCACACACAGACCATACGCCCTAGGTCTATCCTCTAGCTGGTTCTTCCCCCGAAGCCCGGACTCAAGTTACGCATGGGGGCCCTATGGTAACCAGCCACAAACCGTCTCTCTCGGGTACGCGCTCCACTACTCCCGGGTGGGTCAGCACACGCGTCCCGTAAGAAGGCTACGACTAGTGGGGGCTCACAGAATGTGGACACTGAAACCCTAAACCCACATTGCGAGTAACACGGAGTAACAGGCGGCACGACACCACCATAATCTGGATGGCCCACTAGACCTACTAAATCCAATGGTCCTTGAGTCACAACAGTCGGGTCAAGACCGTCGTATAGTGACAGGTCCACGCCGTCAATCTACCCTATGCCTAAGTCAGAAACTACGGTAACACGGTACCTTCGAACACCTCCAAAAGCACGAACACGGGTCCCACGGTGTCCAGGACATTCACGAGGTCAAAGGTCAACCGCTGGGTCACCACCGGGTAGACCGGAGACCAACACACCCAAAACGGACACGACGAACACGAAGAATCGCCTAGCGGTCTACGCCTGGACCGCTAAGAAAGGGATAGCGGTCTACCGCCAGACCGCTAAGCACCAGGAGCTCACGAACCCCTAGCGGTCTTTCCCAGACCGCCAAGGAAGGTGGCGGTCGTCCACCCGACCGCTAGGCGTAGCCTAGCGGTCAGTCGCGAGACCGCTACCCCACCGACCTCGACTGACCAAAATGCGGAAAAACGGTCATGTCCTGACCGCTAACCAAAACCTAGCGATCTTCACTAGACCGCTAAGGACCCCTAGCGGTCTATCGCACGACCGCGAGGCCCAAACCGACATAAGAGGACCCTAGCGGTCTCCATACGATCGCTAGCGGTCACTAGAACGACCGCTAAATCGTCTCGAGCGCAAAACGGTAGGAAACGACGGGAAACCCATTCCACGCCCCGTTCACACCCATGTGAAGGCGAAAATAAGGGGAAACTAGTCCCCAACCTCTCTAGCACCGAGAGGACCCATTCAAACCCCAAAAATGCAATCAAATCGTAAGATCCGACTGACTCCCCAAAAATATGGATTTACCCCAAAATGCTCAAATAAGCCAGCTCGGCTCACCACGGCCTACAAAACTTGCGGAAAATGAAGTACACGAGTTGGGGGTCCATCTCCCTACTTCCACCGAAGATTCGACGCACCATGGACGCCGATCCACGAAGAAACGCCCACAAAACCCCGCCGGTTCACGAACGCACCACCGAGCTTCCACGCGCCACCGGCCCTCTATCCTAGACCCGTTCCTCGTTCCTCACCTCCCACCATCGCCGCCTCGCCCTCCTCCTCCACCGTCGACCACCCGGGGAGAGGGGGAGAGAAAGAGATGAGAGAGAGTGAGAAAGAGAGAATGGGGAGAGAGAGAGGGTAAGGGGTTAATATATAGAAAAACCCCAAAATTCTAGAAATTCAAAAAAATATTAAAAATTACCTCCGCAATCCTCGGGAGGAGCACAACGCGCCGGTACTATCCCGAAGTCGGAGAACGCCACGGTTCACCCTGCACAGAGTTCCGAAGATGTATCAGGGAAAAACACGTGTAAAGCACAAAACACACTTCGGGACCCACGAAAATGATCCGAAAAATATCCAAAAAATTTGGGACGTTACAGCCCTCCCCCCTTATAAGAAATTATGTCCTCGAAATTCAGGACTAGCACCAAGCCACAAGGGGAGAACGCCAAGGACCAACTGACAACGCCGTCAAGGCCCAACCAACCCTCGATATTCGTAAAAACCACAATCCTGAGGGACGCGGCCAGACAATGATTACGGACAATGCCTTGCTCACATCCCATGACTCATCGATCATCAGAGCAGACACATGCAAAGGAGTACAAGTCTGGCATCACCTCAGCCAACACGAAACCAACCACCGGTCAACACCCATGCTCGGTGGACCAACCAAACGCCAGCTTCACAACCCGCTGACCGATCTCACCCCCTACATCGGGGACAACCATCACTGAGCTTCCACCAGCTCACACCTGGCAAGCCAAACGCCAACAACAGCACGGGACCAACTCTGTCAGAACTCAAACTTCGACAAAGCCCAGATCCCATCCCGGAAAACACATCACAGAGACGACCACCAACGGCCTCACTTGCACACGGCTCTCGCCATTCCCGATGCGCAACCACCAGCATCTTCTATCTGTAAAAGACCATCCACTGGTCACCAGATATTCGTCAACGGGAAACCTCTACCGGCCCAGCAGGCATGATCCAACTCATGATAGGCCATCTGCTGACTCACGCACAGACCAACACCGCATCCAGACCTATCATCATGCCAACTCTACCCTCTCAGGTGAGTACGGCGAAACCACATGACAGGATCTCTCATCGGTCCTCATGTCACTCGACTCAGACTTACGGGGAATCCTCCCTTACTGGTCACAGACCAGGGATCACCATCCCACATCAACCTCTCTTCACGGACCTTGCACATGCATCGACCACCGTCCTGTCTCATCGAAACCTTCGTCTCAATTAATCCAAGAGGACGCCTCCCAATCCCGGTTTCGCTCTACTACAGAGCCACGGGACACACAACCTCTTACAATCCACTACACACTTCTCCAGAACCGACAAGTACCGCCTGCTACCACAGCAAGCAAGTCGATGACGCCGCGACTAATGCACACGGGTCCCCAGACAATACACACCTTGTCGTGGTCGACCACTTGGTCAACCTGACCAACCACTCACGGCCACCAACCGGGACCCATAATCTCTCAGAGATCACTTCTCCCGAACACGATCTCATCCGCGAACACAACCCCCAACGCAAGAACAAGGTACTCATGCGGCAACCTCGCCAGCATATTTCCCCAACTCTCCACCTGCCAGTGCCATGAACCACAATATCTCGAGCAACGGCACGGCAACAACACGTCTCACACAACCGGAGAGAATGCTTATCGAGGAACCAATCCTCCGCTGCTCTACACTTCCTCAGGAAATCTGCCCATAGCAACCAACGCTACAATCTGCGCACTCTGATACACATGCTCTCTATAATGACCCGAGAATCTGATTACCGAGAAGGCCCGATAACCTGAGACTCGCACCGCCACCCACGAGCCCGAAGACTCGGAAGGGTTAGAAGGATGGTGTGGAGACTTGTGGATGCACTTTTTTTATTACATGTTTTGGTTATTTGTTTATTGTGCTCTTTTATTGGTTTATTAAGTGCGTGGGCGTGCCAGTCACCGAGGTGACAATTTATTCGGGCTCCGAAGAGCCCATGGTGCGCTCGATCTGACTTCGTCAGTCGATTGTGTGGTTCGTGTCGGGACCAAAACCCGCCGCGCCATAAAGGTCACGGTGTCATTTACATCCCCCATACGAGGGAACACCCTTGATTAATCGCCGAGATTCAGGGCCTCATGGCCAAGAAATTAATTGCATGAAAGGTCTATTACGCGGCATTGAAATCCTCACACGAGGGCGAGAAGAAAACCATTCGCGGTCATGTCGGTCATGTGTTGACCATTTAATGTTCGGACGAATGTCCGGCTCGATAAAATCGCGGTTGTCGCGGGAAAACTAGAGCGTATGTATGCCAGTATATGGCAATTTATTGTTCAGAAGAACGGAAAACGTTCGGCTAAACCTCGGCTGGAGCGGTCGGAAACCGGTAAATCTGTTGGCCCGGTGCAAGAGCAAGCTGCGACCATACTGCGGTGGGCCCCCCGCGGTCGAAACAAGACTTGTATGAGCGTCATTGATATTTCCGGTGCCAAGGGGGCGTCGAGGGAATATCCCTTGAATCGGCTGAAAAGCCCTATGTCCGGAGAAGCGGGCGTTCTAAACGTGTCGGTCATTCAGGAGACCGTTTAATGTTCGGACGGGTGTCCGATATTGGGAATATCGTAATCGTCGCAGAAAGACCGAGAATGTATGTGTGCCGGGACACGGCAAGTTTTATTATTCCGAGACACTGAAAACGTTCGATTGAATCTCGGCTATTCTATCCGGAAACCCGTGAATCTATTGGCCCGGTGAGAGATCGAGTCGGGACCATGCCGGGGCGCCTCCCGTGATCCAAACGGGGCTCGCGTGGGCAGCGTTAATATTTCTGGTGTCGGAGGGCAACGGGGAAAAGTCCCGGGACTAGGCTTCGGAACTGAAAACGTGTTCGAGAGGAACAGGCTGTAGACCGGAGATATGAGCCAGACGATGACCATGATCGGGACGGGCCCGAGGTCTAAATATGGCCCACGGAGGTCTTATTGATATTCCCATGGGAGGAGTCCAGGGGTGGCGAGAGCCGTCTCGTTCTATTCCGATTCTGTCGGTCACTTGCGGACCTTTCCATGTTCGGGCAAGGGCCCGTATTGAGAGCGTGACGGGGGTGGACGCGACCCCGTACCAATGTATGCCGAGTTTACGGCAATTTCAATGAAAGAGCGGGAGCAAATCCCGATAGGAACGGGTCGGAATTGGTGAGCTATTGGCCCAGGGCAATGCCGGCTCACAACCATGTTGGGGTAGGAGCCACCGGCTATGAAAGTCGCTCACGGGCCTTTTCATGTTCGGACATGGGTCCGTATTAAGAACTCGGCGGGAATCGACGTGAACCCGTTCAAATGTCTGCCGAACGTGCGGCAATTTCAGTAGCGGCTCGGAAGGAATCCGGCCGGAGAAACGAGTCTGGTTTAATCGGAATGTCAGCCCGAGGCGAAGTCAGGCTATGGCCATTTTGAGATGATTCCCTAGGCTCAGGCCCAACTCGTAGGGGCGGTATTGTTGTTCCTTCGGCACCGGGTCACGGGAGAGACGAGGCTGCGAAGCGGGTCTCATTGTTTTATTATTATTTAAGAAGTGTTATCATTACCATTTGTTAATTTATAGATACATTTGGGTGAATTCTTTATTATCGTTTATTCATTTCTTCTTGTGATTTATTCATTTAATATTGTTATTATTAGGTTTATTATTATTTTTTGTTCATTTATATTATCATTCGTTTGCTTGGCGTTTTCTTTTTTTTTAGTTAAGTTTGTCGTTATTATTTATCCTGGGTTATCATTTATTTATCTATTTATCGTTGTTATTGTTTCTTTTAAACTTATTATCATTATTACTTATTTCTTTATCATTCTTATTTATTTATCCACTTTATTGGGTTTATTATCATTTATTATTTTATTTAACATTATTGTTTTCTATTATTTCTCTATTTTCTTTTGAGTTTGTTGCTATTATCGTTATTTAAGCTCTGTATCATTATTTGTTTATTTATTATGTTTTCTTTTAGCTTATTATCCTTATTAATATCATTATTTTTTTTGGGTGTGCCGCTGAGGATTGGTGGGGTGTACCGCTGAGGGTTGGGAGTGTACCGCTGAGGGCCAATGGGGTGTACCGCTGAGGGCCAAAGGGGGCGTACCGCTGGGGGTTGGGAGTGTACCGCTGAGGGCCAAAGGGGCGTACCGCTGGGGTCAAAAGGGTGTACCGTTGAAGGCCAATGGGGGTGTGCCGCTGAGGGCAGTAGGAGTGTACCGCTGAGGGGTCTAAGGGGTGTGCCGCTGAAAGCTGGGAAAAGTGTGCCGGCGAAAGGCTGTTGGAGGGAAGAGGTAGTGTGCCGGAGAGGAGGCTTCGAAGCGTGCCGTTGACGGCTGGGAGGAGTGTGCCGGCGAAGGAGTTGGATGAGCATGCCACTGAAAGATGATTAGAGTGCATCGTCGAAGGACCAATCAGGGCGTAGTGGTGGAGGTTCGGTCGGTCTTCAATTATTTGTTTTAAGGCTTTTCTTTTCTTCTTAATTTGATTTTTTTAACGCAGTTTTATATAAACTTCTCCTTGGTTTTGTTCTGTTCGGCCTCTTTGCCATAAGTCGGAAGTTCGGTCAGCCGAGCTGTCAATCGGTCCAGCTCTTGTCGTGGTGCCGGCAGTGGCTTGATCAGTTGGAAGGTTTCATCATTAATTATTTTGCTCGTTTATTGCTTCCTTTTACGTCCTTTAATATTTTGTTATTTTCTCACAAAAATTCGGCAGCATCTCCCCTTGACCCGGGGCGTAAGGGAGATAAAGGGAACGCGCCCACATGGAGTGGCGGAACCCGACAACTGGAGGTGGGCGCCCGGAGGCAGCAACACCTTTATAAAACCTCGGAAAACACGAAGGCAAACAACGGGCTAGGGCTTGGCCAAGAGGTGTGCCGCTGGGGGCCTAGATGGTGTGCCGGCCAAGGGCCATTGGGTGTGCCGCTGAGGATCAAAAAGGGTGTACCGCTGAGGGCCAAAGGAAGTGTGCCGCTGAGGGCCAATGGAGTGTGCCGCTGAGGGCCGAGAAAAGTGTACCGGGGATGTTGATTGGCTAGGCCGAAGGAAATCTTGGCAGGAGGAGGGAGAGAGGCTAAAGGGGTGTTGGGCCTGGGTGTCCAAGGAGAGACGGAAGGGCGTCTCCCCTCAGGCAAATGGGAAGATGCGGCAGCGGGGAGGTGAAGGGGCAGCAGGCCCTCTTCCCTCTCTTCCTCTCTTCCCTCTTCTTCTCTTCTCCTTCTTACCCTCCTTTCCTTTTCCCTTCTTCTCTTTGCGTGGACGGCGGAGGATGGAACATCAAAGGGGGGGGCAGCCTCCTCTCCTCCTCTTCTCCTCTTCTTCACTTCTTCTTCTTCCCTTCGCACGGACGGCGGCAGACGGAGTAGCGAGGGGGGGGGCCTCCCCTCCTCTTCTTCTTCTCTTCTTCTCTTCCTCTTCTTCTCTTCACGCGGACGGCGATGGACGGAGTAGCCGGGGGGGGAGCCTCCCCTCCTCTTCTTCTTCTCTTCTTCTTCTTCTCTTCTCCTCTTCTCTTCTCTCCGGGTGTGGGTGTATCTGTTGCCCTCTTCTGTCTCTCTGTCCCTGTTTGCAGCGACGAAGAGGGGTCTTATACCCCCGCCACGGCGAGCGTCCAAAGGCCGGAACGATTCGACGGGTATTGAATGGGGGTTGACCCCATTGTCCTGGGTGGCAGGGGGATAGGCAGCGTGGCCCTCTCCCCAGGCGACACCTCGGACGGCCCACTGCGCGCCAAGTATCCGTAGGGCATGGGCTCCGTTGAAGATGCTTCACGCTGTGCCGCTGGCGGGCTGAACAAGCGTGCCGCGGGGGAGCCAAAAGGGTGTACCGCTGGGGGCCCGAATGGGCGTGCCGCTGAAAGCCCATGGGCGTGCCGCTGAGGCCAGGGGCTGTGCCGCTGAGGGGCCAAACGGGCGTGCCGCTGAAGGCTTTGTGGGCGTGCCGCTGAATGGCCTGAAGGGTGTGCCGCTGAACACCCTGGGGGCCGTGCCGCTGAAGCCCAGGCTGGGCGTGGTGCTGAAGGCCCAAAGGGCGTGCCGCTGAAGGCTTAAGGGCGTGCCGCTGAAGGCCCAAAGGGCTGTGCCGCTGAACACCCAGGGGGTGTGCCGCTGAAGCCCCTCCTGGGCGTGCCGCTGAAGCTTGACTTGGGCCCGTTTTGAGCACGCGTTATGATTCGTTTGATTTTCTTCGGGGGCCGCGGATTGTGAGCTTCCCTGGGGTTGGTTTCTCTTTGCTGTCGTGGCTCCGGGGACGGCTCCACGGTAGTGTGCATATGTGGGGGCGTCTGGATGACCAATCTCTCCGGGGGTTCTTCACTCGGCGCCGTTGTTGATGCTGGGCCGAGCAGGGTGTTTGGTGTGCAATTTTTTGGTGTCCACAAATGCCCCCCACCCACGGGTAGCGCAGGCGAAGGATGAGCCGGGCGGTGCCCGTGGGTGTACTTGTCTCTTTTCTCTTCGTCGATGCCGACGGGGTGTCAGAAGCCGACTTGACATGTTGGTCTCTTCTTCTCTTCGTTAGTGCTGACAGTGCGTCAGGAGCTGCCGTAGCATGTTGGTCTCTTCTTCTCTTTTTCATCATCACCGACAGGGCGTCGGGAGCCGCCATGGTCTGTTTGTCTTTTCTTCTCTTTGTCCGTGCCGGCAAGGTGCCGGGAACTGACCCGGTTTGTTGGTCTCTTGGTCTCTTCGTCAGTGCCGATAGGGTGTCGGGAGCTGGCCTGGTCTGTTGTCTCTTTGTCTCTTCGCCAATGCCGACAGGGTGTCGGGAGCTGGCCTGGTCTGTTGTTCTCTTGGTCTCTTCGCCAGCGCCGACAGGGTGTCGGGAGCTGGCCTGGTCTGTTGTCTCTTTGTCTCTTCGCCAGTGCCGACAGGGTGTCGGGAGCTGGCCTGGTCTGTTGTTCTCTTGGTCTCTTTCTCTTTCTTTTCTTCTCTCTCTTCTCTTCTTCTCTTCTTTTCCTTCTCTTCTCCTTTTGTCATCACTCTTTTTTTTTTGGTTCTTTTGTTGTTGTTTTGTCTCTCTTCTTTTTTTTTCTTTTTTTTTTCTTCTTCTCTCTTTTTTTTTCTTCTCTTTTTTTTTGAACAACTCCGGGTGGCTGCTGGCGTGGATGCCAATGATATAAGAGCTGTCGGCACGGCGGCCGATGATTGAAAGCTGTTGGCGTGGGAGCCAACAAGTGAAAGCTGTCGACCCGAAGGTCGATGACTGAAAGCTGTCGGCTCAGGGGCCGATGATTGAAAGCTGTTGGCATGGGAGCCAATAATTGAAAAGCTGTCGACCCGAAGGTCGATGATTGAAAAGCTGTTGGCATGGGAGCCAATAATTAGAAAGCTGTTGGCATGGGAGCCAATAATTGAAAAGCTGTCGACCCGAAGGTCGATGACTGAAAGCTGTCGGCTCAGGGGCCGATGATTGAAAGCTGTTGGCATGGGAGCCAATAATTGAAAAGCTGTCGACCCGAAGGTCGATGATTGAAAAGCTGTTGGCATGGGAGCCAATAATTGGAAAGCTGTCGACCCGAAGGCCGATGAGGGAGGCCAAAATAGCCGTGGCTGGAAGCAGGCTGCGGGGGCCGAAGTTGGGAGATTAATGGGCCGCGAGGGCAAGAGGTAGGCTAAGGTGGCCGATATTGGGCTCTACGAGCCGGAGCTGGGAAAGTAGGCTGTAATAGCCAAAGTTGAGTTTATTGCATACGCACATTCTTGTTATTTTATTATTTTCATTATTGTTATTTTTTTTATGTTGTTTGTTTGTTTTTTTTGTTATATTTTTTGTTGTTGTTGTTGTTATTTTTTATATATATTTATCATCATTTTTTTCTTTTTTTTTAATCATGCAAACATTCATTATCAGGCATAACATAAATATAAGTAAGGCAGTTCCCTCTATAGGGGATAGGATAGGGACATTGCCCGTAATTCGTAGACGCGGCGCGGGCCACAGGGCACAACTGAGGGGTGGTGCGCCCGTCAAGAGGATATCGCATGTCTTGCATGCATAGCCTAAATTCACGCATTTCACCCGAGGCAATTCTCTGTGGCGTGGCAGTGCAAATGTGTGAACAAAGGGCCCTAACCATAGGGATATGCAGGTTTTCCTGGTGACACTCGAGGATCACTCTAGCGCCTACACATTAGTTCCAGGTTTTCGACTTTCGGTAGCTTCACATAGCCCCCATCTGTTTATTTTGTAGCGGATTTCACCGTTCGGCGCGAGTCTCCTCATGTGTCTCAATGGGGATTCCCGGCTACTAGGATTCATCCTTATTATAATTCGCTTCACCGTTTCGCGCGAGTCTCCTCATGTGTCTCAATGGGGATTCCCGGCTACTCGGATTCACGTTTCTCTCTCTCTTCCCTTTTTTTTTCTCTCTTTTTTTTTCTCTTCTTTTTTTTTTTAACAGTGGGGGTAGGCAGCTTTTTCCTCACGATTACCTTTCACGCGAGTGCAGGAATTCAAGTCTCCGTAGAGTGCTAAAAGAAATTCGGGCAATCCCTATAGTTGAAGGCTTTTGGACACATTAAGTGCGAAGTGTGGGAGCGTTGCCCCGGGTTTATTTTGTGAGCTGGACTTAGCGATTCAGCCATGACTCTTCCCCTTGACGTGTGCACCTGCCATAATTGGGTTCCCTTCGAGCGTGCGCCGCGACGTGCGTGCATCCGGAATTAGGGCGATATTATTTAGCAAGGAAACACGGTCCTAGAAAATTCCAAGGAGGTGTATTATTCTATATTAAGTAACCACGCAAGCAGGGCAATCATGCATTCTCTTTTTCTTTTTGTTTCAATTTTCTTCCTTTTTTGTTTTGTTTTTTTTTTGTGGTGTCGTTGTCTTGTTGTTTTGTTTTTTTTTTGTTATTTGTTGTTTTTTTTTTGCGTATGTGTTTGTTTGTTTGTTTGTTTTTCTGTGTGTTTTTGTTTGTTTGTTTTTTTTTTCATAAGAAAATATTGTTGTTATGTATAAGTGTAGTGGTAGTAAAGATATTAGGGAGGCAGACCGTCAAAGGGCTGAAAGGATATTAGGGAAGCGGGCTATAGAACCTGAAGTTGATATTGGAAGTAGGCCACAATAGCCAAAAGTCGAGAAGAGCGGGTTGCGAGAGCTAAATTATGGGAAGCAGGCTGCAGGAGCCGAAGTTACGGGAAGCGGGCCGTGAAGGCCGAATACTGGGAAGCAGGCCATGAAGACCGAATTCTGGGAAGCAGGCTGCAAGAGCTAAGGATATTGGGAAGCAGGCTGTAAGAGCCGAAATTATGGGAAGCGGGCCGTGAAGGCCAAATTCTGGGAAGCAGGCCATGAAGGCTGAATTCTGGGAAGCAGGCTGCAAGAGCCGAGGGAAGTTAGAAGTCGGCTGCGAAGCCAAAAGATATCGGAGAGCGTAGTGGGACGGGTGGATTAATCCTGCTAGTGGGCCCTGGCCGAAATGGCCCTGCAGAGGGGTGTTGGGTAGTGGGACGTGAGAGTCGAGGAGAAGGGTCTCTTTTGTTCTCTGGTCGGGGGAGAGTCCGGACCAAAGCGAAAGGTTTATTCTCTTGACTGGGCAGCTGTCGGCTGGGGTGCCAATGATGAGATAGCTGTCGGCTAGGAGCCAATGATGAGGCAGCTGTCGGCTCAGAGGCCAATGATGAGATAGCTGTCGACCCGAAGGCCGATAATGAGGTAGCTGTCGGCTAGGCGCCGATGATTAGGTAGCTGTCGGCTGGGAGCCGATGATGAGGTAGCTGTCGGCTAGGAGCCGATGATTAGGTAGCTGTCGGCTGGGAGCCGATGATGAGATAGCTGTCGACCCGAAGGCCGATAATGAGGTAGCTGTCGGCTAGGAGCCGATGATTAGGGTTGGTCGGTTTAACGCCCCGTCGGCGGAAAGTCTAGTCGGTTCAACGCTCCGTCGGCGGAAGGTCTAGTCGGTTTAACGCCCCGCCGGCGGAAGGTCTAGTCGGTTTAACGCCCCGTCGGCGGAATGCTGATTGGTTTCTATTTGTTTGATGGTTGGAGGTCGGAGGTAGAAGTTTACCTCATAAAGATTTTTTGAAGAGGCGGGTACAAAGACCATGTTTGCCTCGCTACTGTTCTTTCTCTTCTTCTCTTCTTTTGTGTGGAGAGGCGGGTACAAAGACCATGTTTGCCTCGCTGCTGCTCTTTCTCTTCTTCTCTTCTTTTGTGTGGAGAGGCGGGTGCAAAGACCGTGTTCGCCTCATAATTGCTCTTTTTTCTTCTTCTCTTCTTCTGTGTAAAGAGGCGGGTTCAGTGACCACGTCTGCCTCATGTGTCCTTTTTTTTTTCTTCTTTTGTGGAGAGGCGGGTGCAAGGACCATGTCTGCCTCATATGTCTTTTCTTTCTTTTCTTCTCTTCTTTTGTAGAGAGGCAGGTGCAGAGACCATGTTCGCCTCATCTCTTTTTTTTTCTTCTATTCTTCTTTTGTAGAGAGGCAGGTGCAGAGACCATGTTTGCCTCATGATTGCTCTTTCTCTTCTTCTCTTCTTCTTTTATGGAGAGGCAGGTGCAAGGACCATGTTTGCCTCGTGATCATTTCTTTCTTTTCTTCTCTTCTTCTTTTGTGTAGAGAGGCGGGTGCGAAGACCGCGTCTGCCTCGTGACTCTTCTTCTATTCTTCTTTTATGGAGAGGCAGGTGCAGGGACCATGTTCGCCTCATGTCTCTTTTTTTCTCTTCTATTCTTCTTTTGTAGAGAGGCAGGTGCAGAGACCATGTTTGCCTCATGATTGCTCTTTCTCTTCTTCTCTTCCTTTTTTATGGAGAGGCAGGTGCAAGGACCATGTTTGCCTCGTGATCATTTCTTTCTTTTCTTCTCTTCTTCTTTTGTGTAGAGAGGCGGGTGCGAAGACCGCGTCTGCCTCGTGACTCTTCTTCTATTCTTCTTTTATGGAGAGGCAGGTGCAGGGACCATGTTCGCCTCATGTCTCTTTTTTTCTCTTCTATTCTTCTTTTGTAGAGAGGCAGGTGCAGAGACCATGTTTGCCTCATGATTGCACTTTCTCTTCTTCTCTTCCTTTTTTATGGAGAGGCAGGTGCAAGGACCATGTTTGCCTCGTGATCATTTCTTTCTTTTCTTCTCTTCTTCTTTTGTGTAGAGAGGCGGGTGCAGGGACCATGTTCGCCTCAGGTCTCTTTTTTTTTCTTCTCTTCTTCTTTTATGTAATGAGGTGGGCTCGAGGACCACGGCTGCCTCATGTCTTTTTTTTTTCTTCTTTTCTTTTGTGGGGAGGCAGGTGCAAGGACCATGTTCACCCCATGATTGTTCTTTTCTTTTTTTTTCTTCCACTTTTATTGAGGGAGGCAGGTACAAATACCATGTTTGCCTCATATCTTTTTTTTTCTTCTCTTCTTCTTTTGTAGGGAGGCAGGTACGAAGACCATGTTTGCCTCGTGTCTCTTTTTTTCTTCTCTTTTTTTGCGTGATGAGGTGGACCCGAGGACCACATCCACCTCATGTCCATTCTTTTGATTCTGCTCTTCCTTCTTTTTTTCTTGTGTGAAGAGGCGGGCTCGAAGACCACGTCTACCTCATGTGCCTCTTCTTTCCTTTTCTTCTCTTCTTTTGTTTGGTGAGGCGGGCTCGAGGGCCACGTCTGTCTCATGTGTCTTTTCTTCTTTTTCTTTTGTGTGATGAGGCGGGCTCAAGGGCCACGTCTGCCTCATGTCTCTTCTTTTTTTTCTTCTTTTGTGGAGAGGCCGGTGCAAGGACCATGTGTGCCTCATGTCTCTTTTTCTTCTCTTCTTTCTGTGTGATGAGGCGGGCTCGAGGACCACGCCTGTCTCATGCGTGCCTTTTTCTTTATTCTGCTCTTCTTTTCTCACTAGTGCTTCCATGTTGGAGTGCATTTCTCTTAATGTGCCCCCAGGTTGGGGTGTAGCTTCACTTGGTATGCATCCCCCCTCGAGGGGTGTGTTTTGCCTCTTTGCTTCTGTGCCCCGGAAGCAGGGTATGTTGTTTCTTCAAATGCCGCTTGGGCGGAGTATATCTTTCTTCTTATGCTCCCAGATCGGGATGCATGTCTCTTCGTTTCTGTGCCCCGGATCAGGGTAGATGCTTCTGTTTCTTATGCCCCAGGGGCGTAGCGTATTTTTTGTGCCCCCTGAGCGGGGTGGATGCTCTGCATGTGTCCCCGGGTCGGGGTGTAGCTTTGTCTCCCATGGGGGGGGTGTGTTGTTTCTTCAAAAGCCCCCGGACCAGGGTGTATTCGTCTCTTTCTTATACTCCCGAGGCGGGAGGAGTTCTCTTCATGTGCCCCCGTGGCGGGATGTGCTTCTTTCTTCAAGTGTCCCCAGGCCGGGGTGAATTCTTTTCTTCTTATGCCCCCCCATGGCGGGGTATGTCTTTTGCTTCAGGTGCCCCCATATCGAGGTGTATTTCCCCTTCAAATGCCCCTAAGCCGGGGTGCAGTTCTATTTCTTCTTACGTCCCCAGGTGGGGGCGGATTCACTTCTTCAAATGCCCCGAAGCCGGGGTGTAGCTTTTGCTTTGTGTGCCCCTCAGCTGGGGCGGATTCTCTTCATGTGCCCCTGGTAATGGGGTGTATTTCTCCTCTTCTTTTTTTTGCCTCCTATGCCCCCATAGCAGGGTATATATCTTCTTCCCATCCCCCATGGCGGGGTATGTGCATGCTCTCTTCGGAAGTGGCGGCCGTGCTTGGCCTCATTGCTATAAAGCATTCCCCGCAGCGGGCAACTATTCACCAAGCTACAATTGTGACTCGCTGGGTCTTTTAACAGCCACTCGGGGGCCGTTTTGTATCGGATGGAGGCAGCAGGAAGGAGGGACATGCCGGGTCATTACACCACAGACTCGGAGCCTCCTAGAGTCGGGCGGGACGCCGGGTTTCTTCTCGCTCTTTTGGTTGGCGATGCTGGCCAACTTTTCTTATTTCCTTTTTGCTTTCTTTCTTCTCTCTTTTTTTTTTCTTCTTCTTTTCTTTCTCTTCTTTTTTTTTGTCCCTTCTCATCTTCTCTTCTTTTTGTATGATTGACCAGGGTGGAGGTGCAGGAGAGCGCTCACCCCCTCAGGGAGGGGATGAGTGGTTCGCTCCACCGCATCAACCCCACAGCGGTAATCTTTGTTCAGCACGGGTCTCGACGGACGTGGTCGCACAACCCTCTCTTGCCAATTCCTTTTTCTTCTTTTTTTTTCTTCTCTCTCTTTTTTTTTCTTCTTCTTTTCTTCTTTTCTTCTTTTCTTCTCTTTCTTCTTGAGGGAAACGGGGGCTTGATTTCCCCCTCCCTTCTCTGCTCTTTCTCTTCTCTTTTTTTTTTATAACACCCCCCATGATTCATGGAAGTTGCATATGCTTCGAAGCAGCGTCCTCGAGGCCGCGAAGGCAGCTGCATCGAGTCTGGATTTTCTCCCCATAGGGCTGGCGAAGACAGCACCTGCAGTTCATCAAAGCAGGCAAACATCGTTTATTAGGGGGCCATAAGGCCCTGAATCTCGGCGAAGAGATGAAGGGTGGTTTGGTCCCACCGGGCGTGCCAGACTTGTGGATGCACTTTTTTTATTACCTGTTTTGGTTATTTGTTTATTGTGCTCTTTTATTGGTTTATTAAGTGCGTGGGCGTGCCAGTCACCGAGGTGACAATTTATTCGGGCTCCGAAGAGCCCATGGTGCGCTCGATCTGACTTCGTCAGTCGATTGTGTGGTTCGTGTCGGGACCAAAACCCGCCGCGCCATAAAGGTCACGGCGTCATTTACATCCCCCATACGAGGGAACACCCTTGATTAATCGCCGAGATTCAGGGCCTCATGGCCAAGAAATTAATTGCATGAAAGGTCTATTACGCGGCATTGAAATCCTCACACGAGGGCGAGAAGAAAACCATTCGCGGTCATGTCGGTCATGTGTTGACCATTTAATGTTCGGACGAATGTCCGGCTCGATAAAATCGCGGTTGTCGCGGGAAAACTGGAGCGTATGTATGCCAGTATATGGCAATTTATTGTTCAGAAGAACGGAAAACGTTCGGCTAAACCTCGGCTGGAGCGGTCGGAAATCGGTAAATCTGTTGGCCCGGTGCAAGAGCAAGCTGCGACCATACTGCGGTGGGCCCCCCGCGGTCGAAACAAGACTTGTATGAGCGTCATTGATATTTCCGGTGCCAAGGGGGCGTCGAGGGAATATCCCTTGAATCGGCTGAAAAGCCCTATGTCCGGAGAAGCGGGCGTTCTAAACGTGTCGGTCATTCAGGAGACCGTTTAATGTTCGGATGGGTGTCCGATATTGGGAATATCGTAATCGTCGCAGAAAGACCGAGAATGTATGTGTGCCGGGACACGGCAAGTTTTATTATTCCGAGACACTGAAAACGTTCGATTGAATCTCGGCTATTCTATCCAGAAACCCGTGAATCTATTGGCCCGGTGAGAGATCGAGTCGGGACCATGCCGGGGCGCCTCCCGTGATCCAAACGGGGCTCGCGTGGGCAGCGTTAATATTTCTGGTGTCGGAGGGCAACGGGGAAAAGTCTCGGGACTAGGCTTCGGAACTGAAAACGTGTTCGAGAGGAACAGGCTGTAGACCGGAGATATGAGCCAGACGATGACCATGATCGGGACGGGCCCGAGGTCTAAATATGGCCCACGGAGGTCTTATTGATATTCCCATGGGAGGAGTCCAGGGGTGGCGAGAGCCGTCTCGTTCTATTCCGATTTTGTCGGTCACTTGCGGACCTTTCCATGTTCGGGCAAGGGCCCGTATTGAGAGCGTGACGGGGGTGGACGCGACCCCGTACCAATGTATGCCGAGTTTACGGCAATTTCAATGAAAGAGCGGGAGCAAATCCCGATAGGAACGGGTCGGAATTGGTGAGCTATTGGCCCAGGGCAATGCCGGCTCACAACCATGTTGGGGTAGGAGCCACCGGCTATGAAAGTCGCTCACGGGCCTTTTCATGTTCGGACATGGGTCCGTATTAAGAACTCGGCGGGAATCGACGTGAACCCGTTCAAATGTCTGCCGAACGTGCGGCAATTTCAGTAGCGGCTCGGAAGGAATCCGGTCGGAGAAACGAGTCTGGTTTAATCGGAATGTCAGCCCGAGGCGAAGTCAGGCTATGGCCATTTTGAGATGATTCCCTAGGCTCAGGCCCAACTCGTAGGGGCGGTATTGTTGTTCCTTCGGCACCGGGTCACGGGAGAGACGAGGCTGCGAAGCGGGTCTCATTGTTTTATTATTATTTAAGAAGTGTTATCATTACCATTTGTTAATTTATAGATACATTTGGGTGAATTCTTTATTATCATTTATTCATTTCTTCTTGTGATTTATTCATTTAATATTGTTATTATTAGGTTTATTATTATTTTTTGTTCATTTATATTATCATTCGTTTGCTTGGCGTTTTCTTTTTTTTTTAGTTAAGTTTGTCGTTATTATTTATCCTGGGTTATCATTTATTTATCTATTTATCGTTGTTATTGTTTCTTTTAAACTTATTATCATTATTACTTATTTCTTTATCATTCTTATTTATTTATCCACTTTATTGGGTTTATTATCATTTATTATTTTATTTAACATTATTGTTTTCTATTATTTCTCTATTTTCTTTTGAGTTTGTTGCTATTATCGTTATTTAAGCTCTGTATCATTATTTGTTTATTTATTATGTTTTCTTTTAGCTTATTATCCTTATTAATATCATTATTTTTTTTTGAGTGTGCCGCTGAGGATTGGTGGGGTGTACCGCTGAGGGTTGGGAGTGTACCGCTGAGGGCCAATGGGGTGTACCGCTGAGGGCCAAAGGGGGCGTACCGCTGGGGGTTGAGAGTGTACCGCTGAGGGCCAAAGGGGCGTACCGCTGGGGTCAAAAGGGTGTACCGTTGAAGGCCAATGGGGGTGTGCCGCTGAGGGCAGTAGGAGTGTACCGCTGAGGGGTCTAAGGGGTGTGCCGCTGAAAGCTGGGAAAAGTGTGCCGGCGAAAGGCTGTTGGAGGGAAGAGGTAGTGTGCCGGAGAGGAGGCTTCGAAGCGTGCCGTTGACGGCTGGGAGGAGTGTGCCGGCGAAGGAGTTGGATGAGCATGCCACTGAAAGATGATTAGAGTGCATCGTCGAAGGACCAATCAGGGCGTAGTGGTGGAGGTTCGGTCGGTCTTCAATTATTTGTTTTAAGGCTTTTCTTTTCTTCTTAATTTGATTTTTTTAACGCAGTTTTATATAAACTTCTCCTTGGTTTTGTTCTGTTCGGCCTCTTTGCCATAAGTCGGAAGTTCGGTCAGCCGAGCTATCAATCGGTCCAGCTCTTGTCGTGGTGCCGGCAGTGGCTTGATCAGTTGGAAGGTTTCATCATTAATTATTTTGCTCGTTTATTGCTTCCTTTTACATCCTTTAATATTTTGTTATTTTCTCACAAAAATTCGGCAGCATCTCCCCTTGACCCGGGGCGTAAGGGAGATAAAGGGAACGCGCCCACATGGAGTGGCGGAACCTGACAACTGGAGGTGGGTGCCCGGAGGCAGCAACACCTTTATAAAACCTCGGAAAACACGAAGGCAAACAACGGGCTAGGGCTTGGCCAAGAGGTGTGCCGCTGGGGGCCTAGATGGTGTGCCGGCCAAGGGCCATTGGGTGTGCTGCTGAGGATCAAAAAGGGTGTACCGCTGAGGGCCAAAGGAAGTGTGCCGCTGAGGGCCAATGGAGTGTGCCGCTGAGGGCCGAGAAAAGTGTACCGGGGATGTTGATTGGCTAGGCCGAAGGAAATCTTGGCAGGAGGAGGGAGAGAGGCTCAAGGGGTGTTGGGCCTGGGTGTCCAAGGAGAGACGGAAGGGCGTCTCCCCTCAGGCAAATGGGAATATGCGGCAGCGGGGAGGTGAAGGGGCAGCAGGCCCTCTTCCCTCTCTTCCTCTCTTCCCTCTTCTTCTCTTCTCCTTCTTCCCCTCCTTTCCTTTTCCCTTCTTCTCTTTGCGTGGACGGCGGAGGATGGAACAGCAAAGGGGGGGGGGCAGCCTCCCCTCCTCCTCTTCTCCTCTTCTTCACTTCTTCTTCTTCCCTTCGCACGGACGGCGGCAGACGGAGTAGCGAGGGGGGGGGGGCCTCCCCTCCTCTTCTTCTTCTCTTCTTCTCTTTCTCTTCTTCTCTTCACGCGGACGGCGATGGACGGAGTAGCCGGGGGGGGGGGGGAGCCTCCCCTCCTCTTCTTCTTCTCTTCTTCTCTTCTTCTTCTTCTCTTCTCCTCTTCTCTTCTCTCCGGGTGTGGGTGTATCTGTTGCCCTCTTCTGTCTCTCTGTCCCCGTTTGCAGTGACGAAGAGGGGTCTTATACCCCCGCCACGGCGAGCGTCCAAAGGCCGGAATGATTCGACGGGTATTGAATGGGGGTTGACCCCATTGTCCTGGGTGGCAGGGGGATAGGCAGCGTGGCCCTCTCCCCAGGCGACACCTCGGACGGCCCACTACGCGCCAAGGATCCGTAGGGCATGGGCTCCGTTGAAGATGCTTCACGCTGTGCCGCTGGCGGGCTGAACATGCGTGCCGCGGGGGAGCCAAAAGGGTGTACCGCTGGGGGCCCGAATGGGCGTGCCGCTGAAAGCCCATGGGGCGTGCCGCTGAGGCCAGGGGCTGTGCCGCTGAGGGGCCAAACGGGCGTGCCGCTGAAGGCTTTGTGGGCGTGCCGCTGAATGGCCTGAAGGGTGTGCCGCTGAACACCCTGGGGGCCGTGCCGCTGAAGCCCAGGCTGGGCGTGGTGCTGAAGGCCCAAAGGGCGTGCCGCTGAAGGCCAAAGGGCGTGCCGCTGAAGGCTTAAGGGCGTGCCGCTGAAGGCCCAAAGGGCTGTGCCGCTGAACACCCAGGGGGTGTGCCGCTGAAGCCCCTCCTGGGCGTGCCGCTGAAGCTTGACTTGGGCCCGTTTTGAGCACGCGTTATGATTCGTTTGATTTTCTTCGGGGGCCGCGGATTGTGAGCTTCCCTGGGGTTGGTTTCTCTTTGCTGTCGTGGCTCCGGGGACGGCTCCACGGTAGTGTGCATATGTGGGGGCGTCTGGATGACCAATCTCTCCGGGGGTTCTTCACTCGGCGCCGTTGTTGATGCTGGGCCGAGCAGGGTGTTTGGTGTGTAATTTTTTGGTGTCCACAAGACTACACAAGTATCACAAATAATTACCAAAATTAAACAGTTTATATGATTAAGCAGGAAATAAATTAATATTTTACATGATACATGGTCCACAAGATATAACAAAATAACAACAGTAGTTCACAACTAGTACAGAGACAAGAAAGAAAAGTACAGCTACACGGGACATATCCCGGCTCTGACCTCTGGCACTAACGCTGGGCACCTGAACCACGCTGAGCCTCAGACGCGCTCCCCTGAAGCCGCGTCTCGCCTAAAACACGGTGAAAATGCGCAGGGAATGAGTCTCAGAACAAGACTCAGTAGGGATCACTCGAACCCTATCTCGCAAAATGAAAAAAAAATGCTACGCTAGTAGTAAGCGAGTACCTCAGAAGGGGAAGCCCTGCAACACAACACCGGTCTCGTGGCACGAAAACTGACACACATGCTACGGTGAGACAACCGGAACTCAACGGTCAACACGACCAAAAACCCGAAGGTCGAAGTCACAGAGACTGACTGACAGTCTGTCACTCCGGACTCGATAGGAGTACCTCCCACTTGAAGCACAGTCGGTAGCGTCCCCTGATGTCTTACACCACACCGCAGGTGTCCACCTGGCACGATCGCCCCTGGTGGAGGCAAGGACACCGTACAAGTAACCACAAAACAAGTGACTAGCTGGGGTCACGCCCGTCGGCGTGGGTCCAACCACCCCCAACGACGTGTGCACACACAGACCGTGCGTCCCTGGTCTGGCCCTCTGACCGGTTTTCCCCTCAGCTGGACTCTGGCTGCTGGACGTGGGGTCCGATGGAAACCAGTCTAAAAATCATCCTCGGGGTAGCCTCTCCACCACTCCCTAGTGGGACCAATAAATGTGTAAGCATGCTACGACTAGTGGAGGGTCACTGAAAGAGTAGACTCTCAAGTCAACGAAAAATAACGTCTGAACCCGATGAAGTACGGGGACCGTTCCACGTACCAGCACCGTCGCACGGTGACCACGGTCGGAGAAGAAACGGGACTGCGAACCACCTGGTGCATTCTAGAGCCTGGCGGTCCAACCTTGGTGCGCCACAGGCTCTGACGGTCTATCCCTGGGCCGTCACAGTAGTCTGACGGTCCAACACAGGCGCGTCAGGCTCCCGATGCAAAACCGGCTGTGACACGCCAGTCCTGGTGCATCACAGTCTCTGACGCGCCTAGCCTGGTGTGTCAGAAGACGAACAGAAACCAACCGTGACACATACCGCCCGGGGTGTCATGGTCTCTGACGGACCAACGCGGGTGCGTCAGAAGACGGGATAAAACTGGCTTGTGACGCTCACCCCTCAGGGCGTCCAGCGTCTAACGCTCCAACCCAGGTGTGTTAGAAGGTGGGGACGCGTCCTCTCTGACGCTCCAACACAGGGGCGTCACAAGGCTCTGATGCCCCACCCTGGGTGCGTCAGAGGCCTTGAACCCCAAGGGTCAAACCACAACGGTCGGATGCCAACGGTCGGATCGTCACCTGACGGTCCAACCTAGGCGCGTCACACGCCTTAGCGGTCTATCGTAGGACCGTCAGGCCCACGGACCACCCTATTGGCAAAATATGTCTTCTGGCGCACCCTTCATGGGGCGTCACAGACTGTGACGGTCCCTGGAAGGGCCGTCACACCGTCCCGACGGCAAAATGGTGGGAAACGCCCAAAAACGCCAACCACGCCCCAATACCTCCATATGAGAGGGGGAAATCACGGGGGAAGCCCCCTAGGGACCCCTAGCATGCATCTAAGCCATTAAAACGCCGAATCGTGGCCTAAAAACATAGATCGGGCGAACTCTCCCCAAATCATGGAAAATCCTAACCCGGCATGGAAACCCATCTCTCGGCCTCCCCTCGGGCTAGAAACCACGGGAATGGAACGTGGGGAGCTAGGGAACGTCACCCTACCTCAATCTCGCTTTGAGGCACGCCGGATCGTCCACAAACCGCGAAGAATGCTTTTAGAACCCTTGCTCCTTGACGATTCCCCACAAGCTTTACGCCGCCACGATCGCCTCGCCGTCACCCCGCGCCGTCTGCAGCCGGAGGGGACACCGCCGCGGTCGTCGTCGGTCGAATGGGAGAGGGAAAGGGGCGCTCACAGTGGGGGAGGAAGAAGAAAGAGGAAGAAGAAGAAAAGAAGGTGGGGGAGAGAGAAAAAGGTGGGGGGTATTTATAGAAAATCCAAAAATTTCAGAAAATACCAAAAAATTAAAAATCACGTTTCCACGATCCTCGAAATACACCGATCACAACGGTACCACTCTTATCTAGGTGAACGACCCGGTTCACCCGCAACGGGGTTTCGAAGGAATTGCCGAAACCCGCACGCGGAAATCGGAAAACACGCGCGGAACAGCCGCGGACGCACTCCGGGCCTCCAAAACAACTCCGGATCGCACCGATCTGAACACGAAAGATGTCTGAAACGAAATTATGGACACAACGAAGTCGGACACTCCGAAAAAGTAGATCCGAGACCCAAAAAGAAGGATCCGAAAGGTCCGAGATATTACACTCAGCCAACCACCACGACAAACCTCGGGATCCTCCATCCCAACAATCCTCTGCGACTTCGCAGGCTCCGATCCTCCACACATCAGGAACCACAATCACCAATCGCAATTCTCAAAAACACCACCCAGCCGGCACTCATCCTTCCGGAACAGTGCCAACACCCTTACGCAGCAGGGGACGGCAACGCTTCTAATAGGCAACCACCTTGCCAAAACATAGGACACGTCTCGCACAGACTTCATGGCGCACAGAGGGCCAACCAATCCAAACACACAATGCAAGACGACGAACCTTAGCCAAACGCGATCTCTTCCAACCAAGGGAAAAACTCGATACACTTCCGACCAACGGAAGGAAGAACTCTACGCTCGACTTGACCTTGAATCTCGCACATACTGGGAACCGCACCTTCCAGCACCGGAAAAATCATCACTTCCGTCAAGTCAGATCCTCCGACACACTCGCCAAGTGTCTCGTCGGACCACGATCACAGCATCTCTTGATGCACCACCGTTGCAATTCCTCGAACTACAACACGCCACGCCAAGAGCCGCAACACGAGCCATAGTTGGCAATCGCCAACGCTCATCCTCGAGTCCCGAACTCACCGCGGAACCTTCACATCTCGAGCCAACTCCAGGGAGAACACGACCCATTCGCACACAGGAGTGTAGGAGCAAGAACTTACTGGGGCATCCCCTCTCAATCCTACCTCGAAGTCCGCAAAGATAAGCGAGACCGACACATCATTTCTGACGCCACAGAGCATGAAAAGAACATCGGCTCGACAATCATCAGCTCAACAGAAAACCTTCCGCTCACCCGAGCACAATTCTTGACCAGAGCACCCGCTCCGACACCTCAAACTGCAATCTCGACGCCTCAGGGGCAGGATAAATCTCAAGCTGGAGTGGCCAAACCAATGACAGCTCCTTTAGAGCACACTCACGGCCACTTAACGACGAACAATCCTCACCAGCCACCTGACCTCGCTGCAGATTCCTCGAATGCTACATCGCAACAACACGCCTGTCGGCAAACTCTGCCCATCGCAGCACGACCGGGGCCACCATCGATGAGGGAGAAAGCTCTCAACCTCGATCATCAGACCCCACGCCTGCACTCCAAAGAAACAGCAACCACCTTCACAGCGTCGACGCCGCGCACTCATGCTCTTACACGAGAAACCAAGCAGAAAAATATGCACAAAACCCTATGCCAGCTGCCGACTGTATTGGACCTTACGGACTGTGATCAATGCAATATCTCAAATGCCCATGTACGTCCACGACCACGCTCTGATACCAACTGTAGCGACCCAAGATCTGGATACCAGGAAAGGAACCCGATACCATTCGAATCCTGGCCCACCGCCCACGAGCCGAGCTCGGAAGGGCTAAAAAGGAGTGTGGAGGTACAAAGAAATAGGAAATAAAGCAGGATAATTCAACAATTCACAGAAATAAAGAAACAACTACAACAGAGTCCAGTCCGATAGAAAGTACAGTCTAGGGCAGGAAACGTACCCAACGCCAAGTGAACACTCGGCCCGGAAAGCTGGCGACTAAGAACCTCAGCACAGCACCCTCGAACCTCAAGGAAGAACCGCCGCACCTTAAAAACAGGGGTGAGCCTCCTGTCACTGGCTCAGTAGGGGTCCCGCGGAACCCCAACTGAGAATAACGGTGGTAACGGAAAGTAGTAACTACAAGAAGAACAACAGTAACAGTGGGAACAATAAACCGGTGGCCGGTAAAACCTCGGCACTACAGCTACTCCTACTGTTCCAGAAAACACGACCCGGTCTCCCAGTCGGGGGACAACCAAGCCACGAACCCGACATCCCGATCCCACAGTCGGGAGACAACCAGACGCGAACCGCCCTAGCCACGCTACTAAGAAAATGCCACGGCACCTCAGTCGTGGAGGCCTGCCCTCACAGAAGGGCCCAAGCCAAAACCACACGGTCACGACCTCGTTGTCGTGAGCACAACGCTGTCTAGGGAAAAAGCCCTCGGTGACGCTCACCGAAAACCCCAGACCTCGACTCCAGGAACGCTCGCGAAACTACACACGCATATCCATCTGGCAGACGGGTAAGGGAAACCCGGGACACGACAACTCACGTCTCGTGACGGGAGTACCGCCCACCAGAAGTAAGGCCGGATGCGTCCACTGACGATTGAGTCTGCAACCTCAGGTGTCTCCCTACAATGCCGCAGGCGGAGACTGAGACACGGTACTATAACTAGGAACACAAAACAAGGACTAACTGCGGTCGCGCTTGCCAGCGCGTGCCCGACGCCCTCAGCCAAGTGTACACACACAGACTATACGCCCTAGGTCTGTCCTCTAGCTGGTTCTTCCGCCGAAGCCTGGACTCAAGCTGCGGGTGGGGGCCCTACAGTAACCAGTCATGAACCGTCTCTCTCGGGTACGCCGCTCCACCACTCCCGGGTGGGTCAGCACACGCGTCCCGTAAGAAGGCTACGACTAGTGGGGGCTCATAGAACGTGGACACTGAAACCCACGCACGCACCCATTGCGAGGAACATGGAGTAACAGGCGGCACGACGCCACCAGACTCTGGATGGCCCACTAGACCTACTAAATCTAACGGTCCTTAAGTCACAAGAGTCGGGTCAAGACCGTCGTATAGTGACAGGTCCACGCCGTCAATCTGCCCTATGCCTAGGTCAGAAACTACGGTAACACGGTACCTCTGGACACCTCCAAAAGCACGAACATGAGTCCCACGGTGTCCAAGACATTCACGAGGTCAAAGGTCAACTGCTGGGTCACCACCGGGTCGACCGGAGACCAACACACCGAAAACGGACATGGTGAACACAAAGAATCGCCTAGCGGTCTACGCCTGGACCGCTAAGGAAGGGCTAGCGGTCTACCGCCAGACCGCTAAGCACCAGGAACTCACGAACCCCTAACGGTCTTTCCCGGACCACCAAGGAAGGTGGATGTCGTCCACCTGACTGCTAGGCGTAGCCTAGCGGTCAGTCGCGAGACCGCTACCCCACCGACCTCGACTGACCAAAACGTGAAAAAACGGTCATGTCTTGACCGTTAACCAAAACCTAGCGGTCTTCACCATACCGCTAAGGAGCCCTAGCGGTCTATCGCACGACTGCAAGGCCCAAACCGACATAAGAGGACCCTAGCGGTCTCCACACGACCGCTAGCGCCCCTAGCGGTCACTGGAACAACCGCTAAATCGTCCCAAGCATAAAACGGCGGGAAACGACGGTGTAGACACGCCAAAATTGACGCTTTGTTGATTAAATCTCATGTCACTATGATAATGCCCCAAAGTGAACTTCAATATTTTTATAATATAAAGTTTTTCTATTTTTGTGTGGTTTTGTGATTTATTCTTGCTCTTTTTGGTGATTCACGACTTGAATAGGGGCGTGTTTTAAATAGCGACCTAATCTGGGGCGTGTTCTTAAGAAAGGACGACCACAGATATGGGCGTCAATTCCTGGTATTTTACGAGTCCCACCCCGATTTGAAAATCAATGATTAACGTCCTTCCTCGGGGCGTGTTTTTAATCAACGCCTTTGCTTCAGGCGTCTTTTTGTAATTTTCAAATAAAGAAGGTTTTATTACCAAAATTGAATCCAGGAAGTGACGCCTTGATCCTGGTCGTGTTTTGAATTAACGTCCTTGGGCAGGTCGTCATTTGTTGAATTGACGCCCTTCGGTAGGTCGTGTCTCACCCTTTCGTGTCATTCTTAAACTCGTCTTTCCTGAAGAGTTCCCTGCCTTTCTTGGTCACCTTGCTCGATCTGGGAACTAGAGTCCTTGCCGTTGATAACTACTGCCTATTCTTATCTTCCCGAATCGTGTCTATCTTTGATCGAAACCTTATAAAAGGATTCCCTAGTCAATCTCGCACGAGGTTGGAAGAGAGAGAAGAAGAAGGGCTGTTGTTACGGTGTTAGCATGGTTGCTGGAGTCATTAGTCATTAGAAAGAAGGAAAAGAGAGAGCTGTTGTTATTGTCACAGAAGGTTATTGCGTAGAGAAGAGTTTCTCTTCATCCGTGTGATTCTTCATCGTCTTCCTCTGCTTCCTGCTGCTCCGGTGGTTCTCCCTTTCCTGTTTACAGGAACAGCAGGGGTTCTCTCCTTTGTTTGTGTTTGTCTTCATCGCAACATTGTCTATCACCATCGTTTTTTTCTTCTGTTGCATTAGTACTGTATATCTTCCTCCTCTCCCTAATTCTCTAGGGGTTTTAAAACCAAATAAAAGGTGCGCATGCTATATTCTTATTTCATCATACTGTTTATTTGGATTGATACTACACTCACTCTCGGCTGATCCACTTTTCTTTTATTTATTTGTTCTTTGTTTCAAGGTAATCAACAAGGAAAACCCCCTTCATCGGCCGGCCGATAGAAGGTGGAGGAAGGAATCCACATCCATCCCGCATCCTATTATCACCAGGTATTCGCAATCATCTTTTCTTCTTATTGAGGTAACCCCTCTGGCGATACTCCCTCTTTCATTATTCTTCTTATTATTCTTCATATTCTTATTATCACTCTTATTTTTCCTTTAAGAGTGGATTTTTTCCATGATCCACAAATTGGCGATCACGGTGGGACTTCCACTGTTTTTCTTTTGATTACCATCTCCTTTTGGCACCCACGTGTGCCCTTTCCCCTTTGGCACCCATGTGTGCCCTTTCCCTTTGGTACCCACGATACCCCTCCCTTGTGCCCCACGGGCACCCTCCACTGTGCACACTGCACACTCCCCGGGATCAGCCAGCTTGTGATTAAGTCTACTGCTGTTGTTGAATTAACGCCTTCCACAAAGGCGCCTTTTTATTTAACGCATTCATCCAGGGCGTCTGTTTCCTGTTTAACGCCTTCCACGAAGGCGTCTTTTATCGTATCTGCTGCTTCTGTGAATTTGCGCCATCCTCTCGGGCGTCTCTTTATTTGGCAGCGCCTTGCACCAAGGCGTGTTTTTCTTCGATCTTGCGCACCACTTATATTTGACGCCCTCTGTCAGAGGCGTCTTTATCATATTTAGCGCCCCACATCAAGGCGCGTTTTTGCATTGTCCGAGAGCCCCTCCCAGAATTCACGACAGCCACGCTGTCGTCTCTTTTGTTAGTAGCGACGGCCTCCAGGTCGCCTCTTTCCTGTGTGTTTGCAGAACCTTACTGTTTCTGTCTATTCATGCTGGATTCATATTCACATTGAGCATTTGATTATATTGCTGTGATTGGCTTATCTTATACTGCATTTTGTGGCATTTGGTTGAGAGACCTCCTCTCTCTACACTAGGATTCCACACACCTTTCTTAGAATCGGGACAACCCTCCATTGAGCATTCCGTCTCTTTGGACCGAAATCCCTTTTCAAGACCTCCGTAAGTCCCCGCACCCGTGGATTCCCTCACGGACGCTGGGCCGGTTGTACCCTTGAAGTACCCGGAGTCTAGAGAACCTATCGTTGGTGAGAAAAGAGAAAGAACCTAGTTGACACGGAGGCTACACTTGGATCCAAACTAGGTTTCACTTTGCAAAAAGGAGTGAATTATTCTGCAATTTAACTCAATCTAATCTCAAACATAACACTAAAATCTTGCCTTCATCTCAACTTGTTTGCATAAATTTGGTTGGGTTGATTTGCTCAAGCTTGCTCAAGCTTGTTTCAATTGGGTGATTGATTATGTGATAATTCATTCATAAAGCTTTCTCTCTTTTTTTTAAGCATGCAACTCCGTTCAGGTAAGATTATCAACATGGCAAGCTACGGATATTCCTATGATGATGTGGAAGAGAACGTTTTTGGTCAATCCTATGAGGTTCCCCAAGATTCTATCTACCATGAAGGGAATTACCCTCCTCCTCATTCTCATTATCCTCAAGTTCATGTGGTTGATACTGCTACTTAAGAGGTTGTGCCCTCTTCTCAGGCTTTACCCTCCAACACTCCGGGGAACCCCTCCCCATCTTTCAATGTTACTAATTTGATTAATGCTCTATCTCAATTAGAAGACTCCCAGCGGCAGGCAGTTCAGGCCGCCTTGAAAGGGAAGTCCGTTCCCTCTTCATCCTCCAATCCCCCTCCGGCCGAGAGTGGCCATCACCTCACCAATGACCAAGCGGTCTTGCACAAACCCTCCTCTTGTCCACCGACCCCTGGTGCGGCAATGCCGGCCCAACAGGCGAGCTACTCAGCGACTAGGCCCCAATTCTTTCAACCTCCCCAAATTCTAAGGACGCCTATGCCAAACACCTTCATTCCAAATTCGGCCCCGGTCGAGTCAGACACTAATACCTTGCTCCTTCAGAAATTGGCTAGCATGGAAGAAAAACTCAACAAGGTTACTGCTGCCAAGAATGCCCTAGAAATCTCTCTTCCTACATTGCCAATTTTTCACTTACCACCTTTGGAGATGCCGAACTTTCGGCGATACAATGGAACTGATAATCCTTTTATCCATCTAAAGGATTTTATGTATGAAACATCCTTTTGGCAGGGCAACAAAGCCTCATTGGCTTACTTGTTTAGAAGATCTTTAGAGGGGCCAGCCCTCGAGTGGTTCTATTCCTTGGATCCGGCAGATGCTAGTGATTTCGATGTGGTTCAAAAGAAATTCTTGCAGAAATATAGGGACCGGGTTGGACCCGCCCTTTCAGTTACAGATTTGGTTGCAGAGAAAATGAAGCCCGAGGAGGACTTCATCATATTTGCTGATAGATGGCGGTCAATGGCCGAGAAGTTGAAAGATACCTTATCAGAACCGGAACAAGTTAAGATGATTATATCCAATGCAACCCCTCAGTTCCGGCATATACTGGCTATGAACAGATTGACCACCATGGAGGAGCTTTATGAAAGAGCTCGTTATATTCAGACCCAAATGAAAGAGTCACCCATCATGGGCATGTTTGAGCCAAAACCAAGGTTGGTTAAAAAGAATACAAATGTCAACAATAGCGGGCCCACGACTGAGGGCACCGTCATCAATGAGCAGGTTGGCGCGGTCGGCAACCCCACACCTTTTCGCCAATCTAACCCACGACCTCCGCCACCTCCATCACAAGGCACCCTCTTTACTTCACCCCCACAACACCAATTTACTCCTCAACCTTCCTTTGCTCCACCACAAAACCAAGCGCCCCGCGCTGACCCTCCAGCTCCGCAACAATACCACCAAGTACCGCCACCCACTAATTATGGACCGCAACAACAACAGCAGAGGAGACCACTTGGTCCCAAAAGGGCCCATTATCCGTCATTGCCAGAAAGTCTCCCGGATATTTTCAATGCCTTAATGGCTGCCAACTTGCTCATGCTGCCAAAGGAAAGGGCAGTGTGGCCTGCTAATGTTGACACATCCCGCTACTGTGTCTTCCACCGCTCTCCTGGTCACAACATTGATCGTTGCTTCCACTTCAAGGATTACATTTATGATTTAAATGACCAGGGTGGCATTAATTGGGATGAGATGAGGCAGTTTATCGCCACTATGAAAGAAAGAAGGCCTCCTCGGCAACAGCAGGCTCAGTAGCCACAGCAACCGGCTCCACAAGTACAACAGCAAGCTCCAGCACCTCAGCAAGATATGGGGATTGTCCACAACCCACTGCCAGAGCACCCACCGAATCAGCACGTGAACCCTGTCACGTCTCTCCGTGAGGTGGAGAGAGGACAGGGATGGCATGAAGAAAACGCCTCTGTCGGGGCATTTAATCATAATTCCAATCAACCTCCGCGCCTTTTGCGCACGCTTCCTTCTTCTTCTACTCCCCAATTGAGCCGAGCTCTTCTACGCCCCGTTAATCCACCTGCTCCCACCAATTCTCCATCCTTGCCAACCCGATCTCTCCTTACCCATTTACCGCCTCCGCAGCCTACCACGTAGCAAACTCCGCCATCCACTACTAGCCCTTCATCTTCGCCGTCTAGACCACTCCTCAACCGCCCATCGCCAACGCCCGCTACACCCACCACCACTACTCCTCCACCGGCAAGGATCCCCTCACCATCGGCTCACCCATCTTTTATACCCAGATCTCTCCTCATTCCACCCCCCAACTCCCCTCGCATTCGGGTATCCCTTTCTACTCCTACGCCTCCTGCGAGGGCATCTTTGTCAAACTCTTCATCAATGCCCCCTACAGGGACTCCCTCTTCAAACACCCCTCCACCACTTCTTAATGCCAATACACCCTCTTCTTCTTCTAACCCTCCTCCTTTACTCGCCCCGACAGAGGCACGACAAAATGTGGCACCGCTCCGCAGTGGATGAATGTTCCAGCGCATCTTTCCTCAGAGAGAGCAAGAGCCCGCGCAGGGGCCGCAAGAGCAAGAATAAGAACAAGAGTCAGTGCCAGGAACTCAGTATGATTTGTTAAAGCATCTTGACCGAACTCCAGCAAGAATTTCAATCCTAGAATTAATCAAAAGGTCCACCACTCACCAGCTAGCTCTGAAAGAGTATCTGCAAAAAGTTATGGTCAATGAAGACATCCCTGTTGAGCAGATAACCACAGTATTAACGCCTGCTAGTAGTCAGCCGGCAATTACTTTTCATGAGCATGAACTGGCACCACTCTTAGCAAGGAAATATGCTCTGTGCATCACAGTTGATATCAATAAGGTGGCGGTAAAATAATGTCTAGTGGACACTGGGGCATCCATCAATGTCTTGCCACCGAGCACTTTGAAATTATGTGGCATTCCTGAAAATCTGATTCGGCCGTCTACCATAACAGTCACAGCATATGACAATACCAAGAAGCCTCCTCTAGGCATGATCACATTAAAGGTTAGTTTGGGTCCGGCCACAATCACGGTCGATTTCCACATTTTGGACATGGATCCAACATTCAATGGCATTCTGGGCCGCCCCTACATTCAACAGCTCGATGCAGTGCCCTCTACAAATCATCAGTGCCTTAAGTTTCCACACAAGGGCCGCATCATCAAAGTTACCAGTATGCCAATTCTGCCAGAGGAAGATATACACTTAGCTTCATCAGTTCCTTCTATTTGGCCTGCCAACAAGCCGTTGTTGTCAATACTAGACCTCCCTCACCCACGGCCGATGTCGCCCGAGCCAGTCGCGACAGTTGCTATGACACCCTTGCCTTTCAAGGGGAAGAAGAAGAAAAGCATGATAAACACCCCTGGTTGGAAAATTCTAATGAAAATGGGGTATCAAAATGGCAAAGGTCTGGGTGCCAGTTGTCAAGGCAGGACTAGGCCTATTAAGCCTCAGAAATTGATTGCAAGAGGTGGCCTGGGCTATAAAGGACCAAGCAAGAATGAAGAAGAACCATGGGCAGTTATGACATCCACCTTGAAGACAGATCGCCAGCCGCTTACTTGGATATTGAAGACACATTTTGTCACGGGTGGCGTTCAGAATAATGAGCAGACTACAATAATCACCTCCATTCTAGACTGTCAAGATGTTCATGCAAGACAGTTTGCTCGCCATATCGCACCATTGGCCACTTATAAAGCCCTGGAATCTCTAAGGCCTGATAAAAGAAGGAAAATGGATGATCCAGAGTGTGACTGGTATGGATGGTTCGATATATATGATATTACTATTGCTTTGAGCCGTCTCTTTATGCCGACTGATCCGGAATGGCCACCACTAATACATGAATTAATTGAAATGCCGGCTGTGATTACAGATAAGAGGCAGTTGCTGAGTGACTACACTGACACTGGAGAGCCAGATGTTCCATATGAAGAAGGATTTACAATAGATAGGCTGTGGGCCGGCCTCTTTTCCCTCACTTCTATGCATCCGTCTCTACTAGCTTCCCTACATTCTCAATTGTTCTCTCGCGTGCCGAGACCGCCACCAATTATGGTCAGCTTTTCTCCAGATTCACTGCAGATTTCTCTCCCGATTCCTCCCTTGCTCCTCGAGCAATTCTCCAAACTCTCCATCACACCCCCACGCGGGTCATCTCTGATTCAATCTTTCTCCAAGCTTTCAATCTCCACTCCTCCTGTTATTCTCCCTTCACATTGCTTTCTTCTAGAAAAAGAAAATAAAAATGAAGATAAAAACGAAAAAAAAATGTCAAAATTCCAACTCGTCAATCCTCCATCTCCGTGGAGGAGACTTCTTATCTCTTTTCCGAGTGTGTCCCAAGCCAGGGGCCACTCTTCCATGATTCATTGATATATCTTTTCTCCCCCTCTGGTGAGGGGTCTCCTTCTGTATCTCCTTCTGTATCCACTTCTTCACCTCCTTCCTCTTTTTCAGCTTATTCTAATCAAGCTAGTTGCTCCTCCTCTTCCTCTAATAAAATTCTTGGGGTAGATCTTCATAAGAAATCCAAGGGTAGGCAGATTCCGCGTAGATTTGTTTTAGAATTAGCCAAAAGGTGCCAGGCTTGTTTAGCCCTTCCTGAATTCGTGGAGAATCCGGTTATCCTGCCAGAGTTGGAATATGAGGATACTAATGTTTCTTATGAGGGTTTAGGCGTTTATGAAATCATGAATGATGAAGACCCTATTGAAGAGGGGGATGAAAGTTATGAAGAATATGAGGACGTGGCTGATGCCTTTGCCAGTGGCATGAGAAGATTCGACGAACCATCAGCCTCTGTAGAAGAGCCTACCAAAGAAATAAATTTAGGTACGGAAGAAGACCCTAGGATTGTCCTCATCAGCAAGAATTTTCCGCCCTCCGAAGAGGAGGCGCTTATTTTGGTACTTCAAGAATACAAGGACACGTTTACGTGGAGTTATGAGGATATGCCTGGATTAGACCCTGCGCTCGTTGAACATCGGCTTACACTTAAGCCAGGGTCTGTCCCGGTCAAACAACGGTTGAGACGTTTCCACCCTAACATGGCTTTAAAGATGAAAGAAGAGGTCGACAAGCTTCATAAGACTAGGTTTGTTAGAGTTGTCCTCTACCCCAACTGGGTGGCTAACATTGTCCCGGTTATGAAAAAAGATGGAAAATTTCGAATTTGTATACACTTTCGGGACCTCAACCGTGCGTGTCCTAAAGATGACTTCCCCCTCCCTCATATCGATGTTTTGATTGATAATACAGTAAGATTTGAGACTCTCTCTTTCATGGATGGTTTTTCAGGTTATAATCAGATTCGCCTGGCTGAGGAAGATCAAGAGAAAACATCATTCACTACACCATGGGGTACATATTGTTATGTCGTCATGCCCTTTGGACTCAAGAATGCTGGAGCTACCTATCAGAGGGCTATGATGGTAATTTTTCATGATATGATTCATATTTATATTGAAGTGTATGTGGATGACTTGGTAGTAAAATCAAGGACAAGGATTGAGCATCCTGGGGTTCTAGCTAAGGTCTTGCAAAGATCACGAGAGTATCAATTGAAAATGAACCCCAAGAAGTATGTATTTGGCGTTTCATCAGGGAAGTTGCTTGGATTTATCGTTAGCAAAAGGGGAATTGAAGTTGATCCCAACAAGGCGAAGGCCATCAGAGACATGCCTCCTCCCAAGAATTTGAAGGAAGTTCGAGGATTAATCGGGATGTTACAATTTATCCGCCGCTTCGTCTCCCAGCACTCACAACGATGCAGGCCATTTTACGAGCTTACTAAGCCGGAAGTCAAGTTTAATTGGGATGACAAGTGTCAGGCAGCTTTTGACGGATTGAAGGATTATCTGGCCAATCCTCCTGTCCTGAGGCTGCCAATTCCAGGCAAACCGCTTATCCTCTATGTTTCTGCCCTGGATGACTCTGTAGGTGCTGTCTTAGCTCAAATGGATGAAGAAGGTAAAGAGAGGGCAGCATACTACTTGTCTAAACTTCTAAACCCTTGTGAGCAGAGGTACTCAGCCATGGAGAGGACTTGCGCTGCTTTAGTCTGGGTAGTTCAGAAGTTAAAATAATATTTCTTAGCTCACGAGGTTCACCTCATTGCACGCATGAATCCGATTAAATTCTTTCTCGAAAAATCTGTCCTCACTGATCGATTAGCACGTTGGTAAAGTTTCCTTTCTCAATTCGACATCACTTACATTCAACAGAAAGCAATCAAAGGTTATGCCATTGCCGAACATCTTGCTCACCACCCTCTACCCCGATTTGATCCTGTCAATTCGGAGTTTCCAGACAAAGAACTAATGTCCATTAATCAACCCCATGATCCTATGTGGACGTTACATTTTGATGGAGCTCTAAATTTCCAAGGAAGAGGGATCGGCATGGTTCTTTTAACACCAGAAGGGGTCACCATCCCATTTGCTGCTCGGCTCACTTTCCCTGTCACGAACAATATAGCTGAGTATGAGGCTCTTTTGGCCGGTCTTCAAACCGCTCATCAATATGGTGTTACTCACTTGCGAATTGTTGGTGATAGTCAGCTTATTCTGCGCCAGGTGCTTGTCAAGTGCCGCACTATCAATCCTAAGCTCAAGCCCTACCAGGAGCTTGCTTCAGCTTATGCCAAACTCTTTACCAAGTTAATCTTTGTTCATGTCCCTCGAAGCCAGAACATCCTAGCCGATGCTCTTGCATCTTTGGCCTCTGCTCTAGTCTTCCCTCCTGAGCGTGATTTCCATGTTCCTCTCATTCATCAGCGTGATACTCCAGCTATCAAGGATCGTGCATTCCTCGATATTAGGGATAAGGTGCTCGAGAAGGTCAGGCGGAAGGAAGCTCTTAAAGGCAAAGAGGTCCTGCTTTTGGACTGGGAAGAAGAGTTGGCTGACGAAGAGAAGCCTTGGTATTATGAGATTGCCAGGTATTGTAATGATCAGTCCTATCTCGAGGAAGCCACTGCAGAAGAGAAGAAAGCAATTAGAAGAGTGGCTCAGCGTTATGTTTTGGTTGGAGGTGTGCTCTATAGAAGAGGGCTCACAGGTGTTCTGTTAAGATGCCTCGACGATGATGAATCTTGGAAAGTCGTGGAAGAGGCGCATTCAGGAGTGTGTGGTGGTCATGTGAACAGCCAGATGCTAGCTAAGAAGATTCTTAGGCTAGGCTTTTATTGGCCAACTCTAGAAGAGGATTGCTCCATCTATGTTCGAAGGTGTGATAAGTGCCAACTGCACGCCGACAAGATTCATTCTCCTGCTTCTTCACTCCATCCTATGTCCTCCCCATGGCCTTTCTCCATGTGGGCTTTTGATATCATTGGACCTCTTGGTGATTCGAACCTCCTGACCAAGTAAAAATCGTTCATCCTAACGGCAACGGAATACTTCACCAAGTGGGCGGAAGCGGAAGCTCATGTGGAGATTAAAGCATCAACAGTCTGCAAATTCATAATGAAGAACATCATCGCAAGGTTCGGCATCCCAAGCACCATCGTCACCGACAATGGACCTCAATTTATCTCTCAAGAGCTCAAGGATCTCTGCAACAGGTATAACATTACATTGCATCATTCTTCTCCCTATTATCCGCAGGGCAATGGCCAAGCAGAGGCAACTAATAAAACTTTGATCAAAATTGTTAAGAAGACGTGTGAGGCTAATAAATTTTCAGATTGGCCAGACAAGCTAGTTGAAGCTCTCTGGGCCTATCGCACTTCCATTCGTACCCCTACTGGGCAAACCCCTTTCGCCCTTACTTATGGAATGGAGGCGGTAGTCCCTTATGAGATTCTCATTCCATCTTTGCGAGTACAATTGGACAAGGAACTCCCTATTGATGAGCGTCGCGATTCGCTTCTTGCTCAATTGAAACTCCTAGATGAGAAGCGTCTGGTCGCCGCTGAGCATGCGCGTGTTTATCAAAATAGGCTGTCACGATTTTATCAAAAGAAAGTAATTGAGAGAAAATTCAAAGTCGGTGAGATGGTAATCAAGAGAATTTTTGTAAAACCTGGTGGACCTCGTTCAAAACTCCAACCAAACTGGGAAGGACCGTTTGTTATAAAAGATGTTTATCCTGGCAATGCTTATAAACTGATTAATGCTGAAGGACAAGAGCTAACTCACCCTTGGAATGGCCTGTACCTTAAGAAATATTACCCTTAATCTAAAAACAAAAAAAAATAGAATTTTCCAAAAAAAACTACAAAAAATATATAGAATTTTCCAAAATCCAAAAATATATATATATACATTGAAAAGGGTTGCCATGGCACACAAGGGCTCAAGGTCTGAAAGGTCAAAATTCAGAATTCATTCATCAGTCTTGTTAAACTCAAAAGGGGGTCGACACCCGCACACATTACACACTTAAACCGTGAACTCAAGTGGTGCAAAATCCGATGGGAAGTCAAAAACATGACTAAAGGTGAAGACGATGCCCATTTCTTTTTCTCTTCGGCCCATAAGGGAGGAAAGGAAGTCTCGGGGTAGATCCACCAAGCCTATCTGCCGCCCTAGTAGGTGGAAGTCAGGGCCCAAAAAGGGAACAAATGCCACAAAAGCCCAAGTACAATTAGGTTTATTTTTCAGCAATGCAAATCAGTTCCAAAGTGAAAGTCAAATCATGAAAAGAAAAACATGTCAAGAGGGCAAAGTCCCCGCAAGGAAAATCTTGGGCGTATGCATGCAAAATAAATGAGACAAAAGGCAACAAAGTTTCCCTACGCCGAAGACCGAACCCCAACAGGCATAGGGTAAGGGGAAGTGGTTTTATCTAGAGCTTCTCAGAATCTCTTATGGGCTTCATTATATCTTCGTTTTCTTTGTGGTAAGTTATAAGCCAGCAGAATGGTCAAGGCTAACCTAGGAGATTGCACCATGCGAAATCTCAGGTATAAATTAACTATTATCACGTCGCCCCCCTTTTGATTAATCAAGAAAGACCAACGAATTTTAAATGGTGACCGTGTAGGATTAAGAGCCCGGGTGGCTTTGTCAACCCAAAGAAAAAGAATTAACACCTTTAAGGCACTTTTTATTGAATTCACGCCTTCCTCAAGGTCGTCTCTTTTAAAATAACGCCCACATATATGGTCGTCCTTTCTCAAAATTCAAAAAAACGTTTTTCAAATTCACGCCGTCACCTAGGGCGTCTTTTATTTGAATAACGACCTAATCTAAGGCGCATCTTTTGAAAAATAAAAGAAAAAAAGAAAAAAAATATAAAAAAGAAAAAGAAAAGAAAAAAAGGAAATGGGGTTTATTCTTCATGTGCGTGCTTGCATTATTGCATAGGGCATCTTGATTATTGTTTGCATACGTGTGCTTGCGTGTTGCATCTCCCTTTATTGGTTATTTCATTTGCCTTATTTGATTAAAGGCTTGGCCCCTTGACCCGCTATCCAGGTCAAAAGTAAAGGCACCCCTTGCTTATTGAGCAAGGGGCCAAGTCGAACAGATGAATTAACCTGTTCATTTAAGTGTGAACCACAGCTGCAGGTACACGGCAAAGTAAAGCGAACACAAAGAACGTGAAAAGAAGCAAAGTGCACAACCACAAGTACACAACTACGCAAGTGCTCAGGTAACAAAAATGTCAATCTCATATATATATATACATCATGAACATTTGAGTACAGGTGTGAGGGTGGAGGAGTACAAGTAAGTCTCTCAGCTCTCGCCTCCACCCTCCTCTCTCCTACTCTCTACCTCATCCTCGCCGTCCCGAGGAGGCACTGGTGGAGGAGGCATGGGCCCCCGAGAAGAAGCTGGAACTCGAACCTGGCCCCCTGCCTCGCTCCTCTCTCGAAGAGAAGAACCCGCAACAAAAGTGGAGCTGGTGAAGGAGTACCCTGCAGCACGAGCTCGCTCACATCCTCGCTGGAGACGCTCCTCAGCAACTCGTAGCCGCTCCTGAGAAAGGATCAGCTGCGTCCTCAGGTCTGTCAGCTCACGATCATGCGCCGCCACCTGCTCCTGGTACCGGGCACGGTCTGTCTGCTGTAGCTCGTGGTGACGGGCACGGTCCGCCAAGTGCTCCTCCCGCTCTCGCGCACGCTCTCGTCGCTCCAGCTCGAGGGCAACCCGCAGCTCTGCTACGTCCTGAGGAAGCTCCTCCCATCGCCTCAGGGACCGCTCCAGCTCTGTAATCCGCTGCTCGCGGATCGCCAACTCTGTCCCGGCTAGGGCAGCCTGGGTACGTGCCGCCTGTAACTGTCTGGTCTGCAAACAGGTAAACAAATCATCAGTTCCACAGTTCAAAAATTCATGAAATAAGCAATACATGACGGAAAGTAAATCATTTACCTGGGCAGTCATCGCCTGCTGTCCCTCGCAGACACAAGCAAGAGCGGCTCGAAGCTCCTCAGTCTGAAAAATGAATTTTATCAGTGCATAATTATATAATCGATAATTGAATGAGGTTTGAGTTTTAGAATTTACCCGTGAGGCGAGGTCGCGCTTTGCAGCCTCGGCTCGTGTGACCGCTCCCGCTAGCTGCTCCGCTAGTGCGGTCACCTCTGCACTGGGTCCCCTCGAGCTAGAGGCTTCCCTTGTATCTCTCCCTACGGCTCCCTGCTGGGCACGCTGCACTCATTGAAATCGTCAGTGGCTAATCATCAATAATTCAACAAAAATTCATTTGCATATAGAAATAATTTAAACACTCACCAGGGTCTCTAGGTCGGCTCGTGTGGCGGCCAGCTGGTCCTCCAGGCTGTGTAGATGGGCCGGGGCATCCATCGCCGCTATGTCCCGTGCATCCTGCATCCATTGCATATTAGTCACATGATAAATACATAAGCATTTGCATTCAATTTAGAAATAATTGCATTCATACATACCCCTAAGACCCTCATCTGGGGTCGGCTGGCGTAAACCTCCCAGTAGCGCCGGAGGTACTCGGAGCTGTCAGTCGCCTGGGAGGTGACTCGAGTCCCGCCTCGCCGCCAGTCGGCGTACTGCTCTTCAAAGCGCACTCTCCAGTCGATCGCCTTCGTGCGACCGCGCGTCTTCTTTCCGATCCCTCGTGGCTCCCCGACCTCTATCCACTCCTGGTGTAGGCCCAGGGTCCTCATCACCAACCTAAGCCGTAACGGCTCGATCTCGCTCAGGCAATGAACCCAGAGCTCATGCCCAAAACGAGATCGGCCCACTACGACCCATGGCTGGCCTTCGTCAGTCATACCCTCGTAAGGCCTCCATCGCACCTGCATCCATGAACATGCATGTCATCATCATTCTATCATCATCATAATAAAATCAAATAAACAAAAATGCGTTCATTCATGCATACCAGCGAGGGAGGGAAGTCACGGAACTCTCTCCGTAGCACCCACAACTCGTAGCCGAGTGGGGCCCCGAAAACCACTGGCAGCCAGCGCCGTGCTAGAGGGAAAGCACCCTCACCTCCTGGCCGTGGGTCAGCACGCCTCATGGGCATGTATAGGTGGCTCCAAACCTGCATCCATGCATTGCATTAGTGAGGCATTCACATGCATAATAAAAAGAAAAAAAAGAAAAAGAAAAAAATGCATACCTGAAGAAAAGGTGAGAAGCCACTGACGGTCGTCTCTCGTCCTGTCCCCGTGGACAAGTCTGCTAGTAGGTGCGCCAGCAGCGCCGCTCCCCAGGCGTATCTGCCGATTCCCTCTAAATCCTCGAGGATCCCTAGGAATCGGCAGTTGATGACGTCGCCCTTCGTGCCGAGCAATAGCCTCCCGAGCAGCAACAGTAGGAACCTCCTCAGATCTCGGTCTGCTCTCTCCCTGTCAGCTGGGTCCTGGCAGTAGACCGCCCTAGCCCCATCGATCAATCTCTGTGAGAATCGCTCTAAGGACTCCCCTGACCTATGCCTAGCATCCCCTAAGCCCATCACTGTAGTCAGGTCGGTGCGGAAGATAGTCCTACACTCGCTAGGTGTCTCGTAGACCATCTCTAGCCCTAGCAGCCTCTGGGCAAGCTCGGTGTAGTCTGGTAAGGTGATCCCGCTCACTGCCTCCCCGTCTACCCTAAGTCCCATGATCCTAGCTACATCCTCTAGGGTAGGAACCATATGTCCCCAAGGCATCAGGAATGCCCGGCTAGTCCTATCCCATCGCTCCCTCAGAACCTGGATAAGTGGTAGGTCGGGTCTGACTGGCTCTATGCTAAGGAAGGCCCCGAACCCCATAGCATCTACCCCGGCTCTCTGGAACTCGGGGAGGCCGTAATATGCTGCTCGGACCATGACCCAGGAGATCCGTGTCCTCATCAACCCCTGCACGCATAAAGAAAGAAATTATGGTTTAATTGTTCAATTATTCTTGTTGGAATTCACTTAATTGCCTTGGCTGAGATTTTGATGTTTGATTTAATTGACGACCATCCCCAGGTCGTGATTCGTTTAATTAGCGCCCCTGAGGAGGGCGTGGTTTCTAAGTGAGCTCTGAATTAACGACCTACCCTAGGTCGTTGTTTATCTAAGAGACGCCCCGATGGGAGGCGTGGTTCTGAGGTTAATTTCTAAATTCCTAAAGGTTTTTCAATTGACGCCCATCTCAAGGTCGTCATTTGATTAAGTAACGCCTCTGAATGGGACGTTTTTCTTAAATGGGTTTTTGGGTTTTAATAATTTATTCTGGAATTAATGAAATGGACGACCATCCCTATGGCCGTTATCTATTGAATTGACGCCTCGATGGGGGGCGTTGTTTTCCAGGGTTGTGAAAATAAAATAAAAACAGCATGCGATATAAATCATTGGAAAGAATATATGATTAAACAAGGGCATGGGAATTAACAGCATGATTGATACGAAAAAATGATAATTTAAATGGACGACATGCTCTAGGGCGTGTTTTTATGATGTTAATTATTTTTCAGGAAATAAAATGAATTCACGACCCCAGGTATGGGCGTCTCTTCTTGAATCCGCGACACCCCTGGGGGCGTCTTCTTTCTGAGTTGCAGGTCTTCTAGCCCGAGGGCTATGAAAATTGAAATAAAATAAAATAAATTTCAAAAAAAATGGAAAGTGGGTTGGAGGCCTACCTTGTGGCGTTTTGGTTCTTCCCGTGGAGGGCGTGGCTGACGAGGCCGCCGGAGTTGGCCGGGGAGTGGAACGGCCGCCGCCGTGGACGGTGGCTCGTCACCGTCTTTGTGATCATCGTCGCCATCTTCCTCCTCACCGCCGTCTTCTCCTTCTACGTTGCCCTCTTTGTCTTCGCCATCATCATCATCTTCTTCTTCGCCTTGTCCTCCGGCCTCGTCGCCGGCTGTCACCGTCGGAGCCACCTCGGCCGCCGCCGGCAGATCTCCCTCCACGACGGCGTCTTCCTCGTGGGCATCTTCGCCCAAGTCTACTACCTCTGGGGCCGAGACCCTTTGTCTCTTTTGACCACCACCGGCCATGGCTAGGGCTAGGGTGTAGAGAGATAGAGAAAGAGAATGAGAGATGGGGGAGGGTTACGGTTAGGGTTTGCAGAAGAGAAGAGAGAAAGAGGGAAAGAGGACGAAGGAAGAAGAAGAAAGGAGGGAAAGTTAAGTCGAACAGTCAAAAAGAATTAACGACTTAAGGAAGGCCGTGTATTATGGAATTAACGACTGAAACCAGGGCGTTTCTTAATAATTGACGACATTGCTTAAGGCGTTATTTTTGTTGCATGGGGAATGATAACTATCGTCAGACGCATTCAATGGGGATTGATTGATGTGATGGGAGTGATGATTACTGTTTCTGAGTAACGACTATGTCTGAGGCGTTATTTATATGAAACGTGGCTTTGCTCAAGATGTTACTTTTGGAATTTCAACGAATATTTTTTGGAATATAAATCGAATTAACGCCTTGTCTTAAGACGTTATTCATTTAACGCCCATATCTGAAGGTGTCAATTATGAGAGATCGATCATTGAAGACGACGTACGCTGAGGCGTCATTTATAGAATTAACGACTGGGATTGAGTCGTTATTTGCAACAGAACCGTAGGTTATTGGAAGATTCGATCAGAAACACTATGTTATTGGCTCAATCAGAAAATTATCATTGATTTATTGGAAGAAAGATTACATTGCTTCAATGAGCCATTTTGGGCCTCAAGCTTCTTAAAGCTATTACATAAGACTTCCACTGTTCTCTGTCTTCTTCTAAGTTTTCCACAGGATGATGAGCCTTGTTGATTTTCCACAGAGCTTGGATAGTTGTGCACTCTTCTCCATCTTCATTGCTGCCGAGATCCCGTGTCTTGATCGGAGGGAGATGAGATGGATCTTCGAATACTTGCCGTGGAAGCCCGAGTTGAGGAAGGCACCGATGTGAGTTATACAGAACGAATTCTGAAGCGCCTATGAGTCGAAGGTCCGTCCCGGGGGAGAATCTTGCACGGAGTTCTTGAGTCTTGAGTATTCCCGGGGCGCAAGTGAAGAGGTTCTTTGGCATTACTTTAAGGTGTTCTCTCCATTCCACTCTCTTCTTGATTTGAGGAATCCGGTTCATCACCCTATTGCTTATTCCTAATGAGCCGGTCATATAAGAGAGTGGGCTCTTTGAGAAGATTCTAGAAGGTTGTTGGGCCTCATCACATGGATCGAACTTGAAGTGGAGATCTACCCAACTAGAGAAAGCTAGCATGCATCCGTAGATTGGTCTTCCCATCGCCGCTGAGGTAAGCCCACTATAGAGATAGGCTAGGATAGCCGGTCCAACTCTCTCTCCTTCCCATAAGCTCACTATTGAGCTTAATTGGGCCTCCTCTAGGAAATCCTCCATGGATGGGAATAAGAGTGCTCCTGCTAAGCATACCACAAAGGCCTTCGTCACCCGCTCTATTTCTTCCTCTTCTTTAGCTTGATCCACTCTCTTGTATACCCATGAGGCAAGCTTTAGAAGATTAATTCCTTTAGTGACCTTGATTTGGTTCACTAAGTTTGGGCTAGGTATCAATGTGGTTAATAGTTCATGTGAGGAGATTGGTTTTGGCATGATGGCCATCTTCTCTTCATCCCCTTGCTTCATCCTTTTCAAGCCCAAGATCAACTCTAATTCTGTCAATAGGATGGTGGCTTCAAAAGTTGAGAATAGAAAGGTGTGAGTGGAAGGGTGCCATATTTCAATTAGAGCCCCTATGGCAGCCCAATCGAGGTGGATTTGGTCATGATGTTTGGCATGGGTAACTAGACCTAGAAGGTGCCATCTTGCTAAGAACACCCTCATATCTGAAGAAAATTTGGAGTGGAGAAGGGGCAGCCACTTAATCTTTGTGAATCTCCTAACACCTGGGACATTTGGGTAGTCCTGAGGAAGAAGGAAAAGAAAAAAATAGAGACAGACATGAGCATACAGAAGAAATATGAAGAAGCAGTTTGAAACAGCGGTAGTTCGGGGAAGGTATAAAAGAAGGAACAGAGAATCAATCTTTACCTGATTCATGGCAATCCGGTTGCTGATGTGCCCATTGATTTCAGTAAGCCTGGGAATAGAAGTTTTGGATCTTTTAATGGCTCTCTCCATCTTTGGTATGCAGGAAGAGTCAAGCGATTGCAGTGCCTGCAGAAGAACACGAGCAATAGCAGAAGCAGAAGAAACAGAGATTTGATGAATTGCTTTGATTAATCTGAGGAAGTTCCCTCCTTTTATAGAAGTCTGGAGGGGCTTAAGGCTGTTCGGAGTTGGAAGATTGATTGCCATTAGGACTGGGTTTAGCTTTCGATTTGGAATCGGAAGCGGGTGGTTAATTAACGTCTTTTGTTGGGGCGTCAATTGTTGAATGGACGACTGAACAGAGGTCGTGTTTTATTTAGCGCCCCTTGATGGGTCGTCTCTTCTTGAACTCTCGGTGCATTTAACGTCTTAATAAAGGGCGTGTTTTATGTTTTGACGCCCTGATGTCAGGCGCCTTTCATACTTTTGACGCCTTTCCCTCCAGTCGTGATTTTATTTGCTCACATGTTTAACTCCTCTATATGCTTTAATGAACTTAAGTGCTATTCTTTGGTTGGAATTGTTTTTTTTAATTAAGCACTTATGATCATATCTTGAGGGTTATTTCTGATCATTGTTATGAGGGCTAATGAATTTTCAAGTGCAGAAGAGTGCAGGTTTCGGGATGCTTGGATCACTCGTAGGAGTAACATCATTCTTTTCTTGTATTTCTTTCCTGTAAGCATTGTTACTATATGGTATTTTATACTATTATAGCATGTCAAGGACCTTGTGGTTCTGATGAACCTGGAGTTTGAGTTCCCCTTCATCAAAAACAGTGATAGTTCCAGGAGAGTCTTGATCACACGGATAGGCCGTTGAGTCATTCAAGGTCTGGGACGATGGTTCCACCTTTTGAGTTGATGCGCGGACAAACGGGCTTCGGCTTAGTGTCAGCTCAGAGATCTGGATTCTTGACCAAATCTAGATGGCTTAGCAATATTATCCTTGATTATTTTCTATTTTTAGTTTGTTTTATATTTTTCTTTTAGCCCAGCATGCATCATGTAGGACTTTGAGCTTCATGCTGAAAATCTTCATATTATGGCAATAATGAAGGTCACTCGCTCTTGATTGAGTTGACATGAGATATTCCATTCCAAATCGAGTACTTTATTCTCTCTGAAGCCGCTCAGGCTATTTCCTTGAAACTGTTCCTTTGTTGGGTCTTTATCTCGATTCTCTTTATTTTTCTACAAATCCACCTTGGTTGTAGCACGTCCACATTGGCAGGTAACCGCTCTCCAATGGTGTCTCCCTATCGTGCCCACGTGCACATTTTATTTACTTAGTTTAGTCTCCTTTATCCAGCAAATCGATGCTTCCTTGGAGTTACTCGGAGTTGTTTCACTCAGAATCTTGGAAAGATTTCTAATATTTAGTGTCTGAGGCGTGTCACATCACACCTTGGCATCTACTTATCAGTTCGTTCCACTTCATTTCGTCTCACTCCCTTGCAAAGCAGACGCCAAGGCGGGGCAGCTGTAGACACGCCAAAATTGACGCTTTGTTGATTAAATCTCATGTTACTATGATAATGCCCCAAAGTGAACTTCAATATTTTTATAATATAAAGTTTTTCTATTTTTGTGTGGTTTTGTGATTTATTCTTGCTCTTTTTGGTGATTCACGACTTGAAGAGGGGCGTATTTTAAATAGCGACCTAATCTGGGGCGTGTTCTTAAGAAAGGACGACCACAGATATGGGCGTCAATTCCTGGTATTTTACGAGTCCCACCCCGATTTGAAAATCAATGATTAACGTCCTTCCTCGGGGCGTGTTTTTAATCAACGCCTTTGCTTCAGGCGTCTTTTTGTAATTTTCAAATAAAGAAGGTTTTATTACCAAAATTGAATCCAGGAAGTGACGCCTTGATCCTGGTCGTGTTTTGAATTAACGTCCTTGGGCAAGTCGTCAATTGTTGAATTGACGCCCTTCGGTAGGTCGTGTCTCACCCTTTCGTGTCCTTATTAAACTCGTCTTTCCTGAAGAGTTCCCTGCCTTTCTTGGTCACCTTGCTCGATCTGGGAACTAGAGTCCTTGCCGTTGATAACCACTGCCTATTCTTATCTTCCCGAATCTGTGTCTATCTTTGATCGAAACCTTATAAAAGGATTCCCTAGTCAATCTCGCGCGAGGTTGGAAGAGAGAGAAGAAGCAGGGCTGTTGTTACGGTGTTAGCATGGTTGCTGGAGTCACTAGTCGTTAGAAAGAAGGAAAAGAGAGAGCTGTTGTTATTGTCACAGAAGGTTATTGCGCAGAGAAGAGTTTCTCTTCATCCGTGTGATTCTTCATCGTCTTCCTCTGCTTCCTGCTGCTCCGGTGGTTCTCCCTTTACTGTTTACAAGAACAGCAGGGGTTCTCTCCTTTGTTTGTGTTTGTCTTCATCGCAACATTGTCTATCACCATCATTTTTTTCTTCTGTTGCATTAGTACTGCATATCTTCCTCCTCTCCCTAATTCTCTAGGGGTTTTAAAACCAAATAAAAGGTGCGCATGCTATATTCTTATTTCATCATACTGTTTATTTGGATTGATACTACACTCACTCTCGGCTGATCCACTTTTCTTTTATTTATTTGTTCTTTGTTTCAAGGTAATCAACAAGGAAAACCCCCTTCATCGGCCGGCCGATAGAAGGTGGAGGAAGGAATCCACATCCATCCCGCATCCTATTATCACCAGGTATTCGCGATCATCTTTTCTTCTTATTGAGGTAACCCCTCTGGCGATACTCCCTCTTTCATTATTCTTCTTATTATTCTTCTTATTCTTATTATCACTCTTATTTTTTCTTTAAGAGTGGATTTTTCATGATCCACAGACGGGAAACCCATTCCACGCCCCGTTCACACTCATGTGAAGGGAAAAATAAGGGGAAACTAGTCCCCAACCTCTCTAGCACCGAGAGGACCCATTCAAATCCCAAAAATGTAATCAAATCGCAAGATCCGGCTCACTCCCCAAAAATATGGATTTATCCCAAAATGCTCAAATAAGCCCGCTCGGCTCACCACGGCCTACAAAACTTGCGAGAAATGAAGTACACGAGCTGGGAGTCCATCTCCCTACTTCCACCGAAGATTCAACGCACCGTGGAGGCCGATCCACGAAGAAACGCCCACGAAACCCCGCCGGTTCACGAATGCACCACCGAGCTTCCACGCGTCACCGGCCCTCGATCCTCGACCCGTTCCTCGTTCCTCGCCTCCCACCATCGCCGCCTCGCCCTCCTCCTCCACTGTCAGCCGCCCAGGGAGAGGGGGAGAGAAAGAGATGAGAGAGAGTGATAAAGAGAGAATGGGGAGAGAGAGGGTAAGGGGTTAATATATAGAAAAACCCAAAAATTTCAGAAATTTGAAAAAAATACTAAAAATTACCTCCGCGATCCTCGGGAGGATCACAACGCGCCGGTACTGTCCCAGAGTCGGAGAACGCCACAGTTCACTCTGTACAGAGTTCCGAAGATATATCAGGAAAAAATACGTGTAAAGCACAAAACACACTCCGGGACCCACGAAAATGATCTGAAAAATATCTGAAAAATTCGGGGCGTTACAAGTATAGTCTTAACCAATTACATTTGATCAACTATCATATTGATCATTTGATCTTAAGTCTTAACCAATTACATAGATTACCAACTATCATATTGATCATTTGATCTTAAGTCTTAACTAATTACATTTTGTGTAGGCATTATTGGAAGAACAATGATCAACTTTTTTGTGCACTATTAAGTTCAAACAATCTTCATGAAGTCGGTGGATGCTAGTAGGCATATTTAAAAAGTATACTACTTATTTAAGTTGATGGATGAAATAGTTGAACAAGTTGGAGAGCATAGGGTGGTGCAGATTGTTATAGATAATGTAGCATCATATAAATTGACTGGCCAAATGTTGATGGAGCAGCGTCATCACGTATATTGGGTGACATGTTCTGCACACTCTATAGATTTGATGTTGGAAGACATATGCAAGGATAAAAAGATAACAAGTACTATAACGTCTGCTCAATTCATCATAACATGTGTACAATCATAATTATGTCCTTAAGTTGATACATGAGCACAATGGCGGGAGGGAGCTTATACGTCCAGATGCAACTCAGTTTGCCTCTACAGATATATCTTTGGAGAGTTGTTGGCCCCGGTAGACGAGCAGACAAGAAGGGGGGTTGAATTGTCCCCCACGAGATATGGCAAATTTTTAAAGCTAACGTTGCGGAATAAAAATACCTAGCAGATTTGAACTAAGATGGAATGAAATTTAGACCCTATAATAGATAGTTCTCTCAAACTTTCCGTTCACACACGATCGAGATAAATGACGTTAACGTGCAAATCCACAAACACACATACCACATGGACACAACGATTTTTAAGGTGGTTCAGGACCACGACGGACTCCCTATGTCCACCCCTCACCAAACCCGGTGAAGCTTTCTCAACACGCTGCGAATGCAGCAAACACGGGGATTCCTCCCCACACACATGGGGTAAAAACCCTAATACACACGCTGCCTAAGCAGCACACACTGGGGGACATGCCCCAACAACGCACACACACACTCGGGGAACAAACCCCCAATCTAGCTCACTCGGAGAACACAGTCTTCACACACACACAGTATTCCGAGTTCAAAATGAAAGGAAAATACACAATGTTGCCCATAATGAAAGATAGATCATGGAAAAACATCATAGATGATCTAACAAAGGATGTAGAGATTTTCCCTTTTTGAATGATTCGGTACTCCAACTCAAAGTTGATGAATGATAGCGATTTTACTATCACCGGATTCCTTTCTTCATTCCGCTCTTTGTTTCCTTTTTGCACGAGCTCCAAAAATCCCTTGATGTAGATGAAATCCTCTGCTCTTGAGCTCCTTTTCTTTTTCTCCCCTTTCTTCACCTGCAAGATAGAAAATATTAGCACATAGGGTTTCAACTTGTCAAATTCATAGCTCTCACATATGTATATATAAGAGAAAGTATAAGACCAATATAGCCCTTCTAGAACCCTCCAAAAGACTCCCAATTGGTCTACCAAGAACCCAATGGCATATGGGTAAGTTTAGAGCCCAAATGGACCATGATAGATGAGTTTCAGATGAGATTCGACAAGCTGGATCCGGAGCCCGATGGAATCGGTCGACTGAAATTGGCCGTCGGTCGACTGAACTCTAAAACATTTCAGAGTCGCCAACACTGGCGATTTTGGTCAACCGAAATCCCCAGGTTGGTCGACCGAACTCTGCTAAGAATCCAATTTGCATGCAGTTCAGTCTTATAAGTGGAAGATCAATGAAATAAGAAGAGGTTAAATGACAAAACACGAAAACCAAGTATTCCTTGGAGTTTCATCAATATAAAATCACATATCAACCTCTTTCCACCAAGATTCACATGAATAGATATTACCATGCATCCATGTGATATTTAGGTGTCTTCCAACCATCTATGTCCTGCAAAAAATAAGGTAGAACATGAGATCTACATGGATATCAAAATCATGGATTGTGAGTGACCCTATAAAAACTTATTAACTGAACACACCAAAATATACATAGAGCTTCTACTCATGACTACCTATGAGCTTATATGCATGACTAGCAATATGAAAAATCAATCTCAACTATGGAAGCTCGCTCAAGGCTTGACGACACTGATTTTGTACAACAACTTATTCTTCCACAAACATGAATGATTATCAACCAAATGGAAGTTAAATCAAGCACATATGAAATGATCATCCATGCATTCAAATGAGCATTAAGACATTACATGCTCAAAAGCCATCACTAATCTCATGTGCTTCAACACACAATTTTACATGTAGTTTAAGCTAGAACATAAACAACCCCAAGGTTATGATCTCAATCATGAAGTTTGAATTCAAACATGAAGGGCTTGCACAATCACGGCTTTATCAAATTTACATTTCAAGCACACACTATGCACATTCACTTGTATTCCCAATTTCTATCAAGATATACATGAGGATCCTGAACATATGACAAACCTCAAAAGTCCCATGACGAGAATGCATGAAACACAACCAAGGCTCAGCTTTCCTCAACCAAGAATCAAGAGCAAATAGCCATGCATTTAAACACAGGTACAAACACCATTCACAACTCTGAAAACCCATTTTTCTTCAACCAAAAATCAACTTCTTCATATAGGCACGCAATTAAACAACATGTATGATTCTCATTCAGATTAACTTACACCAAGGTTGATGTAAGATTCTTAAATATGTATGAGCATCAAAAACCCATGCAAAAGCCATGAAGGAAGTTATTAAAACTCTGAAGCATATGAATCATAGCAATGATCATGAATACACACACATATACATAAAATTTAGTTATCATAAAAAACATATGCAAGGCACACAACAAGAGTCTTCATTCTCATGGGCATCCCTTATTGTAGATGGTTTCTTCAAAGGGTTGGGAAGAGTGGGTTGGTGTCCATGCAAAGCAAGATGGCTGAACCAAGGGGAAGAAAGTTGAAGAGCTCATTGAAAATATGGGCCTATGGAAAGACATCAAGATGGTTCTTAGTGTGGTGGAACCAATTGTCAAAGTCTTGAGAATTGTGGATAGTGATAAGAAGGCTGACATGGGGTACCTATATGAGGCCATGGAGAGAGCAAAGGAAGAAATTAAAAATCCAACCCTAGAACATATTTAAAGTGGTGGGATATAATTGATGAAAGGTGAGATAAGACTCTCCATCGTGATCTTTATGCCACATGTATTTGCAAGACAAAATATCTAATATATCTATTCTTCTATCTTAAGTTATTATTGACACAACTCTTCCAATGCGCAAGCTATTTTTTCAACCCACGCTCTCAATATGGCCCAAATGTGAAGAATTTTAATAAGGTTTTGAATGGGACAAAGAATGTCATTCGACGTATGCAAGATGATGAAGCTTGGATGATTATAACATGCAATAAGATGCATGACTACAGGCTTAAATCGACACATTTTGCAACTCACTGTGCACAAAGGGCAGTGATGTTACTTAGCCCCAGTAAATTGTATTAAGCCATCTTCTTTTACATTAGTCTAAGTGTCGTGCATCATATTCATCTACTAATTACAAACAAACTTTTAATGTGTAGCTGATTTGGTGGATGGATTATGGCAAGGCCCCTGGATATGAGGATCTTGAATATGTTGCTATCCAGGTCGTAAGCCAAATAACATGGCATTCGGGTGTGAGAGGAATTGTTTCACTTTCTTCTTAATTCATACAAAGCAAAAGAATAGGCTTGCATCCTTGAAGTTGGAGCAACTTGTGTTCTGCCACTACAACATGCGTTTGAAGATAAAGAACCTCCAAAGATTCCAAGAAGGACAAAAAGAAGAAGAAATGGGGAGAGATGAGGCTATGAGAAGGCCTACCATATATACAACCTATAAAAAAGGAATAACCCATAGACTTGGATGACATCTTTAATGAAGAGAATCCTCTCCACTCATAGGTCGATGCAAGGGTGGCATTAGGTGAACTAGAATTTGATCCAAATGATCGAGCCTGGGCTAAAAGAGAGTTAGATGATATTCTATTACCAACAGCATTTTAGCTTCCACCCACAAAAAAGCGCAAAGTGAAATCAAAGAAGAAGACCACCTCCCAAAGTACAAGCATAAATCCGATGGACATTGCTAATTTGGACACCATAGAAGAGAGGGATGAAACACATTCTCCAAATGACACCATTGTTTATCAAACATCGGAGGATTTTACTTCGGCTAGTAATTATGATATGTGGGTTAATGAAATTTTGAGGGGTCATGAAAGATGATGTTACAACATGTTCAGGCTAAACAAAGCTATGTTATATGTTTGCACGACGTCCTTTTAGAGAGAGACTTGATTAAAGACAATCTATCTGTCACTACAAGTGAGCAATTGACGATGTTCTTATATGCCATGGGTCACAGTTGTAGACATTAACTTTCCCCTTTGTACCTCTCCTACCTTTCTAGTGTGAAGAATGAATGAAAAGTGATGCTAAAGGGGTAGAAGAAGGTGTGTGGATGTGATCGCCACCAAGACACGCATATGTCGCAAGACAGCACAACGTGCCTTGGAAAAGGGAGGACACTCGCCTGGAAGAAGCAACGCTAGTACATGGTCTAGGACGGGCCGCCCTGTGGATAGCACGGCAGCTCGATACACCGTTCCAACGTTGAAAAGGGAAGCGGGATAATGCTTGACTGGCGACGGAACGGTTCAGTAAAGGCCGCTGACAGGACTAGAACGGTTAGAGGACGACTGCTCTCCTCTACAGATGGACGGAATAAGACCGTGCAATGCCGCCAGACCCCAAGTGGTGGGACTCGATCCTCCACCCCTTCCGGCCGGCCAGAGGGGATGGGCCTCATGCTATGCTGATGTTGACCTGCAAGACAATGTGGAGAACATAAAAATGCAACCCAAATTAGCCCTAGAAAGTGTAGTAACTATAGAAAAGAATGGATAATAAACATAATAACATGGAATGGGCGATACCCGGGGAAGTTTTTAAACCCCTATAGGGCGTCAAAACAATAGGAATGGTGTAGAAATGATGTGAGATGGTGCAAAAACGTGGGAAGAAGATGGGGAAAAGAAGCATGCAATGGGTGAAAGAACTGTTAAAACCTAGATCAATTGCCAAAAAAAATAACTACTCCCTGAACCGGAGGCTTAGAAGGATGTAGAAAGCCTCCCTCCCTTGCTACAGTTCGCTCAAAAGTTCGGCAGAGCTTCACCGTCGATGTTGGATCTCCCCCTTTTCAAGCTTGGACTAGGGGTTCTATTTATAGAGCCCTAAAAGTCCAACCTCGAAATTAGATTTTCCAATGTATATTAGTCTGAGATTTCAAAATAAAATTCGTAGATAATCCTCTTATCTCCCACCAGGATCGAACGGCACCCCATTTGGTTGAGAAATCGCAGAGAAAATGGCAGAGGAATGTGGAGGTTTAACCACGGATAGAAAGAGAAAATCTAAACAATCCACAGTTTTCGAGCATGTACGGGGTCACGCGATAGGCCACCCAAACCAGTACACGGCCCAATGCTAGACCGTTTAATGTTGTCGGTGATAAATAAGTAAAAATGGAAAATTATGTAATTATCCACCGAACTGACCGGCCATAACGGTGCTGGACTCTTCAGGATAAAACGGTCTACTGCTAGACCACTCAGTGAATAGAACGGTCCAAGGCTAGGCCGTGTACACATGTCGGTGATAAATCCAGAAAAATAGGATAAATAGATAATTATCTAAAAAATCAACCGGTTGAGGACTCTGGGAACTGGACGGTCTAACGACAGGCCGTTCAATGGGAGTAAACGGCTGCCTTCAGATCGTGCAAAGACTTGTCGGTGAAAATTCAAAAAATTAAATAAATATCCAATAAATCAGTAAACGTTTCCAACAAGACAGCTCAGTCACTAAACGGCCAGTCGTTTGACCGTGTACAGCCTGGACGTTTGAAATCGATAAAATGAGATAAATGAGCCTATTTACCCCAAAACCAAGTGAAGTCAAGGCCCATTAAGCCCGAATCCCAGGTCAGACTTAGCCAGGGAGGGAGGTACCCATAAAATAAGCCCAAAGGCATGCCTGAAAATAGCCCAATGAGTAATGGATAACTCGAGGCATCAACAAATGACGATAAGAGGAATGACTCAACTCATAGGTAAAAAATGGGTGTCAACAGATGCCCCTCCTTAACGTCCTCTTTGTAGGGGAGCGAGCGGAGGTGAAGCGAAAGCGAAATGGAACATGGAAATGAAGCAGAAATGAAGCGGAGCGGACTGAAAAAGTGGGCGTTAAAGTAAAAGACACATATTTTCTCACCAACGAGTGATAGGAATCTTCCAGAAAACTCTGAATCACACACAAGGAACGATCGGACTAAAACGACACCAATCTGGAGAAACTAACTAAACGAAAAGGAAAACACACGATCAACCTAATGGGGACACAATCCCTCGGACCAATGAGGAGACCGGAGCAAGCAGCAAAAAGAAATAGACTAAAACTCTAGACATGGACCTTCAGTTAATCAAACCAGGTGAACAGACCAAAGAAAACATTCCAACTCTGAATGGAATAGTTTCTCTTTCCCAGAACCATGAACGCACAATCATCCATCACAAATGAGATACCTTCAGACACACCATGGGTCATGAATGCTCAAAAAGATGCGTATGATGTATGCTGGGCTAAAATAAAAGAAATCATTAAAATGAATACTAAGAAAGCCACAAAATAGAAAATACTCTAGAATAATATTGCTAGACCAGGGTAAATCAGGGTCAAGATACCATCTGCAACCACGGCGTGCAGGATAGAACCGTTGTCCCCTAATATTTCTGACCTAATGGCCTATCCGATGATTAAACACGTGAACCTGGATCATCATTATTTTTGTTATAGGGGAATGTCAGATCCTGGAACACGTAAATAACCAACTGGTTCTCGAGATAATATAGCATAATACCATATAGTAATGCAATAAGGGATATAGGGATAGAAGGCCATACCTGACTTACCTGTGCAGGCGAAACGGTAAGTTGGAGTGGTGCTGCAAAGAATTCATGAACAGGGTTTGCAATATTACATCATGAAATAATCATTCAAGCCAAAAAAGAAGTCAGCCACGTAATCACACAATGCAGCAAAAATCATTCTTCACAATTGTTTCAGCACATGCACGGTCTAACACAAACCGCTCCATAATGTAAACGGTCCCATGGGGGCCGCTCAAGCATGACAAATTTGAATATGAATGTAAAAATACACGGCCCATCAGGAGACCGTTCCATTAACGGAACGGCCATCCCCTGGCAATTGAAGGAAGTGCGCTGTTAGAGCTTAAAACGGTCAAAATGGAGACCGTTCAGTAGCTACACGGTCTATCGATAGACCGTGCAATCACTGGCGGTTTCAAAAAAATAAAATAAAACCCTTCTTCTTCTTCCTCTTCCCTCCCCACCCTAACCGACGGACACACCACGAAAGCCACCACGTCCTACTCTCCCCAACCCCCACTCTCACTCTCAATCTCTTGTTCTCCACTCTCCCTCATCTACCCCTCTTCTATGCGCTTCAAACACCAATCGACGAAGCGTCTTCTCCGTCTAATGGCCGGTGAGGGAAGCCAAGCGTCGCCGCCGGTGACCACTATGGTAGAAACTCCGGTGGCACCATCCACGGTGGAAGGAGGCGCGCCCCCACCGCCCACTGTCGAGGAAGAGGCCGGTGCGGTCGTTGTCCGGGAGGAAGACGCCGAGGAGCCACCGGCGGCGATGGAGAAGCCACCGAAGACGAACGAGGTAGGTCGCCTAAAACCCTTCCCCAATTCCATTTTCATCTCATGCATGTAGCTTAAACGAGTAGATGAGGGGCTAACGACCCCATTAGGGCCGGCTGGGAGGCCCTACGGGCCCTCACCGCAGGCGGAGAAGGGCTCGAATGCCGTCGGGGACGACGAGCATAGCGCGGTTTAACAATGACCGCCCAATCAAACTACACGGTTCACATAGAACCGTTCCAAAATAACACGGCCTAGGGGTGGCCGCTCAAAAGGAACTGAACCGACGGCATAAGACGGTCTGAGGAAGACCGTGGACATGTAGGACGGGCTACATCTGTCTGTTTGGAATATGAAACGATGAGAACAGAACAGTTTCCACCAGACCGTGGACACCTAGGACGGCCAGCATTGGTCCGTTCATAATATGAAAAGCTGAAAATAGAGCGGTCTCCACCAGACCATCCTTAACCACACGGCTAGATAATAGACCGTTCAATACCAAATGACCAGGGGATTGAGAGGGGAGTAACGCGGTCAGATGGGGACCGTGGGATTATTGAACGGCCAGGAATGGTCCGTTATCAGGGTGGGCACCAGATCGTAGAACGGTCCTCAAAGGGCCGTTCATAAATCAAAGCGGTCCACAGATGACCGTGGACCTCTGAAAGGGGCTTATTGGAACGGTTGGAATCCAACCGTTGAAAGGGAACAACGGCCCATAAATGACCGTTCAGTGAGCAGAGTGATTTATTAAATGAATGAAATGCAAGAAAATAAAGTGCAATTATCCTAAATGTATGCAGGGAAAGCGTAGGACTCGGATCTCCTGGCTGCAGCTTCGAGCAGTGTACCTTGCACTGCCGGACTTCCAGCGGGAGAGGCTCATGACCATGGGCTTCACTGAGTTCTTGAGCATAGAGGTCAACCGGTTTGACACACGGCTCCTCTACGCTCTGCACGACCACTAGGACCCAGTGAGCCATACCTTCCTCTTCCCGTGGGGCCACATGGTCCCCACGCTTGAGGACGTTGCGCGCATCACGGGTTTATGCGTGCATGGGTCTCCGGTCAGCGGGAGGGCATACCCCGACTACCCGGAGATGGCCCAGGAGTTACTGGGACTAGAGCTACTTCGACCAGAGAGTCAGTCGACGACGCTGACGAGGGCGAGGCTACAGGAGAGCCTCGGACTGAGGAGAGTGGGGATAGCGACCGAAGAGTTGCCCGAGGAGCACCTACAGAGGCTAGTGGACCGGGTCTGACCCAGAGTAGCGGTTGAGGCGAGACCCGAGGCGGACCGAGTACTGAGGAGGTTCCTGGTGCTGTTCTTCGGGCGCCTTTTGTTCGCGACTAGGGCCGACGTCATCAGTTGCCGATTCCTCCCCCTGCTTGAGGACTTGGGACACGTTGGGGACTACGCCTGGGGAGCGGCAGTCCTCGCGTTCTTGTTCGACACCCTTAGCTCCACCAGTCAGCAGACGATGCTAGGGGGCTTCTCTCCTTTACTCCAGGTACGACTCTGACTCTTAAACTTAGCTATATGACTCCTATAACTGCTATATGCTGACATTTGGTGAAATGCAATGTAGGTGTTGGCCTATGTGCACTTACGTGGGCTAGGGAGAGGTGAGGAGACTTACCCGAAGTGGCTGCCCATCACTCGGCGGTGGACGGCTCCACGAGAGTCCGGGGGATCCAGGACGACTTGGGTACGCTACCCTTTGCCTCGGTACGACTCTAAACTTAAACATTTCATTGAATGCAACTTATATGCTTATGATGCTAATGTGACTTTCCTATTTGATAGGTTCGGTGGACACCCCACACGAGCGAGGGGCACGAGGGTCAACCGTGGGTAGTGGCGGCCCTCGCCTTCTCTCGCTGAGACGTGTGGCTGCACTGCATGAACGTGGTGGAGCCACTCTACTTCCGACTGGTGATGAGGACGATCGGCGTCCATCAGCCAGCAGTCGAGTTTTCGGCACCAGAAAAGCCGGAGGAGCGAGTCGGGCGACACCCCCGAGGGTTAGCTATAGTGATGGACTGGACGACGCGAGCTGCAGAGCAGATCGCAGACTGGACAACGCTTGGGCGGGTGGTGACCGCCCGGGCTGAGAGCGAGGAGGCCTACTACATGGCCTACGCTCGGCATTACAGGGACCAGGTGTTCCGCGGTGCCCGCCGACCGGTACGACTTCTAAACTCTAATGCTTTCTATTATGCTCATGCTTTCTATATGATTATGCACTGATGTTTTGACTTCTTAAATGCAGATTGACCCCGAGGGAGGATCGTGGAGTTACAGGGACTCTTACATTCGACCATCCAGGAGCGAGACGAGCTCCGACAGACACTGACACTTCTGGTGAGTTTCCCTAAACTTTAAACTTATTTATGCACTCGATTATGATTATACCTATGACTGACCAGGAGTTTTGAATGCAGCGAGTCGAGGGAGCCCAACGTCATGGGACAGACGCACCTTCTTCCTCTTCCCAGACTCCTGCGGACCGTGCCGAGCGGGAGGCGGAGTTTGCACGGATGGTGACATGGGCTGAGGCGGCGCTCTCCGAGAGGGTAAGTAACCACTACACTTTCCCAGTTGATTATGTTTATGAAATGCAATTGACTAACCATGAGATGTGTATGCAGATGACTGAGTTGACATCAGCCTTGGGTGAGAGTACCCGGTTGAGAGAGGAGCTGCAGCAGAGCCACGCAGCAGCACAGGAGGAGGCTGCTCGCCTCCGGAAGGCGATGGCGCGGGGCCGACCAGCAGACGCGGTCGAGACGACGCTCCTTCATGTAGAGCTAGAGCGGCTTCGGGCCGGAGCTGCAGAGATGGAGTGCTACCGGGCTGGGGCGGAGTGCTATTGAGGTGAGGCAGAGCGAGCCCGGCTTCAGGCGGCGAAGCTAGAGGGCGTCGTGGAGGGGATGAGCTGGAGATCTGAGTGTAGCGGGACTCCGAGCGACAGCACTCACGGTACGCACGGCTCCGTTAGGAGTTACTTTACGGGTTCCTCCGGTCGCCGGAGGAACGAGGAGGAGGAGCGGCGTCGACGACACCACGAGGAGGCGACCTCGGCGATGCCTCCACCAGCGAAGAGGCACGAGGGAGCCGGGACAGTGACAGGCCGGAGGGAGAGGCCTGATGTACTTTGACAGGACTTTTGTACACATGTGGACATGATAGTGATATGATATGTTTTTGGTTTGATTTTTATGAATGAATGTATGAATGGATGCAAATACGTGACTCTAACTAACTAACAACGACTCCTAACACGACGCGAGTGAGTTGGAGAGAGAGACGACACACGAGTGAGTGTGAGAGCGAGACGACACGATACGAGTTTGAGAGAGGTAGAGAGACGACAATAGGTTGAGTGGCATTGGTGTAAAGAAGACAAAAAAGAAGCCTCAGGTTTCTAAACGGCCATCCATAGGACCGCTCCATGATCTACATGGCCTTCCTTTAGACCGCTAAAATCTGTTCAGTTGAGCGTCAATGAAGCAACTAAATGGTCTACAATAGTCCGTTCAAAGAATAAAACGGCCCTATTTGAGCCGTGCATTTGTCAGAACGGTCTCTCCATGACCGTGCAAATGATAGTGGTTGAAGCATGTGGAAGGTTTCTACACAGTCTTTATGAGACCGTTCACTGATCAGAGCGATCTATCGATGGACCGCGTACAATTACGCCCTGAGAGTCTGATCGGGACTCTCTTGGAGAGTCCTAACCCGAGAATAGGTGCTTCAAACTAACCCAAACTCTATCTTAACCCGATCTAGGCTTATCCTACCTCAATTCTGGTGGGTCTTAACCAAGCCCTATAAGTAATAGGGGACTCCAAATTCATCCTTCACACATCAACCCTCTTTCAAGCCTTGAAAACCTTCTTAATCTTCCTCCAATCATCATGAAGAGGGCCTTGGAAGGGAGCTCAATGGGTGAGGTGGCTTACCAAGGTCCAAGGCCGGCTAGAAAAGAGCACGGGCTGCTACAACGGTTGACCGCCATCCCGGGGCATTTGAGGTCTAGCCCTATGAGGGAGGTAAGTTAATGTTGTTCAATTCAACTTCATTCAATTTCATATCCTTTCCTTCAAAAAGCTCATATGTCCTTCCTCTCTTTTCTCTTTTCTTCATTCCAGCTTCTCCCTGGCCCGAGATGATATTCCACCTTGAAGTCGATGGCTCCTATGATCCGCCAACTACCCATATCTGTGACATCTATCCTTAGGTCCTGGCACCTTCACCCTCTCCTAGTGTTAGCCAAGAACTACCATAAGCTCTCCTTAGATTGGCATAGTATTTCAGCCTTGGTAGAGATATGGCACCCCCAGACCCACACTTTCATGTTCTCATCCTTTGAGGCCACCGTCCTTCTAGAGGAGGTAGAGACCTACTTGTCTTTCCCTAGGTCCAAGGTGGGTGAGGAGGATTTAGTCTGTCACACCGTTGCCCCTGTGGATCCTACCCTTATCTTAGGAGAGTTCATACCTAGTAGCAAGGACATTCACACCATAGTGGGCCCACACCAGATCCATCTGTTACCTCTCAGCTAGTGGGTGATAGCACACTGTAAGAATAAGTGTGGGTGGTACGAGGCCATAGATAAGGCCACCTCCATTTGTTTGTGCGTGGCCATACTTTTCCCCTCTGCCGACCATGTCTTAGATGTCCCCATTCTTAGCACCATCAGTGGTTTGTGGCAGGGTCTATCCATCTCCCAGGCCGTCCTTGCTTACTTATATGAGGCTCTTAGCTCAGCTGCCCTAGGGGATCCATTGTTTGGCTCTATGATTCTCCTAGAGTGCTGGATGGGTGTTAGGATGAAGTTCTTGCCTAGGGAGGATGTCCCATCAGTCAGTCAGATCTTCGGGACCCATCCATTGTTCTTCATCGACGGTTCTTTCAGATTTTCACAGCGGGTGGAGTGTAGGACGGCAGACAAGAAGACTAGGGACGAGTGGCGCCTCTACATCAACACCTTGCCCCTGGACCGGTTCGTGATGTGCCCTCCTTTCCTCTACGGCACTACTCTCAGGCTTCATAGGAGGCCTGGTTTAGACTTGAGGCTCGTGGGTGACACTGCTTTGGCGATGTACAGCCCACACCGGTGCTTCCTTCAGGTTGGACTACCCCAGACTACACTTTCAGCGCTACCCCATCTTCCCGCATTACATGTGAGGAGGTTCAAGTCAGAGGAGGACGAGCAGGCGATTAGGAGCACCCTGATCATGTGGGAGGTTAGTAGGGTGCTCACCCTATCGGCGGAGGTGACAGAGCTGCAGGAGGCATACCAGACATATGTGAGAGAGCTGAGAGAGTTTAGGCCTCGCGGGGATGCCTGTCTGAGGATTGAGTGATTTTCTTGTTTTCATGATGTTGATATAAAGACTTATGTTTTGAATGAATAAAATTGATGATTAGATTGATTTGAGCTTGGCCTTTTGTTGCATGTGATTGAATGAGTTTAAGATAGGACCTTAGAATGAACACGGTCTATACCCAGACCGCTCAGTTAGGTAAACAGTTATAGTCTAACCGCGCAAGAGAGTTGAACGGCCCAACGTGGGCCGCGTAGCAGATCGATCAACTGGGTTAAGAACGAGGATCTTTGGAAAATAGAACGGTCTATCGATAGACCGCGGAAATAACAGAACGGCCAATCCAGCACCGTTCTGGTTGGTAAACGGTCTAGTAAAGACCGTAGACTCTTGGAGGTTCTAGAAATTGGAAGCGGTCTGAATAAGGCCGTGTGAGGAATAGAACGGTTTAGATGCTGACCGTTGGAGGAAGTAAAACGATCGCCAGAGGACTGTGCAGGAATGGAAATGCTGAATTTTATCTTCGACCTGCCCCTGCACACATATAAACAAAGAAACAGATTAAATCTGTTTTAGGCTTAACCCCTTGCCTGTAGCAAGTTAGGAAATGACCATTTCTCGATTTTTGGTCAAGGGAGTAAGCTTTATCAAATAGGCACATAACACAAAAGAAAATAGATGCAATGCATGCCATGAATGCAAATCATGATGATGAAAATCTTTTTATGGTTTTAAGAATATTTATTTATTTTTGGATTTTGAAATATATGATTTTTTTGGATTATGAAATATTTGATTTTTGTTAGATTTTAAAATATATGATTTTTTGGGTTTTGAAATATTTGATTTTTTTATTATGAAATATATGATTTTTTGGGTTTTGAAATATTTGATTTTTTTGGATTATGAAATATATAATTTTTTTTTTTAGATTTTGGAGCCAGCTCAGACCCAGCGACGGGATACTTTCATATCTCATTAGGGGTTTTCCGAGTTCAACGTGCGTTATGGGTGACCGCCCATGGTCGGGATCCAATTCTACTTAACGGTGCCTCTACCGAGGCCATACCCGGGGTATGATCTAGTCCTTGGAAAATAAGAGAGAATTTGATAGGAAATCCGGCAATAAGTATAGAGGTTTTTAGGGTTTGAGTTCTTCTCGCGACAACCCCATTTTCAAAGAATTTGGTCTGTTGCGCCGGGGCTTTGTGTCCGTCATCGAACCTAAATCCGCTCTAGGTATGCACACGACCGGGCTCATGACGTCCCGAGGGGAAACTGTACTGCCACTCTTGCCATGTCTAGTTTCATCATTTTTTTTGGGAGAATTTAGACTTTTGAGCTTCGAGATTTTGGATGAGCTTTTAGCTTTTACCTTTGATTTTGCCCCTTTCTTTATTTCTTTTCTTTCTTTTGCTACGGAATCAGGTCATAACGGACTGTCCCTATTTGAGACCTCTCTTTTGTCAGAGTGTCTAGATCAGTTCTCACCCCCTTATTCACCACTTGCCCCTATTTTCAGCCGAAAGAGGAGAAAAACAAGGATTTTCACTTCCCCCTATGTATGGCCAAGGGAGAAACGGTGTTGCGCAAAAAAGGAAAACCGAACCACGGGGGTCGTGTAATGTGTGAATATTGAACTGGGGATCTCCCTTCCTGATCAAGTAAAGGAACACCTCGTCACCGGGCCATTGCTGGCTTGACTCTATAGATAAAAACTTTTTAAATACAACCCATTCCACGGATTAGGTAATTCTTCGCCCTCCGCATTAACAAGACGATACGCGTTCCCTGGATAGATTTCTTTAACTACAAACGGTCCTTCCCAATTGGGTTGCAACTTAGACCTAGGACCTGCTGACCTAATAAATTTGCGTTTCAAAACTATGTTACCCACTTGAAATTTCCTTTAGATAACCTTCTTTTGAAAATGCCGCGAGACACATTTTTGATAAACAGAGACGTGATTGGCCGCGTTAAGCCTCTTCTCATCTAAGAGTTCCAGTTGGACTAGCAACGCCTCTCTACGTTCGTCAAGATTAAGTTCTTTATCGAGCTGCACTCTTAGGGAAGGGATCAAAATCTCATACGGGAGTACCGCCTCCATCCTATAGGTGAGAGCAAAAGGAGTTTGCCCCGTGGGAGTATGGACGGAGGTGCGATAAGCCCATAGAGCTTCTATCAATTTGTCGGCCCAATCATCAAATTTGTGCGACTCGCATGTTTTCTTAATGATTTTAAGAAGGGTTTTGTTTGTGACCTCGACTTGGCCGTTGCCTTGAGGGTAGTATGGTGATGAGTGGTGCAATGAAATATTAACTTTCTTACAAAGGTCCTGGAGTTCTTGAGACACAAATTGAGGCCCGTTGTCGTGACGATATCGCTTGGCACTCCGAACTGCGAAATGATATTCTTGAGGATGAAGCGGCATATTGTGGTGGCTTTGATTTCTGTATAGGCTTTGGCTTCTGCCCACTTGGTGAAGTACTCCGTAGCAGTTAAGATGAAAGATTTCTGTTTAACCTGGGAGTTTGGATTACCTAGTGGGCCTACAATATCAAAAGCTCACATGGAGAATGGCCAAGGAGCAGAGAGATGATGGAGAGAGGAAGCAGGAGCATGGATTTTGTCGGCATGAAGTTGGCATTGAAGAAACCTACGGACATAGGTGGAACAATCTTCTTCTAGCTAGGGTTGGCCAGTAATAGCCTTGCCTAAGAATCTTCTTTGCCAAAGCTTGACCGTTAACGTGCCCTCCACACTCACTCGCGTGAGCTGCTTCAACAAATTTCCAAGCCTCATCGTCATCCAAACACCTCATAATAACTCCGTTGAGAGCCCGCCTATACAACTCTCCTGCAATAATAGTGTATCTGGAGGCGACTCTTCTGATGGCCTTGCGCTGCTCGGCATTGGCCGTCTATGGGAAGGAACCATCCTTACAATACTACTCTATTTCATGGTACCACAGTAATTCCTCCTCCCCTATGATCTCCTCAAGCTCAGTTAAAAATACTTCCTTCAAATTCTCCCTTTCAGCTTCCTTCTCTATAGATTTCCTAAGGTGGTCAAACCACGGATCCTGGAGGGAAGGGGCGTCTAACTGCTGGATCACAATGGTCTCAGTGGCGCGACTAAGAGGGAAGGAGAGGGAAGAAGCAAGCGATGCAAGTGCATCAGCAAGAATATTATGAGAACGAGGAGTATGAATGTAGATGAGCTTACAGAACTGCCTAGCCAAGAGTGTGACCAAATCTTGATAGGGTTTGAGCTTAGGGTCACAAGTGTGGTAAGTTGAAAGAACTTGATGTAGCACCAACTGAGAGTCTCATATGATGTTTAGGTATCGCGCGCCCATGATGTAGGCGTGCTTCAGTCCGGCAAGGAGAGCCTCATACTCGGCTATGTTATTCGTGGCAGGAAAAGAGAGCTGGTAAGCGATGGGGATGGTTACTCCTTCCGGAGTGAGGAGAACGGCGCCGATTCGACGGCCCTGAGAATTGAGAGCACCGTCGAAGTGCAAGGACCAGAAGAGGAGATGAGTAAGTACAGCCAGATGCTCACCGGGAAACTCGTCCTAGATCGAATCGGTGTGAGGGATAAGAGAGTGAGCGAGATGTTCAGCAATCGCGTATCCCTTGATCGCTTTCTGAACGACGAAGGTGATATCAAATTGAGAAAGAAAGCTCTGCCAGCGAGATAATCTGCTAGAAAGGATGGGCTTTTCTAAGAGATAACGTATTGGGTCCATTCTAGAGATCAACTTGACTTCATGGGCGAGAAAATAATTCTTGAGCTTATGAGCTACCCATACTAGCGTTGCGTAGGTCTTTTCCATGGTAGTATATTTAGATTCAGCAGGATTAAACAATCTAGAGAGATAGTATGCTGCCCTTTCCCTTCCTTCGTCGTCCACTTGAGCCAGGACAACTCCTAGGGAGTCATCAATAACATAAATGTATAATATCAGGGGTTTCTCAGCGATAGGTGGCTACAGAACCGGGGGATTAGATAGATAAACCTTAAGATCCTCATAGGCCTTCTAACATTGTTCATTCCATTCAAATTTGGTCCACGCCTTCAATAATTCATAAAATGGGCGGCATCTCTACGAAAGTTGAGATATGAACTTTTGAATAAATTGCAAACGTCCAATCAAACATCTAAGCTCAGTGATATTGTTAGGTGGTGGCATTTCCATAACGGTCTTCACTTTATTCGGATCAATCTGAATCCCCCGCTTGCTAACTATGAACCCTAGTAATTTTCCTGATGCAACTCCAAACACACATTTCTTTGGATTCATTTTCAACTTATACTCCCTTACCCTTTACAACACCTTAGCTAAAATGGCGGGGTGTTCTTCCTTAGACCTCGACTTCACCAGAATGTCATCCACGTAGGCTTCCATATACACATGCATCATGTCGTAGAAGATAGCCATCATTGCCCGCTGGTATGTGGCACATGCATTCTTCAATCCGAATGGCATGACAACATAGCAGTATGTGCCCCAGGGCGTGGTGAACGAGGTTTTCTCTTGGTCCTCGGGGGTGAGACGGATTTGGTTGTATCCAGAATATCCATCCATAACTGAGAGGGCTTCATATCCAGCCGTGTTGTCTACCAACACATCAATGTGAGGAAGCGGAAAATCATCTTTCGGACATGACTTATTTAAGTCCCTGAAATCAATACAAATCCAAATTTTTCCATCCTTTTTCATCACCGGGACTATATTTGCCACCCATTGTGGATATAACACAACTCTAATAAACTTGGCATTGTGTAATTTATCAACTTCCTCCTCTATCCTTAAGGCCATTTGAGGGTGGAATCTTCTTAATTTTTGTTTAACGGGTGTTGCCCCTGGTTTAAGGATAAGTCTATGTTCAACCAGAGCGGGGTCAAGACCCGACATGTCCTCGTAGGACCAGGCAAAAGAGTCACCATACTCCCTCAAAACCTTGATTAGCTCCTCTTAGACCTGAGGAGGGAGATTAGAGGAGATGATTATGGGCCTAGGGTCCTCTTCAGTTCCAAGATTAATTTCTTTTGTGGGTTCATCCACTGCCGACGACGGTTCGTTAAATCTCTTCAAACCCTGTGCATATAGATCGGCAGTGTCATCCACGTCACTTTCCTCATCATCGATAGGGTCCTTCTCATCTATGATTTCATATACATCTAATCAGTCATCGCTCCATACCCCATCTATCTCCTCATCATCCTCCAAGACTATGGCTCTCTCTACAAACTCAGGGCATTTAAGGAGGGCGTGATAACGCTGAGCAAGATCTTGGAGGAATCTATTTGGGATGGCTTTAGAGGGACGCATCCTCGGGCGCGTAGCAAGCGTGGACGGGTTGGAGACATCAGAATAGGAACCTAACTCACTAGACTCAACTGACTCTACTTCTCTAATCTCAACAAGTCTTACATCTAACCTAGGGGACAGAAAATCTAATGGAAAGGAAATAGGGGCTTCGTGCCCCTGGGAAGAATGTGGACAGAACATAGCATAATCCTCCATTGAAATCTCCATTTTGAAATTGGCATTTTTTTTGGAGATCGGAGGAAATCATGTAACAAGAGAGGTCAGAGGAGGAAGGAGGAGGAGGAAGTTGCATGGGGAATAGAGACGGAAAGAGAACATCAAAGAATGGGTCAGAAGAAGAAAACCACATTTCGTGAAGATTGGCAGTGGTGGAGGGAGGAGTGAACAGAGTTGAGAAGTCAATCTGTGGGCAGCGCCCACATGCACATGGCACAAACAGAATCTCAAATGGCCTTTCCGTACAAAACGGATCGACCAGGATTGGCGGTGAACGGGGAATAAACCCCAACAACTGAGACAGGGAAGCAGAACGGGAAGGAGGCCAAGAAAAGGTGACGATGGAGCTCCCCTCTCCCCACGGCCTCCGGTAAACTAGCTCAACCGGAGAGTGCTTCACCAGCTACATCTCCACTTTCTTTGAACAAACTTCTTCTTCATGAAATAACTTTTCAAAACAGCTACAAAAATCTTCCATATCACCCACCAGCCCCTCCAGCGGCGGCGGCGGTTCAGCAACTGCACAAGCGGCATCACAGTTCTCATCAACACAGGACGACGGCCTCTTCAAAGTACCTGGCTGCAACGGGCCCTTCACGAAATGCTGATGGTAGTCCCACGTTAGTGGCCCAGAGTCTCCCAGTATTGACAGTGCGGATTCCGGGTAGCCAAGGCCTCGTCTGCTCATCTTTCTGCCCTTGGGGACGGGCTTAGTCCGCCCCTACAACTGTGAGCCAAGGCCCATGCCTGGCTGATAGCCTAATTTCAAGATCATGTGCCATCCTTTGGAATCTCTAATCTTGGACTTGATTTTGACGTTGACATGTATAGTGGCGGGCTTGCGTGACGCATATGCCCATGGAAAGTTCAAGTCCATCACTGATAAAACTGGCTTGTTGCTTGGCCATAGTGTAGCCAGAATCTTGTCAGCAGTTGCATCAACTATCTGGACCGTGGAAATACTTTTCACCTTGACCACCCGCCCCTGGAATGGGAATTTGAGGCACTGGTGGGTGGTCGAGGGCACTGCATTCAAGCTATCAATCTATGGATGACCCAGAATAGCCTTAAACATCGAGTCTATGTCCAACACATAGAATTCCACGTCCATTTTTAAAGGCCCTAGCTCGGCCTGAACTGTCACCACCCCGTGGCAAGCTCTCCTGGAGTTATCATAAGCCGCAATAGTTGTCGGTGTCGGCCTTAACATATCTTCAGAAATGTTGCAAGCACGCAACGTGCTCAAGGGACAAACATTAATGGAAGCCCCCGTCTCCACTAGAACTGAATCAACGGCCACTTTGTTTAGTGAAATTGAAATGCATAGTGGCATCTGTCGTGCCTCTAGGGGTGCTAATTCTGACTCAGAAAAGGAAATAGATGGCCCTTTTGTGATAGTGGCCAACACCGATGGCAAACTATCCACCGCTATGTCCTCGCTAACCATAACTTTCTATAGAAAAGCCTTTAGGGCATCTTGGTGTAGCGTGGATCTCTTGATTAACTCCAGGACTGAGATCTTGGCCGGCATTCGGTCCAAGTGCTGTAACAAATCATATTTAGTGCCCGGCAAGGGGTCAGTTTCTTCTGCTTCAACTATTGAGGAAGGAATTGGGGGGTTGGGTGCAGGTGCACCAGTAGAGGGATAACTTCTATGGAATAAACGCCCGCTCCGGAGGGCAAAATTTTGTGCCGGCACGGCATCAGATGGACTCCCGATCGGCCCAGTGGGGTGAGTAGAGGGGATAGAAACGGGAGTGAGGATGGCGGAAGCTGGTCTGACGGGCCCTGGCAGAGTGGTGATTGGCGAAGGGTTGAGTGGAGGGGTAACGAAGGAGGGTATGACGGGTGACGGTGGGAGGATTGGCGGAATGGTGGGTAATGTGGTAGGTGTAATAGGTGACCTGGAGGGAATAGAGGGTGGAGCAGTGATCAAGGTGGTGGGCCGGAGAATAGAAGGAACAGAAGGTGCGAGGAGGTTGGTGTATGCGTGGTGGAAGGCCAGAAGATGAGCGGGAGTCTCATCGTCAAAAGACCACCCAGCATTGGGAGCTGGGCGGTGAACTACATTCACTTGAGCCGGTGCCGAAGGCTACTGTTGTGGAGCGGGCGGATGGTCTGGCATGGGATTTTGGTGAATCCCGAGTTCAGGTGGTTGCTGCTGCTGCTGCTGAGGTTGAGTTTGGGGTTGCTGAAACTGCTACTGCTGTGGCGCCGCCTGCTGTTGACTTGCCTGTCTTCTCTTCTCTTTGATGTCTTCTATCAACTTATGTATCTAGACCCAGTCAATCCTTTGCCCCTCATGTAAATCATACACTAAATCACGGAATTGGAAACACTTGTCTATAGTGTGCCCGGGCTGCCGATGATATATACAATATCTTGATTGATCGGTGGTCGGGTTCCAATTCTGACGTTCCGAAGGAAGCTGTATGTCACCAGTGTACATTAAGGCCGAGAATATGTCTGGCAAAGTTTCAGAAAGTGGAGGATAATGGGCTCTTTTCGGACCCGGTCGAGCAGGTGCATAACTAGCAGGAGGAGGAACGTTGTGGTATTGGGGTGGTTGCTGAGGCTGTTGTGGTGGTTGTTGTTGTTGTTGTTGTGGCTGTTGGGGAACTTGGAAAGAGAGTCGGGGAGCTGGCGGAGTGGAGAACTGGGGGTTGCGTAGTGGTTGCTGGAAACAGGGTGGAGCGGACTGGTTTGGGAACTGAAGCCTGCACCTGCTCATTAGTTTGAACTCCCTCAGTAACAGGGCCCTGGGATTTTCTTGGGGTTTTGGACTTCTGGGCCTCAAATAGGGAATGGATAGGGGAGTCCTTGAACTGGGTTTGTATAAACCGGGCTCGACTGTAAAATTGGTGCATATTTGATATGTCATTCATCGCCAGAATATTCCGGAACGTCGGGGTAGCATTTGAAATTAACAATTTCACTTTTTCTTCTTCTGAGATCTGCCCGGGCACACGTGAGGCCATCTGCCTCCATCTATTTGCATAAGTTGCAAAGTCTTCATCTGTCTTCATCTTTTCTGCTACCAGGTCTGTAAATAAGTACTCCGGGCCTACCCAGTCTTGAAATCTTTGTATGAACTTCTCCTTGACAATTTTAAAACTTTCTGCCTCCTCCAAAGGCAAAGTGTAAAACCATTCTAACGCTACCACGTCCAATGACCGGCGAAAGAGATACACCATGAGGCGATCATCATGCTGGAACTGCGCCGATTCATATAGAAACTCCCTTATATGAATGAACGGGTTGCCATTCTCGTCGTACTTATGGTCTATAGGGAGCTCCGACTGAGGTGGGAAGCGAATGTCCCCAAAATTAGGAATGGGGACATCAGCGAGAGACCGCGGGCCGACCCGCTTATGGAGGAGGTCAATTTGCTGCTGCATAGCAGCCCATTTGTTGAGAAGTTCTTGTTCCTGGGAAGGAGGAGACACAGCAGAACGAAGAGAACCAGTATACGGAGCTGATGGATAAACTGACTGAGAGGGAAGCCCATAAGATTGATAATGGGCCAAGGAAGGGCCCGTATCCGCATGAGCCAATTGGGTGGCCCCTGGTTGAAGATGAATAAAATTAGCCGGGGCCACAAGGGCCTGCGGCGCGGGTGAGACAGTGGTATAAGGATCAACATAAGAACTAAAGGGGATCTGGGTCTTCCCCTTGTTAAGAGGTTGGTGGACTGAGGTAGAGGCTTGGCCCGCCTCCATGCTAGGAAATCGGAGGGTCCGAGGATGGACAGGAGTGAGATCAATGGGCACAGTAGAAGCAGCCCCTAAACCAACAACAGGAGATGAAGTGGCGGTAGTAGACACGCCATGAGAGGGAACTGAAGACTGGGCATCCAGCCCCTGCAGAGCTTGCCGAATGAGGTGAAGCTGAGTTGGATCTAGCTGGGCCATCATGTGAAGGATTTGATTGGTCGAGTTCTGAGAGGAAGAATCAGAAAGGGAGGGTTGAGCACCCTCAACAACAATGGTTGGGAGAAGAGGGGCGGTCCCCTCTCTTCCCTACACATGCGCGACCCTAGGCGGGTCCTCCAGAAGTCCCTGAGGGAGAGAGTCCTCATGGGAGTGGGAGAAATTGTAAGAAGACATTGTGGGTGAAGAATCAAACAGAGGATTGAAATAGGAAAAGAAATGAGAGCTGCTCCTCGGAGAAGATCCTGAGGGTGTGAAGCAACTCCACATGCAACGGAGACTCTAACACAGAGAAGAGTGACACCTAACGAGTTTCTAAACAATCAAACTAGCAATCAAATGCACACGAAAAGAGAGGAGAGAAGAGGCAATCAATTGACCAACCAAGTTTAAATGATGCACGACAGATTTTAGAAATTCCCCCTTTTAGATTCTTAGTGGATTAATTAAAATGACAATTCTCGCAACAACAAAGGTGCCTAACAAGGGTGGAATGAACAACTTGGTTGACTCTAAAGGACTCTCTCTCTCACGAATGCAACCCTACACTCGTGTGGCAAGGTACAATCTGCCCGGCGTCTGTGTGGGAATCCACGGCTCACGGGGGCTTACGGAGGTCCCGGGTAAGGTCACCTAGTAGGCTCAAAGGAATATGGAGACGAGAGGATCCCTTACCAAGGTAGGAATGCAACTAATATGGAAAGTATGAATGAATCCTATGTGCACCGGAGTGCAAGTAAAATCTAACCTAAATCTAACAATCAATGATCAATAATGATGAGGAATATCACAATACTCATGCAAAATTAAATGACAAACAGACGAGATCAAAACAGCACCAAATAGATATGAAATGATATGCAATAATCCTTAAAGGTATAACCTTAGGTGCACTGTAGCACAGAAACACGGTCTGATGTAGACCGCTCAGGGAGGTGAACAGCCCAGGACAGGGCCGTGTAATGACAGGGAGTAACAGAAGAAACTAAAATAGAAAGACTGAAAGGAACTGAGATTGTGAAGGCAAATGCGTACCTATCTGGACGGTTAATCGATCGACCGTGAAACTTGTGGAACGGCCTTGAACAGACTGCAAAAAGTCAATAAAACCCACAAGAGTACATAGAACAGTGACGTACCTGAGCCAGCAGACATGCACAGCCAGTGGACAGACCGTGAAGACTGGTGCACGGTCCCTTATAGACCGCTGGAACTAGCAGGCTCACCAAAACACAAACGCTCGTGAGAAGCAGATGAACGGTCTATCGACAGACCATGGAAATGGAAGAGCGACCGAAAGTAGACCGTGTAATCAATAGTAACTGAAGCGGCGGAATCTCGCTCTGGGTCCTGAGCGGGCTGTGGATCACCAGAAGATGAATCTGCAAGAGAGGGAAACGTGTCAGGGGGCCCAGGGGATCTCCCTGGGGCAAACCCTCCGATGGCTAAGTCAGTAGAGCGATGGTGGAAGCGATAATGGGAGGAGGAGAGAGCTGATGCGCGAGAATCCTCTCCACCAAAGGGTGAAGCAAATCGTGCTCAGGAGCTTAGGGTATGTGAATGCCTAGTTCATCTTACCATCTTCCGGAGGATATCCCTTGCTTAAATAGTGCGTCGCCTTTTAAGAGTCCGGTGAGCTGAGGGCTTCCCGGCGGGAGTTACGTCTTCAGCGGGGGCTTTCATGGCCTGATCGTGGGGACGTTATCCCCTTGGAGTCCGGCAGCTCCCATGACTCTCCCGCTGGCGGAGGACTCTGAACGGCCGCACCTGCAGATAATCAACCGGTCTTACCGAGCCTCGGGGATGCTAGCTCATGTCCGAGCGATAGGCATGGCCCGGCGAGGGTGGGGTCGGATAGGTCGGCTGGAGCCTGTCTCTCTCGGGTGAGGAGAGGGCTTTTAGACCGGACCTTCCTTGGGACCTGACCGCTGTCTCGGGCCCTCCGAGCCTTGAAGGCCGCCGGGGAGAGTTGGTTCCTCGAGTCTTTATTTATTGGGCTTTTCTTCCCTGAGTGGGCCCAGCGGGCTATCACTCGGGCGGGCTTGCCTAGTTGGACCGCGTGGGTCTTGTTGGGCTGCCTTTGTGGTGGGCTACGAAAATCCCCCTCTCTACTTGTCCCCCTCCTACTCCCGAGCCAAGGAGGCTCGGATGAGTAGTTTTTCGAGGCTTTGGACCGGCGTGGCTCAGGTGGGTGGAATCCCGTTGGCGTGGTGGAGCCGCTTATAGCGGTCGCCGAGGCCCATAATGATGATCCTGACGGATTGGGAGCGAAGGGGCCCCCCTTTTTCTCGGAGCACGGAACGGCGCGCCGCCACCCTCAGGGGTTTTTTAAGGGGCGCTGTTCATCGTTCTAGGCTTCCAGGGTTTTAGGCTTTCCTTGCTTCTTGATGCGCCGTGAGAGCACAACGGAGACGCGGAGCCTTGCGGCGGCGTTCGAAGAGTTGGCGAGGATAACCGCGGAGGTGATCCGGCAGCTTCCTTCTCCCCCGGAGTCTTCAAGCTCGTGCGAGGGATCGTCTCCCGACTCAATGGCGGACCGGAGCCCGGAGCCTGTGCCGGTGAGGCGGGAACCCGTCCCCAACTGTAGCGAGTTGGGGGAGACGGAGGTGAGGAGGTTAGAGCACCGTTTCCGTCTGCCTCTCCGCTATAGCTTTGTTGCTGCCACTCCGTACGAGACGAGTTTGGATGATCGTGCTGGGTGTATTTACACCTTCCTTCTGGCTTGGAAGAGCGGATTCCGGCTTCCTTTCGATCCTTACGTGCTGCAGCTTCTCAATTTTTTCCGATTGGCACCTATTCAGTTGGTGGCCAATTCCTATCTTCTTCTTTCGGCCTTCGGGATTCTGTGCCGCCAGCGCGACATCTACCCTTCTCTGGACCTCTTCCACTTCTTCTACGAGTTGAAAGCGCACCCGCAGGCGGGGAAAGGCTTCTACTTCATCTAGGCGCGGAGGAACAGGAGCTGCATCTCGCTTGCGGCGAAGGACTCCTCGCACAAGGGGTGGAAGACCCAATTCTTCTGGGTGAAGGCGATGGCGACGGACGAGATCTAGAGATGCCGGACCTTGCCCAACTTTCACCCGAATCTGCCCCCTCGCCAGGAGGAGTTCCCTCCCCACGTGGAGCAGCAGGCTGCCCGTCTGCTGGAGAATCGCCAATCGACCGAGGAGCTGGTGACGCCGGAGAACATCGAACGGAGTCTTCTCTCGCGGTTGACGTCGTCAGGTACGGCTCTTGAGGCTCTTTTCTGGGGTGGTAGCTCTCTTTTCTCCTCCTGACCGGGGCTTCTTTTTGCTGCAGACATGAGGCGGGAGCCTCTGGAGGAGGCGGCCGAGGTCATCGATCTGGGAGATGACTCGGCAGCCGATGAGCCTGATGCCCCGGTGGGTCGCGTCAATGCCCGAGATAAGGGCAAGGGGGCGGCCTCCGAGGGGTCTTCTCGATCGACTGGTCTGAAGCGCAAGGATCCCCTGGTGGGGAAACTGCGGGAGGCCGCGAAGGCCAGGAAGAGGGCTAGGAAAGCCGGTCTTCCTACCGCCGTCGGGGGCGACTCTGGCTCGGCGGCGCTCCCCCCTCGGGGGCAGGATGGGGCTGACCCTTCCGGGCTGGCTCTCCCATCCGCCGAGCAAGAGGGGGCCGAGGAGACCAGGGGCCCCGCAGAGGGAGGTGATGGGTCGGCTCTCCCCTCCGTCAGGACAGAAGGGGCCGATGCCGGCGTGGCCGGCGCTGGGACCGAGGGTTCGGTCGGTGCGGATGGGGGTTTGCCCGCGGGGGCGTCGCAACCCCAAGTGCCGGCAGCTTCTGGTGCGGTTGATCCCGCGGCGCCGGTCGAGGGTGGGGGTTCGCCCGGGGAGGCGTTGCAACCCCAACCGACCTTGGCGCGAGGGGCGGTTGGTCTCGCCGCCACAACAGGGCCTTCTGGCGGGGTGCCCAGGGTGGAGCAGTCCCCTTTGCCGGAATCTCTGGTCAGGCTCGGTGTCTTGGGTGACCTGTACCGGCTCTACCGGTCGATCATCGATAGGACGAGGGGGGGAGAAAAGCGCAGCACTCCTGCCGGGGTCCTTGACATCCTGATGGAGGGCGGCCTGGTCATAGCTCGGACAGCGGCCGTGATGGCAGAGGCGCACGCCCGGACGGAGGCGGAGCGGTCGAGGCTCGCCTGGACCCTTGGTGGATGCGAGGGGAAACTAGCTCGGCTCGAGGGGGAGCACGAGGGGCTCCGGCGGGAGTTCCTCACATTCAGGGAGTTGGCGCGGTCGAGCCGACGGGAAGCCGAGGTGCTGGCCGAGCAGCTGACAAGGGCCCAAGAATCGCTCGAGAGGAAGAGCAAACGTCTAGAAGACGAGCGTCAACGTCACATCGAGCTGGATAGCCTCTGGGAACTTGAGCGCAGCGAGCTGCAGGATCGGGCGGAGGACGCGGAGCGCCTTCGCGCTGAGGCCGAGGCGGACCGAGCCCGGGCGGAGGGTCGGATGATCGAAGCCGAGCGGAGGATGACCGAGCTGGAGGAGCGTCTGGCGAGGGCGGAAGAGCGTGCGGCCGAGGCGGAGCGGGTTCGGGACGGGCAGGTCGAGGCGGAGGCGATCGAGCACTACAAAGGCTCGGAAGCTTACTCGGCCGACCTGATTGCAGCTGCCCTACCCTACTACGAGGTAGCGCTCCGCCGGGGTGCTCGAAAGGGGTTCAGACAGGGCTATCGCCGGGCGATGAACTATGCCAATGAGCACCTTGCCGGGAGTGATTTTCCTTATGGCCAGAGTTATGACTCGGACGAGTCAGATTCCAGCTCCTCATCTTCGGCCGGGGAAGAACCGGAGGAGTCGCCTCCAGCGGGGTCACCAACTCCGGAGGCCTCGGGAGGGCTCACGACCGGGACAGTTCTCGCACAGGCGAGGTCAGTGTCCGGGCCGGCCGTCGCCGAGGGTACCGGGGGTGACGCGTCCCATACTGCTGTTCCCGAGCTTCAAAGTGGGCCCGAGGCCTGATGTAGCTTCATTTTGCCCCTTCCCCTTTTTGTCTGTCTTTCCTTTTGTAAGAGGTTTTTATGGGAGATAATAAATGACTTACTTTATTTGATCGCTATCTTTGCTGTGATTTGGTTGGCGTATCGAGGCAGTTGGAAAGTGCCGATATTTTTTGCGCCGTTTTCGCACGCCGATTCGGGAGACTTCTTGCGGGCGTCCTTCCGTATTACCATGCTTTGAAAGTCGAGGTGCTTCGCGAATCCCGCTAGGGTGGGGATCGAGGAATTTGAGGTGATCTTTCAGGGGAGGTCCTATAGCGTGTTTTCGAGGGGGGAGTCATTTAAGGCGCGTGGCCTCCCTTGGCCTATAAAAAGGACCGAAGGGTGCTCCTTCCCTCTTAACACTTAGGACTCTCGCCGGCGGTCTGCTCTTATTCCCTCGTCTTCGCTCTGCGTTGCGCCGCCGCGATCGGAGCATGGAGGACCCTTCAGAAGGTGACGCTGCAGACGACGGGGAGCGGCCGGTTCCAGCTGTCCTGGAATATCGGTCGGGTCCCACGGTCGCCGCGCGTGCATGAGACGGGTCCGACGGTCGCCGCGCGGATCTGGAGAGGGCTTCGACGTGCAGGGGCACGCCGTTTGCCTCCTCTTGGCTTCGGCGAGGCTTCCGGGCGGACGCCGAGATGGAGGGCGGATGGGGGAGTTAGGGATGCCGGCCGCCATTCCCCTCCGTGGGAGGGGAGGAGGCGGCTCCAGTCCCTTCCTCACCCCTATTCGCAGCCTCTTTCTCTCTCTTTTGTTCTTCATTTCTTTCACTCTTCGGGGGCTGCTTGCTTTCTGTTCGCCTCCAAAGAGTTGGTAGTTTGGCGGAGAGGAGACCTTCACGGCGTTCCTTTTTCCAGGTTGTTGCCAACTTGGAAGGTAGCCTTCCTCGTGTGAAAGGTGGCCTTCTCCTTGCTGTCCCTCTGTCACCTTTGTCACGGTCCACCCGAGCCAACTGGGTCGACCATCTCTTGTTCGAGCCAGTTTCTACGCGAGGTAGAGTCAGTGGCTGGATGCGAGAAGGTCAAGACCGGGTCGGCCGGGTGATGGCCGTTTGCCGCGGTGCTAGATGGATTTTTGCTTTTCACTATGTAATGTATTGGCAGTTGCCTTTCTGATGTACCAACAGTAATCTTGAATGAATGCGAAAGATAAGGGGGTTTATTGTACCCGATTTGTTGATACAGTATTCAGAAATAAAATCTACGTAGCGTGGTTGCATTCCATGTCCGGGGAATGGGTTCCCCTTCCATTGTGGCTAACCTGTACGCACCTTCCCGAGCGTCTCGATCACTCGGTAGGGGCCTTCCCAGTTGGGGGATAGCTTGCCCGCCGCCTCCAATGGTCGAGATGCTTCGGTCTTCCTGAGAACGAAGTCCCCTGGTCAGAATTGTCTGCCTCGGACCTTGGCGTTGTAGTACCGAGTGAGGCGGCGCTGGTATTCCGTAGCTCAGACGTTCGCGATCTCTCGGAGTTCGTCTGCCAGGTCGAGGTTCTCGAGCAGCTTCTGCTCGTTTGCCTCGGGCAAAAAGCTGATCACTCGGAGAGACGATTGGCGATTTCTAACGGAACGACGGCTTCGGTGCCATATACCAGTTGAAAAGGGGTCTCACCGGTTGCCGTTCTGGGGGTCGTTCGGTACGACCATAGTATGCTAGGCAGTTCCTCGAGCCAGCTACCCTTAGCCTTGCCGAGTCTGGTCTTTATGCCCTTCAAGATGGTCTTGTTGGCATTTTCAACCAGCCCGTTGGCCTGAGGGTGGGCGACCGAGGTGAAGTGGTTGCGGATATTTAGGTCGGCACATCTGTCTCGGAAGTATCGAGAGTCGAATTGCCGCCCGTTATCGCTCACTATCACTCGGGGGACGCCGAAGCGACAAATGATCGATTTCCATACGAAACCCCAGACGACTGTCTCGGTGATCCTCGCTGTTGCTTCAGCCTCGATCCACTTGGTGAAGTAGTCGATGGCGACGATGATGAACTTTTTCTGGGATTGAGCCGTTGGGAATGGCCCAAGGATGTCGATCCCCCACCGAGCGAAAGGGTAGGGCTCGGTAAGGGTGACAAGTTCCGTGGCCGGTTGGTGGACCAAATGGTCGAACCGCTGGCAACGGTCGCAATGTTGTACGTAAGCCGTGCAGTCGCGCTGTAGGGTCGGCCACCAGTATCCTTGCCTTAGCAGGATTCTGGCCAGCGACCGACCTCCCGAATGTGCTCCGCACAGGCCTCGATGAATCTCTTCAATAGCTTGGCTCGCTTCGTCGGGGCCGAGACACTTCAGAAGGGGCCCGGAGAACGATCTTCGGTAGAGAGCGTTGTCGAGGATGACGAAGCGTCGAGCCTGGTACTTCATCCGGCGGGCTTCTCGAGGGTCGGAGGGTTCCTGGGAGTCTCGTAGCCAGGATAGGTAGGGGGAGCGCCAGTCGTCGAGAATGGCCGAGTCAATGGCGAGGAGCTCCGAGTCTATGCTCGGGCGCTCTAGCTCTTCTAGGAGGACCGATCGTGTACCTTCCGGGTCTAGGGAGGAGGCCAGTCGGGAGAGGGCGTCCGCCCGAGAGTTTTGCTCCCGAGCTATTCGGACTACCTCGAACTCCTCGAACTGCTGGGCCAGGCTCCGGACCAACTGGAGGTATTTGATCATAGGTGCCTCCCGAGCTTCGTACTCGCCACTGACCTGGCTTGCAACTAGCTGGGAGTCGGTGTGGATCCTGACTCGCTCAGCCCCCAACCGTCGGGCCATGCGGGCCCCCGAGATAAGGGCCTCGTACTCGGAAGCATTATTGGATGCCAAGAAGTTGAACTTTAGGGCGTATTGCAGCTCTATTCCTTCGGGGGACCTTAGGAGGATCCCTGTGCCGCTGCCGACCGAGTTGGACGATCCATCGACGAACAGCTCCCAGGTTGGCCCGGTTGCTGTCGGAGGCCTGTCCTCGACCGGAATGGTGCTCTCGGTGATGAAGTCGGCGAGCGCCTGCCCTTTGATAGCTGATCGTGGCCGATACGAGATGTCGTATGCCCCGAGCATGATGGCCCATTTGACAAGTCGCCCCGAGGCTTCGGGGTGGGCCAGAATCCTCTTCAGTGGCTCGCCGGTTAGCACTGTGATGGGATGCCCCTGGAAGTAGGGTCGGAGGCGCCTCGCGGAGGTAACCAACGCTAGCACGAGTTTCTCGATTGCGGGGTACCTCCGCTCGGCCTCGCTGAGCACCTTGCTGGTGTAGTAGATCGGCCTCTCGACTCCCGAGTCATTTCTGACTAGGACCGAGCTGACTGTTGATGGCGTCGCCGAGAGATAGAGCAACAAGACCTCGCCCGGGACGGGCTTGGAAAGCACCGGGGGCGAAGCCAGGAACTCTTTGAGCTCGACGAACGCTGTCTGGCATTCCCCATCCCATGCGAACGTGGCAGATGCTACCTTGGGCCCCCTCATCAGCTTGAAGAAGGGCAAGCATCGTTCGGCCGCACGGGACAGGAAACGACTGAGAGCAGCGACACGCCCCGTTAGACGCTGGACGTCTTTAATGCACGCGGGCGGGCGCATGTCCAGGATGGCCTGGACCTTATCGGGGTTGGCTTCGATCCCTCGCTGAGTGACCAGAAAACCCAGGAACTTCCCGGATCTTACTCCAAAGGCGCACTTGGCGGGGTTGAGCTTCATGCAGTACTTTAAGAGGGTGCCGAAAGTCTCGACGAGGTCGGTGAAGTGGTCTTGGGCCCTCGGGGTCTTGACGAGCATGTCGTCGATGTAGGCCTCAACGTTCCGACCTAACTGTCCCTCGAACATATGGTTGACCAGTCGCTGGTATGTGGCTCCAGCATTCTTCAATCCGAAGGGCATCCGGGTGTAGCAGTACACGCCATAGTCGGTGATGAATGCGGTCCTCTTGACATCGTCAGGGCTCATTCGGATCTGATGATAACCCGAATAGGCATCCAGGAAACTGAGTATCTCGTTGCCCGAGGTTGAGTCAACCAGTTGGTCGATGCTCGGTAGCGGATAGCAGTCCTTGGGGGTGGCCTTGTTCAGATCGGTGAAGTCTACGCACATTCGCCACTTGCCGGTGGTCTTCGGCACCAGGACGACGTTGGCTAGCCACGTTGGGTATAGGACCGGTCTGAAAAGACCAGTCTCTTGTCCCTTGGTGACCTGAGCCTTGATGATCGCCTGTTTCTCGGGCGCATGCTTCCTCCTCCGCTGCTGTACGGGTCTCACGGTGGCATCGAGGTTAAGCTTGTGCATCACAGTTTCCTCTGGTATACCAGGGAGTTGATCATCGGACCAAGCGAAGACCCGGATGTACCCAGAAAGAAACTCCTTGTATTGCTGCTGTTCCTTCGGTGGTAGGTCGGCACCGATCCTTACTCCAAGGGCCGGGTCGTCGTTCAGGAATACCGTTAATAATTCGCCACCGGGCTCGGTGGTCACGGCTTTTCCTTCGACTCCCCTGGGGCCCTTATCCTTCCCGTCCGGCCTTGAGGCTTCCACCGAGATATTGTAGCACCTTCTAGCCGTGGCCTGGTTACCTCGGACTTCCCCCAACCCATTTTTGGTGGGAAACTTCATTTTTTGGTGATAGGTAGATGGTACGGCCTTTATTCGGCTGAGAAATTTTCGACCGAAAATGGCGTTGTACGCTATCATACCTTTAATCACTATGAAGTCCACTAAGACCGTAACGGTTTTGGGTGGGGTGCCGATAGTGACCGACAGGCTTAGGGCTCCCTCGGGGTAGGTGGCCAGGCCATTAAACCCGCTAAGGGGTGTTCGGATCGGGCGGAGCTTGGATGGGTCTTCCCCCATCTTGAGAAAACAGTCATAAGATAATACATCGGGGGCGCTCCCATTATCAATCAAAATCCTGTCTACATTACAGTGATTTATCGTGGCCGAGATAACGAGGGCATCGTCATGCGGGGTGCTCAGCCCTTCCAGGTCTTGGTCGGAGAAGACTATGACCTGGGGCTCCATCGGCGGACCTCTGGGAGGCTCTAAGGCTTGGCTGGCCCGCTCGACATGACGTTTCCTTCCTCGGCTGGTGTCGCCGCCCGATGCCGCCCCTCCAGAGATGACGTTGATGTGGACCCCTCGGGGGGCGTTGTCGATCTCCTCTGCGGCGTCTCGGTCTTCTTTGTGCCCGGTCGTGAACCGGGCTAGATGCCCCAGACGGATGAGGCGCTCGATCTCGTCCTGGAGCTGATGGCAGTCTCCGGTGTGGTGCCCGTGGTCGCCGTGGAACAGGCAATGCCTGTCCCGCTTGCGGTTCTTCGACCTCATTGGCTCGGGCTGGCGGAGAAGTCCCGAGTCTTTGATGTCTTCATAGATCTCGTAGACTGGTGCGGTCAAGGGGGTATACTGCTCGTACTTTCTCTTGCGCTCTCCTTCTCGATCGCGCTTCTTACTCGAGCCGGGGTTTGGCTCGGAGGTCCGCTTTTTGTCCCCCTCCCGACCCGAGCCGGTTGCGTCTCGGCAGGGGCTGAGTACTTCTTCGCACTCGGCGTGGCGCAGTGCCAGAGTCACTAGCTCGGCGAGGGTCGAGGGAGGGTGGAGGACAAGCTCGCGACGGAGATTCTCGTCCCGGGTGCCCCCGGTCAGTGCGGTTGTGGCTGAGGCCACATCCAGGCGGGGGATCCTAAGGGCTTCCGATTTAAATCGGTGGACATAAGTCCGGAGCCTCTCCCCTTGCGCTTGTTTGAGAGCCAGGAGCCCCGCTACTGACCTTGGGGGGGCGCTACCGGCGAAGCTCTCCTTGAAAATTCGCCCGAATTGCCTGAAGTCTCGAATGGACCCCGGGGCGAGGGCCCGGAACCATGCCTGAGCGCCTTGGACCAGGGTGGCCGCGAAGGCTCGGCATTTGATGGGATCCGGCGTTCCATGCAGGGTCACCAGGGCGTCGAAGCTATCGTAGTGGTCGGCTGGGTCGCCCTGGCCGTCGTAGAGCTTGAAGGTTGGGATGGAGGCTCTAGGAGAGACCTCTGCCTTCAAGATGTACTCGGAGAAAGGGGATTTCTCCTCGTCCTCCGGGAAAGAGGTCTTCTGCAGGGCGCGGAGAGCGCGCTCTTGCTCTGCGAACCGTCTTTCAAAATCTCGTAGCCGGAGAGACAGTTCCGGCTGTGGCCGCGCCGTGGGGCTGGGGGGGGCGTCGTGGCGATCTCCCGGAGCACTGGTGCCCGGGCGCGGCGGCCTCGCCCCCTGCTTCCCTCTCCTCGGCGTGGAGGAAGCCTCTTGCTCCACAGGCGGAGCTTGCGAGGGTCCTCCGACGTCGTTGCGGAGGAGCTGTCGGCCGCGGAGGGTGAAGCGGCCTCCGGCGGTGTGCTGCGTTGCACTTCTTCGAGGGGGACTTCCTGACGGGGCGCGGGACCTCGCGTCCCGGGCCGCCTGGGCCCTCATGAGCTCCACGAGGACGTCCATCTTTTCGTTGAGGGCCTGGAAGGCGTCGGCGCCGCCGTCGACGGGTGCCCCTGTCTCCGCCGGGGGGGGTGGTGGCCCGTTGGTGGGGACGCTGGCGTTGGAGGGGGGGCTCTGTGAGACCCTAGAGGGGGCGCCTCCCGCCGCCGCCACAGCCTTACCTGCCCCGCCGGCGGATCTCCTCCCTGAGCTTTTTCTTACCATCTTGACTCTTCGTGCGTTTCCCACAGACGGCGCCAGATGAAGCGGCGGAATCTCGCGCTGGGTCCTGAGCGGGCTGTGGATCACCAGAAGATGAATCTGCAAGAGAGGGAAACGTGTCAGGGGGCCCAGGGGATCTCCCTGGGGCAAACCCTCCGATGACTAAGTCAGTAGAGCGATGGTGGAAGCGATAATGGGAGGAGGAGAGAGCTGATGCGCGAGAATCCTCTCCACCAAAGGGTGAAGCGAATCGTGCTCAGGAGCTTAGGGTATGTGAATGCCTAGTTCATCTTACCATCTTCCGGAGGATATCCCTTGCTTAAATAGTGCGTCGCCTTTTAAGAGTCCGGTGAGCTGAGGGCTTCCCGGCAGGAGTTACGTCTTCAGCGGGGGCTTTCATGGCCTGATCGTGGGGACGTTATCCCCTTGGAGTCCGGCAGCTCCCATGACTCTCCCGCTGGCGGAGGACTCTGAACGGCCGCACCTGCAGATAATCAACCGGTCTTACCGAGCCTCGGGGATGCTAGCTCATGTCCGAGCGATAGGCATGGCCCGGCGAGGGTGGGGTCGGATAGGTCGGCTGGAGCCTGTCTCTCTCGGGTGAGGAGAGGGCTTTTAGACCGGACCTTCCTTGGGACCTGACCGCTGTCTCGGGCCCTCCGAGCCTTGAAGGCCGCCGGGGAGAGTTGGTTCCTCGAGTCTTTATTTATTGGGCTTTTCTTCCCTGAGTGGGCCCAGCGGGCTATCACTCGGGCGGGCTTGCCTAGTTGGACCGCGTGGGTCTTGTTGGGCTGCCTTTGTGGTGGGCTACGGAAATCCCCATCTCCAGTAGCGTAACAGTGATTGGAACAAGAATGCACCCGAGGCTGGAAGAGCACGGCCTATCGTCTGACCGCGCAAGCACGTGAAGGGTTCTGGGAGAACCGTGGACACCTCCGAAGGCAGAAACGCAGGGTGAACAAGATGACAACCTGAAACAACTTAAAACACAAACCTAACCAAGGACAAGAACTGGTCAGCACAACACTAACACGATGGGCACTAGGTGTCCCACCGTGATCACCAAAAAAGGTGTAGACATTAACTTTCCCCTTTGTACCTCTCCTACCTTTCTAGTGTGAAGAATGAATGAAAAGTGATGCTAAAGGGGTAGAAGAAGGTGTGCGGATGTGATCGCCACCAAGACACGCATATGCCGCAAGATAGCACAACATGCCTTGGAAAAGGGAGGACACTCGCCTGGAAGAAGCAACGCTGGTACACGGTGTAGGATGGGCCGCTCTGTGGATAGCACGGCCGCTCGATACATTGTTCCAACATTGAAAAGGGAAGCGGTACGAAGCTTGACTGGCGACGGAACGGTTCAGTAAAGGCCGCTGATAGGACAAGAACGGTTAGAGGACGACCGCTCTCCTCTGCAGACGGACGGAATAAGACCGCACAATGCCGCCAGACCCCAAGTGGTGGGACTTGATCCTCCACCCCTTCCGGCCGGCCAGAGGGGATGGGCCTCGTGCTATGCTGATGCTGACCTACAAGACAACGTGGAGAACATAAAAATGCAACCCAAATTAGCCCTAGGAAGAATGGATAATAAACATAATAACATGGAATGGGCGATACCTGGGGAGGTTTTTAAACCCCTATAGGGCGTCAAAACAATAGGAATGGTGTACAAATGATGTGAGATGGTGCAAAAACGTGGGAAGAAGATGGGGAAAAGAAGTATGCAATGGGTGAAAGAACTATTAAAACCTAGACCAAACGCGAAAAAAACACAACTACTCCCTAAACCGGAGGCTTAGAAGGATGTAGAAAGCCTCCCTCCCTGGCTATAGTTCGCTCAAAAGTTCGACAGAGCTTCGCTGTCGACGTTGGATCTCCCCCTTTTCAAGCTTAGACTAGGGGTTCTATTTATAGAGCCCTAAAAGTCCAACCTCGAAATTAGATTTTCCAATGGATATTAGTCCGAGATTTTAAAATAAAATTCGTAGATAATCCTCTTATCTCCCACCAGGATCGAACGACAGCCCATTTGGTTGAGAAACCGCGGAGAAAATGACAGAGGAAGGTGGAGGTTTAACCATCGATAGAGAGAGAAAATCCAAACAATCCACAGTTTTTGAGCATATACGCGGTCACGCGATAGGCCGCCCAAACCAGTACACGGCCTAATGCTAGAACGTTTAATGTTGTCGGTGATAAATAAGTAAAAATGAAAAATTATGCAATTATCCACCGAACTGACCGGCCATCACGGCACAGGACTCTTCAGGATAAAACGGTCTACTGCTAGATCACTCAGTGAATAGAACGGTCCAAGGCTAGGCCGTGTACACAAGTCGGTGATAAATCCAGAAAAATAGGATAAATAGATAATTATCTGAATAATCAACCGACTGAGGACTCTGGGAATTGGACGATCTAACGACAGGGCGTTCAATATGAGTAAACGGCTGCCTTCAGACAGTGCAAAGGCTTGTCGATGAAAATTTAGAAAATCAAATAAATATCCAATAAATCAGTAAACGGTTCCAACAAGACCGCTCAGTCACTTAACGGCCAGTCGTTTGACCGTGTACAGCCTGGACGTTTGAAATTGATAAAATGAGATAAATGAGTCCATTTACCCCAAAACCAAGTGAAATCAAGGCCAATTAAGCCCGAATCTGAGGTCAGACTTAGCCAGGGAGGGAGGTACCTATAAAATAAGCCCAAAGGCATGACTGAAAATAGCCCAATGAGTAATGGACAACTCGAGGCATCAACAAATGACGATAAGAGGAATGACTCAACTCATAGACAAAAACAGGTGTCAACAGAAAAGGTGTAGACATTAACTTTCCCCTTTGTACCTCTCCTACCTTTCTAGTGTGAAGAATGAATGAAAAGTGATGCTAAAGGGGTAGAAGAAGGTGTGTGGATGTGATCGCCACCAAGACACGCATATGCCGCAAGACAGCACAACGTGCCTTGGAAAAGGGAGGACACTCGCCTGGAAGAAGCAACGCTGGTACACAGTCTAGGACGGGCCAGTCTGTGGATAGCACGGCCGGTCGATACACCGTTCCAACGTTGAAAAGGGAAGCGGGATGAAGCTTGACTGGCGACGGAACGGCTCAGTAAAGGCCGCTGATAGGACCAGAACGGTTAGAGGACGTCCGCTCTCCTCTACAGACGGACGAAATAAGATCGCGCAATGCCGCCAGACCCCAAGTGGTGGGACTCGATCCTCCACCCCTTCCGACCGGCCAGAGGGGATGGGCCTCATGCTATGCTGATGCTGACCTACAAGACAACGTGGAGAACACAAAAATGCAACCCAAATTAGCCCTAGAAAGTGTAGTAACTATAGAAAAGAATGGATAATAAACATAATAACATGGAATGGGCGATACCTGGGGAGGTTTTTAAACCCCTATAGGGCGTCAAAACAATGGGAATGCTGTAGAAATGATGTGAGATGGTGCAAAAACGTGGGAAGAAGATGGGGAAAAGAAGCATGCAATGGGTGAAAGAAATATTAAAACCTTGACCAAACGCGAAAAAAACACAACTACTCCCTGAACCGGAGGCTTAGAAGGATATAGAAAGCCTCCCTCCCTGGCTACAGTTTGCTCAAAAGTTCGACAGAGCTTCGCCGTCGACGTTGGATCTCCCCCTTTTCAAGCTTAGACTAGGTGTTCTATTTATAGAGCCCTAAAAGTCCAACCTCGAAATTAGATTTTCTAATGGCTATTAGTCCGAGATTTTAAAATAAAATTCGTAAATAATCCTCTTATCTCCCACCAGGATCGAACGACACCCCATTTGGTTGAGAAACCGTGGAGAAAATGATAGAGGAAGTTGAAGGTTTAACCACGGATAGAGAGAGAAAATCCAAACAATCCACAGTTTTCGATCATGTACGCGGTCACGCGATAGGCCACCCAAACCAGTACATGGCCCAATGCTAGACCGTTTAATGTTGTCGGTGATAAATAAGTAAAAATGGAAAATTATGTAATTATCCACCGAACTGACCGGCCATAACGGCGCTGGACTCTTCAGGATAAAATGGTCTACTGCTAGACCACTCAGTGAATAGAACGGTCCAAGGCTAGGCCGTGTACACATGTCGGTGATAAATCCAGAAAAATAGGATAAATAGATAATTATCTAAAAAAACAACCGGCTGAGGACTCTGGGAACTGGACGGTCTAACGACAGGCCGTTCAATGGGAGTAAACGGCTGCCTTCAGACCGTGCAAAGGCTTGTCGGTGAAAATTTAAAAAATTAAATAAATATCCAATAAATCAATAAACGGTTCCAACAAGACCGCTCGGTCATTGAACGGCCAGTCGTTTGACCAAGTACAGCCTGGACATTTGAAATTGATAAAATGAGATAAATGAGCCAATTTATCCCAAAACCAAGTGAAATCAAGGCCCATTAAGCCCGAATATGAGGTTAGACTTAGCCAGGGAGGGAGGTACCCATAAAATAAGTCCAAAGGCATGACTGAAAATAGTCCAATGAGTAATGGACAACTCGAGGCATCAACAAATGACGATAAGAGGAATGACTCAACTCATAGGTAAAAAACGGGTGTCAACAGAAAAGGTGTAGACATTAACTTTCCCCTTTGTACCTCTCCTACCTTTCTAGTGTGAAGAATGAATGAAAAGTGATGCTAAAGGGGTAGAAGAAGGTGTGCGGATGTGATCGCCACCAAGACACGCATATGCCGCAAGACAGCACAACGTGCCTTGGAAAAGGGAGGACACTCGCATGGAAGAAGCAACGCTGGTACACGGTCTAGGATGGGCCGCTCTGTGGATAGCACGGCCGCTCGATACACTATTCCAACGTTGAAAAGGGAAGCGGTACGAAGCTTGACTTGCGACGAAACGGTTCAGTAAAGGCCGCTGATAGGACAAGAACGGTTAGAGGACGACCGCTTTCCTCTGCAGATGGACGGAATAAGACTGCGCAATGCCGCCAGACCCCAAGTGGTGGGACTCGATCCTTCACCCCTTCCGGCCGGCCAGAGGGGATGGGCCTCATGCTATACTGATGCTGACCTACAAGACAACGTGGAGAACACAAAAATGCAACCCAAATTAGCCCTAGGAAGTGTAGTAACTATAGAAAAGAATGGATAATAAACATAATAACATGGAATGGGCGATACCTGGGGAGGTTTTTAAACCCCTATAGGGCGTCAAAACAATAGGAATGGTGTAGAAATGATGTGAGATGGTGCAAAAACGTGGGAAGAAGATGGGGAAAAGAAGCATGCAATGGGTGAAAGAACTATTAAAACCTAGACCAAACGCGAAAAAAACACAACTACTCCCTGAACCGGAGGCTTAGAAGGATTTAGAAAGCCTCCCTCCCTGGCTACAGTTCGCTCAAAAGTTCGACAGAGCTTCGTCGTCGACGTTGGATCTCCCCCTTTTCAAGCTTAGACTAGGGGTTCTATTTATAGAGCCCTAAAAGTCCAACCTCGAAATTAGATTTTCCAATGGATATTAGTCCGAGATTTTAAAATAAAATTCATAGATAATCCTCTTATCTCCCACCAGGATCAAACGACAAACCATTTGGTTGAGAAACCGCGGAGAAAATGACAGAGGAAGGTGGAGGTTTAACCACGGATAGAGAGTGAAAATCCAAACAATCCACAGTTTTCGACCATGTACGCGGTCACGCGATAGGCCACCCAAACCAGGACACGGCCCAATGCTAGACCGTTTAATGTTGTCGGTGATAAATAAGTAAAAATGGAAAATTATGCAATTATCCACCGAACTGACCGGCCATAACGGCGCTGGACTCTTCAGGATAAAATGGTCTACTGCTAGACCACTCAGTGAATAGAACGGTCCAAGGCTAGGCCGTGTACACATGTCGGTAATAAATCCAGAAAAATAGGATAAATAGATAATTATCTAAAAAATCAACCGGCTGAGGACTCTGAGAACTGGACGGTCTAACGACAGGCCGTTCAATGGGAGTAAACGGCTGCCTTCAGACCGTGCAAAGGCTTGTCAGTAAAATTTAAAAAATTAAATAAATATCCAATAAATCAGTAAACGGTTCCAACAAGACCGCTCGGTCACTGAACGGCCAGTCGTTTGACCGTGTACAGCCTGGACATTTGAAATTGATAAAATGAGATAAATGAGCCAATTTACCCCAAAACCAAGTGAAATCAAGGCCCATTAAGCCCGAATCTGCGGTCAGACTTAACCAGGGAGGGAGGTACCCATAAAATAAGTCCAAAGGCATGACTGAAAATAGTCCAATGAGTAATGGACAACTCGAGGCATCAACAAATGACGATAAGAGGAATGACTCAACTCATAGGTAAAAAACGGGTGTCAACAGAAAAGGTGTAGACATTAACTTTCCCCTTTGTACCTCTCCTACCTTTCTAGTGTGAAGAATGAATGAAAAGTGATGCTAAAGGGGTAGAAGAAGGTGTGCGGATGTGATCGCCACCAAGACACGCATATGTCGCAAGATAGCACAACGTGCCTTGGAAAAGGGAGGACACTCGCCTGGAAGAAGCAACGCTGGTACACGGTCTAGGACGGGCCGCTCTATGGATAGCACGGCCGCTCGATACACTATTCCAACGTTGAAAAGGGAAGCGGTACGAAGCTTGACTTGCGACGGAACGGTTCAGTAAAGGCCGCTGATAGGACAAGAACGGTTAGAGGATGACCGCTTTCCTCTGCAGACGGACGGAATAAGACCGCGCAATGCCGCCAGACCCCAAGTGGTGGGACTCGATCCTCCACCCCTTCCGGCCGGCCAGAGGGGATGGGCCTCATGCTATGCTGATGCTGACCTACAAGACAACGTGGAGAACACAAAAATACAACCCAAATTAGCCCTAGGAAGTGTAGTAACTATAGAAAAGAATGGACAATAAACATAATAACATGGAATGGGCGATACCTTGGGAGGTTTTTAAACCCCTATAGGGCGTCAAAACAATAGGAATGGTGTATAAATGATGTGAGATGGTGCAAAAACGTGGGAAGAAGATGGGGAAAAGAAGCATGCAATGGGTGAAAGAACTATTAAAACCTAGACCAAACGCGAAAAAAACACAACTACTCCCTGAACCGGAGGCTTAGAAGGATGTAGAAAGCCTCCCTCCCTGGCTACAGTTCGCTCAAAAGTTCGACAGAGCTTCGTCGTCGACGTTGGATCTCCCCGTTTTCAAGCTTAGACTAGGGGTTCTATTTATAGAGCCCTAAAAGTCCAACCTCGAAATTAGATTTTCCAATGGATATTAGTCCGAGATTTTAAAATAAAATTCGTAGATAATCCTCTTATCTCCCACCAGGATCAAACGACACCCCATTTGGTTGAGAAATCGCGGAGAAAATGACAGAGGAAGGTGGAGGTTTAACCACGGATAGAGAGAGAAAATCCAAACAATCCACAGTTTTTGAGCATGTATGCGGTCACGCGATAGGCCGCCCAAACCAGTACACGGCCTAATGCTAGACCGTTTAATGTTGTCGGTGATAAATAAGTAAAAATAGAAAATTATGCAATTATCCACCGAACTGACCGGCCATCACGGCGCTGGACTCTTCAGGATAAAACGGTCTACTGCTAGATCACTCAGTGAATAGAACGGTCCAAGGCTAGGCCGTGTACACATGTCGGTGATAAATCCAGAAAAATAGGATAAATAGATAATTATCTAAAAAATCAACTGGCTGAGGACTCTGGGAACTGGACGATCTAACGACAGGCCGTTCAATGGGAGTAAACGACTGCCTTCAGACCGTGTAAAGGCTTGTCAGTGGAAATTCAGAAAATCAAATAAATATCCAATAAATCAGTAAACGGTTCCAACAAGACCGCTCAGTCACTGAACGGGCAGTCGTTTGACCGTGTACAGCCTGGACGTTTGAAATTGATAAAATGAGATAAATGAGCCCATTTACCCCCAAACCAAGTGAAATCAAGGCCCATTAAGCCCGAATCTGAGGTCAGACTTAGCCAGGGAGGGAGGTACCCATAAAATAAGCCCAAATGCATGCCTGAAAATAGTTCAATGAGTAATTGATAACTCGAGATATCAACAAATGACGATAAGAGGAATGACTCAACTCATAGGCAAAAAACGGGTGTCAAGAATAGTGTTGCGACAGGTGTCATGTGCAAGCACTTCCAGCACTTATCGCAGACAATAAATTATTATGTGAACCACGTATGCAATGTTATAGTTGAACTTAAGCGAACATACCTCCAGCTCCCCGTATGAACAGAAGAGGTGCACCCCTGTTCATTTACCTCAATGAAAAATTCTACACATTCTTTAACTTAACTCATAACCATCGCCATTACATTTTCTTAAAGATTCTTATGGGACATTACCTCCAATGTTGGATACACTGGGCGCAATCGACGTCACACACATCTCTACTTATATTCTAAGATCGAAACACACACGGTATCAGAAACATAAACAAAGAATAACTCAGAATGTCATGACTGCTATATCCTTTGATTTGTAGTTCCATTATCTGGCCGCCGGCAGGGAAGGATCAATTGGTGATCAAATGGTCTTGACTTGGGCCTTAGAAAAAGATGGGTTCAGGGTGCCTCTAGGTGAGCTCATATCGAAGCTCTAATTCTTTTTATTTGATGTCAAGATTAAGATACACAGTGTGTAATTGAACACCTATTACTCTAGGTAAATAATATATTGCCAACCTCGAGTATGCAAACACTGACAGCTTTTTATGCCCTTACCAGAGAGAGCATTACCACATTTCTTAATATCAAGGCCGTGGTGCTAGAGGTAATCAAAATTTGCGAGACAAATTTAACCACCGCCATGCTCAGCTGAGGAATATTGTGCAGCGGGCATTCGGAATAGTAAAGATGCAGTTTGAAACACTGGAGAGGGGGAACATGTACCCAATCTGTACGCAAATACTAATTGTTGTTACGTATTGCATCATCTACAACCTCATACGTTGGGAGCAAGGGGACAACTATTACTTTCAAAATGGCTCACCTAATGCAAGGGTGGCATTTGGTGAACCATAATTTGATCCAAATGATTGAGCCCGGGCTAAAAGAGAGTTAGATGATATTTCATTATCAACAGCATTTCAGCTTCCACCCACAAAAAAGTGCAAAGTGAAATCAAAGAAGACCACCTCCCAAAGTACAAGCATAAATCCTATGGACATTGTTAATTTGGACACCATAGAAGAGAGGGATGAAACACCTTCTCCAAATGACACCATTGTTTATCAAATGTCGAAGGATTTTACTTCGGCTAGTAGTTAGGATGATGATGATCCCATTTAAGGTCGTGCAGGTGCAGTCACTCATTCCCAAGTATCAAGGCTGGCCTCTAAAGGGATTGTCTTCACATAGAAGCAACATTTCAGCCATGCTACACAAGATAGGGATCATAGTAGCAGGAGAACAAAAGATATCTCAACTGGGAAAGGGAAGGAAAAAGTAAAGTATGTGCATCCACCAGGAGCAACACTTGAACAAAGTATTGAAGACATGTTACAATCCAAACTTCATCCTTTATCAGCGGAATTGGTTGAGAAAGAAGAAGACAATAAATGAATAGTTACCACAAAGAGCAAGAGAAATAAGTGAAAATTATGGCGAGTCGAGTACTCTGACATATTATCTTTTCCACTAGGTTTGCAGACTAACTTTGTCCTTAGCTTCCATTAGAAATTGTTTGAAAACTTACATATCTTCCGATCTTAGTTTTTGCTTCTTTTTTAGGAGGGGCTTATGCTTATCTTGCAGGTCATTATGGTTATATCCCGTCTCTGATGTGTATTCTTATTCAAGAGGAGGATAATATGAGTATGCTTCATATCCAACCTATTCAGATACATCATCACAGTAATCAAATTGGAGGTAGCTACCAAATCTCCGAGACGCCAGGTTGGACACCTACCATGATGGTGTACACCAAAATCAAAAGTATAATTGATATCTCATGAACTACCAACTCGTGTATGCCACGCACATGTCATGGAATGACTATGCACAATATGTATAAAACTCTTTCAATGTTCACCTCTAATGAATGAAAGGTAACTATTTCATGCAATCCTTGCATCATTTGAGTACGTCAACTATTTCATGAAATTTTGAGTATATATCAACTATTTCACATCATATTTGATCAATAATTATGTTTGAACAGTTTTTTTTATTTTATCAGATTTTTTGAAAAAAATAAATTTTTTTTTGACGTGCCTATATATGCCTTGCCGATTCTGCTGACTTGACTCGGCCAAGATCGTTTGAGACCGGCCAATCTGATCTCAATCCTCGATTCCAACTTCCTTAATTCTAACTACCCATACCTTAAACTTCTAGTTAACCTCTAAATTTTCATCAGCCAGAAGTATACTTAGATTACATCTTAATAAAAGATATAGCTTCTCAATGATCATGCTCCGTTACACGGCATAAAAATGACTCAAATATATGTCACTCAGTAATGTGGGTAATGTTAATTTGTTGGGCTGATGGATTCCATCCTCTACCCTTCATTTACTGTTGTTCTACGTACCCCCCCCCCCCCCTCCCGCGTGAAGTGGGGTTGACTAGTGTCAAGAATTTAGATGGGAGGAGGTCAGCAAGTGGGAAGAAGACCTGCATTAATGTTGGGATGTTTACTTCAAGTGGGGACTCTTGACATCTAAAGCTTGGAAAATAAATTTGAGTAGTTGGGGTTACAACAACTTGTTGAGAAGTCAACAGCCTTGTGGAATTCTGGGTCAACATCTCTACAGACTAGTAAACTAGTCTTGGGCAAACATTTTAGTTTAAATGTGTTTTTTTTTAAATTTTCACATAAAATGTATTGACTGGGGGCAATTAGAATTAATTTTAGAAAGTTAGCAGCTCAAATCTTTATTATAACAATATATATGTTTTCTTCAAAATAAAAAAGTTTTATTTTATAGTTCTCATTAGAAGCCAAACATAAATAAGATATTACATGCATAGCTTCTAAGAGCTAGCTAGAAACAACCACAACAACGACAATAAAAAATAACTAAAGTTAGAACATTTGAGCGCTCTATAGTACCGTAACACCGAGTTGCGATCAAAAGGGTAAAAATGCCATATTCAGAGTTATGCTGTTCTCCCTCTTTTAAGGTACTTCTTCTTTTATTAAGATATTTTCTTCAGCTATAAGTATTCAAAAGTGACCATTATAGTAAATATACAAAGTGGGTGGTTGAAATGTGAAGAATGTCTTAAAAGTGGTACCACGAGTAACATTGTTCTTGCAAAATGCTTGGCTAGAAGCAGCAATCTGATTGTTACACCGATAGTCCAGCTTCTCGAACGGAAGAACCATGGTCAGCGTGAATATGAGACATACGTTAGAATGTCTGTGGTCAGAAATATATGATACATATGTTACAATGCCTAATTAAACCACCTCGAGAGGTATAAAATCTTTTCTGTTTTGGTAATCCAAAATCTAAAACAATTGGTGTAGGGATTCATTTGGTTCGATTTTAAGAATGGATTCTAATAGATTAAAATTCCTGACATCTTGATAAGCCAAATCAAATGTCTCGACACTATCTCGACTTTCTCCTACAGACATAGTCCGGAAGAGAGACAATAGGCTCATAGCCTCTATGTTTACAAAATCTGCAGGGGCGGCTTTGTTTTCGGATTAGGATAGGTGGGTTGTGTGCCCGACGAGAGAAATGCGGGGGGTCCACACTCTCTTCTCACACACAAGAGGTTTAATCGAGGTCGGATACCGTGTTTGACCCTCTGAGATGGAGTCGAACACGGTATCTCCGGCCGAATTTCAAAGCGGCCCGAGAAGTTCTTTGGGACGAGCTTTTGAAATGGCGGCGTGAATCACGGGGAGCTCAGATTGTCGAGATGTCTATGCATCCAATCGATGTCACAGAGTTATCATAGGAGTGGGCCCGATAATTCATAAATGAGCGCGGCCAGATGGACAGTCAGGGAATGCCCAAAATCAAGAGAGAGAAAAGGCGTGGAGAGAGAGAGAAAATATATGTTTTGAGAATTTTTAAATATATTTTTATTAAAAACTATAATTTTAATGATGATAATTAACATAAAAATAGTTTTTAAAAATATTTAAGACCCTTATTTTTTTCCAAAGCCTCGTGCGATCCAATTTGGATCAGTCACCCATAGTTGAACACATACCCCTACAATATTCATAGCTTAAGAACAATGTTTAATTTAAGAAAAAATTGTCGGTGGATGATATGAGAGATAGATTTTGGAAATAATCCCAGAGGTCAGAACATTCTCAAAGTAGTCTGAGCCCCTGCCGTCTTCAATTTAATTGAGACTTAATAGGGTCACTTATATGAGTATTATCTGAGAGTTATAAAATTTATCTCCCGTATTAAATCTTGAGTTATCTCTCCGAGTAAAAAATAAAATAAAATAAAAATAACTATCGACAAAAAAAAACCTATAAAATCTTCTAACTCAGTAGGGAATATAACTTTGATGCGTAATTTGCGCCTTCAAGGTCTCTAGTTTACACCACGGTGAAGCATTTCATCAAATTCCTAGACAACAATACCCCAATCACATTGGTCGGTGACTTGGTGTTCCACTATGGTCACCTAATTTTCCATGCAATGAAGGGGAAGGCGGTAGCTTCCGCGTGTTCATCGACCAAAAACAGGGCGGTGCTTGCATCTCAACGTTTATCCGACTCGAGTCAGAAAGAAAGAAAAACAACTGAGATGATTAATCTCCATGCCAGATTTTGAGGAGTGCCCTCGGAGTGGGTCGAATGATTGAGATCTCTGCCAAAGACACGCGAGGTCACAAGTTTGATTTACTCTGAGATAATTTTATCTGGTAATAATATGCTCGATTTTCTAAGGGCCGATTTGTTATAAATCGGATTGTCTAATCCGACGAGAGAGGAATCGACGGGAGGTCCACACTCTCCGTGTTAATCGAGCTCGGGCGACGTGTTCGACTTCCTAAGGTCGAACACGGCATCCGCGCTCGATTAACAAAAAAACTCTAAAGCTGCATGACCCGAGTTTTATTAGTTGGTGTCTATCGGTATCGAACTCAGGTCGTCCAATTCCATATCGCCCTGTCACTCTGTCAGGTTCGTTGTCATTAAAAAAAAAAAAGTCTGCGATTACTCATGGTTGGGAGGCGTCATTGTGACCGGGTGTTGTATTTATCCGTGTCCTTAGATGAATCGAGTTCGACATTAACCACATAACAACTCAGCTACGATGGCGCAGTCATTAATCTACCCAACAAATCAACTTATATTTGGTGTTTTCAAAGTCTACGACATCGAAAATTTGGATGATTTCCAAAGACAAGATTAAGCTATTGCCAGTGAGATGTGTAATTAAATTTAGCTTAAAAGAATCTTATTTCAAATTGTTGATATATGTTTTATTAGATTTTGGTTGAAGTTTTATTTGGCTATTCAATACTTGGGTTAGAGAGTCAAGTGATAATTTTGATCGTGAAATCAATTTATGGGTTCGAACACTAATTTGTATTAAGAAAGATGTATTAATTCAATTCTTTTTTCTATCTTACTTTTGGTAGAAGATCCTAATCCACTGATCTAACCTAACATATAAGGTTGACCAACAAAACATTTTAACTTCTTTTAGAAATTAAACAACACTTCTCACTAACCCCACGTTAACATCAGCTAGTATGGAGATTTGAGTGCGGGACACATCATGTCGAAATGTCCGACCGGTCGCTGGCTCCTTGGAAAATTCTCTATCCCAAGAAATATGTACATCTATCTATCTATATAAATATATATATCAGTTGTCATCATCGATCATGGGCTAATTAATATATATATATATATATATATATATATATATATATATGGAAATACTGCTCTCACATACATATTAATTAATATCAGTTGTCATCAATATATATACATATGTACATATCTTAACATGTTAGCGCAAAAATAACCCTGATACCTACTACATAATTAAACATAAGTGTAAGGATAACCCTAATACGTATATGTAAGTACAAAAATTCAATTCAATTCAATTCCATCATCTATTTTCAGGCGGAAATTGACCGTAGAGACGTTCAATTGTGCACTTATTTTTATTTAATAAGATTATTTTAATATCTACATATGTATGTACGCGAGAGCGGCATTTCTAGCTACAATCATGTACGTAACGTAGTTATTAAAAATTATATGTATAGTCCCCAAAAAGATTATGTATTTGTGAAAAAATCTCACGTACAATGGATATACATGGACAACTCTTCACATGTATATTACAGATCCCCTAACCCCGCTCTAGTAATTAGAGAGTTATAGGATATCTTAGATTAAATAAACCGGGACGTCAAAAATCTCTCATTTAACTCACTGTTCGTTTGACAACAAAAGGAGTTAACCGAACCCACCTATTGAGGTGGGATAAGTAAGACAAGGTTAACCCGGATTTACTCCAAGTTTTATACCAGATTAACGAAAAATCCACCTAATTGTCAAATCAGGATGACAATTACAATGAAGAAAAGGGGGTGGGGATCAAGGCTAGTGCGGTACGGTGGGGCTGCGAATGTGAACGCTTAAACTGATCACCACCTCTTTTGTTTGCATGCATCTCATATGGCTGACCAATGCATGCGGCCGAGCCGACAGACGCCCCCACCAATGAGATCGATCTACTTTAACTCGATTTATGACCTTGGTTAAGCTTAACTTTGACGTAAGGGAATTAATATATAGGTAAGAGAAGACTACTTCATGCATGCATGGGAGGCTTCATGAGATCTTTTAGATCGAGATTTCGATGGAGAAATGTCGTTATCATGCAGACAGACTGTACGTTTAATTAACGTGCATGGTCAGGTCATTTGATCTTTTGACCAAACAACCTACGTCTTACCGTGTCTTTCTCAAGGAAGAAGTGAGAAGGCTTACGCAATATGGGTGGGCCTGCAAGTAAGCAAGTGAATCACCTGTCCAATGAACGTTGAGTCCATTCCGGCCGGCATCTCTCTATCTTGACGTGCAAAACATATATTTTACGTGTTCTATTGTAAAATATTCAATCAATCGGACATCATGTCTCCCACGACCATGGTTTGTCGACTCAGGTCGACTCGGGCGTATCGTACCGTATCAGAGCAAATCTGGTACACTGCGGATCACCCCCAGGATCGGTCGAGTCGGGCTGAGTCACAGTGAGAGAGAGATAGAGGAGCGAGGGGGAGAGGGCCGAGTCAGATCGAGTCGGATGCGAGTCGGATGTGACTCGGACGTACTATACCGGATCAGGAGGATCCCGATCCGATACGGATCAACGAGTCGGCGAATCTTGCCCGTGACTATTGAAACGAGACAACGTAATAACTGTGTGTGTGTGAGAGAGAGAGAGAGAGAGGAGGGATTTTCTTTCCAACCTGATATATATATTGCCTTTTTGTCAATCTAATCCGTCAGCTTGCCTGTTGTATTCTTGTCACTGTAGGATCTAGTCGTGAGTCAAATAGTACGAGTTTTCATCTAGATGTGGACGTGAAAATGTGCCAAGAGTAAAGTCGTTCCAGCTTGGAGCTGTCACTGAATTTGAGAGAGCTAGGACAGCAATAAATCAGGTTAGTTCACCACATGGCTCCGAGTCGGTCCGACCAGGCGGATTTACTTAGATCTACGGGAATCCTAATATGATACGACCGACTAGGACTTAGTCGCTCCTCCTTACCTCTCTCTTCTTCTCTACGAGATTCCAATGGCGATGGGATAGCGCTAGCTCCGTCGAGGATCTGACAATGATAGATGAGATTCGACGATGGGCAGATTAGATCTAGTAGTGGTAGACGAGATCCGATGGTGGGCGAACTAGATTCGGCGGTGTTGCGCGGGGGAGGTAGGTTGCCGGTGTTGGGGGTGCATGGTCTGCGAGCAGGGCCGGCGCCAGAGCTGCCGGGGTGAGACTTTTACACGTGATATGGGGAGCTAGCGACTCAGGCCAAGTCGGACCGAGCCGCATGTGACTCGAGAGTATCGTACTGGACTAAGGAAGAAAAGAACCGTTGGGGTGAGACTTTTACATGTGATCTAGAGAGCTAGCGACTCAGACCGAGTCACATGTGACCGGGGAGTATCGTACCGGATTAGGGAGATCCCGATCCAGCACGCATCACCGAGTCGACTAACCATGGTTCAACGTCAAAAAGTGAGAAAAAAGATTATTGAATTATATATGTAAATTTTATATTATATTTTTAAGGCACTTTTTTAGAATAAAATTCTTAAAATTGGTCCAGAATGAAAACATTTACATCAACAGGCACCGCCAAATTAAGGGGATATGTGGGCCCTCGTGAACTTCCCAAATCCTCAAGAGGGATGCCTAATTAACTCGATGTTTAATTACCAGAAGAATTAAAAATAAAAGTGTCCGTGCAAAATACTCACTTTTGGTAACATCCAAGGTATATGAATCAACCCTCACACGTACTTCCTTCCAACATGAGATAGCAAACAAAATGGTGGTAGTTCATATTATTTGAAAACAAACAAACAGACAAAAAAAATAAAAAATGGTGCATATCCCCAGTCTATCAGTCCTTGACCTACAAACAAATTGAAATCATGTATCCCAGAGACTATGCAGTTTTGGGAATCGTAAGGTTTCTGCGTGTAGATCACACAGAACTTCTTAAAAAATCATACGGGATGATAATCCTCACACCCAGATGAGCTAGTGTTTGTTTTAATCATTATAAAACTTTTTCAATTTTTATAATGTATTGGTTCCTATATATGAATGACATATATAACAGGTGTAGAAGCTATGGTTCTTCAACAATCTCCTAGCTAGCGTGGTTTAGCTAACAGGTGTAAATATATAACCAGTACAGCATGTATCCACAAAAATACACCAATCCACGAGCAACTGGAATGCATGCTCCCTCCCTTCACGACGAATTGCCCACAGATAGGCTCCGATCACAAGCTTTGGGTAAGTAATTAAAACTGCGAAACAGAACCATGCACCATCCTGTAATTCGGATTTTTTAGCGCATTGTATTCGATTCCCACGCCGCCTGGGACGCCAATGTGGCAGCTGGTGGTTGGTCACTGACGGAGTTGGAACCACCCATGGGCACAGATGACGATCTGCTTCGTATACCTATACCCAGTGACGGAGTCAGAAATATTTGAAAAGGGGGGCAAAATATAATTAATATAATAAAAATTACTTATTTTCATTCAAATAGAAGATATTTTACAAGTGAGTTGTCAACGACGGATCTTCATATTCTGAAAGCGTTACATTATTGTCTCATTGTCAATACTCTCGAATATCTCCTCAATATATGTCACAAAATTATAATTCATCCATTGATCACCACAAAAATTACTTCAGCTTCAAAATCAGGTGTAATGTTTCCGACGAGTGGGAGCTGACTTTGTATTATATACTCGAGATAATGAATCACAAATAAGAATAACTGAGAGGGAGAACCAGGTTAAGCTACCGAGACATGCAAAATCTCCGTGATTGAAAATACCCGAAACAAGAATTAAAAAGAAAGACAAAATCAAAGTCGTGAATGAAATGTCTTCCCCAGGTAAAACCCCATGGTAAAGCCCTACGATTCCAGCAAAAGTCACCAAATAGATAACATAAGAACTGAGCAATGGAGAAAACTCACCGTATTGACATAGAAACTCGTTAGAGTGGAGTGGGGTGTGAGGGGAGGGGCAGACGTGCGGATCGGAGAGACCTTCTACAAGCCTGCAAATCAATCCTGTGCACAGCCCGATAGCCTTTTTTTATTTATGCTCAACCATCAAAAAATAACCCTACATAGCTACAGACAAAATTTCTCAGCCGGCAGCCGCAATACCTTTTTACGGTTCTACTGTGATGCTTTTATCCTCTTTGCCTCTTTTACGTTTCTATCTTACAGAAGAAAATCTCCATCGTCGATTTACGGTTAAATAACCAACCAATGAATGTGGGTGATAAATACCCACCATCAGTAGATATTTTAACTTAATCGTAAAATCTAGATATTCACCGTCGATAGACATCTAATAGGCCTAAAAAACCAACAGGGGTGGGGGGCAAATACAAAGAGAGAGAGAGAGAGAGAGAGAGCAAAGAGAGAGAGAAAAGAATTTACCCAAGTCAAGAGGGGGCAATTGCCCCCCCTGGCTCCGCCACTGCCTATACCCCTAGGGTGGTTTTGGTATGGAGTTAAGTTAAAGATGGGCTAAGTCAACCCGATTAAAGTAACTCGGAATTAACCTATTTTTGATTTGGTAGGAGGGTAGTTAATCTGGGAGTAAGGATGTGGGCTAACTTAATTTTAATTTAGTATGATTTAGTAAATAGTAGGTTAACCTAGTAATAATGAGAGAGAGAAATAGCATTTATTATGAGAGAGAGAGACATTTAATTGAGTATTTATTGAGGTAGGAGGTTAACCCACCTTAACTCACCCTTAGGTGTGGATTTCAAAATCCAAGAATATCCATGAGTTAGCCCTTAACCTAACTCGACTAACACTAACTCCTTACTAAAGCACAAAAAAATTTATCCCGAAGTTAACTTAGAACTAACCCCGGAATAAACCAATACCAAAGAGAGGCCTAGAGTGTGGATGCAGAAGCATTTATCTCAGCTGGTCATCCAACTTGATACCAAAGTTAGTTGACTGATCCAAAGAAAACAACTATAACAAGCTAATATTGAAACGTAGGCCGAGGTAAGTCTCACATCCTCTAAACTGATCAGAAGCTGCAGTGATCAAATCAGTTACATCACATCCCTTAAAAGGGGGCTTCAATTCTGACACGTAACAGGTGGTCCACATGTCGATGATGATATCAACCATCAGCCAGCAAAGAGGCAATCTGAGTTTGGCAGCCTCCAGAACCTGGAATTTTGACTTTCAGGCATCTGGATGGCCTCCAAACAACTAAAGCATGCATGTCTCCAGCCTCCATCGGCTACAAAGATATGTTCAAATTTGACTGAGAAGGTGCCATAGGATTCCCATCACCACCTCCACCTGCCTTCTCTCTCTTTTTGTTTTTTGTATCAGCAGCCTCCTCTCTAGTGTAGCCAACAGCTAGCATACTTAAATCTATCTCTCTATCCCAAGGCCCCCCCCCCCCTCCTGGTTGATGTGGGATCCATGAAGGAGGTCATATTGTCTCATAATTATAGTAGGATGCCACCGCAGCCGACTCATCTGTCATTAATAAGTCTGCGAATACCCACAAGTGCAAAGGGAGGCCTCCACACCAAGTATCATGCCAAAATCTAGTGTTCTAGCCTTTCCCCACCTCATTCCAACTGCAATCCCTACAATATGATCGGTCTTGAGAAAACCAGCCGAAACATGAGAATATATATATATATATATATATATATATATATATGAAGAGCATGTGGTATGATAATCCCACTCCCAATTGTTTCTGACCACACTTGCCCATAAACAACCGCCCCACCCTCACCAGCTGCCTTTCCAATATGCCACATCCACTTGCAGGGAAAAGCCGTATTCAGGTCACCAAGGATCCTCGTTCCCACAGGCAGAGGATAACCCCGTGAAAACCTTATTATGCGTTTGGTATGGTCATTTTGAGAGGAGATATCCCGAGGTAAGAGAAATGAGTATAACCCTGAAAACGGGGTTAGGAATGAGGATAACTCATTTCACCGAAATGGTGGAATGCGTTATCCCGTCCTGATCATTAACCCCATTATACTCCCTCTCCTCACCTCAAGCTCTCGATCGTGCCCCGTTCTCTCCCACGGAACCCTCGTTCCTCATTCTTCTTCCCTCTCCCATGGAACCCACGGAATCCTTGCGTTGTCCTTCCCTCTCCAATGGAACCCTTGGAACTCTTGTGTTCTCCTTCCCTCTCTGACGACCCTCGCGTTCTCCTTCCCTCCTCCATGAAACACTCATTCTCCTTCCTTCTCCCACGAAGCCCTCGTTAGATCATCTCCTCGCCCCCTCTCCCATCCCGACTCGTGAGAATGAATCTCTCGTGCGATCTCCACCCCTCGCCTTCTTGGTGAATGTGCTCGTCTGCTCTCTAGTCTGCTCAACTGCACTCGTCTCCTATCGCCTACGCTCGTCTCTTGTCACCTGCGCTCGTCTTCTCGATCGATCGCGCCATCCTCAAAAGCCCTTCCATTCGCCTGCCATCATCTCCTCGCCTGTCGACGGAAGCGCTCATTCTCGAGCGAACCCCAGCTCCCTTGACCGCGTCATCCTCAAAGGCCTTCCATCCTCGAGCAAATCCTAGCTCCCTCACCGCCTCTCCGGTCAGAAAAAGATAGTTAATCTCTCACCGAGGTAAGAGGATGATTCTTCGTTATTTTTCATTCTAAATTTATCTTGACTCACCATATGTATTGCTCCTCCCCTAAGATGCTTATAGCATACGTATTGATCTTCCCCTATAATCTAAACAGGACACAATGACAATATGTAGGGGATGAGCAAATATAAATGAAATGTCATATTAATCCAAAAATATCATATTAATCCCCTATGTTTATAGCATACATATTGTTCTTCCCCTTGTACCTCGATATGCAGCAAATACAAATGAAATGTCATATTAATCCAAAAAATAGCTACATAATTGTGTTGCTCTTCCTGTATAAAATTGTATTGCTCTGTTTATAATATTTTTTCTGTATGAAGTTCAGATCATTGTGTCCTCTGCAAAAAGTTGTAGATGAAATGATTTTATAAAATAACGTGAACTCCATTCATTTTCCTCTACGATGTTTATTAGTTGATTGACGGTTAACCTATCATCAAATGTGTTTGTTATTTTCTATCCATGATGACAAAAGGGGGAAAAGCTTATCGACATACTGACATAATGTGCTTATGCTTATTTTTTATCTTCTATTTAATCGTGTGATATAAGATCTTGTTTCTATATTTTTTAGCTGCCCATCCTATTTTCGAGATTATTCATCACAATTCACAACCCTCCCACCTCCCTAGAAAAAAACATAGACTTTTGTCATGACTGGTTACATGGATCTTTCTTGGAATTTTGATAAGTAGCAATCATGAGCATATGGGGATGCTCCTGAATGGATTGATATCACCCTTTGTATAATAATAAGGGGGAAAAAAGAAAACTATGAATCACCTACTTGACTTTTGGCATTTTGAATCTATTTGTTCAATTGTATTTTACACCATGTGAAGGGAATTACCATAATGCAAAATGATTTTTGTGTTATTTTTTTGAAAATGTTCACCCAGTATATAAGATATTGATGGGCAAAGTAGTAGTTAAATATGAAAGGGGTTTTTGTCTTGCAAGCAACTTCTTTGTTAGAAATAAATGATGTATATATCTATAAGGTTTAATGAAAAATATGGAAGGTGCGTGCCTCCCTTCATTAACAAATAATTTATCCTCACTGAATAATGGAAGTTATACACAAAAAATGAACATGTCCACAAGCATATGGATGTCTAAACATAGGTTAGTGAACCATATTTTTCTGTACAAGAAGGTTATTATTCAAAATACTATTGTTCAACATGCAAAACTTTGTTCATTTTTCATTTCATAATTCCTTTATATTTGTTCTCCTATAAGCCCACAGTTTTTTTATTGGAAATACATATTTTTGTCTATTACCTATTATTATAGCAACATGACAACTCATTTCTAATTGTGGTGATTCACCGTGTGATATTTGACAATTATGTAGATTGCTCCTTCTCTCCCTTGGTGTGTTACTTGCTCTTTCCCTCCCTTGGTGTGTTACCTGCTCCTCCCCCTCGGTGTGTTACTTGCTCCTTTCCTCTCAGGTAACCTGATAGCATCATACTACGTTTGATTATTAATATGCATTTGTAAAATAAATCTGTATAGCTGTTTATGATGATGATATCTAATAATAGGGCACTGCATTTAAATAGTGTTGTTAATATGTCTCAGCTTTTGTTTGTTATTGATTAATTTATGTTGTTCTTAAGAAAGTATGAGCGGATCAAATGATTGTAAAAGTAGGGTGACCAATTGGAGCAACGAGACAGACTTGTGTTTCGTAGATCTGCTTATCGAGCACCGTGTCAAAAATGATGGTTTTGCTAGTGAAAATTTTACAAAAGAGGCATGGAGAGATACGGTGAAGAAATTCAATGAAATGACAAAGTTAGAATATTCATTGGAAAATTTAAAAAATCATTTTAAAAATATGAAGAAGAGATACTATTTAATTGTCACTATAAAGAACTGTTCAGGATGGGGTTGGGATGACGGGAAAAAATGCCAGTCTCAGGTGCAGAGAAAATTTGGGATGATCTCACTACGGTATGTAACATATAATTTGCACGTTGAATTGTTGATTTTAGCTATTATTAAATGAATAACATCTAATTATAATTTTCAAATCACTAAAGAGTACATAGCAATTCAAGGGAAGTCTTTCCTAGTCTTTGACCAAATGGAGTTGATTTGCACTACTTCCATGTCGAGAGGAGATTTGGCTGCCAGTAATGAAGGCACATCCTATCTTGACACACGCAGTGATGGAGATGAGAAATAACGGGTTGACGACGATGATTCAGGGTTGGATTTTAATGTGAATAATATATTGAATGACTCTGAAACACTTGAAAATATTCAACAATCGTCACATATGACAACTCCTAATACTGAGGCAACCAGGGATCCTCCCCCTGCACCCACGAGCATTCCCTCTAGTAATGTTAATAGGAAGAGGAGACGGGCTTCAAAGGGTAATGACGATTCAGTTGACAAGTTGGTAGCCCTAGGTCATGAGAGGTTAACATTGACTCGAGAGATGCTGCAATTACAAAAGAAAGTTATTCTGCCAATGGATGAGGCTATTGATATGCTTATCAAGTTGCCTGGACTTCCTCAGCAAGATTTGTATAGAGTTATTGATCTTATTAGATCTATTGAGGAGAGATTGAAGAACGTGCACTGGTGAAAGATTTAAGACGAACAATCGAGAAAGAGAAATTTGTAATCGAGTTGACTGTTCAATTATGTGACTATTTATTGTCAAATTTTGATAATTTAAAGTTATGTAAGAAGAACCGATTGGACAAACGTTTGTATGTTTAGTAAACATTTTATAACTTTTTGTAAATTTTTCTTAAATGTGATAAATCATATTTCATCATGTTTATTCAATCTTTGATTTGAAAATAAGATTCTTCATACGAGTGTTTCAATTGCTGATAATTTTTTTTACTTCTGAACATTATGTGAAAGGCAAAGATAATATTTCACTTGGTGATTATTAAATATTATTAATAAAAAATTCAAGAAAATATTTTAATTAATAATAGATTTATTGTTATTGATGTATGTTGACGATGAATTACAAATAATTAAAACATATATTACAACATTAATTAATGTTATTGATTTTAGTTAACAACAATAAATAGTTATTGAAGTGTATAATTATTGCTAAGTATGTTTTTAAACAGAGAAATAAATAATTAAATATCATTAATGCTAATTAAATTTAATGTAGAAAAAATTAGATTGATCAAAAGTCTCATTATTACTAAAAAAAAATTTGAATTAAAAAATTTAATTATAAGTTTCATTATCACTAATCATGATTAAAGTAGAGTTTGATTTATGTTACTGATGATATGGTATTAATATTAAATTGAATATTATTATTAATCATCATTATATTAAATAAACATGTTAAAGTTAAGTTATAATATTTAATTAATCATAATTATGAAGGAAATAATTATTAATCATTAATATCATTCTTACTAAATAATTTTAAAAAGAAAAATATCATTTGTACTATTTTAACTTATTAAGAAAATTAATTTTATAATATTTTTATTAATATTAATAATGATTCTCTATTAAAATCTATTTTAAAATTTTTATTAGTCGTAACCATGATTGTAAAGTCTAATTAAGTAAGTCTTTTCACTAAAAACTTTTGCTTTTAAGTCTTCTAATCCCATCCAAATAAACAATAACATCAATAATAACATCACGTGCCTTAACTCAGGATAAGAAGGATAATATGATAATTTTCAGCACCTATTCTCACTTGGATTCTCAATTTTTACCAAACGAAGAATATGAATATTCTCATACTTATCCCATCACATACCAAACATACACGAGAATGAGAATAAGAATAAGAATAAATTAATCCAGAATGACTTATACTTATTCTCCTCAAAATTTATCCCGATATCAAACGCAACCTTAGAGACCATTTCCACTTGACTGCATCAGATCCCTTCTTCATATCTGCCCTCCCAACCGAAGAAATATACTTTGGAATCATCTGTAGCCTCTTAACATTTTGGGTCAACAGAATAGTGACTAACAATAAATGGCCAAGAAGATCTACCCATTTGGTTGGGGTTACAATACCTCTCCCAAGAATGCCACAAGCTCTACTTCATTCCCAAGAATGAATGACCAATGCTAACCCATTTGGCCACTGCACTCATGGTGGTACTTTCTCTACCAGGTCATAATATAAAAGGGACAGAAAATTGGGCTAGCAACCATCAGGTCTGAATAAATGAGGGGGAAAAGGTTGGCCATATTCATCATCATCTGGGAAGCAAGTACAGAAAATAATATTGAATCCTTCCACTGACAAGGATAGTTCCTTTATATGCACTGAATGTGCTAGCTGATCCTACAATTATCAGATTTCCCCCAGCAACATCCCTTCCTTCCAAGAGGACACAACTTACCAGATGATAAATGTCGTGTACATATAACTTACAAGAGGTGAAGGATTATGTAGAAATAACATACCAGATGGTGATAGACCATGTACCTTTACACTTCAGAAATAGGAAAAGAATGGACCTATAATGGAGTAAATTATCTAAGGTAGACTATATATTCTGGTGCTTTGCACTTTCCTGCAGTCTTTAAGGCATCCGAATGTCACTTAACCTGGTAACCGAAGCAGCATGATAACCATCTTCATGGAATTTTAAGAAATGGGAACACATGCACTTACTTTTCACATTTATTTAAGAATATGATTCCCATATTTATATTGTAAAGTGTAACATGCTCCAAAATTCAAATCCTCTACCAACCAAGGAGAAGCAACCCCATTGAACGGCCTCAGGATTTACACTAGGGATCCCCCAACACCATCCCTGTACCTGTCAATAGTAGGAATGCCACCTTCACCTTCACCCTCACCCTCACTTGGTAATGGGAAGGAAGTTCCTCTAAACATATAATAAATCAAACTTCCCAGAATTCTGAGAACCTTCAATTTTATAATCCTAATTGAAAATTAGCCATTTGGGACTAGGTAGGTCGAACACCAACAGCTGGAACCGCATGCGTCAATACCTCTCCAAATGATGTTGACACTACCATTCAGAAGCTCAACACAGTCCTATGGTGTCTTCATCCAGAGTTTGGTTCTTCAATTTTTCCATCAGGGGGTCAACATCACTTATTCTCCGCTACAAGGGGTGTCAATACCTTCTTAACAATATTCTATCTGGGGTAGTTCTCCAAGGCGTTGACACTGGTATCAACAACTAGCCTTCAGGCTCTTGTTTTTGCCATGAGTTGTCAACACTTCCAGGCAATCTTTTGTTTTTAAGCCTCTGGTTGCTGGAACCTCCCGCACTTTGAGGAAACAGGCTAGATTGCATAATTCTATTTAACTTTTAAAACCAACACCACTTCTTTAGACACCTAAACAAGAATTTGTAAATACTACTTTTGGCATCACACTTGTTTCTGATAGTCAACATGTCAAGATGAGTGGTCCTTAAACAGATAATTTGGGGACAATACCACAAAAAAGTATCGTAATATAGGCAGAATTCACCTGAAAGGATGACAACTAGGTTGTCATATGTAAATTAAGATCTAATTTCTTATCTCATGTGACATACCTGTTAAAGGCAACACTCCAGAAAATTTTTTTGTTGGATCCAATCTGATTGACTGGTAAACCATCCACACCATGAATGGAAAAAGAAAGACAAGGACAAAAGACATAGATTAACACATATTACACTCATTTCCGAGTGTGAAGACAAGGATTGAGAGCCATACCCTAGCTTTGCTCAAAGTTCTGAAAAGGAAATTTACAGGTGTATTACATATATCTGGCACCTAAAATAAAAGCCTAAAACCTACCATTTGGCTTGTATCTTGAATGTGAGAATGTAAACAAATCTCATGCCATATGAGTTACTAGAAAAACCTATAGGAATTCACAGTGGTTTCCTATGTCATTGAAAAGCAATGGACATCAGGTTCATTAGCGCAAGGCATTATCCCTAACTAGCCTGATAAGAAGATCCCAATGAAGGACAATGATGCAAAACATTCACTTATTCAAAATAAACATGAGGATTTTGTGTGCATCCATTCTATGGACACTATAAGAAGTTTCTCTTTCTTAAGTATATAATGTATGCAAGATAGTACGTAAATTATATTATACATGTTAATGATATCGATCTTAGACTATTGTTCACTTTGATCAATCATAGTGATTGACCATAAACATGTATCAACCAAAACCTTAATTGATGCAAAAAAACTGCATCCATCTCCATTTTCTAAGGAAAAAAGATCACCCATTTCCTCTTCTTTTCTTCATGTTCCTTACTCTTCCATGAGGAAACTCAAAATGGTAGCAATGCTGTCCCTGTAAGCATTTCTTCAAGGAATAACAGTGAGTCCCACATGACTACTATAACAACCCCATCTATCCGTGATTTTATTCATGCGCTTCTATTTATTTGTGAACATTTTCATCCATAAGAGAGTGATATAAAGCTAATTCATGTATATGTTGAGGAAATGTAAGTTTCATTTTTTTGATGACTTGTTAATATGGTTGCATACTAAAAATGTCGTGTAATTTAATTACTTATCTACAATGCATTCATAGATGAATATTTTACGAAGGACATGCAAGGACAATAATAAAAACTATATATTGTTCTAAAGAGTAAAGGGGAAAATGAGTGTTAGACCTGTGCAACCATGTATCTCTGTTCCAATCATTAAATACTACCCCCCTTTCCTCTTAATTTCTTTGCAGTGTCCATAAAAGGGTTTAGGACCATCAATATATCTCGTTATCAATCAGTCAACCAGCTAATTCAAGCATAAGCTAAATCTCACTATTCTGAGTCTTCAATCAGAAACCTAATCTCACTATTCTGAGTCCCATGGCAAACTAAAAGAGAAGAAAATGGAAACCTGAGAATAGTTTCTAGACCCTAAGTCCCTAAGAGGGGGAATAAGAAAGTAAATAGAAAGCTCATACTTGTTTTAGCCTGCCACAAAAGATTCAAATTTACACAAGAACCAAGCAACATCTCTTACAAATCCTCCTGAGGAGATATTTTACAGGTCAGCCTTGAACCAGATAATCCATCAACCTGACCACTACACCAAAGTCAAGTCAAAGTGGGTGTTGGACTTTGCATAAGCAGCATACATCACAGGAGGAGTTGGCAGACAATGATGAACTTCTGTGTTTTGGCAGATTTCTACAACTTTTTGTTTACTTTTCAATCAGATACTAATGAACAATTTATGAAATGTAGAGAACTACTAGAATTTTAACTATACCCTTCATCCTGCAATGATAATATATATGCTTTTGGGGAGAATTTAGGTCACACTTCCTTTATCACGTGTAAGCTTTTCAGGGTTAATCCTGTTTCTGTCATAACAGAGATAATTCAAACTATATAACTAAGACATGAAAATGCAATAATAAGTCCTCAAGTGAAAGAAGGATAACATTGGCGGAGAGGGAGTACAAGCATTTCAAAAGTTCCAATAGCTGAAACTACAGAAGTGGGCAGGGGCAGCAGCTTCTGCTGCAAGCAATGTCATGTGCTGAATATCCACACAGCTACACATCTCAAAAGTTCAATTGGTTGAAACTAGGGAAGTAGGCAGCAGCTTCTGCGGCAACCCATGTTATGTGCCTGAATATTCACACAACTATGCATCTACAATTTACAAACCATTCAATCAGATGAAACTAGAGAAGTAGACAGCAGCTTCTGCTGCAAGCCATGTCATATGCTGAATATCCACGCAAATATGCATCTCAAAAGTTCAATTAGCTGAATCTAGAGAAGTAGGCAGCAGTCTCCGCTGCAAGCCTCGGAGGTATTAAAAATCCACCTGAGCACCTCACAGTTCTTACCCCCGCCCACAGGCTATCTCCCATGTGACACACTTCTTTGAACCCAATTCACCCTCTTTGTGACAAACTTAGCTAAACAAGGCCACAACAGACCGGGAAAAGAGATGCTTGCTAAAACTACTATTCAGAAAGATGAGAATTGATTCTTGTTTACCACACAAAAAGAGTAACCAATAATAGGTGGAAAGTTGGAGAGAAGAAAAGACTGCAGATTTTACAATATATGAAAATAATCAAATGACAAAAGGACCAATCTCTAAGAAAAACTTTGCATCTTTGTGATACTTAGGACTAGTATCTCTTTCCAGTCTGAAAGCAGAATTTCTGAAACCCCTCTGGTCTCTCAAGAAAGATACCAAAGCCCCCTTAATTATTATGGGACTGCTTGTCATCATGTTCCTTCTTTGGATGAATAGTTTCAATAAGAGCCTCAATCTCTTCCTTGGCTCGTTCAAACATACCAGGAGCCTTGACATCATCGACTGGAGTGTTCTCATCAATGTCATCACTCATTCCATGAGTTTCCTTGTGATGAGTTTTCTCAGGGTGAACAATTGCTTTGACCTCCTCTTTCGCTCTTTCTATTAAATTGGGCGACCTTTCATCCTCTTCTACAAAACAGCAAGATGAAAATTAAAACGAAAAGGGTTCAAATCATGCAACTGTGAGCATTAAATATTCAGAGATGAGCGTGCTAAATTTCCAGTCAGCATAATTGAATATGCAATGTTCACCTCAACTACAGGCAAGACAAAGACTCAAGGAACCAATCAAATAAGAATCTTATATGCCACTCAGCAGTTGGTAAGTTCGTGTATTTGGTTCCAAAAATGACTATCTCTTGAAACGCTAGATATTGAAACCTTAGACCTATCACGTAAAATAAACGGTTAGATCTATGAATGCTTCAAAAAGGAACAGCTGTGCTATCTGTGGTTTCAAAATGCTGTCCAAGGAAGTAAAATAGACTCTTCCGTCTACAGAGGTAAACGAATCGAATGTATCAACCAGTAAGTACGGACGAGAGATGACTGGCTCTTCTTCTCTAGAATCGAAAGAAGAGAAAAAGAAAATTTGACCACAGCTTCCCTTTGTTGATGTCAAGGCTGGTGCCGGGTAAAACGCAAAAATGGCAGCCATTTCAGTCTCTGGGTTTGAACACTCACCCACAACCCGGAAATTTTTAACATACATTTTCAAACAAAAACAATCTCAACAACGAGAGGGGAGCGAAACCCTTCTCTCTCTGCATCGGAAAAGCCCAAAACTGAGCACTCGACATCTAAAAAGTGGAAACCTTTGCAGGTTAAACCGTCCGGATACGATTCCAAGGAGGCCACTCTTGTCCGTTGCAGTTGTAGAAAAAGGGCAATAGCATCAACTTTTTCCAAAATTAAAAGAACAAATTGATGTAAAACTTGGATATAAGATAGCGAGACCAGTTAAACTCCAGAGAAGGCAAACCGTGTTTTGATTCCTCCATTGATGGACGCGGGAAGAAATTGGTTCCGAGACAAATCGCCGGGACTGGGGGCCGGGGTGGAGCTTTTGGCCCTCCTTCGCAACCGGATAAGAGGAAATTAGATTGAACTGATGATTTATTTACAAAACGAGGCGCTCGAACTGGAAATGATATATTTTGGCCAATTTATCATATAATATTCAGCTCGTATTGAAATAGGTAAGTCCATATTATCTCCCCTTCTTTATTTTTAAAGGAAATTAAAAATAACCATGCTAAATAAACAATTATAAAAGTGCCATATTTATATATGTTATCATTAATAATCTCACTATTTTGCAATCCTTACAATAATACCCTCATTGTCAAACGATTCATCGTCAATATCATTTTGTTAAAGTCTCTCATTTAACTCTGCTTTTTAATTAAATTTATAAAAAATCAAAATACTCTAACTCATAAACTCTTTCTTTCTCTCTCTTCATATATGTGCATATATATATTCTCTCTCCATTTCTCTCTTTGGCATAATATGTAAATGAAAATAATATTTTTATAGGGATATTATTATGCAAAAAAATATTTGTATGAATGGAAACATAGGATGTAAACAACAACAACGGACCTTAAGGATAATCTTGTATGTATTTCCATGCAAGAGAATTGTTAATAATAATAGCTACGTAAAGATGGCAGTTCTATACTTTTTCATTTAAGGAGATTTTGATAACTGAATAAATGTCATTTAGGATGAATTAGTCTGTATATTTATCTTTAATCGAGTTTGACAGTAGAATTATCGTACTCAGAAATGAATAGGGTTAAGGCCCTTAGATGTGATTGTTTGATAGGTTTATATTCATTAATTATGAGGCTTGCGTGTTTAACTATTCTATCATTTTATATGTGAAAACCCATTTGACAATGCGGACATGGGTACGTGAGAATGAGCATGATCCCTCCTTGTAAGCACCGTTACACCCGAAGATGTGTGCACGTTTGAATTAGATATATTATTCTTATGTTAAATCCACTATTATATAAGTTAAATATACTATTCTACTAGTTTTTTTAACTGAAGGATAATAATTACAAGATGGGAAATGAGGGAGTCTGTTCATCTCTTCATTACGGAAGGGACAGGACGTGTCACCCCGATCACCAGACAAACGATTTTTCATTAAGAAGTGCAGAAAGAAAAGAAACATAGTATGGGGGGATACAAGGGACGAGCAAAGTTCGGGGGAGGGAAAACACCCTGTCAAGGATGACAAGAGGGCCAATACAAAAGCCCAACAAACCAAAAGAAGAACATGACAACATGGGACATCCTACTAAGGAAGGGAGGAGCCCAATTACAGCAAGTGGGCAAGGCCCAACAAACCCAAACAGGGAATGACAACGAGGCATCCAACAAGATAAGTTTTATATATAAACTGTTGCAGAACAAGGCCGCCAGTGGCTGCAGCATGGCCAGCGGACGGGAGCGCGTTTGGGATGACAGAACGTGGTCACCGGTAACAGCAGAGGTTGGCCAGCGATCGGGAGCGCGCCTGGGGTGGCCATCCACCCGGAGAAGAGTGCGCATCAACAAGCGAGGTCTCGAAGGGGGGCAGGACACGAGGGTGGTTGGGGGACCACGCTGGAGCAATCGCAAAAAGCCCACCAGCGGTGGCAGACGAGCGAGGAGGGACAGCAGGGTGCAGTAGCAGGACCACCCCAGCATGCAGAAGGGCAGCAGGACAGAGGCGCCAGCCCCCTGGTAAGCCAGGGTTGGAAGCGACGACCTGCAAGGTTCGGGCATCGAGAGGGAGCCATGGAGAAGGCCGGAGGCGGTGTAGCACCTACCGCTAGGAGAGAGACAACCGAGGTAGCTTCAGCTAAGGGGGGGAGGCGGCCAAAGGACGCTCAGCAGGCGAGCACCTAAGACGCAGGCTCGGCCGGAGGAGTAGAGGAAAGGCGGCCAACGACGAGGGATAGAAGGGAGGGGAGGGTGGCAGTGGTGGGGGACAGCTGCCGCAGGCAGGAGCCCAGCACCTGGCGCGCCAAGCATTTTGAACTAGTAAAATAGTAAATTTTGAACTACTATTCTTAAAAGTTTATAGCTGTGCTATTCTACTAGTTCAAAATCTACTATTCTTAAAAGTTTATACTTTTATGAAATTTTAATTTTTTAAGATTTAATTTAAACTTTTAAGAATAATAAATTTAACTAGTAGAATAGTATTGCGAAACATAATAATATTAACCATTATTACAGATCTATCTCCTAAAAAAATAATAAATTGTTTTTGGATGATCCACTTTACAACTTGTAGTTTAATACAACTATAAACTTTTAGTTTGCTTTTCTGACTTGCAGAAATTCTATTAGTATTAGTTACTGAAAAAAAAACTTGCTCGTACCGACCTTGTTGAGATGGTCTAAGCGCATATTATTATCTGACTTGAAAAAAAAAACATATCAAAAATCTTCTTCTTCATCTGTTGGGTAACATGATTGATTGGGAGATGCGAATAAGGAATTAATCATCAACGCTTTTGGTGACGTTCAATAGAGATGCAAATGATAATGGATAATCTGATAATCGTCCATTTCACTTGCTTAACGAATAACAAATAGATAGTATTTTTCTTTCCGATAAATTAACGTGTACGAATACGGATATATCTGATTTTTTAGTAGATACGAATACGTATACACCTCATTCCAAATCCGTATCTGTCCGTTACCGTTAAATAAATTTAGATTTGACTCAAATAATTTAATATCTCGAAGAAAATGGCATTGAAGATGGATAGATGTATAATCCAAGTCATTTTTATTTTAGTGACGATGAAATATTTCTAATTTATAAGATATTTTATAAATTTTTAAATTATAACTTAATATATTCTTTATTTTCATGTAAAATATGTAAAGAATGAAAAGATGACAGAGATTAAAGTCCAAGAGTGTTATTTCACTTTATTATTTTCACTTAATATGTTTCATCTTATCTTTAAGGATACTATAATATTATATATTTTTATACTTTTAATTTCATTCTATGTTGACTCATGAATGATGATGATATGAGAACTAAATTAAAATATGTTTGTTTATCATATATATGAATTATTCTTTTCAATTTAAATTTTTTTAATTGAGTTAATTTACATCTTAAATTTTATTCTTGTATGTACTCTTATGACTGGTAACTATTCACTAACCATCCGCTAACCGTATTTTTAGATACTAGATAACGGTTTCGGATACACTATTTTTTGAATATTTAGCGAACATCAAACGGATACAGTTCTTCTTAATGAGATACGAATACAAATAATCCATTATCCGTACCATATCCGACCCGTTGACATTCCTACCGTACAACACTTATTACCCTGCTTTTTTTGATATCCCCGCTTTTAGCTTCACTGAAAATAGCATTAGATCTAATTTCAGATTATTAACGTGCCGATTATCTAATGCTCTAGTTTTACTAAAAATAGAAATCTATTTTCTGATTATCCTGATTATCTCTATTTTTTCAGATTATTAATTTGCTGTTAAAAACCTAATTAATTACTGAAGATAAAAAATCAGATTACTATTTTTCTGAAAATAAAATCCTGAAAACCATTTCCGTTTGCTGAATAATTATTCCTGTTTACTGAAAATCATTTCTATTTGTTGAAATAATTATCTCTGTTTTATTTTACAGATTATTAACTTGCAAAAAATGGTTTTCAATTATTAAAATTAAAAACCTGACTTTTAATTACGGAAAACAAATAAAAAACCCTGATTACTGATTCTTTAATACAGTCCAGATTACGTTAGATTTTTAACTTGCTGAAATTAATTTTGAATTACTAAATCAGGTTGCTATTTTGGTGACGATAAAATCTTGAATATTTCAGTCTAATTTTTTCAAAATTAGTTGTGTTCACTGAAATTAGTTATTTCTGTTTACTGAAAATGAAATTCTGAAAAAAACAACATTTCTGTTTACTGAATTTAAAATCCTGATTATTTCTGTTCTATTTTCAGATTATCCTTATTAGTTTCATTTAAAAATTGTGAAAATAATTTCTGTTAGCTGAAAATTACTATTTCTGTTTCCTGAATATAAAAATCCTAAAAATAATTTCTGTTATCTGAAATAGTTAGTTTTGTTTGCTGAAAATAAAAATTCTGAAAATTGTTTCTATTTACAAAAAATAACTAATTCTATTTGCAAAATTAGAATCCTGGATACTAATTTTCAGTGGTTTGCTGAAAATAAAATTATGACATGCTGAAATTATTTATGTTCTGCTGAAAAAAATTATTTAATTTCTGTTTTCATTAAGTTGTGTTTTTATTAGTTACTTTGTGCTAGTTCTAAAATTAAAATAAAATAAATTAATTATATAATGGTTGAAATTGTATAATTATTCAATTGGGTTGATAAAAATCGAACATTTTATTTTTAAGATTGTATTACTCTCTTTCTCTCAATGGCCACCCTTACAACCAAAGAAACACTCAATATCAAACCCGAAAAATTTGATGGAGTGAGTTTTAGGAGGTAGAAAAATCAAATGCGATTTTGACTAAACATTCTAAGAATTATCTTGGCTATTAGTGAAAGTGTAACTGAAAGTTGTGGGTCAAGTTATTCCCAAAACATCACTCGTCGTATTTAAACTTGAGCATCTCGTGCAAACACGAGTCATCCACCTCCGCCATAACACCTGAAGAAATAGACAACCTTATTTTCACCGGATCTTAGGAGCTTTATCTGACAATCTCTATGATATATATTACAACTCTAAGAGTGCTAGTGAACCGTGAGATGCCTTGGATTTAATGATGTTGGAATTAAACATTTTAAGATGTCATACTTTAACAAGTTCAAATTCGTGGACAACAGAACCAGCCATGAATGATCAAATACGTGAATTTTAGAGTTTATTCTATGAATTAAGAGCTATTGGATCCTAGCTACGTGAAACCTTTCAAGTAGCTTGTATATTAGACAAATTACTTCTATCTTGGTCTGATTTTACCAAAATCTGTAGTCACACTTAAGGTAATTTTACCTTAACCCAAGTGTTTGGTGCAATTAGAATGGAAGAACAATATAGACTCGTTAGAGAAGATTCCCTAAAAGGAACATGGTTGAAACCAAATATTTTAAACCCCATAAGAAATCTTTTTCCCCTAAACATAATCACTTTAACAAAAACTATCGACCATTCCATAGCCAAAAACTCCCAAATCAGAACCCTCAAAATGAGCCAAATGAGGATAATGGGGAGCGATGTTGCTATATGTTTGGACGGACGAACTATCTAACATTTCAATACTACTTTCGAAAGAAGTCTACTCGAAAGGGAAAAAAGAATGGTTCTCCAATTGTCCCTCAAGTCAACATAGTGACTTCAGGTGTCAGTGTATTTGAGTCAACATTTAAGTCAATTCTCTTAACCCCTGAATTTAACTTGACCAATTTGATTATTGATTAGTGGATTGGCACTGGAGTTAACATTCATGCCTGTGTTGATTCTTCCTGATTTTTCACTTATTAGGACTCAAGTGCAGGAGCTGTGATGATGGTAAACAATACAGAGACGCAAGTGCTAGGGTTTAAAAGAGTGGATCTGAAACTTACTTCAGGTAAAATTTTAACCTTCCATGATGTCCATCGTGACATAAGGCGTTACCCTATTAGTGGGTCTCTTTTGGTCCAATAGAGCTACAAGTTAATCTTTAAGTCAAATAAAGTTGTAATAAATAAAGAGTTATCTTTATTGCAAAATCTTTTATACGTGATGACCTTTTTCAATAAATGTACACCTTCAATTAATGAACAATTAGTTATTTTAAATATTGAATCTTCTTATACATGGCACTCAAAATTGAGTCCTTTAACATTATGAAAGATATAAAATTTATGTTGAAATCAAATTACCCAACCAACCGTTCAAATCGATTGATAAAATTTGTGATGTCCGAGAACTTGTGGGGGAAGGCTCATATGAATGTTTATTATATATTAAATAAAATTCATTTTAATATAATGACTCTAACTCTATGTGAAACTTGGAAAGTGTGGGGGTGTTTTGTAAAAGTTAAAATACCTAAAAATATTATTTATTATAAATTTATGATTAATCTGATGCATGTGTGTACCGTAAAATATTTGGTGAATATGTTATTATCTTATATATCAATGATATTCTAATTTTTTGGCTAACCTGCACATTTTAGTTGATATTCTATTGATGGCTAAGCAAATACCAGCTATACTTATATTGTGTGCATTCAAACAAATGCTCATACGAAGAAGCAATTGAAAGTGAGACACAGACCAACAATTGATGCCCTTAAATTTTGTGAAATCAGTATAGATGTGTTCACAAAATGTTTGTCTAGAACAATGATTCCAAAAGCGTTGAGGGGGATGTGATTGAGCTAATAAAAGAAGAGTTATTATAGTGGTAACCCAATCTCACGGAGATTCAATAGGTAGAAATAAGCTTGATTGGTAACTATGTGGAGCACTAATATATTTTGCTCTCATCCCTATGACAATAATGCTCATATAGAAGTAAGAGGTTAGGATGAGTTTAACTTATTAATGAATCCAAGACCTAAGAGATAGGGTGATATCTTGCTCACACCTTTTGAAAGATTCACAGACATATATAGAGTCGTGAAAATTTGGGTTATTTTATAAAACACACATGAGATACATGCGCAAAGTCATTACTAACAGAGTATTCTCATATCGGCATTGTAATTTTCTCCTTAATTTTTGTCCTACGATTTTTTACAATATTTTTTTTTGCTGAGTTCTTAAAAGTGAGATTGAGATTCACCGAAGTTTTCTTCGAGGAAGTGCCGACAAGAGAGAGGGGCTCGCTTACTCGAGAGTTGTCGTATCTCTAGGATGTCATTGCCGCGAGACCCGTATGTCGGGTGATAATAAAACTCTTAATTGTAGCAACTACACGCTTCGACCCGATATATTATGTTTCTAACTATTTTAATTGTTTATATCTAATGATTTACTTTTATTTTCAGCAACAATATTTCGAACACTATATGCATTAACGTATACTAAAAAATTCAAGTTAACTTAATGAAAGCCATACATCTCAAATTCTCATATAATTATTAGACCAAAATAATAGTTAAGAAAATCAAAATAAGCATATATATGGCATGGTCTAATCTAGAGGCTTACCATAAATATATTAGTTACTCAGAAGTTAATCGAAATACAAACGACGAACACAGAAGAAAACTGTCAACAAGTGTCATAGAACTGCTAATAGATATCAAAACCTAAAAACAAAGTTAAAAATAATATTTAGAAGCTAACTTGAGCACAATTCATCATCTTCCAACTCAGAGAGCTCAAGGTCCCTAAATTGGTTTTAAAACGGCTTGTCCCAGTTTCTTAAATGCAAACTAACTCATCAATATCATTCTTCCGAGTCCAAAAATATGTTGGGAATCAACTCTTATAATACATAAACTTACCGTCTCTAAACTATTCCTTGTCTCTTTCTCTCTCTCGATCTTTCGGACACAAACACGCACTACACTTCGCACACTTTCACGTAGCATTCAACACTTTCCTTAGCAATGTAACTATCTTCTTCTCTCTCTCTCTCTCTCTTCTACTCAACAAACAAAGTAAGCTCTCCTCCTCTTCTTCTTCTTCCTCCTCCCTCTCTCTCTAAAATGAGAAGTACAATTGTCACGTCTCAAACCACTAACAACAAAAATTATTCGGAATGTGACAGCGAACAATTATGTCAATCACAATATTCTTAAACAACTCACCTAAGGTTAAAAGAACGACTATACTTATATTGATAAATCAATAATTCTTATTACATCAGACTCTGAGACTCAATAACCACTAAGCTTAATTTACAAATTTAGAACTTAGAGAAAAGACACAAATTCAAGATACTAAAATTCTAATCTAAACTCAAGCAGAATAAAAGGTCGACACCATGTATCTAGTAACTCGAAGAACACTCGATGACACTTTGCATGCCTGTCGCATTTGAGTGGATAAAAGCGCCAACCTCTTTATTATCTGAAAAATCTTGGAAAAATACTGGGTGAGCGAGAAGCTCAGTAAGAACTACATCTCCTGATCCAGACAATCTTTAAGTAATTAATCTTTTAACAAGTTAAATGCACTGGTGTTGAGTGAAGCAAAATGTCCTATAAAAGTAAGACAATTACAGTATAAGCAGGAAGATAGATGGACAGAAGAATAAGAATGATCAGGATGAAAGTGTCAAGTCCTAGAGATAACATTTCAATTTACCAAGAGAGTGTATCAAGTGCATTATCAAATGGATTGACCATATAACGTAAGTATGTACAAGTCAAGTAAATTACGTAATTCAAGCGCTTCAAGTAAATTATGAATAAGTTGAATGCCCTAGATCAATCTTGCGTTATAGTACTTTAGTGCAATGCCACACCAGGTTAATAATAGCTCTCATAGGCACAAGTACTTTCGGGTGTTTCTCCCAGGACCAGACCGGATCCTATTAATGCAAGACATTGTTGCTATGGATCGTCGATCTAAATGTAAATATCTAGACATCCACATTAAAATAATAATGGCTAAAGAATTTCAAGGTAAAGCTCATTAAGTGTAATATAGCACACAACTAATAATTAGCTATGGCTAAAGTACAGATCTAATAAAATGTTCCATTCACACACATGCGATATGATAGATATAATGAAAGTTTACAAGAGAAGTTCAAGGATGATTTAAGGGATCATGTTCAACGACATTAAGACATTAAGGAGAAAGAATATAACGATATTCGACTTTATCACAACAAAACCCTTATTTAAACCATCAAACCCGAACTAACAACCGTGATGAAATATGATCAGACAAGGGGTTATGACCCGAAGTACACTGAAGAACGTGGTCGGGGAGACTAGTGCATTCATACAAAAATGCAGCCAGGATGGACAACGCGTTTATAAGGACACGTCCTACTCCCAGGACGCGTTCAACATGACTCAATAATGTTCTTGAAACGCGGTCTATGGGCATGCCGCCTTTAGGAAATAGAAATCTGAATGCGGTCTTTGGGTACACCGCTTTCAAAATAGACTGGCAGAATCAAACAGAACCCCGTTCTGTGATTCCCAAGGCCGATTGAATCACATCTTAAGCCAGTAAGAGTTGATTCTGACGGATTTTCAGGGTTTAAAGGGTACAACCTGCTCCGTGGTCATGTGAGAATCTATGGCTCGTTGAGTCTTACAGAGATCTTGGATAAAGAAGTTCCAGTCTGGAGGAAGGGATAACCAGCGGAGGGTTCTAACTTCACCAAGAAGGACTTCACGAGAATCAAAATCAGTGAGTAGTAGATACATGTCACGGAGTGACACGATCTTCAACTATACAAGATAATCTATACGATGAACTGCCGATCAAGAACATTAAGCTAAGCATGTTCGCGATCATAATAGAAGGCCATGTAAAATAACTTCAATCAAATTAACAAGATTGACATCTACTCATTTTAGCATGCTGAAAAGAGACAATAGAATCATGGAAATCAATGGTTGACATGAAGATAGTATGAATCATAGAAAGGATTTATAGGCTCAAAAGATAGAATTCAATCATCTTCCATGTGCTTACCTAATCATGTGGTTGCTTAAACGACATGCTTAAAGGAAAAGATTAATTTTAGACTTCAAAATTGACAAATCTAGCATGCGAGACACATTAGGGTCTCAGGAGAACTCGAAAAGAACACGGTCAGGACAGAGGCCGCGATCCAGAATGTGGTCAAGACGGGCACCGCGATCTGAACCATGCTCTCAATATCTTAGGCATTCCTTTGAAAGTCGCGTCCAGTTTGCTGGACGCCTTCAATAGTCGCGTCACCTCTGTATGATGCGTTAAAGCCAAATATACGATATTCAAATTAAATGCTATTAAATCAGAATGCGGTCGGGATGGATACCGTATTTATAAGAACACGGTGACTCTGAGAAGCGCGATCTGGAGCCAACTTCCAACTAAAACAAAACTCTGAGGTTCATGAAAGGTCGCGTCTCAGGAATTGGACGCATTCAAAGAGCGCGTCCCCTTCATACGACACATTTAAGTCAAGTTTTTACATTTAAAAATAGATAATTGTATGATCGCGGTCCATCGAGGCACCGCGATAAGGACGCGGTCCCTGTGACCACCACGATTCAAAATAGAACTTCGTTCTGGCATTAACGGTGATACGACCTCTTCAATAAAACTCAAATAACATGCTCCATAATCAATAAAAATTGGGGGGAAATGTATGAAATCAAACTATACACGCATCTAAACTTATTTGATATATTAATTTGAGTTTAACTTGAAAGAATACCTACTTTGGATTGGATTTAAGAGGAATGACACAGAACGTGAAGAACTCCCAAAAGTCCTTGCTCCCTCCTCGAAGTATGCTCTCTACATTTCGAGAAAACCTCCTCCAGTGAGCCAAAGGCCGAATAGAGTGAGTTAGGGTTCTATTTTAGGATTAAAATTGTCTAAAAAGTCCAGATTCGAGCCAGAAATTTTGAGATTCCAAACTCCCCATTTTTTAACATTCAAACCGAAATTTTCAAACTCCACCACCTATTATATCCCTAATTAGGGTTAGGGTTGGGTAGAGGATGAGATTTTCTGGTGGGCTAGGGTGTAGATTTGAAAATTTGGCCATTCCTTCTAGAATTTTTGGCCCAATTAGCCCATTAAAATTTGGGTTTAGGGTTTTCTCCAAATTTAGGCCCATTAATTCACATGTAGCCCAATTATGATTTATATTTTGGCCCATTTTTCAATTATAATTATCTCTTGGGATTTTAGGTGGTTCCCTCATAATTATTTTATATTTTTAAGAGTTTAATTTCAATTTAATTCATAGGAATTCAATTATTAAATCTATTTTATATCTTTAAAAGTTCAATTTCATCACTAAATCAAGAATTTCAATTATTTAATATATTTAATATTCACTCTATTGTTAAATCAAGATATTCTAATTATTTAACCTAATTATTTATGCTTTAGTCTATTTAGCCTAATTTGATTTAGGGATTTTTAAAATTTTTGAATATTAATAGATTGATTCCTTCTTTTAAGTCCAATAAACTTTTAATTACTAGCTCATTTCATAATTATAAAAATTACCAAATTTTATTCAGCCCACGATAATTATAATGAAATTATCTTTATTTTGCTTAAGAAATTATATTCATTTTATTGTATTTATCTTTTAATTCTGGTTACTACATCCTCCCCCTCTTTAAAAGAATTTGGTCCTCCAAATTCACATGATATTCTTCTCAAAACAAAGCTATGGTATACTCTTGACACCTGGAAAATGAACAAGGGTGGAAGCACAATTGAAAAGAGGGTCTGACCAACAGTGGAAGATCAATGATGAAGCTCGTCAACCATTCACCCGGCTAAAGCCTTTGTCGGCCAAAGCTGATGCCCGGTGCCGATGTCATTCAGACGGCAGCGCCGATGAAGCCGCAGTCACTCGACTGATGAGACCTCCCAGCCCTTTAAGAAGAGCTGTACTACTGCTTCGTCCAAGAATCCACGGATGATATGTCAGGGTAAGCCAGATGTCAGCTTACTGATGGATGTAATATGAGATAAAGATGAAGCCGTCACCGACAGATAAAGATTGTCAGGGCTCCTACAAAGTCAGAACAGAAGAGCAATCCTCTCCACAGATTACACACCCGGCCAAAGTCTGTCAGACTGAAGCTGATGTCCGGTCTTGTCACCGTTCGGATGACAATGCCAATGAAACATACCCGGTTTTGTCGTCATTCATACGGCAATACTGATTAAACCCCAGTTCGTTCACTGATGGAACCTCAAGATGATCTCAGCAAAGTTATGTCACTATTAAAGGGGCCTCCTTCGGTTCTTATGAAAGTCAATGCAAAAGTCTTAGAAGCCAAGGCAAGTGTGAGGCCTAAAAGCACCAAATGGGCCGGCCGATTGGGCTTCTGAGAATGGCGCCGGGAACCTCAACGAAGGGTCGCTGGACGCGCCGGGAGCTGTGGCAAGCAAGCTGGCCACACCGACTGCCCTCCACCGAGAGCACAGAAGGATGAGACCTATATAAACATACCCCCTTTGAAAGAAAAGGGGATCGGAAGCCAGACCATCGATCAAAAAGAAAGAAAAGAGAAGAAGCCAGAGAGAGAGAGAGCCTCCTCCGCTGAAAAGAAAGAAAGAGAGAAGAGACCGATCAAGAGGGAAGAAGCTCCAGGTGGGCTTCCGGGGAGGGAGAGGAGTCAATGCTCCACCCTCCCCCTTGTTTTCTTTTCTTCTATTTCATGTAATAGTTTCGAATCTTATCTGGATTCATGCAATGTAGCCGAGACATCTCGGCATCTGTCTGTTCCCCTTTCCCTCACTCTCTCCCTGTAATCAGTTTGGGTGTGGGAATGGTGTTTCACAAGGGTTTTATGACCATGTGTCTTCCGTGATGGGCATCGCCAAACGAATGGATATATGTGCACGATGGGTTATTGTTCAAGCCTGATTTTGTTTGCTTCTTCTGAAGCCCTATTGCCCTTCCTTGTGTTATCTGTAAACCAGTAGCATGATGATCCGTTTTGTCTGTGTCTTTTCTCTGCCTCGTAGCACCATTAGTGCTCACCTCAGAGCCCGGAACAGACTATTCCTTGGCTGCTGGGATGAAGGCGTGCTATGCAATGATCGAAGCTTGAGAAACGCCGGGGTTCTAAGCGCGCGTGCTTTATCCGTTTATGTCATCTAAGTCCCCTCTGGGGCCAGAGACAGCCATCTCTTGGCTTCCAGGGTGACGAATGACCATATTAAGTTTGCCCCCAAGCTCTGCGTGATAATGGCGATGAACAGGGGCATTCAGACTTCGGCCTCCCAGATGCCTCTCGAATCCTAAAACTCCCTTGAATTTTAGGCCTAATCCAATTCAGAGTGGATGCCTTGAGCAGTTTAGGGTCCATAGAGTCCGTCAGTTCCTGCCAAAACCAACATGAAACCCAAAACAGAGTACCGTAAGCTCTGTTTCTTCTCCCGGCGCCCTCATAGCTCTCGGCCCTGCTAACAGTGAAACTGATGAACAGCCCTCGGCGCAAGCCTTCTTGCGTCGAGATCCCATCTTCCGGGCGCGCCGGGAGCCACCCATTCCACTTCTCACCATCGCGCCGGGGCCGACTTGTCTTCACGCCGGGAAGACCCCGTGCTGAGAGCCCCTTGGCCACCTTATTAGCGCACCGGGAAGCCCGTGCCGGGAACTCTCTGGCATCCTTGCCATTGACGCCGAGAAGCCTGCCTCTTGGCCAATCTGTAAACCTCAAGCCATAAAACCCTTGCTACCATTGATAAACCCTTACAAATATCCTTGTGAGCTGCTCAACATAATCCCACCTTCTGTCAGGGGATGCCTTGGGTCGTCACACGCATCTCAGGGACGACAACTAGTGGGAGCAACTCCCTTTTTTTTTTTTTACGTGGTTTCTCGAACTCGATCGGCCTTTTAACCTTAAGACCAAGGAAGCTCTGCCACTGCATAAGCCTCTACGGTCTCAAAAGGGATATCAAGATATTGCTCCGAGCATATACGGGCGCCAAGGGTTCCGTACCCCTCTATTTTGGCTTTCACCCCGGCACTCCGTGGGTGATCGTCTATCATTCCCTGGCAAATGTTAAGTCCAGGGGATCGAGATGCTGTTAAAATTCTCCCAGGACCATGAAAGCCGACATTAAGCTGTCCCCGGGACTCTGTATGACACTGGTGACAGGGATTCTCTACGCCTTGGCCTTCCCAAATTCCTCCTCGATCCTGATGTTCCTATAAAGCCCAAGCCTAATCTAGTTCAACTTTGATGCCCTGACCTACTTTTGACCCCAAAGAAATCCTTCCCCTTGGCCTGAATCAATCAGAAACCCAAAACAGAGTACCGTAAGCTCTGTTCTGGTCCCGGCGCCCTCACAGCTCTCGGCTCAGCCTACAGTAAACCGAGTGAATAGCTCCCGGCGCCACTTCTTCAGGCGCCGAGAACCCCCAGGAACAGCTCCTCCCCCTTTCACCTCAGCGCGCCGGGAAGACCGGGCCGAGAACCTCCAGAGCCCTCTCTGCATCCTCCGCGCCGGGAGACCCCCCCTTGCAGCCTCGTCGCGCCGGGAGCCTTGCTCAACCGTCCCGCGCCGAGACCCCCCTTCTAGCACTTCTTCCTCGCGCCGGGAAGCCTGCGCCGAGGAGCTCCCCCTTTGGCTTCTCTTTGTCGCGCCGAGAGCCTGTGCCCATTCAGAGTGTGCCGAGAGCCCGATCTACCATCCAATGAATTCCAATACCCAAAACGAACCCACAAAGGAATATCTGTGGATCACCCGATATCTCCCGGGGATAAAATTGAAGGGGAGTCGTAACCCCTATGTTCCACCTAACTGTAACGGATTTACGAATAACCCTTTTGCTCGGGGGGATTATGCCACTGCATGAATTCCGCTAGCGTTCCAAAGGGAAAATCATACATTGCCCTATAGCCCATATGTATACGGGTTGGGAGGTTCGCCTCTCTATCTCTCGGCTTTCATCCCGGCATTCCGTGGGTGATAGCCTATTTCTCCCTGGGCGTAACCCAGATTAAGAGGAAAGGCTGTCGAAATACCGATCGAAGCTTTAAACCTATACCATGGTCATGGCTCTGCCTTTCCATGGTGGACATCTTCTATCTCCTTGTTCCCACCGAGTATAACTGTTTTGAACCGCCAATCACACGATCTAGTCTGTTTCTGTGGTTGATGTTATTATCTTACCCGCCTCCATGGCCCTGGTAGGAAGTTTAAAATTAAGCATGTGGATATCTGTTTGCCTCTCGAGGCCTCCTACTTTAGCGTTTAATCAAGGGTTGTCCTTCCCTGGAAGGACGTAATTAACGTCATAACGTTCATGGTATGACGGACTTCAGGTCCCGACACGGACTTCACAATCGACTGACCAAGTCAAGTCGAGCGCACAATGAAATCGTCACGCATGTGACTGGCACGCCAATAAATCAATAAATAAATAAATAAACTAATAAATAACAAACAAACAAAAAAATAAATAAACATAAGATTACGCGTCCACATATACGGACAACTTCCAAGATGAATCGCTCAAGATTTCAAAATATTCCTCCTAATATCAAGCTAATCCCAACTCTAAATTACCCCATACCTTGCACGAGCAAGCACTCTAACCACCAAGTAATTATATATATACTAGAAAGGTAACAACGAAATCTAAGGTCTAAAGTAAGGAATAGAACTAGGTTAGGGTTAAAGATAAGGAATGATTCCTACTACTCCTTCATTAGCATGCTTGGGCTTTCTTGTGATCCTTAGCTTGCGGCAGTAGGAGAGGGCAACTCGCCATTCTATGGTCTGTACTCCCACAACAAAAGCACGTCCCTAACTTCCGCCAACACTCCTTAATTTATGACCCCCTTTATTACAATAAGAACACTTCTCTCCCTTCTTAAGTTTCTTTCCAATCCAAGGTCTACTACCATTACTAGGTCTCTTTCTTTCGACTGTTGATTTGGAACTTCCGGAATGAGTGGATTTTTCTTACTTCTCCATTCTTTTCCTGTTCTCTAAGGCATTCTCTAATGATTGAACCCTTCTAACCAAATCCACATAAGTTTAGATATCTATTAACGTCACTTAAGGGACAAAGCCAGCCTTATTAGCCTCCATCTCGACGAAAGTCTAGAATCCTGCAAAATAACTAGGGAAGTTAATTATTTTATTTCCTTTAGAATTAACACATTTTATCATTTAACCCAAGTCTCTGCCCAATCTTACCAGGTAATAACAAAGAACGACATAGAGTAAAGAACATAATACTCGCGACAACCTATAGCAATGGCTATGAACCTAGGTTTTAGACAACCTAGGTTCTGATATCACTTCTGTCACATCCTAAACCGGTAGTAGCGTAAACTACTCAGAACATGACAACGAATAGTCATGTCAATCAGATCATTCTTAAACAACTCACATAGGGTTAAAGAACAACTATACTTATATTGATAAACCAAGAATTCTTATTACATCCGACTCCGAGACTCAATAGCCAGTAAACTCAATTTACAAATTCCAAACTTAGAGAAAAGACACACATTCAAGATACTAAAATTGTAATTTAAGCTCAAGCAGAATAAAAGGACATCGGGTATCTACTAACTCGAAGAACACTCGATCACACTTTGCCCGTCCCATTTGAGTGGATAAAAGTGCCAACCTCTTTATTACCTGGAAAATGTTGGAAAAATACTGGGTGATCGATAAATTTAGTAGGAATTACATCTCTTGATCCAGGCAATATTTAAGTAATTAATCTTTTAAAATGTTAAATTCACTAGTAAAGCAGAATGTCCTATAAAAGCAAGACAATTGCAGCATAAGAAGGAAGATAGATGACACAAGTAAGAATAAGAATGATTAGGATGAAAATGTCAAGTACTAGAGATAGTCTTTCAATTTACCAAGAGAGTGTATCAAGAGCATTATCAATTGGATTGACCATATAATGTAAGCATGTACAAGTCAGGTAAATCAAGTAATTCAAGCACTTCAAGTAAATTATGAATAAGTGGAATGCCCTAGATCAATCTTGCACTATATTACTTTGGTGCAATGCCACACTAGATCAATAATAGTTCCCATGGGCACAAGTACTTTTGGGTGCTCCTCCTAGGACCAGACCGGGCCCTATTGATGCGAGATATTGTAGTTATGGATCATCGATCCAAATGTAAATATCTAGGCATCCACATTAAAATAATAATGGCCAATGAATTTCAAGGTAAAGCTCATTAAGTGTAATATAGCACACAACTAACATTTAGCTATGGCTAAAGTACAGATCTAACAAAATATTTCATCCATGGACATGTGATATGATAGATACAATGGAAGTTTACAAGAGAAGTTCAAGGATGATTTAAGAGATCATGTTCAATGACATTAAGACATTAAGGAGAAAAAATCTAATGATATTCAGCTTTATCACAATAAAACCCTCATTTAAACCATCAAACCTGAACTAACAACCATGATGAAACGTGATTAGACAAGGAGTTATGACCCCAAGTACACTGAAGAACGTGGTCTAGGAGACTAGCATGTTCAGGCAAGAACGTGGTCAGGATGGACGACGCATTTATAAGGACGTGTCCTGTTCTCAGGATGCGTTCAACATGACTCAATAATGTTCCGGAAACGTGGTCTCTAGACATGTTGCTTTCAAGAAATAGAAGCCTGAATGCGGTCTCTGGGTACACTAAATTCCGAACATATTGATAGAACCAAATGGAATCCCATTTTGTGGTTCCGAAGGTCGATCGAATCACATCTTAGTCCAGTAAGACGTGATTCTGATGGATTTTTAGGGTACAATCTGCTTGGCGGCCATGAGGGAATCCATGGTTCGCGGAGTCTTACGGAGGCCTTGGATAAAGAAGTTCCAGTCCGACAGAAGGGATATCCGGTGGAGGGTTCTAACTTCACCAAGAAGGGCTTCGCCAGAATCAAAGCTAGTAAACAGTAGATACATGTCACGGAGTGACACGAACTTCAACTATACAAGGTAATCTATACGATGAACTGCAGATCATGAACGTTAAGCTAAGCATGTTCGCGATCATAATAGAAGGCCGTGTAAAATAACTTCAATCAAATTAGCAAGATTAATATCTACTCATTTTAACATGCTGGAAAGAGACAATAGAATCATGGAGATCAATGGTTGACATGAAGATAGCATGAATCATAGAAAGGATTTATAGTCTCAAAAGATAGAATTTCATCATCTTCCATTCGCTTACCTAATCATGTGGTTGCTTAAACGGCATGCTTAAAGGAAAAACATAATTCCAGACTTCAAAATTGACAAATCTAGCATGTGAGACACACTAGGGTCTCAGGAGATAACTCGAGAAGAATGCAGTCTAAACCAATTTGACGTAGTAATTTGAGTTTAGCCTGAGAGAACACCTACTTTGAGTCGGATTTAAGAGGAACGGCATAGACTGCGAAGAACTCCCAAAACTCCTTGCTCCCTCCTCGAAGTACGCCCTCTACACTTCGGGAAAACCTCCTTCAGCTAGCCAAAGGTCGAATAGAGTGAGTTAGGGTTCAATTTTAGGATTAAAACCGCCTAGAAAGTCCAAACTCGGGCCAAAGATTTCAAGATTCTAATCTCCCTATTTTTCAACATTCAAACCCAATTTTTCAAACTCCACCACCTATTCTAACCCTAATTATGGTTAGGGTTGGGCAGATGACAAGATTTTATGGTGGGCTAGGGTCTAGGTTTGAAAATTTGGCATTCCTTCTAGAATTTTGGCCCAATTAGCCCATTAAAATTTGGGTTTGGGGTTTTCTCCGAATTTAGGCCCATTAATTCATAATTTAACCTGATTAGGATATATATTTTGGCCCATTTTTTGATTATAATTATCTCTTGGGATTTTAGGTGGTTCCCTAATAATTATTTTATATTTTTAAGGGTTTAATTTTAATTTAATTTGTGGGAATTCAATTATTAAATCTATTTTATATCTCTAAATTTTTAATTTCATCACTAAATCAAGAATTTAAATTATTAAATATTTAATATTAACTCTATTGTTAAATTGAGAAGTTCTAATTATTTAACCTAATTATTTATGCTTTAGTCTATTTAGCCAAATTTTATTTAGGGATTTTTGAAAATTTTGAATATTAATGATTGATTCCTTCTTTTAAGTCCAATAAAATTTTAATTTCTAGCCCATTGCACAATTATAACAATTACCAAATTTTATTTAGCCCACAATAATTATAACGAAACTATCCTTATTTTTTTTAAGAAACTATATTTATTTTATTATATTTATCTTTTAATTCATGTTACTACAACATCCCTATTTATAATGGGAAGAGAGAAATGAGAGAGAGACAAGTGTCTCTTATCCTCCGTTAATATGATAAAGATGTCTCTAACCTTGCATGGAAAAAGATAAACATGGCCTTACCCTTTTCACAAATAGCCACCCCATATGTTACTATTGTTCATCAATAATTTTTTATTGTTAAATTATTTTTTATATTTTAATGTAATCTCATTTTTTAAAAAACATCATGTTCTAAAATAGTCACCAAAGTATTGAATTAAGACTCCAAATCTTAATTTAGAAGTCTTGTTAATCAAACCAACCAAGATCACGGTTTGCCGTCCCGCCCCGACCCGCACCGACCCGCACGACCCGACCCGACCCAGGCGGGCACCGGGTCGCGCGGGCTGGGGGTCGTGGACGGGTCGCACTGGACCGCAAGGTCCCGTGCGTCCCGCCACGTCCCGCTCCGGTGCGAGGCGGGACCCGGCTCGGTACGGCGGGTCGCGGGCGGTTCGCCCATTTAACGGGCCGAAGGGGGAGGAAGAGCTCCACCCCTCCCACCGACGAACGGCGGTGCAGCGGCGGCGGACGGCGAGCAGGATCTTCGGACGGCGATCTGAGCGGCCGACGGCGGCGTTGGGCGGCGATCGGAGGTAGGTAAGTTAAATTTTTTTAAAATGGTCGGGGGTGGGGCGTCTGCCGCCGGGGGGGGGGGGGGGTGCTGGGCGTCTGGGCCGCCGTGGGGGGACGGGGGGGGTGCCCGGCGTCTGCCGCCGTGGGGGGACGGGGGGGACGGGGGCCGCCGTGGGGGGACGGGGGGGGTTGTTGTGCGTCCGTGGGGGGACGGGGGCCGCCGTGGGGGGACGGGGGGGGTTGCTGTGCGTCCGTGGGGGGACGGGGGGGGACAGGGGGGGACGGGGGCCGCCGTGGGGGGACGGGGGGGGGGGTGTTGCTGTGCGTCCGTGGGGGGACGGGGGGGGACAGGGGGGGACGGGGGCCGCCGTGGGGGGACGGGGGGGGGGGGGGGTGTTGCTGTGCGTCCGTGGGGGGACGGGAGGGGACAGGGGGGGGACGGGGGGGGTGCTGCCGTGCTGGGCGTCTGCCACCGGCAGGCGGTGGGGGGATGAGGGGGGGGGGGGGCGTGTGCGACCGTGGGGGTGGGGGGGGGGAGGAAAAAATTTTATTTTTTAAAAATGTAATATCTTTTTTTAATTTAAAAATATATGAATAAAATTTGTTAGATTGTCATTGTTTAATATTATTTTTGATGTCAGGTTGAATTTATGTTGTAAGAAAAATATAATTTTTATTTAATTCATCTTGTAGAATTTAATATATTGATATATTATTTAATTCTGGTTGTAGAAATAATATAAAGATCGTTTAATTCATGTTGTAGAAATATATTTATGTTTGATATATTATTTAATTAATGTTTAAATATTAGATTTAATTGAGATGTATTAAAATTTAAATTTAATTTTATAGAATTAATGATATTATTTTCATTATTAGTTGTAGACGTAAAATAATTTAATATAATATAAATAATTACTGATAAATAATTTAATATAATATAATTTAATTAGACATGTTTATAATTTAAATATATAATTAGTGATAAATATGTTACAAATTAATTTAAACTAAATGTAGGTCTATTAAATAAAAAATTAGCATTATATGCATGTTTTAGAAATAATGATATTATTTTGAACTAAATTATATTGACATGTAGTAAATATTGAATTTAGTCTTGCATATTGTAGAAATAATGATATTATTTTCATTGTTAGTCTCTGTTTAAAATAATGTACTTAATATGATTTGTAATTTTTACATTTAGGAGATACAGTTAAGTACTTAATATGGCTCCTAAGGAACGAACAAATGATATTGGGTGGTCACACGGAGTTTTGTTGGATGGCAACCGTAGGTGCTGGCGTTGTAACTATTGTAAAATAGAACACCGGGGAGGAGGGGTGTCTCGGTTGAAGAAGCATTTGGCCGGAGGAGCCGGGGCAGGATACTCTGAGGTTGCTGGGTGTACCCATGTGCCTAGAGATGTGAAACTTGCAATGGCTAGACACCTGCGTGAGAAGAGAGCTGAGATGAAAGAAAAGGAAAAAAAGAAGAAAAGGGATCAAGCGGCAGTGAGCGGGCGCCCAAGTGGCAGCAACGAGGAGGAATGTGCATGGACACCCAGTGACGAAGACGAACAAGCATGTACTGAGCAGGCTAATGTGTATGTCACTGTGAACGATCCATACGAAGCAGAGCTTCGTGAGGCAGTACGTCAGAGCAGGGAAGAGTCAAGACATCCCGAGGAGACTATAGTCCGTAGTCGCGAGGCCGCGAGGACCGGAGCATCAGGGAGTGGTGGTTCATCTACGACTCGACAATCACGAGGCATAAGGAGTTTATTGACTGGTGACTCGGGGACACAAAGGAAAAGGACACAATCGATCAACATCGAAGATGTGGAGCCCGGTGCACTATCCCGAGAGCATGGTAAGCAAACGAGGATGGACGATGCGTATGGCCAGAAGGGACCTAAATGGAAACTTGGTCAAGCTGTTGCAAAATGGTGGCACCACGCGGGTCTGCCTTTCAATGCAGCCAATAGCCCTTACTACAAGCCAATGTTTCAGGAAGCACAGATCCTTGGGCTACACGTGCAGCCACCTACAGCGAGAGAATTGGCTGGCGTATACCTTGATGAACAAGTTGCTGAGATCAAGAGTTACATTGACTCATTCAAGCAGAAATGGACAAAGTACGGAGTCACACTGATGTGTGATGGATGGTCAGGTACCACAAAATCTAGCCTGATTAACTTCCTTGTTTATTGTGACAGACAGGTATTCTTTCACAAATCAGTGGATGCGTCTGGTCAAATTCACAGTCACCAATATATTTTATCATTGATGGAGCAAGTGGTGACTGAGATTGGGGAGGAGTACATTGTACAAGTGGTGACTGATAATGGGTCGAACTATAAGAAGGCTGGGGAGGAGCTAATGAAGAAAAAACGGCACATTTTCTGGACCCCTTGTGCAGCACATTGTGTAGATCTGATGCTGAAGGAGATTGGGCAGCTTCGTATGGTAAAATCTGTGGTCGAGGTGGCACAAAAAATCACGAAATATATCTACAACCACACACTTGTATTGGCATGGATGAGGGAGCACTGTGGCGGCGAACTGTTGAGGCCTGGCATCACACGATTTGCCACCAACTACATCGCATTGCAGAGCCTATTGAAGCACAAGGATGGATTGAAGCAAATGTTTAGAGGTGAGACCTGGCTGAGTTCCTCTTTTGCTGCTTCACGTGAAGGGGCGGAGGTCGAGGGGATTGTCAACACCTCGAATTTTTGGGATAGAGTGAAGATATTAGTGTCATTGATAGAGCCACTGTATGAGGTTCTACGATGCGTGGATGGGGATAGAGTACCAACCATGGGGTTGGTGTACAGCAAAATAGAAGCAGCCAAGCGGAAGATCCTTACAACGTCCAAAAAATATGGACCCACTATTCTGGAGATTGTGGGGGACAGATGGGACAGACAAATGAGCCGTGATCTTCACATGGCAGGTAAACACTTACATTCTCGTCCAATCAATGAGCTGTGATTTTCAGTTGATACTAATATGTAATTCATTGTCTTACGATTGCAGCGTACTATCTACATCCGGCCTTCCAATATGCTCGGGCCCTTGCTTATGACGATACGTTGATAGAATCGGTCAACATTGTGGTAGACCGATTGTCTTTCACCCCAACAGATGCCGCTGATGCGTTGAATGAGGTATACTTGGATATTTTAACATTGACAATATTAAATGAAATATACACTTCATATTTTTTGATAATGCAGATGAAAATATTTAGAGAGGGAATTGGTTCATTTGCGACACCTAATGCCGTGGCCAGTCGTGATAGACTCGACCCAGGTAATGTGTCTTCACAATGTACCTTCTATATCTCGAGAAAGAATTTTTACATCTAATTATTATATTGTACATGATCTGTCTTAAACACAGCTGAGTGGTGGCTAAATTACGGCACAAGTGCACCCGTATTAAGGAAGATCGCAATGAGAGTTCTATCGCAAACATCCTCGTCGAGTGGGTGTGAGCGGAATTGGTCGACGTTCTCCTTCTTGCATACTAAGCTGAGGAATAGGCTAACACACCGCAGGCTAGACAAAATGGTGTATGTTCATTACAACATGAGGCTAAAGGTCCGGCATGTACAAATGGATACAAGGAGAGGAGAGGGAGATTACGACCCAACGGATGCTGTGTACTTGCGAGACGATGACGACCCTATGGTAGCATGGGTTGCAAGAGCCACAACCGAGCGTGGTGAGGCAGAATTAGACGAGGAGGCTGAAGAACCTGGCGAGACACCACGGCCTAATACTTTTCTCGTATCAGCTGTACAAGAGGCAGTCGGGGAGGGAGATGACACCCATGTGCATTTGGGTGGTGACGACTCTGCAACGGGACGTGATGATGAAATTAATTTAGATGAAGACCTCGTCATTGGGGGTGGAGACACATCGTATGCGTATGATGATACAGCATGGGAGCGATTGATCCAACCCCCATTAATTGAGCGTCAAGAGCCACCTCAGGTGAATTAATACATGAAAATCGAATCGCAAATTTCATTAGATAGCATAGTCATATATTTATGTATGATAGCAATATATTGCAGGTCGGTCCGACAAATGACAACATTGCGGGAGAACAGTGGTCTCGAGTTGCTGTACCGCGGCATTCAATATCTGCGGAACCAAGAAGGTTATCCACTTCAAGAGAGGCTAGGGGGAGTTCCTCATTTAGAGAGGTGAAATTATATTGTCATTTCTACATTTGTTAATATATAATTCATTGGTAATTGAATATATTCTTCTTTCAATTGTGTAGTCTTCGGGAGCATCGAAACAACCATCTCAGTCTGCTGCGCCCCGACGCTCAACATCTAAGACTAAGGCACCCAATCAGTCTTCTCAGGTATACGTACAGACTTACACAATAGAAAGTAAATTGAAAAATTATCTAAACAGGCTTCTGCTTCTCAGGCATCTATAGGGACACAACATGCAGCATGTAAGCCGCCCCCTGCTCCACAGAAGAAAAAATCATCATGGACCACATTATTCACCAGCAAGAAGGACAAGGGACCACCATTAAATCCGATAGATTTTGCAGACATGGAGACATTAGATCCCAATGCAGATGACGACACTACCGAGCCTTCTGTTGAGCCCCGCATTAGTGGGAGTCATGACTCCGATGCTGAGAGTACACCGACAGGGTCTTCATCCCATGGAGGTGGTGGTTCTCAAGGTGACCAACGGAGTCCTCGTGAGAATACGAGTGCTGGTGGCAGAGAGTACAGCAGTGGTCATAGTAGAGGTCGTGGGGGCCGTCAACATGGCGCATGGACAGAGGAGCAGCACTTCACACATGCCACGCAAGATGAGGACCACGGTGTTCCACTGCCAGGGACGAGACGGGCAGCTGATCATTGGGATCCCTACTATGGAAGTTCGGTTGCAGACAGTACCAGCTATCAAGGCATGTTGTCTGATTTTGAGAGGATGAGCACACATGACTCCCAGGGATCTGGAAGCTCGTATGGACGGTCATGGCCGCAGCAGCCGATGTATCATGGCGACTCAGATAACAGTAGTTCATTTTTCCCATCGTATCCATATCCTTATGCCGCAGCTACGTCAGTAGAGGTCGTGTACGCACAAGGTTCGCATGAGTATGAATACTACGTACGCATGTACTGGGAGAACTATTCAGGTTCAATGCGCTATGAAGACTATCTGTCCTATCTGCGGACCACATTTAATGTCAGATTGTTTGGAGATGGGCACTGGCCCAGTTTGGGTCCATAGGCTTTATTAGTATGTATCATTTGGTTACATTTAGAACTAACTAATAATTAATTGTACATTTCTTCATATATAGAGTTTTGTACTTGTCATCGAAATCACTAATGTAAACTTTTACATCATTTGCAGGTCATCATGGACGGACGGCGTCACCCTGCGTGGGAGCATGGATATTCTGTTGAGGGTGATGGACATGTGCACTGTAGATACTGCGAACATCGCGTCACCGGCATACACAGGTTTGCGGAGCACCTTGCGGGAGTGGGACGCGATGTTCGTGCATGCGACCGAGTTCCGGGAGATGTTCGACATTCCTTTCGGACACAGTTACATGATAGATACGGTTCTCGTAGCACACCGAGGACATCTTCTTCTACGTCCCGGGTACCTCCACCACGAGCACATGGCGGAGCAGGATCTTCCTCCACGTCCAGAGTTCGAGCAGCACCAGCACCAGCACCAGTCGCACATGATAGAATTGAAGCTATAGATGTAGTGAGGACTTTTTTTACAGATTTTCATGTACCCTCCACCGCAGCACACGACCCATCATTTGTGCAGATGGTTACATATTTTCAGTCTCACCCATATGTACCTCCACCCACTAGGATAGAGTTAGATTATACGGGTGATCAGTCTCATGTATCTGATGATGAGTTTTGGGATTCGGGCTTCACTGATGATGAGGATTAGTGAGTTTTGGGTTTCGGATTACACACATGAGGAGGATGAGTGAGTTTTGGGATTCGGACTTCACAGATGGACACGGATTAGTGAGTTTTTGTATTTTATACTTCATGAATGAATGTCATTATTATGTCACTGTTTACTTTTACATATTTAGTAATTAAAATAAATTTTTATGTATTATATATAATAGGATGTTTAATTAAGCAGTGTAATATGTAATTTTTATATAATTTAATATGTATAATGTAGTATGGATCTATTATCATAAATAAATTATACATTCTAATATTTTTAAATATATATATACCATTTAATCTTTCAAAATAAATTTCTTAAAAATTTTAAAAAAAATTCCAAAAAAATCGCGTGGAGAGCCAAAGGGCGGACCGGGTCGCTTTGCGACCCGCCCGACCCGACCCGTCCCGCACCGAGACCGGGTCGGCCGGGTCGGGCGGGTCGGCAAACCCTGACCAAGATGTACCACATACCCTCTATGCCATTCATTTGTGCATTTTTCCTTTTAGTTATTTTATGAATTTTTATTTTAATTTACTAGACAATTAAAATAATTTTACAACATATCATTAAATTCCCTAATCAAAATTTTAAAGATTGAAAGGAGATTAACATTACAATCCATTTAATGCACTTGTTACAAAACTTTTTTGATTATATATATATATATCCTTATTTACTTTAAAACATACTAGTTTGTCTTAATTGAGGTTGTTGACCTATTTATTGATCTAATTAAGGAAAATGACTAACATAAAAATCGTAGATGACTTAATTCTCCATCTAATAGTTTAAGTGTCGCCTTAATCATACATTTAAAGTATATTTATGCTAATTATAGTAAAGTGTTTGATCCCTGCTCTTTAATTTCACTAATAAACCTCATGTTTTGCATGATGACATAATTTAGATAAAATGATAATATATAAATATAATTTAATTAAGATTTAATTAAAAAATACTTCTAATAGTTTATCACACTAAAGACTTACTTGAATATCATTCATGCCATACTTTCGAGACTACTTTGATAGCGGGTTAGGGTAAGCTGGCTAAGTCTTATAGAGTTTGGTAATTAATTCTTATTCTACTTAAAACAAAAAAATAAAATACATTAAATAACTGAAATATCATAAATAAGAGACCCACATAACCTTACCTTACTTGACCCCAATTAGCTTAGTCCCTCATTTTGGTCGAATAAGTTATCCACCCTTAATGTTCACTTATCCCACCCGACCCCGAATAAGCTACCTTACCTGAGTGGTGCTTCCAAAGTTGATTGAGACGGAATAAGGTGAATAAGCTACCCTAACTGACCCTTATTTCATTCTCAAAGTAGCCCTCGGTAGATTACTTAGTTGAATCATTCCTTGTAAACAATACACCTTCGCCTAAATACTTCAAATATAAAATCAGTCGATAGACTCAACCAAAGTTCTTCAATTATAAAATCAATCAATAGGCTTAGCCAATATAATCAATCGACAGGCAACTTCATTCAAAGTCCTTCGACTAACTCCTCTGGTTGAAAGACTGTGACTATACTCCTTGCATTCGATAAGTGTTCAACCAATAGCATCCTCAATCAAGCATTCACCTATCGTTAGTTAATACATTTTATTAAGCAATGCGGTTGATATCTTGTGATTGACAGCCAATCAAAGGTATTCGACTATAGGTTGTCACCGACTGTTGACTCTCTGATTCAGTTGATCAGTGCTAGTTGAAACCTTGCAACTAACACTTCTTTAATTGATATATTTCAACTGTCTCTCACACCTGACTTCTTCAACTGATATATTTCAACTGTCTCTACTCCTTGAATTCAATAGGTGTTCAACCAATAGCATCCTCAATCAAGCATTCACCTATCGTTAGTCGATACATTTTATTAAGCAATGCGGTTGATATCTTGTGATTGATAACCAATCAAAGGCATTCGACTATAGGTTGTCACCGACTAAATATTATGTTGACTCTCTGATTTAGTTGATCAGTGCTAGTTGAAACCTTGCAACTAACACTTCTTTAACCTGACTTCTTCAATTGATATATTTCAACTGTCTCTTGTACCTGACTTCTTCAACTACTTTAGTTAACGAATCCCTGCCTTTTGACTAATATTTCTATAGAAGATAGAACTTTCAACTATTAATTTTAGTTACCATTTTTTAACTACCTATTTCATTTGAAATACTTCAACTACTAACCTTTTACCTAGTGCTCTTTTGATTGTATTTCTTCAACTACCACTAGACGATAGCTTTCACCTACCTTTCTTAGTTCATTGACTCTTGTAGGCGATATTCAATCAACTGATGTTTTTCAACCATCTTTCTCTTTATTAGTTGGTAATTTCTTGGCAATACCTCTATATTTCAACTATCAATATCACCAACTATTTAACAACTCTCTTATCTTTAGGTAATACTCCAATTGTCTTTGATCGACTAATCTTGTTTAACTGACTTGTCTTATTAGATAACTTCATATGCATTTTAGTCAATACAATTTTCTCTTATATATTTCAACTGAGAAATTTAGGCGATACTTCCATCAACTGTAAAATATTTCTTTTTGGCATTTGATATAATATATCACTTAAATATATTTCAAAATTCAAATGTATTCAATACTCGACGTATTCCCTAGACATATCTACATAATATCTCTATTTTATATTTGTCATGGACTACACCTAACAACTAGTAAAAAATCAGTGTATATTTTTGGTCTTGCAATAGATATTAATTGTAGTTAAGATCTTTCTATTTTTTTACACGCAATCTTATGTTAGACGTAAAGTGGCTTGAATGTCCACTTCCAACAACTCCAATAGGACTATAAAAGGTAATCTATTCCACTATGTATTATTTACACTAATGTGCATTATCAATGTAGAAAATGTATACGTGTCAAGTCATGAGAAAAGCTAAAAACACCAAGATATAGAAAGAACAAGCCTAGCTTAAGAAGGAAGTAGATGGTTACAGGTATAATAGATAGCTTCATCTCTAAAACAAGTATACATTAGAGAGAAGTCTATGGAAACATGAAGATGTGTCCAACAGATAGGTTATATGTATGCTATACATATAAGGGACATTCCTAATGGAAAACTACTAGAACCGTAAGTGTTTAAGAACTTTCTAATGCTATGAGTAATCCAACTTTCGACTGTTAAAAAAGCACTTCATTGGATGACTCTAATTTTATGTGAACCTAGGTTATAAACACAAGCATTCAAGAGTCTGTGTTTACACAAGTTTTTGTGCGCATCATTACTCTCATTTTCTTGCACTTTTTTCTCCCTTTCCATACATTAATTTCTTCACACTCGCCAACTGTTGAGGCATTGTTACTATGGAACATTCTTCCTCTCTTTCTATGTAATAGTTTCTATTTGTGAGTAGTTAAGATATAAGAATCCTTGTTAGTGTCAACTATTTGAGGGCGTGTCCATTGGTGAACTGGTCACTTGATCAAAACCTATTATATGTGCTTGTAGATATTAATTGTGGTGAATTGGTCACTTGAATAAAAACTAATGTATGTACCTACATGTGGTGGTTTTGATGAGATAGTGCACCCGAGCAAAACTTTGTAAGTATATTTCTTTATTGAAGTAGTGAAATCCCAAACTGAGGCCTAAGTACTAGACGTAGATCACCAAATTAAGGGTGTCTGAACTAATACAAAATTTCTAGTGTCTCTATGATTTGATCTTTATGTTTTCAATGTTCTTCTTAGTTTGAATTAGATGTGAATTTACTTTAACTTGCAATTTTTAACTGTCACTCTCATTCACCCCCTCTCCCGTGGGAGATGCTTCGCTTCTAACATAGACTTATTTAATTTGATTTATTCTTAACACTCTTAATATGCCTTACTTTCTTAAATGGGTTGTCATATTGTACTACATCTAACAAATTGTATTGGGTCATTAATCTAAGTTATAGGTTTACGGAGATGACATATTAAGACTATCAATAGGTCGGGTCAAGCTCGAGTCTGACTTATTAGTTTTAAATCCAAGGTCAAAGCCTGACAGGAGCTCGGGCCCAGGCTATGTCTGCGCCCCCCCTATTCTAGGACCTACAGACCGCGTCTGGAGACGCTCACCCTACCTACATCAATTCACTATGAGTCTGGGAGATCTGCAGCACTACTGTCCAAATTGTCACATATTCCGAACACAACACACATACCCTTGTCGTGAAATATAAAGAGGGTTTACACCATTCAATACAACAGATTCAGCATTGCATCTCTCTCTCTCTCTCTCTCTCTCTCTCTCTCTCTTTTAAACCCATAACTTATCTAGGACCCTGGGTCGCCCTTAGATTTTCATTGCACAAAGGATGTAGAGAAACAGGAGGGGGGGACTTCCACCTTACCCCTCTTATACATATCATAAAATATGTAAGGAGAACCCCAAAATTTACAAAAAACAAATGTATGGCAACTTGCTCCTATCAAGACGAGCAATGCCCCTAGCCTTGAGAGGTAGGTTGGCTTCCTGAAAATAATATGATCCTCCCATCCGACAGCCATAATTTGCCATGAAATCTGCTAAAGAATTAACTTCTCTATAAACAAGAGTAATTGTAGGAGAGAAAAAAGATAGCAGCATAACGATCTCATCCCAAAGTTCCCATAAACACCAAGGTGGCTTTTTTTCTTTATGATTTAGTAGCTGCACAAGCATCAATGAATCCAATTGCACTTCTGAAACATGAAACCCAAACACCTTTGCACATCGAAGTCCATCCAGAAGGGCCCTACATTCTGCCATAAGAGAAGACATTACAACATATGAATGTGCAAATGCAATGGCAACCATTCCTCGCGCATCTCTGATAACACCACCACCACCTGCTGAGCCATTAGTACCCTTGAAAGACCCATCACAGTTAAGAACATAACCGGCTCTTGGACTATTCCAATACAAGATTCGAAATCTAGAAGAAACAATCCGCTGCATAGCCGACTGAATATTCAGATCCAAAAGCATGGCATTTTTGCCATGGGCTTTTACATTAGTTGACTGAATAGCTGCTTGTATCTGATGACATATATCATTATACGCTTGCTGTATGGGGATTGGATGATCATCATGATACTTATCATTCTTGAATTTCCATATGTACCAGCAGATAATAATAGGTAAGAACCCGAAAGCCAGCCCCAAATCAGTGCCTCGGTTCGCATAGTTATGCCAAAAATTGAACATATTACTAATGTAGGTGGAGTTCCCTCTTACTCCTGTTTTTTCCTCAAGTAGGCCCCAAAAAGACTTAGCGATATCACTGTGCATGAATAGGTGCACCACCGTCTCCGCTTTTGGATCAGCACAACAGTGACATCGTGAGCATATAGAAACTCCAATTTTTTGAATATTGTCATATGTTGGAAGCCTATTAAGTAACATTCTCCAGGCTAGAAAAGACATTTTCACTGGGTAACTGTTGTGCCAAATATGTGTAAAGATCTCAGACTTTGGTGCCCTTCCTCTAATAGTCTCCCAAGCCGACGTGGTGGAAAAAATACCTAAGGATGAAGGCTTCCAATAGTATTCATCATGCCAATCTGAAAAGTTAAGTTTAGAGTCTAGCAAAGAAGCATGTATTTGTGTCGGCAATAAGTTGAACCCATGTATATTGGTCAGCCCCCCTGATAAGCCTCCTTGACTGATAACAATTTTGAACTCAATCTGACCCAATCATCACCATCTATGAAGGCTCTAAGATATCCCCATGCAAACCAAGGCTCCATCCAGAACATAGATTGCCCATTGTGTACAAAAAGAAATGTATGCTGGAAAAATAAATGCCGCACTGAGAACATTGCCGAGAAAGGGTGAGTATGGTGCAAAGTCCGATGGCAATAATTGAAATTTTCCTTATTAAGATACTTGCACCGAACAAAAGTACACCAAAGAGAGGTGCCAGTGATGAGCCACCAGCATAACTTCATTTTAAGAGTAGAGACAACATCTCCTAGCTGCCGGATGCCAACACCACCCTCATCTGTAGGCAAGCATATAGTCTCCCATGAGACCCAATGTCTTCTGCTACCTTCCTCTGTTGATCCCCAAAGGAAGTCTGCAAGACTTTTTCAATTTGACACCAAACGGTGCTTGGTGGGGACAAAGAGGAGAACAAAAATATGGGCATTGAGGAAAGCACATGCCTAATCAAGATCAACCTTCCTCCATATGACAGATATGCTGAGTTCCAAGTTAGAAGTTTCCTTCTAATATTATCCATAAGACCAAGAAATAAGGAAGCCTTAGGTCGACCCATAATAGGGGGGAACTCCAAGATATGTTGTAGGCAAATATTTGTTTTTGATACCTGTAAACAGAAAGATGTCCTCCCTAGCTTGATTGTCTGCTCTAGGATGTATGAAGAAAGAACTCGTCCACATTAATCAATTGCCCAGAATCTTGTTCATAAGACCTTAGAAAAGTCATCAACTTCCTTAAAAAAACTTTGCTTCCATCGGTAAAAATCAAGATATAATCAGCAAATAATAAGTGGGAGACAATAGGACATTGTCTCGGAGTGACATATAACATATGTTTATTCTCAAGAAATAACTTTCGAATTCCCCTGCTCAAAGCCTCTTCCGCAATTATGAACAATAGAGGCGCAATAGGATCCCCTTGTCGAACACCGCGAGTAGACTTGAAGAAACCGCCAATCGTACCTCGAAAAATGATAGAAAACCAGCAATTCTCTATCAGCTCCTTCACTATAGAGATCCAAGCAGCAGAAAAACCAAATGTATGCAGCACAGAATAAAGGAAGGTCTATTCAATTCTGTCATATGCCTTGGCCATGTCAAGCTTGAAGATAATATTATGTCCTCTACATTTTCTAGACATGTCCTGCATAAGTTCTTGAGCCAAAAGGATATTATCTGTAATGTTTCTGCCTTTGACAAATGCACTTTGCTCTCGGGCAATTATCTTTTGCAATACAGCTCCCAATCTAGTGGCCAGAATCTTAGAGATGATTTTATAGGTGAAATTGCATAAGCTTATTGGTCAAAAATCAGATATATTCTCTCTCTCTCTCTCTCAAATTAAGTATTTTGAAGAAGCTCATCAACAGATCGAAGAAGCTACTTGGGAAGCGAAAGAACAAATGACAAGAAAATATCCACAATTATTCAGTATGTAGCAAATTTAAATTTCTAGGAAGAAATTTCTCAAGGGGGAAAGGTTTCTCCCTTGATAAGAGCCCTTTTAGTCGGCCCATTTAGTATAATTGGGCTCATTAGGTGTACTTCGTAACTCCTAAAAGGTACTCCGTTATTTATAGTATAAATTTGTGTAGGAGTGTCTGATGCGCACAAAACTCGACGTTAAAAGTCGTGCCACAATTTAAAATTTACCGAACTCACTCACTAAAAAATATATTAAAATTCAAGTAAAGTAGTGAATACGGGTCGATCTCACGGAGAAGAAATATTTTCAAAATAGCATGGAAGAAAATTATTGTATTTGAAAAATTCGAAGTTTTGAATGAGATTTAAACTAATGAAAAATCAAATTGCATGAAAATAAATTTTGATTTGAAAATTATAACTATGTAAATCAAAAGCACAATTTTAAAATTAAAAGAATAAGGGAAGAAATAAGCTGAGGAATTGGAAGAATGACGTCGTCCACGCCGTGCCGAGCCTTTGATCGTCGCCTCGCTTTGATAGAACATCGCCGGGAGAGGACCGAGAGAGAACAACCGCCTTGGGGTGTGTGAAGGATATAAAGAAAGGGAGGTGGATGGAAGAGCTAGGCAAGGAAAATTATAATAAAAATAGGATGAGTTAAGGAATGAAATATCTTTAAAACCGGAGAGAATTGGAAGAAGTGACAGAAGACAAAGTTGACTGAGGGTTAGGAAGAACTTTTATGAAGAGTGCATAGATGGAAAATGAGATGAAGAAGGTAAAAAATGTGAAAAATCGACATCTATGGGCGCGGGTGAATAGTGACTGGGTAGAAAATAGAACCTTAAAAAATTAATTACAACTTAAAAAGGAAGAAGAATTGGAGGAAGTGGTAGAAGAAGAAAAGTTAGATCTACAAGAGAGGAACAATTTTTATGAAGAACTCAGAATGAAAAGAGGATTGGAAGGGCTTCACAACGGAAGAATGGTGGAGACTATCACCTCGGATGAACAGTAACACGTTAGGATAGAACTTAGAAAAATATATCATAACTTGAAAACGAAGAAGAATTAGAGGAGGAGGTAAAAAGAGAAAATGTAGAACACAGAATAATGAACAAGTTTTGTGAAAATCATAAATTGAAATGGAGTACAGAACAACATGTAAAGGAGCTGATAAAAGACTAAACTCTTAAGAACACCAAGAACATAACAATACAACAAGAGAAACCCACAAAGATTACACTAAAAGCTCTCAAACCACACTCTCCAACTCTTCTCACGTAACTCTACCAAGACCAAGAAGAACCCCCCTCCCAACAATAATAGGACCCCTTTTATAGGCCCAATCAACCCCTTTTGCTTCATGTGAACACCTTTACATTTTAATACAATTTTTGTTAAAAAAATACAAGCCCACCTTCCTATTTTCTTCCCTTGCCCACTTTCTGCACCGTCGACAGCCCATTTGCTTGACATTCTGCATGCTTTGAATGCCCACCTGGCCCACATTGAGGAAACGTTGCAGCTTTCTTAGACCCGTGAGACCTTGGCAGGTTTGAATAAGAATCCTGCCCATTGAATGCTGTGGTCGACTTGGATGCTTTTGTGCCAACCCACGTGTGTTGAATTGTCATGTGAAGTGAAGTGGAGCCCTTGCCACCTTTGCCTTGTCTGTCATTTGTGCTTGAAGCATGGCCCACTTGTTGAAGCCTTATGCATTTGATGTTGAAAATGCCCAGCCACCTTTGCATGTTGTTTGAAGCCTTCATGGCCCCACCATGTGTGAAGCATTTGCCCATCGTGGAAGTCATTAATGTGAAGAGTCTTGCTTGTATGGAGGCCACCTTATGCATGCATAGCCTACGTGATGAATGCCTTCATGTGATGAATGTCAACATGTGTTATGTATACATATTGTATAGGTATATATATATATATATCAAGTATATATATATATATATATATATATCATCTATATACATCATATATATATATAATAATTATTTTGTTTTTCTTTCTTTTTTTTATTTGGACTAAAATTGGGCTTGGTCAGTCATAGACTTTTGACGGTGTGATCTTCTTTATGCCTACAGAATAGAACCAAAATTTAATTAAATCAGACAATTAAATATTTTGATCTGAAATTAAAATTAAGTGTGATAAATGCATAGTGATGTATATTAAAGCTCATAAAAATGTGTTAGAACATGAATTAACATATAAAATTACACACTTATCACACCCCCCAACTTACTCATTGCTAGTCCCTTAGTAATGCACACAAGTTAAAATGTTAGGACCAACAAGAATTTATGAAGTTCATACCTTCATATCAAGTTCTTCCTTCATAGCATTAACTAAAGATTTAAGAATTTAGAAGTATTAATGCACACTTGCCTTAAATTTAGAAATTAAGGTACATGATCAAGAATTCTAATCAAAATTCAGTAGCACTTGTGCACGTGAAATGAATGCTAAGTCCACAGTGAAGATAATTGCATCTCCCATTTGCTATTCTGAACAAGTGCCTTTCAACCCTGTACTTCTTAATCAGAGCATTAAGAATACTCACTTTTTGTCTGCCTTATTGTCCCTTAGGGATCTTTTTTTTTTAATTTTTCTACACACATGATGATGCACTACCCTTCACTGTTTAACACGAACCTCGACTTTAACCTTAGGAGAAGTAGGCCCGATTTCACAGATCAAGGTTCCCTTATCCTTTTGACGCGAACCTCAACACGTCTTAGGTGAAGTAGGCCCGGTTACTCAGATTCGGAGCATTTTTCATGGTGCCTTTTTTTTCTCACTTTTTTTTCAATTTTTTTTCAATTTTTTTTTCAATTATACTTTTGCACTAATTTTGACAGATAATTTGACAGAAAGTTTATAAAAGATCTCATTTTTTAAGAAGTGCTGAACATCATGCAACATACTCAAAATAGCAGAAGGTGTCCCACTTGTTTCATTAGTGTGCAACGTGATTTTTATTTGTCTAAAGTGCACATGAACTTTAAAAAAAAATTCTTATATCAGTTTTCTATGGCTAGATTATATCGATTTTTCATCATTCTTTTCCCAGTCGTTTCTATTCCAGAATTACTTTCAATAGAAGCATGAATCATGAAACTCCAAATGGGGATTTCATCTTTTTATCAATGCAAGATATCAAGCAAGGACTCGTATCAGATTGTATTCACATGAAACAAAAATATTTTTTTCTTCCCCCCCCCCAACTTGAATGACATTGTCCTCAATGGCATATGTAATATAAAGATCAGAGAATAATTAAACAGAGAATATAGTTGGGATGGAAGGATACAACCTGATGGTCAGGGTAAAGTGACGACAGCTCCTTCTCTTTTTGACCTAACAACTGAAAAATAAACACACTAAAATAAAACATCAAATCTCAAAAACCGTGGGTTGCCTCCCATAAGCGCTAAGTTTACCGTCTTCAGCCAGACGCATGAAAGCTCAAAAGAAATTCATTCCTGATCACATAATGCTATAGATTCTTTTAGTGATAACAGCTCATTTTGAAAGTATGGTTTCAACCTTTGACCGTTAACAGTAAAAATATTACCATTTTGTGGATTCAAAATTTAAACGGCTCCATGGTCAAATGCCTTAACAACAGTGAATGGTCCATCCCATCTGGATTTCAACTTACCGGGGAACAAGCGTAGCCGTGAGTTAAAAAGCCAAACCTTTTGATTTTCGTGAAAAAATTTCCTGTGAATATGCTTATCATGGAAAGCCTTGGTTTTAGCTTTATAAATCTTAGAATTTTCATAGGCTTCGTTCCTTAGTTCCTCTAGTTCATTGAGTTGTAAGGCTCTCTGGGCTCCAGCTTGAGTTAAGTCAAAATTGACTTGCTTAATGGCCCAATAGGCTCTATGTTCAAGCTCTACGGGCAAGTGGCAGGGCTTTCCAAAAATGAGGCGGTACGGAGACATACCAATGGGAGTCTTAAAAGCAGTTCTATAGGCCCAAAGTGCATCTTCTAGTCTCTCAGACCAGTCTTTCCTATCCGGCCTAACTGTCTTATGCAGAATGTTCTTAATCTCCCTATTGAAAACCTCCACCTGACCACTGGTTTGGGGATGATAGGGGGTAGCGAGCTTATGAGTGATGCCATATTTACGAAGCAATGCTCGGAATTGGAAGTTCGTGAAATGGGACCCCCCATCACTAGTCATAGCCCTAGGACACCCAAATCTAAAAAAGATGTTCTTCTTCACAAATTTTATCACTACCCTGTGATCATTGGTCCTTGTGGCTACAGCTTCAATCCATTTTGAAACATAATCAACTGCCACCAAGATGTATTCATTCCCAAAGGACGGTGGAAATGGTCCCATGAAGTCTATACCTCAAACATCAAAGATTTCCACAACCATAATGGGATTAAGCGGCATCATATCTCTTTTTGAATTATTGCCCACAGCTTGGCACCTCAAACATGTTTTGAAAAATTCATATGCATCCTTAAATAAAGTGGGCCAATAAAATCCACTTTGCAAAACCTTAGCCGCAGTCTTCTTTCCAGAAAAGTGTCCCCCACAAGCTAGATTGTGGCAAAAATGCAAGACAGATTGTTGCTCCTCCTCGGGGACACATCTTCTTATGATTTGATCAGGACCCATATAGAACAGTTCCAGGTCCTCCCAAAAATAGTGTTTGACCTTAGCAAAGAACTGATCCTTTTCCTGCTTAGTCCACCCACCCGGGATCTGTCTTACCGCCAAATAATTGACTATGTGAGCATACCAGGGGGTTGAGGTGTGAGAGATGGAAAGAATTTACTCATCAGGGAAGGAATCAGACATAGGAACACTTTCAAGAATCACAATCCTAGACAAGTGATCAGCGACAACATTCTCCAACCCCTTCTTGTCTCTGATTTCCAAATCAAATTCCTGAAGCAATAGGATCCAACGGATGAGTCGGGATTTGGCATCCTTCTTAGTAAGCAGGTATTTCAAAGCAGCGTGGTCAGAATAGACAATGACTTTGGCCCCCAAAAGATACGAGCGAAATTTCTCTAGAGTAAAAACAACGGCTAGAAGTTCTTTCTCTGTGGTGGTATAATTCAATTGAGCATCCGCGAGAGTGCGACTTGCATAATAGATCACCACAGGTTTCCTATCAATCCTCTGCCCCAAGACAGCTCCTATGGCATAGTCCGAGGCATCGCACATGATTTCGAATGGCAGCGACCAATCCGGTGATTGAAGAATCGGAGCTTGGGTCAGTGCTGCCTTTAGAGAATGGAAAGCCTCAAGACAAGGCTCATCTAGCTGGAATGGAGTGTCCTTGGCTAGCAGCTTAGTGAGCGGGCGAGTAATGGTAGAGAAGTTCTGAATGAATCTTCTATAAAAATCCGCATGGCCAAGAAAAGAGCAAATTTGCTTGACAGACGAAGGGGGAGGAAGATTAGAAATCAGATCAACCTTAACCTTGTCTACTTCTATCCCCCTCTCGGAAACAATGTGTCATAGTACAATGCATTCTCTTACCATGAAGTGACTTTTCTCCCAGCTAAACACCAGATTAGATTTAATGCATCGTGCTAGTACTCTCTGCAGATTCTCCAAGCAGCACTCAAATGAGTCTCCAAAAACTGAGAATTCATCCATGAAATTTTTTAAGAATTATCCCACCATTTCAGAAAAGATTGCCATCATATACCGTTAAAAGGTGGCAGGGGCATTACAAAGCCCAAACGGCATTCTTCTGAAAGCAAACGTGCCATAAGGATACGTGAATGTAGTTTTCTCTTGATCTTCTGGGTAGATAGCAACCTGATTGTACCCGGAGTATCCATCCAAAAAGTAAAAATATCTTTGTCCAGCCAATTTCTCCAAATTTTGATCAATAAACGGGAGAGGGAAATGATCTGTCTTTGTCATTAAGTTCAATTTTCTGTAATCAATACAGATTCTCCATCCCGTTTGTAGTCTCATTTGCACCTCTTCACCCTTCTCATTTTGAATCACGGTCAGCCCGGATTTCTTTGGAACAACTTGTGTGGGGCTGACCCACTTGCTATCAGAGATGGGATATATAATCCCGACATCCAACCATTTCACCACTTCCTACTTAACCACCTCTTTCATGTTAGGATTCAACCGACGCTGCATCTCCCTGCTCGGCTTGGCATTGTCCTCTAAGTAAATGTGGTGCATACAAACATCTGGACTAATCCCCTTGAGATCCGCCACCGACCAACCAATTGCCCCCCTATGCTCTTTAAGGACATCTAAGAGCTGAGCTTCTTGAGCAGAAGTGAGATTAGAAGCAATAATCACGGGTAGAGTTTGGTCAGGACCTAGATAAGCGTACTTTAGAGAATCATGTAGAGATTTTAATTCAAGAGTGGGCGGATGAGCCAGAGATGGAAGAGCATGTTTGAATTGTAATGGAGGAAGTGGCTCTACCCTAGTCTAGAGTGCAGAAGCGGGATAAGAATCTTGAAGCTTGCTACCCTCCTCTAGGGTGTCCTCAACGTCATCCAGACTTTCATCAATCACCTCCTCAAAGATATCAATGATATTGCATTCTTCTTCGTGGTCAGGGTATTGAGAAGCCTTAAAAATATTCAAAGCAACCTTCTCTCCTCCAAATGATATATCCATCATTCCCATGGCATAATTTATATTGGCCTTTTCCGTAGCTAAAAATGGACGTCCCAAAATGATGGGTGTGTGCTTTAGATCCTGGGTCGAGGCCATATCCAAAATGAGAAAATCTACCAAGAAATAACATTCATGCACCTTGACAATAACATCCTCCAACATACCCCTTGGAGTTTTCACCGATCTATCCGCCAATTGAAGGATTATTGAAGTGGGTTTTAACTCCCCCAGATCAAACTACTCATAGATGAAGGTGGGCAAAAGATTTACGCTAGCACCTAAGTCTAGCAATGCTCCATCAAAAGTGACTCCACCTATATCACATGAGATTAACGGGGTTCCGGGGTTCTTCAATTTCTTTGGTAAATAATTCATCAAAACAGCACTCACATCCTCAGACAAACGGATCTTTTGAGTCACCACCCTTGGCTCCCTCTTTGGAGTACAAAGCTCTTTCAAAAACTTTGCATATGCCGGCACATGCTTGATTGCGTCCAAGAGTGGAATATTGATATTCACTTGTTTAAACAATTCCACTAATTCTTCCTGTTGGACCGGCGTTTTCTTGTGAGCCTTCGACTTCAGAGTATCGGGAAAAAGGATCTTAGGCACATAGTCTTGGGTCCTTCATCAACTTTTACCTTTCCTTTATCCAACCTCTTCTCTCCACCCTCCGGCTTCTTCATTTCTTTAACAATTATAGGCTCCTCTTCCTCATCACTCTCCTCTTGGGCCTCTTGGCCCGAACTACTGCCAACTTCCTTAGTCCTATAAGGATTATCTAAAGCCTTCCCACTCCTAAGAGAAGAGATTGCCTTAGCATTCTCAAATTGGGGCCCTGCAGGAGGGGGCGGCTGAGCTTGGTTTGGTTGAGGAAGAATATGAACTCTTTGGGGAAAGCCCGGAGGCTGGTTCCTAGGATTAGCCATAGGCTGGCTGGGAAGCTGTCCCACCTCTCTCCTTACATTACTTGCTGCTAATTGCCCTATCTGACCTTCCAACTTAGCAATGGATTGTTGTTGAGAAAGAATGAGTTGTTGGAGTTGGTCGAATTTTTCATCAAAATTGGGCTGCGGAGGTTGAGGAGGGGGTTGGAAGGGAACTTGATTGAATCAGTTAGAAGGATATTGATGGTATTGGCCTTGAGAAAGTTGAGCTTGCTGATATGGGGCTTGAGAATAATGTGATGGGTGTTGAGATTGTTGTGGAAAAGGTGCATTGGATTGAGAAAAATTATGATGAGCTTGGTGAGTTGGGTGTTGAGTTTGGTGAAAAGGAGATTGATAATGTTGGTGATATTAAATTAGAGCATGAAAGGGTTGTTTTTGAAAAGAGGGATTGGATTGGGTAGATGGACCTTGTTGAGATTTCTAAGAAAAATTCGAGTGGTTTCTCCAGCCTGGATTGTAGGTGTTGGAATAAGGATCATAAGGAGGCTTAGAGACACCCTGAGCAGCGAAGATTTGTTCTTGGATGAATGGGCGAAGCTGGGTTGTAGTGGGGTAATCAGTTACCACATGATCGGGGCTAGAGCAAAGAGCACAGATCTCTTCATGACTAGGAGCTGAGAATGGTTGAGGTCGAGGACCTGAAGAAGAAGGTTCCTGCCTAGATAGCAATTGATCTAGCTTTTGAGCTACGAGATCAACCTTCTCTATCTTCTACGCCAACAATTTCATTTTGTTCAATTTCTGAGTCAAGGCATTGATATCCATCATATTCTCACACTCAACTTGGCTCTTCACTTCATAAAGTCCACCCTTCTTAGCCGGCCCAATCGTTCTCTCATAGGATGAGAGCGAGACATGACTAATTGAATTTTCACTGAGCATTTCAAATAAATCATATGCCTCATCTTCGCTCTTACTCATAAAAGTCCCCCCACATGACGTATCCACCATTTGACGGTAACTATCAGTCAATCCCTCATAGAATGCTTGAACTATTTGTCATCTTGACAGACCATGATGTGGGCATTTCATTAACAAATCTTTCAACCTATCCCATGTCTCATGGATTTGTTCCCCAGGATTTTGTGTGAATCCAGTTATCGCTCTCCTCATGGTATTGGTTCGCCCTATGGGGTAGAATTTTTTCAAAAATTCTTTTTACATTTCTGCCCAAGTGTCAATTGATCTACCCAAGACTCCTAACCAATATTTGGCTTTGTCGTTGAGAGAGAATGGGAAGAGAGTCAGCCTGAGAGCATCATCAGAGAAGTTTGAGATTTTCACAGTTGAGCAAATCTAGAGGAACTCATCCAGATGTCTGTAGGGATCCTCATTGGTATTGCCATAGAAGGATGGCAACATTTGAATGGTGCTTGATTTAATTTCATATTGGGCTGCTTGATTTTGAGGTGCTTGGGTATAAAATGAATGTTGGTATTGATCGGGCAAGAAATATTCATTCATTTGCTTGGGAGCGACTTGTTGAACTTGCTGTTGATTGTGGTTGTGATCGGCCATGAGGTTAGGTTGATGGTGAGTTCTAGAATGCACGAACCTCTCAATCTCTCCTATAGGTCCTAACAAAGGTGGGTGTAGGGATCTCCTACCTTGCATAAACTAGGACAAAATGAGAGAGAGATTTTTTTATGATGATTTTCTTTCTTTGTTTGTTTGTTTTTATTTTGACACAACTAAGACGAAGAGAGAGAAGGGAATGACGTTTTTCCTTTTTTTTAATTTTTTTAGTTTTATTTTATGCAAACACAACCAAGTTATCACACAAATCACCCTAATGACCTAGATGTGTCCTAGACCTACAGATGGGGTTTCACAAAATGATTAAAGTGAAACATAAGTTCACCCTCAATATTTCCACCGGCCAGGTAAGGGGTGAGGTAGTGGGAGGCTCTCCCTACTTTTGTAGGGACCTAATTATGTCAAACCACTAGCCCGCTTAAGGTGTTTGCCGTCCGACCGTCTTGCCTTAGGCACCGATTTTTATAAGAGGGTAAACCCAAATAACATAAGAACCACAGTGTGATCTTAGGGCCAACGTCTACTAAATTTTATTTATGGCTTAGGTGATGCAAAGATGAAGAAAATTATGATTTGTGGGCTAAGGAAGGGTGATGAAATCTCCACCTTATCTTGTTTAGGGGTAGTGCCCTTAGAGTGTTTTGAAGAATGAGATGCAACAAATAGGTTCAAACAAGGAGTTTAATATGTAAATGCATGAACAATTATTTTCTAAGACACAAATATGGAATAAAAGTAATGCAAGCTACATGATGCATGACCTAGAACATGATGTGTGTGGTTTCTAATCTTGGAAAGAGATTTTTTATTTTGGTGCAAGTATTGTTTATTTTTTTTATTTTAGTTAATGAACCTATCTACCCAGCACAATTTTTTTCTTTTGATTTTTTAAAAAAATTTTAAGAATTTTTTTAATTTTTTTAACGAGATATGAATAAAAGAAATTATGAACTAAAAATAATAAACAGCATGCAAAACTACTGTAAAATAAGGCCTAAAATCATGTTTTTAAAGTTTTCTAGATTTTTGATTTTTTTAAATTTTCAAGAATTTTTCAGATTTTTTTTGAAGATTTTTCAAAAATTGGAAAAACAGGACCTGTACCTACGTTTATTGACCTTTAGTGACACTTGATTTTTCAGGATTTTTCAGAATTCCAGAATTCCTACGTTTGCAGACCTTTAGCGACGCTTTTTGACTTTCTGCGACAGATTATTTTCTTTGAATTTCAGGTCCGAATTTCCAATATGTCTTTGATTTTCTGAATTTTTTTTCCTGTAAAAGTAAAAAAAATAGAAAAACAAATATACAAATTAAACACAAGAATATCCAATTATTAAAAATTATTTCCTCCCCGACAACGGCGCCAAAAATTGATGCGCACAAAACTCGTCGTTAAAAGCCGTGCCATAATTTAAAATTTACCGAACTCACTCACTAAAAAACATATTAAAATTCAAGCAAAGTGGTGAATACGGGTCGATCCCACGGAGAAGAAATGTTTTCAAAATAGCATGCAAGAAAATTCTTGTATTTGAAAAATTCGAAGTTTTGAATGAGATTTAAACTAATGAAAAATCAAATTACATGAAAATAAATTTTGATTTGAAAATTATAACTATGTAGCATAATTTTAAAATTAAAAGAATAAGGGAAGAAATAAGCTGAGGAATTGGAAGAATGACGCCGTCCACGTCGTGTCGAGCCTTTGATCGTCGCCCCGCTTTGGTATAACGTCGCTGGAAGAGGACCGAGAGAGAACAACCGCCTAGGGGTGTGTCAAGGATATAAAGAAAGGGAGGTGGATGGAAGAGCTACGTAAGGAAAATTATAATGAAAATATGGTGAGTTAAGGAATGAAATTAAAAAGAATAAAGAAAGCCGTGCCACAATTTAAAATTTACCGAACTCACTCACTAAAAAAAATATTGAAATTGAAAATAGGGTGAGTTAAGGAATGAAATATCTTTAAAATCGAAGAGAATTGGAAGAAGTGACAGAAGACAAAGTTGAAGATCTAAGGGTTAGGAAGAACTTTTATGAAAAGTGCAGAGATAGAAAATGAGAGTAAGAAGGTGAAAAATGTGAAAAACCGGCATCTATGGGCGCGGGTGAATAGTGATTGGGTGGAAAATAGAATCTTATAAAATTAATTACAACTTAAAAACGAAGAAGAATTGTAGGAAGTGGTAGAAGAAGAAAAGTTAGATTTACAAGAGTGGAACAACTTTTATGAAGAACTCAGAATGAAAAGAGGATTGGAAGGGCTTCAAAATGGAAGAATGGTGGAGACTATCACCTCGGATGAACAGTAACACGTTAGGATAGAATTTAGAAAAATATGTCAAAACTTGAAAACGGAGAAGAATTAGAGAAGGAGGTAAAAAGAAAAAATGTAGAACACAGAATAATGAACAAGTTTTGTGAAGACCATAAATTGAAATGGAGTACAGAACAACATGTAAAGGAGCTGATAAAAGACTAAACTCTTAAGAACACCAAGAACATAACAATACAACAAGAGAACCCCACAAAGATTACACTAAAAGCTCTCAAACCACACTCTCCAACTCTTCTCACGTAACTCTACTAAGACCAAGAAGAACCCCCCTCCCAACAACAATAGGACCCCTTTTATAGGCCCAATCAACCCCTTTTGCTTTATGTGAACACCTTTACATTTTAATACAATTTTTGTTGAAAAATACAAGCCCACCTTCCTATTTTCTTCCCTTGCCCACTTTCTCCACCGTCGGCAGCCCATTTGCTTGACATTTTGCATGCTTTGAATGCCCACCTGGCCCACATTGAGGAAACGCTGTAGCTTTTTTAGACCCGTGAGACCTTGGCAGGTTTAAATAAGAATGCTGCCCATTGAATGTTGTGGCCGACTTGGATGCTTTTGTGCCAACCCACGTGTGTTGAATTGTCATGTGAAGTGAAGTGGAGCCCTTGCCACCTTTGCCTTGTCTGCCATTTGTGCTTGAAGCATGGCCCACTTGTTGAAGCCTTATGCATTTGCTGTTGAAAATGCTCATCCATCTTTGCATGTGGTTTGAAGCCTTCATGGCCCCACCATGTGTGAAGCATTTGCCCATCGTGGAAGCCATTAATGTGAAGAGCCTTGCTTGTATGGAGGCCACCTTATGCATGCATGGCCTACGTGATGAATGCCTTCCTGTGATGAATGTCAACATGTGTTATGTATACATATTGTATAGGTATATATATATATATATCAAGTATATATATATATCTATATATATCATCTATATACATCATATATATATATATATATCATATATATATATAATAATTATTTTGTTTTTCTTTCTTTTCTTTTTTTCTTTTGTTTTATTTGGACTAAAATTGGGATTGGTCGGCCATGGACTTTTGACGGTGTGATCTTCTTTATGCCTGCAGAATAGAACCAAAATTTAATTAAATCAGGTAATTAAATATTTTGATCTGAAATTAAAATTAAGTGTGATAAATACATAGTGATGTATATTAAAGCTCATAAAAATGTGTTGGAACATGAATTAACATATAAAATTACACACTTATCAGTGTCCAAATAAGGTGAAATTAGATTCGTTGAAAAGATAACTTGATTATCTACAACTTTCATGTTGAGTACGTTTTGAGATTTTACTATTTAATAGGTCAAAAATGTTAAATAATGAAGTGCAGTGTTGGATGGTAAATATCGATCTTTAAAAATGAATTAGGCGGAAAGATGTATGAAGTATAGTCTAATCTGGAGGTTGATAAATGATGTTTCGTCTAAGAGAGAGAGTGATAGTCAATGTTTCGTCTAAAGGGAGAGAGATAAACGATGCTCTGCCTATAAGAGAAACATTTAGACAATGACGTGGTCATAAGAGCTAGACTCTGTAAAGATAGACAAAGTATTGTCTAATCTAGAAGCTGATATACAATACATTGGAGAGATAAATGATATATTGAGTGTATAGCTGATATGTTAATGGAATATACGATATGATGAGTAGATAGATGATAAATTGAAGATAAAGACAATAGGAAGAATAATTAACAAAGTATAAGTGATGAGTAGTTGCGAGAATATAATTAAAGACTTATATAAATAACAAAATTAGCATTATTAAGGTTAATTACACATGAAAATATCAAAATAGGGTGATATTAAACTCATTAGAAAGATGGTCTAATTATATTTAAATCTTGTGTCAAATATTTTAACTAATTATGCCATATGCTAGGTCTAAAGTGAAAAAAAATGAAATTAGGTAGTAAGTAAAATTAGAGTTTTGCTACTCAATAGGGTTTTACATGGGTTAACAGGTGACTAACGTGGAAGAGTTGGCTTAAGTTTAGGAATCTAAAATTCTAAAAATGAACTCAAGTGCAATCTGACACAGATCAGAGTTATTCGGCATGGATCATAAATAAATGATGACAAGTATTACTTGAAAATAGAGATGCTAACAGGTGAAGAGCAATTCTGCCAGGTGTTAAGAATGGTTACGACAGATGAAAAAATGTTCATGAGTGGAAAAAACTTGACTTAACATAATGCTCCACTAACTAACCTTAAGGACAGTCTATTTAAGCCTTTGTTATCCCTCCTACTGTCTTTTTGTCTACCATGCGTCAGACAAGAAGAAAGGTAAGAAGGTGAGTCCTACATTGTTGACCAATTAAGTTCTCCAGAGGTAAACCTAATTAGACAGTGTTGTGTTAGGTGTAGACGGTCATCCTAAGCTTGAGAAGAATAATTAGGAATAGTTCTGGGATGACCGTGGGGTTAGAGAAAGGAACCTATGGTGGTTTAAGATCTCTTAGTGTAGGTAGGGATGTTACAGACCCAACATATGTCATTTGTTACTTCTCTTGATTTGAAACTATTTTTATATCCAGAAAACTAAAATAGGCATGCAAGGGTGAATGCGATCATGCAAGGATAAAACCTAAAATCTGCATATTAGTAGCATATCTATGATCTGATTATTTAAGTTGGTTCTCTCGATTTGCCATGAACCATAACTGTGACACAATCCATGTTCATTATGTATTTAAAATTATTTAGATGAAAAATAATAAAAAGATTAATATGAGATTAAGCACATGGACAGTGCCACCGTAAGGAGGGGATAGGTGCCCCGAGGTAAGCATCTGCCTGAGAAATAGACCCTAGTCCGAGGATGAACGGACAGTTAAAATCTGGAAGTCTGACCGGACGATATGGTAGATGGTGGGGCCAAGACCCCCGATCCTGCACAATTGATCAAGACTGGTTACTCCACACATTATGCCATTTGTTCTAGCGTCTATCGCCTCTGCGCCGCAGTAAAATAGTAACTCTTTGTGCCGTGGATTAGATGCATGTCTGAGATGTGCAAACAAAGATAGTTTATAAAGTTTCATATAGATGGGGGCTCAAGTGTGCAGAAAAGAATAACATGATAATATGAAGCTAGTGTGAATGATTGGTTACACGTAACCTTATGATTACAATGTGATTTGATATGCAAGCTTCCTGTAAGCTTGAAACCCTTGATAGCTAAGATGGATTCATAAATTTAGAACATATAACTAGAGCCAAAGAATGGTACTAGTTATTTATATCGTGGAATTATGCATACAGTATAACGCTGTTGGGATGGGTGTACATGCATGTATATCTTACACCTAAGAGCTTTCTCGTAATATGTAAACTTATTATATGATATGTATGTGACTGATTTTTCATGGTTACTGAATCTTAGGACTCACGCCTACATTTTAATATTTTTTCAAGGAACTAGGAGGTGAGACTTCTAAATCTGCCAAGTAAGGAGGCTGGAAGGAGATCTTGGGGATTGTTTGTAACCGTTAAGCGAGTGACTTCAAGGTTTTAGTTTATTATGTGTCTAAATGTACTTCTAGTTTAGTCATTTCGGTATGAGAGATATAAATGTCCTTTTGTGATCATAGGAATGAACAGTGATGATTAAGGGTGTAATTATTTTTTTAAACTTTAATGGATGTGGCATGGTGGGGTTTGTCTTGGATGTGGATGGTATGGCTTGGTATGTCTTGCATGCAATCCGAGCTCACAACGTATAGTAATGTAAGGTGGCGCTTCCCCGACCGGGTATCGAGTGAAGGGGGCGCCACAAGTGGTGGTATTAGAGCGAGGTTTTAAAGTTTGGTTTTGCCTACAACCATCAGATTTATGCACCATACCTTGAGATTCTAAGAAGATATCAGTGGCATTAGGCTTAACTTGAGGTAATCTTACTTTAAGTTAATTCTCACTTGCAGGAGATGGTAGAGAGTGATAGAGGAGCAATGGACCTTCCTCAGGTAGAGACGGCAACCTCAAATAGGACGTCGGTTGGTGTTGATTGGGGAGCAACGCAGGGAGCATGGTCGTCAGGTGGTCAGGATGTGGTGCCCACACCAGGTGTGCCATCGGTAGATTTGGGAGGATTCATGTAGACGTTTCAAGGGCTGGTACAGGCTATGCCAACTGAGTCGATGACTTGTGAGTCTCACGCTATATTTTTTATGTGAGGGCTCTCCACAGGAGTAGGAGTCAGTGGGTGTGCCCTCAGAGTGCAGCTTTTGCCAACACATCGAAGACCAAGTTATGCCCCGTATAGTTGTACCTTGATTTCTTTGGTCGTCAATGTTTAAAGCTAACCCATTGGGAAGACCCAATTGGTTGTACAAAATTTTCATGGGATTGTTCTCAATAAATGATCAAAATGTTTAAAGGTAGCATGATCTTCATAATTTCAAATTTACCAAAACCATTGGATCCCCAAACCTGTGTCCAGGGTCTAAGATCAGACTTTTAAAATCTACTTTTTAGATGCTTATAAGGTTCATAGGTTATTATACGGAAAATTGAAAAGTCAGAGTCTTAAGGGTGCATTAAAAACCAAACTGAAATCAATTCGGTTTGGTCTGAAAAGTGTTAATTTGATTTGGCATCTAATTTGGCTTGTTTTGTTTTTTGTTTTTTTTCTTCTAGAAAACACTCTGTAGACCAAAGCAAAGCAAACCATGAACAACCTCACCTTACCCAAGCATCCACCTACATGTTTTGGCCAGCCCACACCCAGGTGCGCCTAAGAGCTTGCACGCACAAGCCTACCTACATAATAAGGCATCTGATTTACAATTAATGATTTAAATTGACATATTCAGTTTTCCTTCATTACAAAGATTGAGGAAGTCTCCTATTTGTTTGTTCCTCTACAGGGAGAGGCAAGAGTTAGTTTCCCTCACTCAGACTTTGACACTAGACCTTGCAGATTTGGACACCAGATCCCAATCTATATCTATATTATATATTATTATTATATACTATAAGGGCGTCTTTGATACCCGAGTAAGGGGGTGCCGTAATCGACTCTGAAGGGTTGATTACGGTACCCGGGGTCGGTTACCGGGTTTATGTGAGGGGGAGGGCGAGCGGAGGTGGGGCCCACCGGTTAGCCGGTGTCGGCTAACCGAGAGACAACCATGTTGTCAAAGACACGCCTCTTTGATAGTAGAATAGGTTAAGGAGAATACCTTAACCAGAGTTTACTTATTCCAAAGAATGTCTACTTTTGCTTTGACAATAATGTACCATAACCCAGGTTAGCCAGAGAATAAGGAGGCTTGTTCCATCTACTTTGACAAGAATTCCTAAAAATTGGAGATGGGTTAAGAGGGAAGTAATTACAAGGACTACTCCTATTTGCTGCTTCTATGGCTACAAAGAAAATTAACTCCAACTCACGTGCGATTTAGCGTAACCCAGCGACACCATATACAATTTTTTTTCTCATTTGACATAAAATACCGTGATGCTTGGGTCTCTTTTTTCACCGATTAACGATCAAAATGCCGAAATCTGTACACAAGGATCCACTTTTGCAGAAACGGGAAATTTTTTTTTGCCGTATTATAATCAAAAATAAACGTGAAATTAAGATCTTATGTTTGTTCTCCACCAGTCATGACACTACAACCCATTCAAATTGATTAACATTCACCACTACGGTTTCTGAAATCCCATGTTCGGCCCATTGTGTATTCAGACATTCACATATCACAATTTGCACACATAAAGTCATTGCATTTAAATTGGGATTAAATTTTACACATCCTAATTATGCACCAACTATCACAATTGTAATTACAAAGTAAAAAATGTCGGACAATTTCATTGTGTATCATATTTTACAGACCATACATCGCACTACTAAAATACAAAAGATTGTATCATCCCATTGTCGCATCCCATGTCAAGGCGGCCGCATTTGGAGTAGAAGCCGATGGGCTTGGAGCCGAGGAAGTTGTCGTGAACAGAGGAGAGCAGGATGACACAGGCGTGAAGGAGCCGGCCCTGGGAGAGGAGGTGGCTGCGGCGCAGTGCTGGGTGAGGTCGCCGTAGTCATGGGAGCCGTTCCTGATGTTGAGTATTGTGCGCGGCAACGGGAAGGCGACCGGGGATGGTTCCGAGTTCTTAGACGAGCAGAGCAGCCGCCTTCCTACTCTGACATCTAATCTGCTAACTATACACATGTATCATATCAAAGACAAATTATGTACCAATAAGAATCAAAGAAAGGAGACAAAGTTCAATTGCTTCACAAATCATAGTGACTTCCTTGTGTAGTTCTTGTTGCTGGCAGTTCCATCTGTAGGCTAGAGATTGTTTTATGGAATGTTCTGGGAATCCAACCATGTACAGAAGACCAAAGCATGTGAAAAGGATTGAGTCATTGTGTTCAATAAAAACAAGTAAATTGAGACTGAATCAAAGAGTAAAGATGGAATAACCTTGTCTCCATTAGCAACGCCTGCAATCCTCTTCTAACAGTGAAGTTGTTATCTCACTTCACACTAGATTAAGATGAACTTAGGAATGCTCCTCGTTGAATAGATGCTGGAGAAAATTGGAGCTCACGTCATCATCTTCGGCAAGTCTCCTATCAAAAATCCTAAGTATAAACTAAAAAGGTCACAGATCATGGGAAATAGTTCACTTACCATATCAATCGAGGTACATTTTGGAGATTGCAGACCTGGTTAAGAGAGAAATGGTAAAAGGAAAGAAACGGTCCATAAAGATCATATTGATAGTTGATTTGGTTGTTGTACCTCTGATGTGCAGGATTAGAAAAGTGACTTACATTTCCATGAACATGAAGATACTCCGGTTGACTTCCTTTCATGGTTTCTCTCTCTTCCATATTTGTTTCTATAATAAATGATGGACTCAATTTTTAAGAATATTCTGAATTGTGGCTTTGGGGCCGCAAATGGGAGAAGTGGTGAAAAAGACATTTGATGAACTCTTTAGAGGGCAATTTTACAAGTCATTATGAATTCAAGTACACTTGACAGATATCAACCTGCAGTCCAAGTCCTTTACACTTCACTGGTAAACTAGATATCCAAAAGGCTGTGTTGATCAATCAGCACCAACCACATTGATTTGGGGGTAGGGGGTTGGCAACTAAGCTAAGCGAAGGAAAGAAATTAAGCTCGCGAGAAACTTACTTGTCCGCAGCTGGTAAACAATGCAGCAAGTTGCTCCTCAGTTACTTGTCCGCAGCTGGTAAATATTGAAGCAAGATTACATCAGCTCTACTGCATGAACAGCTATGTATGTGCAGATAAAGATACATTATACAATGAACGAGCCACTTGCTTACTGATACATGAGGCATGTTGTTCAAAGAAGCATGCTAAGGAACCTATAATAAGTAATAACTAACCTTGTCTTCACAATTAACTTAGTGTTGAAAATCTTTTTTAATGTTTTGTGCATGTAAGGCCTCATTTACTTCAACGTCTCTGAATGAAGGAACCCATATCCTATAGCATGAGCAGACCAACAAGGAGTTTAAAAGGTAGTACAAATGCAATGACAAGTATGTGTATGACCAACAAAGAGTTTAAAAGGTAGTACAAATGCAAGAAACCAAAAACTCTATTTGCACGAACCTAGCTACCACTGAGATTCATTTTCCAGAAGTGGATATATATATAGCAAGACAAGTTTCTTAAATAATAAAAAGAAGGGCTGCCACTGAGATTCAGACCCAAAGAAAGGCACATAAGAACAAAATAAAACAATGCATAAGTCTGTCAAACACTAATTCGCTTCCTCCTAATTGACTTCTGTGATAAAAATTGTACCAAAAACAAGAATCCAAAGAATAATAAAACAGTATGACAAACATGTCACATACCTGCTCACATACCTACTCACATTGCCCAAAGATGGCTCAGTTGTGTTCTTATGTCACATACCTGCTCACATGCTATGGGGAGACATAACATTTAAACAACAATGCTGTGAAACTTACCAGGCACATGATCCAAGATTATGACATCAACAACATTAAAATAGATCTGCACAACCTGTCTAAAGAAGTCCAGCAACATGAGAATATGAATAAAAACCCAAGTCAGATTAACCCAAAACCCAAGTTGTTCTGCACGTCTCACAATAACTGTAACTGACCATTGCAGATATGAGGGAATGCCAAGAACACAAAACTTGTTGCTATTTAAATGGCATTTCAGTAACATTACTCTGCCACAAATTAGGAGTGCTTCATTATAAGCCTGTCAACCGATCACAGTGTATGATGTAGAGGGCTCAATAAATGATGTATTGCAAGGGTTTGAGAGACAAGAAGGCTCAGACTTATATGAACAGACAAAGCATTACAGGGGGTTGAGAGACATGAAGAAGGCTCAGACTAATATGAACAGTCATATCATTGCAACGGGTTGAGAGACAAGTCAGCCCTCACAATTCAAACCCATCACAGCATATGTGCTCCGACGAACCTCCACAACTGTGTAAAGTTATTCACTGTGTTGCCGACATCATCAATCACCCAACTAGACAATGCCATTATCATCATAAGACTTATCATCATTGCCCTTCAAGCCCTCTAACCGCTCCTGCTACCATGAACTATCATGGCATTGCAATGGGTTATTTGACAAGTCAGCCCTCCTAGTTCAAACCCATCACAACATATATGCTCCGAGGAACCTCCACAGCTGTGTAAAGTTATTCACTATGTTGCTGACATAATCAATCACCCACGTAGACAATGCCATTTTCATCATATTTTTTACTCATCATTGCCCTTTAAGGCCTCTTCCCACCCAACTATCCAACTGCATGAGAAGCTAGGGTTGGGAGGGTGTGGCCTGCAAAAAAAGGTTACGCATATGAAACTATTGTAAAAGGTAAATGAAACCCATATACTAACTAAACATCCTCCACTACAATGCACCATGTTAAACCTACTACATGAACGAAGTACGATTTATATAGAAATTATCCAAGTACAAAGCAAGAAATAAAAGAACTATAATAAATGTTCCCACGTCTACAGGTTGGCGGAAAGTAACGTCATCCTACATAACACACATAATTTAATAGCAACCGAAGGAATAGCCTAGTAGAATTCAAAATCTCATGCCGACCCCCAAATACTATTGGCAATGTCATTCCTAAGGCGCTCTCCTGCAGCAACTTGTTGCTGGCCGATGGATGATACAGTGGGAACTTCCTGATCATCAATATCATCCCCTTGCACATCTTCGTCACCAACCCGATTGAAGTACCAATCATACCCTTGTTCACGACGTATGAAGTTCTGCACCACACAACATGCAAGGACTATCTTGCGCTGTGTCGGCCAAGGGTACATGTTGCCCTCACGCAAAGTATGAAATCGCATCTTCAAGACCCCAAATGTTCGCTCCACCACGTTTCTCAATTGGGCATGACGATGATTGAATTTTTCCTTCTTATTTTCGTAAGGCACATTCACACGACCACGGAATTGAGCAAGATGATACTTCACCCCCCTATACGGTGCCAAGAAAGATGAAGAATTTCCATAACCAGAATCAACCAAATAATACTTCCCTGGCGGTACAGAGAAACCTCCTTCATCTAAAGCCCACTTTAGCACCCGCATATCAACAGCCGATCCTTCCCATCCAACACACACATGCTGGAAAAGCATATCAAATGATACAACCGCCATTACATTTTGTGTAATGCATTGCTTAGGGTTGCAGAATCGGCCATGCTCTGAAATTGGTACATTTGCAGGAATGTGTGTGCCGTCTATAGCACCAATGGCGTCCTAGACAAAAAATTGCGTTGGTAAGTTTAAGGTATCAATGTACTGGGGAGGAATGACTAAGTAAAAAGATCTCACCTTAAAATACGGGCAGAAGCGTTCTTTGCCACGAATGTAGGGATGACACTCGTGAGCTTGTGTAGGTGTGGATAGTTGAATATATTCTTCCTTCAAATGGTTGATGGTGTGGCGCCCCCTTCCCGCGATCCCGTATCGTGTCCGGGGACGTCACAGCGGATGTACGGAAGTGTTGTGGGCCGAATATTTACAAGACGCTAAAGGCCAAACCATCACATATTCCAAAAATATAACAATACCATTTCCATAGGATAAAACACTCATAATTTACATCGTATACAGAGTACTACATATCTCTACTTAAAAGTCACATTTACATTCATTATTCAAAAGAAAACCAAAACTATTTATTCTACGCAGCGGAATCCAAATTCAACTCGGGATCAACTTCCGACCTACTGCCCGAAGGAGCCAAGACGCACACTGGTCAATTTCCTGAAATGGTTAGGCAACAAATATGAGTCCAAAGACTCAGTAGGCATTAAAACCAATCACATGCTTATCATATACTAAACTGTGCAAATCTATGATATATATAAAGCTAGTCACAATTTCACTGAATTGTACATATACTATGAATGCGAAGGAAATATAAAAAGTAATTTTCAGATTTATAAACAAATGCGTATAACAAATCTTATCTGACTTATATATATATGGCATAATACATATCTTAGCTAAATCAGAGTTTATACAGATGAACTTATTTTCAGATCATATCAAAGGCATATATCAAATCTGAACTTCATATTATTTGGCAGCATATATTGGACAGGCATCACGTCACTAAAAGCAGTAGCAAACACATACCTAGGTATCCATACGTCGACATAAAGATAAAAGGTCTAAATGCTGGAGCCTGTCGGCCTTGATCAACCACGCAGGATCGGGAGTTAGTACTCCACCATTCCCCAGATAATTTTCTTATTCTGGGTTCTGATTTTTCAAAAGTCCGTTTGTCCTCGGAAATGGGCCTAATCCCGTAGCGGAAGCTAACTATGGTTTGTCGCCCCACACCTCCTTAAAGTGACACAGTCCATATGCTTAATCAAATTTTTATTCTTATTATGATTCTCATTACATAGTCGTTTCAATATTTAAAACTTATCATTGAACTTTACAAAATAACTGGATCGTATTAATTTTAATCATAGGGTAGTGGGTCAAATTTATTATTATATAACATTCGAAGAGATTAGAGTAGAGAGAGAGAGTAGAGAGAGAAAGTAGAGGGATAACGTAGAAAGAGATTAGAGAGAAATTAGAGAGAGATTAGAGAGAAAAATAATTTACAGAATAATAACTAAATAAATAACTGATTCTAAACATAGATCATTGGGTTAAATAAATCAATGACTTAAATTACATTTCAAACAAAATCAAATCAAAGAAATGTGAATAACAAATAACATGCACTCGGTTTATCGTGCCTATCTTTACAATGGACTTCCGAATTGACTTTAGTATTTCACCCGGGCTCCCGTAAAAGTCCTTGCGTAGGAATAGATAATTTTTCCGTCCAAGATACGCAAATAAGGGTGAAATTGTCCAAAGTAAGTTTCAAATCCTCCGTCCAAATTTTTGTCAAATATTTATATTATTCTGATATATTATCTTCTCCGTTTATTTAATAAGAGAATGAGAGTGGGAAGAGAGATGAGAGAGAAACTAGAGAGAGAAAGTAGAGAGAGAGTAGAGAGAAAGAAAGTAGAGAGAGAAAGTAAAGAGGGAGCAGAGAGAGAAGTAGAGAAAGATATTTAAAGAGAGAAACTAGAGAGAGAAAGTTAGAGAGAGAAAGTAGAGAGAGAAGTAAAGAGAGAGTAGAGAAATAAGTAAAGAGAGATATTTAAAGAGAAAACTAGAGAGAGAAAGTAGAGAGAGAAAATAGAGAGTAGAGAGAATAGAGAGAGAAAGTAGATTTTTTTTTGTAGAAAACCGTACCTAGAGTTTGATGGGAGAGTGCACCCTTTACCAAGGGTAAAGAGAAAGCCACTCCACCAGTCGAACACTATGGGGTAGAGAGAGAAAGTAGATAGAAAGAGAGAAAATAAAGAGATTAGAGAGAGAAAGTAAAGAGAGTGTAGAGAGAGAAAGTAGAGTGAGAAAAGAGAGAGAGAGAGAGAGAGATAATAAAGAGAGTGTAGAGAGAGAAAATAGAGGGAGAAAATAAAGAAAGAGTAGAGAGATAAAATAGAGAGAGAGTAGAGAGACTAGAGAGAGAGAATAGAAAAGAGAAAATAAATAAAAAAATAGAAAGAGAGAGATAGAGATGGGAGAGAGAGAGTGTGTGTGTGTGAGAGAGAGAGAGAGATAGAGAGAGAGAGAGAAAGAGTTTGAGGGGGAGAGGGGGGGTTGGATATGTGGGAAAGAGAGGGGGAGAGGGGGCTTTATATAGGGGGAGGGGAGGAGGAGATAAGAGGGAGGGGGAGGTGGTAAGAGGGGGAAGAGGGGAGTGGGGGGGTGGGAAGTGGGGAAGGTGGGGAGTGAGGGAGGGAGCCACATGGGGGGTGGGGTAGATATTTTAGGATTTTGTTTTGATTTTTTATATATATATAAAAACTCTTAATAACATGATTTCTAAGAACTAGCTCACTCTATCTCATTTTTATCCTTTCAAACGTCAAAATTTGAAAAAGTGTTCAACATGAAACTTGTAGATTTTTCAGTTATCTTTTCAACGAGTCTAATATTGACCTATTCTGACATTCCTATGAGGAGTTACGTATTAATAAAAGAAGATGTCTATTTTACATACTAACATCCGTTAAACCCGTATTTTCTATACAGTTCAAGGCATTAGGGTTTGATTTAGAGAATCTGGAATCTGTATAGGTTCCAGAAGTAAAGTGCTTAGTTATTTTTAAGTTTCGAATAGATTCGGGTGTTACAAATCTCTCCCCCTTAAATAAATTTCATCCTCGAAATTTAAAGATTTATTCAATACGTACCGAATAGCTGTGGATATCTCTTCCGCATTTCATCTTCCATCTCCCAAGTGACTTCTTCTGTTGAGGTACTTTTGCATAATACCTTCACCAATGGAATTATCTTTGTTCTCAGCACTTGTTCTTTCCGATCGAGAATGCGAACTGGCTTCTCATCATATGTAAGATCTGGCTGAATTTCCAACTGCTCATGCTCTATAATGTGCGATGAGTCTGGCATATATTTTCTTAACATGGACACATGGAATACATCATGAACTCCTGACAATGATGGTGGTAAAGCCAGTTGATATGCCACCTCTCCAATCCTTCTTAAGATTTCAAATGGTCCAACATACCTTGGACTGAGTTTACCTTTCTTGCCAAATCTCATTACTCCCCTAGTAGGTGAAACTTTCAGAAATACGTGATCCCCGACAGCAAATTGTAGATCTCTCCTTCTTTGATTAGCATGGCTTTTCTGCCGACTCTGAGCTGTAAGTAATCTTTTTCTAATCAACTCAACATTTTCTATACAATCCTGTACAATCTGTGACCCAATCAATCTCCGCTCACCAACCTCATCCCAACAAACAGGTGACCTACACGGTCTACCATATAATGCTTCATATGGTGCCATTCCTATGCTTGCATGATGGCTGTTGTTATATGCAAACTCAATTAACTGTAAATGTTCATCCCAACTGTCTTTCCAATCTAAACTGCATGCCCTCAACATATCTTCTAGGGTTTGAATGGTTCTCTCTGATTGTCCATCTGTTTGAGGGTGAAAAGTTGAACTAAATTTTAATTGTGTACCAAGTGCTTGTTATAAGCTCCTCCAAAATTTTACTGTAAACCTTGCATCCCGATCTGGAATAATAGACACAGGCACACCATGAAGTCTCACAATTTCTCTGATATACAAATGGGCTAAATCTTCTAATGATTGTGTCTTTGTGATTGCCAGAAAATGGGCTGACTTAGTAAGCCTGTCAACAATTACCCAAATAGAATCATGTTTTCTCCTAGTCATTGGTAATCCCATCACAAAATCCATAGTGATATGCTCCCATTTCCACTGTGGAATTTCCATCAACTGTAATGGTCCTGCTGGTCTTTGATGCTTTGCTTTTACTTGTTGACAAGTAAGACATTTGCTGACAAAGTCTGCTATATCTTTCTTCATGCCAATCCACCAAAACTGTCTTTTCATGTTTTTGTACATTTTTGTACTACCTGGATGAATAGAATATTGTGATTTATGTGCCTCAGTTAATAGGTCTTTTATTATTTCTTCATTCCGAGGTACACATAATCTTCCCTGAAATCTGATTGTCCCGTCTGCACTTTGAGTAAATCTCGGTGTGCCAATCAATTTTTGTAACTGCTGATCATTCAGTTGTGCTTGCATAATTCGCTCAACCATTGCAGACTGAATAGTTAGTTGGGCCAGAAATAAGTTTCTTTCTTTACATATCGGAGAATACTCCACTACATCAGATGTCATTCTCCAAGTTTGGCGCAATTGGATTGCCATTAGCCTCTTCCTGCTGAGTGCATCTGCTACCACATTTACTTTTCCTGGGTGGTAATTCAAGGTGAAATCATAATCCTTCAAAAATTCAATCCACCGTCTTTGCCTTAAATTTAATTCTTTCTGAGAGAAAATATATTTTAAACTCTGATGGTCTGTAAACACTTCAAATTTCTCACCATACAAATAATGTCGCCAAATTTTTAGAGCATGAACCACGGCCGCCAACTCTAAATCGTGTGTTGGATAATTCACCTCATGATTCTTTAGTTGTCTAGATGCATAAGCTACTACTTTGCCATTTTGCATCAGGACACATCCTAATCCTTTTCTAGAGGCATCTGTATATATCACAAATCCTCCTGATCCACAAGGTAAAGTAAGCACTGGGGCTGTAGTTAACCTTATTTTTAATTCTTGAAAGCTCAATTCACATTTATCTGACCATTCAAAAGGAACTCCTTTCCTAGTCAATTTGGTCATAGGAGCTGCAATAGAAGAAAAACCTTCAATAAATCGGCGATAGTAACCCGCAAGACCTAAAAAGCTCCTAATCTCACTGACATTCTTCGGTCTTTCCCAATGCAAAACTGCGTCAACCTTAGCTGGATCAATAGACACTCCATCACCAGAAATGATATGCCCTAAGAATTGAACCTTATCTAACCAGAATTCACATTTACTGAATTTCGCATAGAGTTGATGTTTCCTTAAAGTTTCCAACACAATTCTCAAATGTTCTTGATGAGTTCCAATAGTAGGAGAATAGATCAACACATCATCAATAAACACCACTACAAATGTATCCAGATATGGTTGAAAAACTCTGTTCATCAAATCCATAAATGCTGCTGGTGCATTGGTTAACCCAAATGGCATAACCAAAAATTCATAATGCCCATATCGTGTTCTGAAAGTAGTTTTTGAGATATCTTCTTCTCTTATCCTTAGTTGATGGTATCCAGATCTGAGATCAATCTTTGAAAATACTGTGGCAGTTCGTAGCTGATCAAATAAATCATCAATCCTTGGCAAATGGTACTTATTCTTAATGGTCATTTGATTCAATTTCCTATAGTCAATGCATAGTCTAAGCGACCCATCTTTCTTTTTAACAAACAGAACAGGTGCGCCCCAAGGGGATACACTTGGTCGAATAAACCCCTTATCTAGCAGTTCTTGCAATTGTTTCTTCAACTCTGTCAATTCAGCTGTTGCCATTCTGTAGGGAAGGATGGAAATGGGTAAAGTACCCGGTGAGAGTTCAATAGTGAACTCCACCTCTCGGTGTGGTGGCAAACCCGGAAGTTCATCAGGAAACACATCTGAAAATTCCCTGACAACATCAATATCTGAGGTGGTTTTCTTATTTTCATTAGAAGGAATAGCCACTATGCTAGCCAAATAACCTTGACATCCACTTCTAAGCAATTTCAAAGCTTTAAGTGCTGAAACTAGTGTTTTACTAGAACGGTGCCTCGGACATTGATAGTGAAATGTCTGCTCCCCAGGTTTTTGAAAAATTACTTTCTTTCCATGACAATCTAGAAGGGCAAAATTTGTATCTAACCAATCCATTCCTAAGATGACATCAAAATCAGTCATTTCCAACAGATATACACATGCTGGCATAATCCTCCCCTGAATCACCACATCAATGCTAGGAATAACAGAAGTCGTTCTAGCTATCTCCCCAGTTGGTGTGTTAATGGACATCTCATCAGTGTTCACAATTTGTTTATCTTTCAATAATTAAGCAAATCTCAGAGAAATAAAGGAATGTGTAGCACCCGGATCAAATAAAACTTTTGCATGCATATCATCGATAAGAAGAATACCTTCAGCTACTGCATTGGCATCTCGGGTGTCTTCCCTTGTTAGTGCATATACTCTGGCTTGAACTCTCCGCTGTTGTTGTTGTTGCTGATCTTGCCTTGGCCTTGTGGGACAATCCCTTATCATATGCCCTGTCTGACCACATGAAAAACATTTACCTGCAGCCCGCCAACATTCATTACCTCTATGCTGCATCCCGCACTGTTGACAAGCTGGCATATTATCTCTCCTAACTGGTTGAACTCTCTCTGGAAAAGTCATCTTTGGCTTCTTATCTTTCCTCACAATTGAACCAAGATTACCCCTTTTTACATTATCCCTTTGTCTTTCCATTAAGAATTCCTCATATTCAGTTTCTGCAATAAAAGCAGCCCTCAAAGCTGCTGCCATAGTCTGAGGTTCAAGGATTGCAACTCTACTTCTAATGTTACTTCTCAAACCTCTAACAATTTTTTTCACCCTTCTAAGCTCATCTGAACAAATATGAGGGGCATACTTTTCTAATTCAGTAAATTTTACTTCATAATCAGCAACGGTCATACCTTCTTGAGTCAGATTTAAAAATTCTACTTCTTTCCTGTCCTTCACATGCTGAGGGAGAAATTTTACATGAAAGACATTAAGAAATTCATTCCAGCCAATCTCTGTCTCTCTATTTCTGAAAGTGGTTCTAAGTGCAGACCTCCACCACTCGTCCGCACGGTCCTTTAGCATAAATGTAGCTAATATCACCTTATCCTGCTCTGCACATCTAATGGCCGTAAAAATCTTCTCAATTTCTCTCACCCAATTTTTTACAATCTCCGGGTGACTCTCCCCCTTAAAAGAAGGAGGACTCATATGTCTGAATTTTTCCATTAGGGTAGCGCCTGTTGTCCTATTCGGTTGTTCTTGCACACGGGTTTGTAACTGTGCTTGCATCATTGCATGAGTTTGGGCTTGTAACTGCATAGTCTGCACTAACCCTTGAAAAGCTTGTGTGAACCCTCCTAAATCTGGCACACCCTGAATAGGTAACGCACCTTGCCCACCGGGAGCAAGCTCGCCATGAATTGTTTTCCCGACAACCCCTTGTGATGTTCCATTTGAGGGCGCAGACTCATCGGGAGAAGTATTAACCTCAACCCTATCACTCTCTGCCATCTCCTGCGAGGGAGAACTAATCTGAATTAATATGATTCTAGGTTTGACATCAAATTCTAAAAAAAATTCCTACGATCTTGTGGTATGGTATATAAATTCAGATGGCTACAAATAATTTCAAGCCTCACAACTTTGCTCTGATACCACTCTCTGTGGCGCCCCCTTCCCGCTATCCCGTATCGTGTCCGGGGACGTCACAGCGGATGTACGGAAGTGTTGTGGGCCGAATATTTGTAAGGCGCTAAAGGCCAAACCATCACATATTCCAAAAACATAACCATACCATTTCCATAGGATAAAACACTCATAATTTACATCGTATACAAAGTACTACATATCTCTACTTAAAAGTCACATTTACATTCATTATTCAAACGAAAACCAAAACTATTTATTCTACGCAGCGGAATCCAAATTCAACCCGGGATCAACTTCCGACCTACTGCCCGAAGGAGCCAAGACGCACACTGGTCAATTTCCTGAAATGGTTAGGCAACAGATATGAGTCCAAAGACTCAGTAGGCATTAAAACCAATCACATGCTTATCATATACTAAACTGTGCAAATCCATGATATATATAAAGCTAGTCACAACTTCACTGAATTGTACATATACTATGAATGCGAAGGAAATATAAAAAGTAATTTTTAGATTTATAAACAAATGCATATAACAAATCTTATTTGACTTATATATATATATGGCATAATACATATCTTAGCTAAATCAGAGCTTATACAGATGAACTTATTTTCAGATCATATCAAAGGCATATATCAAATCTGAACTTCATATTATTTGGCAGCATATATTGGACAGGCATCCCGTCACTAAAAGCAGTAGCAAACACATACCTAGGCATCCATACGTCGACATAAAGATAAAAGGTCTAAACGCTGGAGCCTGTCGGCCTTGATCAACCACGCAGGATCGGGAGTTAATACTCCACCATTCCCCAGATAATTTTCTTATTCTGGGTTCTGGATTTTTTAAAAGTCCGTTTGTCCTCGGAAATGGGCCTAATCCCGTAGCGGAAGCTAACTATGGTTTGTCGCCCCACACCTCCTTAAAGTGACACAGTCCATATGCTTAATCAAATTTTTATTCTTATTATGATTCTCATTACATAGTCGTTTCAATATTTAAAACTTATCATTGAACTTTACAAAATAACTGGATCGTATTAATTTTAATCATAGGGTAGTGGGTCAAATTTATTATTATATAACATTCGAAGAGATTAGAGTAGAGAGAGAGAGTAGAGAGAGAAAGTAGAGGGATAACGTAGAAAGAGATTAGAGAGAAATTAGAGAGAGATTAGAGAGAAAAATAATTTACAGAATAATAACTAAATAAATAACTGATTCTAAACATAGATCATTGGGTTAAATAAATCAATGACTTAAATTACATTTCAAACAAAATCAAATCAAAGAAATGTGAATAACAAATAACATGCACTCGGTTTATCGTGCCTACCTTTACAATGGACTTCCGAATTGACTTTAGTATTTCACCCGGGCTCCCGTAAAAGTCCTTGCGTAAGAATAGATAATTTTTCCGTCCAAGATACGCAAATAAGGGTGAAATTGTCCAAATTAAGTTTCAAATCCTCCGTCCAAATTTTTGTCAAATATTTATATTATTCTGATGTATTATCTTCTCCGTTTATTTAATAAGAGAATGAGAGTGGAAAGAGAGATGAGAGAGAAACTAGAGAGAGAAAGTAGAGATAGAGTAGAGAGAAAGAAAGTAGAGAGATAAAGTAAAGAGGGAGCAGAGAGAGAAGTAGAGAGAGATATTTAAAGAGAGAAATTAGAGAGAGAAAGTAGAGAGAGAAAGTAGAGAGAGAGTAGAGAAATAAGTAGAGAGAGATATTTAAAGAGAAAACTAGAGAGAGAAAGTAGAGAGAGAATTTAGAGAGAGAAAGTAGAGAGAATAGAGAGAGAAAGTAGATAAAAAGAGAGAAAATAAAGAGATTAGAGAGAGAAAGTAAAGAGAGTGTAGAGAGAGAAAGTAAAGCGAGAAAAGAGATAGAGATAATAAAGAGAGTGTAGAGAGAGAAAATAGAGAGAGAAAGTAAAGAAAGAGTAGAGAGATAAAATAGAGAGAGAGTAGAGAGACTAGAGAGAGAATAGAAAAGAGAAAATAAATAAAAAAATAGAAAGAGAGAGATAGAGATGGGAGAGAGAGTGTGTGTGTGAGAGAGAGAGAGAGAGAGAGAGAGAGAGTTTGAGGGGGAGAGGGGGGGTTGGATATGTGGGAAAGAGAGGGGGAGAGGGGGCTTTATATAGGGGGAGGGGAGGAGGAGATAAGAGGGAGGGGGAGGTGGTAAGAGGGGGAAGAGGGGAGTGGGGGAGGTGGAAAGTGGGGAAGGTGGGGAGTGAGGGAGGGAGCCACGTGGGGGGTGGGGTAGATATTTTAGGATTTTGTTTTGATTTTTTTTATATATATATAAAAACTCTTAATAACATGATTTCTAAGAACTAGTTCACTCTATCTCATTTTTATCCTTCCAAACGTCAAAATTTGAAAAAGTGTTCAACATGAAATTTGTAGATTTTTCAGTTATCTTTCCAACGAGTCTAATATTGACATATTCTGACATTCCTATGAGGAGTTACGTATTAATAAAAGAAGATGTCTATTTTACATACTAACATCCATTAAACCCGTATTTTCTATACAGTTCAAGGCATTGGGATTTGATTTAGAGAATCTGGGATCTGTATAGGTTCCAGAAGTAAAGTGCTTAGTTATTTTTAAGTTTCGAACAGATTCGGGTGTTACAGATGACAACGATGACTTCATTTACATACTTACTGATTGTTTGAGAAGAATGTTGAAAGTGCTCACATAATGCACCACTAGACACCCCATGACCGGTGGCATATAGGAACATACCCAACTGTTCTGCAGCAGATACATATCTTGAATCCTTTAACAAACCACGGCCTACCAAGATGTCAGTCAATCTTGTAAACATAGTTGGGTGCATCCTGAACATCTTGTAACACCTCTGCTCATGTCCATTGATAATATTTGTCACCCACATTTGACCTGCGTGGACTGATGAATGCATGCGTCGACGAATAGGTGACGACATTTCCTCAGCTTCCACTCTTTCAAGAATGGCCTCCTCAACGCTGTTGATCATGTCATCATCCTCCAAGAGAAACTCCAATAGAATGCGATCAAGATCTACACATCACACCAAACATTTCCATCACCATTGCAACATGATTTGTTGATGAAGTCATTATCCATTAATAAAATCACTAGTACATGGTTTAATAACATCAGATACATATAACCCTAGTACATAACAGAGAAAAAGTACTTGTGAACAAGCATAGTCTATGAAGTCCCCACCTTAAACAACATAACTAGGAGAGTAAGTAATATAAACAAGAGCAACACTACTAGAATTATCAACAGGACAACAACAGTACAAGACAAGTTTGACATTTGTGTCCTCTGCTGTAGCAGTGATTGGTTCATTGCATGATAGGGTGACATAGGATTTGCAGGAGACGCATGCATGTGCCTTGTAATTACTTGGGACCGATCATCAATATGTGTATGCCCGCTGTTGTCACACCCATTTATAGCCTTGTGTGCATCCTCTACCGAGTGAAAACCCTTGTAACGAGCCCCAGGATATCCATTGACCTGGACAAAACATTCAGGCCAGCTGTAATAAATACCGGGTTCTCGTCCAACCCACACTACATAGCATTGGTATCTTCCCATTTTTTGACCTTCAATTGCCTGCAAGTAAGAGTTTATGAAACACAATAGGTGCGACTACAATATCATATGCAAAATTTGCATGATAAGGTCCACTCCATAGGGTAAGCAAGTAGAAGGGGCATCAAGTAAGTTTAAAAGTACAACACATGATAAGGTCCACTCCATAGGATAAGTAAGTAGAAGGGACAGCAAGTAAGTTTAAAAGTACAACACATGATAAGGTCCACTCCATAGGATAAGCAAGCAGAAGGGACAGCAAGTAAGTTTAAAAGTACAACACATGATAAGGTCCACTCCATGGGATAAGCAAGTAGAAGGGACAGCAAGTAAGTTTAAAATTACAATGCATGATAAAGTGGGGCTGGGGAATAACAGCAAATAGTCCAAGTGCATGAATAACGTTTACATCATGTGAACTAGCACCCAGTCAATCCTGTCTTCTTCGTGCAGCTCCATAAATAATTTTCTATTTATTGGATCCTTGAATAAATCCACTGCTCTGAGGTAGATGTTCCGATCAAGGTTTGGATCTGCCTTCAGTATGCCGAAGCATGCTCGCATGGAAGGGGTGTCATCGGCCATGTGGAGGGAAGATGTACGCTCCCCTCGTAAGAGCCTCACCAACTCACTCCTATCCTGCATAGCCCCAGCAAAATTGTTTAATGCCTCATCTCCAAGCTTTTTTGACGACTCTTCTTACCATAGCTAGCTGTGTTCTTGGCCGGTGTAGAAGTTCCTTCACCCTCCACACCCCTACTCAAAAGAGGTGTGTTAAATGTAGGTCTTGAAGGTTGTGCGTATTGAGACACATTCAAAGTGTCAGTAATATTATCAAGCCCACCAACATCAAATGCACCACCTAAAGCGGTCAAAAAATCATTTGCATGCACTTCCGTAGGTTGCGTTACTTGTCGGGGCCGTGAGGAGTCGGCGTCCCACCCCCTTGCACAACTTTTTCTACAAAGATAGTCCATCTCACGTAGGAAGATAAATGGTTTACCTCTAATTAACCCGAACTCCGGTCGACTCTGAAATAAAGTAGGATTTGGAGATGTCACTCAGTGAAAACAAATAGCCGAGGAATGTAAACTGGATAATTATTCGCACAAGTCATAAAGTACCTGAATTAATTCATCCCATGCCCCTTCATATCCGGGAACATGCACATTGTTCACACTGTCCCACCCCCATCCAGATTTATTCCGCAACTCATCAACAATACCATAAATCTTTCTAATTGTCTTCCAATGATTATTTAATTGGTGACGGTCGTAGTTCAGGTTACACGATCGATTAAACATCGGGACTATCTAAGCCCAACAATGAGGCTTGAACATACCAGAATTGTAATTATTCTTATCATATTGCTCGATCAATAATTGAAGGAGAACCCTATCCTGAGCCGTAGTCCAATTCTGCACACGGGCCTTAACTCTAGTGGAAGCAGATTCATTTAGAATTGACCCTAATATTAGTAAATAAATCATAAAAAGTACTTTAGTTTCACACCAGGGTGGACAATTTACATGAATTACAAGAACAAGAAGTATGAAATAGCATTTGTGTAATGGGTTGCTGACGGAACTTACCAGAGGTAGCCATCCGAGATGTCCTCTTCCTCTTTAAGCTGGTTAAGTACCCATCGAGACAAAAAAAATATGAAAAAATTAGATATGAGAATGTGAACACAGTAATGAGTTTTAATTTATATATTGTAAGCAACAGACGTACTTATCTGACCCTCAAATAAACATGCACATATCTTATAAAATCATAAAATAGCTATAAACTATCTGCCTATATGAGTTTAATGGTATAAACCCCATGCGGCAATCCTACTTCCCGACAACGTTAAAGATACAGGTATGGTGGATCACACAGCTTGCAAGGAGAAAGATACATCAAGACCTTCAACACAAGTAGGAGGCTATCAGATCGAGTCATAGGGGTATTGCAAGGGCTTGTGATATAAGGTTTTGGTATGCAGAGAGGCTTTTGATCTAATTTTGCCTTATACTCATATAACCTATATATTTTAAGCATTAAAGAATCTGCAAAATATTCACTTTGGAAACCAATAAATAAAGGACTTTGCACTACTTAAGTATTGTTGAATTGTCATCTAGAAAAAGATAATTTCAATGACTAGCACACAAGGAATTTCAGATTGTGATTCAGGAGTGTAAATATGATTGCAGAGAGTAAAAAATGTAGAATCTGACACCCAGCGCAGTCAAGATAATAAAAAAAGCAGCCTCACATAAACAAAAAGAAAAAAATCATTGCCACTAAAATACAAAAGAAATGCAAGACACCAATCAAGCACATTAGAAAATGTATTCTGTTAACCTGGGTCTGCTCGGATGAAATATCAGAAAGATTTGACAACAACAGAAACATGCCAATATCCAAGGGTATCACATGAACTAATGCAAACTAATGATAAGCACAAAACTAAGAAACAATGAAGGAACATAAATAAAAAAATAAAGATGTCAAAACAAAGTACAATACATGCGACATCAGTGAAGACATTTTCTCTGAAAATTCTGGATCTACTACCATGAGTTTAATCTTCCACAATCCACATTTCTAGCATATGTGACATCATTAGACCAAATTTACCCCTCCCACATATCATTCTAATCACTTTTATCTTTTTCATCTAGTCCAATAAACTTAACTGGGAGTTATCCTTCTCAATGGAGCATGATCTGAACCATGTTGGGCATATCCAAACAACCTTATATCTGCACTCTCTAATCTTGTCATTGTGTTACCAGAATGTACTATATCATAGTGATTATAAGATATTAAACATCTGTGAAGTAAGTCTTTTCCCAGCACAGGGGCAAACATATGAATTTGACATGAATAAGGTAATCTAAAGCTGCACTTAAGAAGCACGCTGATATTTTTAAGGTCCTAGATTGGTAAAGCTGTTCGAATAGAATGTTGTACAAAGAATACAAGAATGGCCATGGATCTGGGAGTTCCAATTATAAAGCAGTGAATGTATTTCAAGTCAGAGTGTATAGCCTTCAACACAAATGCCCTATTCAAGTTAAATTGATATTTGCCTAATGCCATTCCATGGAAAATACTACCTGTACTCCTCACCCAAAATCATAAAGCACTATTTTCAATGCATGGATAAGCCATGCTGGAGTTGACCTCTGGGAAAAGACGCATAAATTCAAAGAAACGACGAGAAGGTGGTAGGAGCGGAAACTGAGGACACAAAAAACCACACGGTAGTTCCACCACCAACTTGAGTAAATCAATTAAAAGGACTAACCAGGAGTTGAAGGCCATTATCCACAATGATTTGAGGGATCATACCGAGGTTCTAGTTGCGGGTTATTGAAAATCAGTTGCATAGGTGAACCAGTGCAAGGTAGTATCCGAACCAGATCATGGTAAAATGGAACCATCTTCAATAGGAGAGGGAAAGCACAGCAAGAAGGAAGGCATATGATATTACATGGCAGATTATCAACGATTACCGGAGATCATACCGAGGTCTTACTTGCAGCTTTTCAAAATCAGATGCACAGGTGAATCAGTGCAGGGGAGTATGCGTACCAGAGCGTGGTACAATGGAACATCATATGTAGAGGTGAATCACAGCAAGAAGAATGGAATATGAAACTACAGCCCATGTCCTCCAGAACATAGTGAACGGGTTGTAAAAAGTACAACAAGAAGAGACAAAGCAATGTAGAATGAGTAAAAAAGATTCGCAGAAGAAGGAACCAGTGGCGGCAAGGGGCCGAGGAAGAGGCAGAAGAGACACAGTCCTTTGACGCTGGAGAAGCCACCGCGTCTGGCAAGGATGCTGGGGATGGCATTGCGAAGAAGCCGAGGAGTTAAAATAGGGCAGCACCGAAGAACACTATAGGCTCACAAGCGTCGGTCATACATGGGTCGATTCAAACCCTCTCTGTAAAAGGTGGGTACGGAGAGCAGAAAAAGTGGAAGGATGCCTACCCCAGCCACACGATCCGGGCGATTTCAGAAGATTGCAGAGGTGATTGGACGCAAGATTGCATAGGGTTTTCGAACCCAGGCGGTGCCCGAGTAGTAATGGCGGTCGTTGACCGGCTCAATCATGGAAGCAGCAGAGCGTGGGGGCGGAGCCTGCAACAGACGACTAGCATGGCGGGGAGGGCAACACGGCCAGATCGGGGCAGCGAAGGCAAAGGCGTCGAGTAGGGAAGAGGCAGGCCGGATGATGGTCGTATGTGTCTTATGGGAAGGAGGGCGACATGGGAGACGCGGAGGTAGGGTTCGGAGGAGGAGGACGAAGCAATACGTTACCTTGCAGCACACGGGTTAAGCGTATTCCACCGGCTCGATAGAATATGTTAACTAGAGTTAACGCGGAGACCGAGAAAGTTAGGGAGAATAGAGGAGAATACCTAAAATGCTCTACCAAATCGAATAGGAGAGAATACGGTGGGATAACCCTCCGTATTCTCCTATCAAAGAGGTAAGAGAATTGAACGGGTTTTTTCTGCCGGTTCGATGACAAAGTTGAGAATAGAACGGTTTTTTTCCCCGCCGGTTCGATGACAAAGTTTTTTCCGCCGATTTTTCCGTCGGTTCACCATCGCGTCGACAGCATCGGACCTCTCCTCCATCTACGCCAGCGCCCTGCCGAACGTCGACATGATCCTGACGAGGGGAAGATGCTTGTGAGCCGAGGCGGAGCAGAGAACCGCTCGATACTTCCTCTGCGGTGTCGGTACGATTGTGCCCCAATCCCGCGGGAGAAGACGGAGATGGGCGGCGGCACAGAGGAAGAAGACCGGAGGAGGGAGGCGGCCTTAGCGGCCACTCCGCTGCTTCGGCCCGGTTTCAAGTCCTCCAAGGTTTCCCAGTCCCAGATCGACAAGTTTAGGGTGATCTCTCTCTCTCTCCTCTCTCTCTCTCTCTCGCTCTCTCTGAGACCAGTCTGACCTGGATGCTTACACGGCGACAAGGGCAGACGAGGTGTGGATGCAATACCAGTCTGCGTCTGGAAATTCTTTTTTTGTTCCATGTTTCTGATCCCGTGTTTGTTTGGTAATTTCTCAACATAAATTGCAAGGTAATTTCTATGCGAGTTCAAAATTTTCCGTGTAGATTTCTCATCCGGGTGCTTACTGGCCCTTTGTCATGATGTAAGATATTTGTTGCTTTCTAGACGCCCTTTGGAAGCAATGCAACACATGAATATCGTAAATACATTTGTCATATATTCGTATACCATTTCATTTTTATTAATATATGTTTGGTTATTTTTCATAAACATAATTGAATTTATGATGAACTCTGTTTATAAGAAGCATCTTCAGCGTAGACCAACTTTAAGTAGGTCTATGGAGATTGCGTTTTTGAGGAGATTCTGAGTTTACAATAGACTGAAATGAATTTATAGTAAATCTATTCTTAACAATCCAAACTAAGGTCAGGACCAAAAACGAGACTTAGATAAACCCAAACAGTGACCATGACTTGGGAATTGAGGCTGTGGTGTTGCTGGAGCTGAGCTATACTATCGGATATGAAGTGACATCTATGCCTTTCTTCCCCAAATGCTTGCAGTGAGCCTCCCCCCAGCACCCCGGTGTCAGGGACGCCACCAGGTACCCCCCCCCCCTCCCCTGAGGGAGAGCACCCCGAGGTTCCCGACCCCCAGGACCACGCTGACCCATCTCTCCACCCAATGTCTCAAATTTAAGGTTACCTGTTGAATTTTGCTATATGCCTATAAAGATGATAAACATGGCATATGATCAATCCTATTGAATTCAAGATATAATATTAGTATACCCCTATAACAAAGGGTAAAAACTTATATATAATACTAATGTCTATGCTCCGGTGGCATACTAATCGCTATCATGATTTTTATATATATATCATTTCCCGAAGAGATTGTTTCTTGAACGGACTGCAACTGCTCGGTCACTTCTTGGTAGGCTCATGCCCACTTAATTAATTAGAAACAACGCATAGAGCAGGTGACATGCTGATCCTGTAAATAACCATGTTTTGTAGATAAACGGACTCATCTAATTAATCATGCATACTAAACAATAGGACTGCCCCTTTCTGATTCTGCCATCACTCCTTTCATAGAATTCAAGTCTTTGGAGATCAATATATAGATGCCTTTCCATTTCTTATCGTTTCCTTAATTAATATAACTTCATCTCCAATCATCAAAACATATGTCATTTGTAACTGAATTGAATAGATAACTTTAAATTTGAGACATTGGGTGGAGAGATCGACTTAGAATTAATTATATAGCCACAGAGAGACTCATCTTGAATATATACTTGATGTAAATAATTGGCTTTCATCAGCACGCTATCTCCCAGGATGCATGAATCCAGGTGAAGTCATACGATAAATTGACAGCTTCTGAAACTGCAAGGTCAAACTATGGAAACATAATATGTATATATAAATGACTTGCCTCTGATATATTCTATGTTAATATTGAATTGAAAACCAACCCATTTGTTGAGTTATTGGATAGAATGTCAAAACTGACATGGAAATGAAGTGGTCTTTCCCTCATTTGGCCCTTAATTTCCTACTAACATTAACATTGAAGGCTTCGATCATGTCCACCCTATAGTCGCTAATTTTTGGCTTCAGTTCCAAATCTATAGTATATATATATATATATATGGAGCCGATGTTATAGTTCATCTTATCCATGACTGTCCCCACACCACAATGAGCCATATCTAGCATCTAAAATTGTGAGTGTTAAACTTTAGTTCAAGGATCACAACTGCTTTTATGTTGTATCAACACGTAGACTTTTATATTATGTGAGTTTTAGGCAAAGTGAGAATTACTATGCATCATTGAAATATAACTTATACGACTGAAATATAATTTACAAGATTGAAAAATAGAGGATGTTGTGAAATGTATCGGTTTGCTGAAATTTTTAAGTCATTGATAGAGTTATGATTCCCTGCTTTTCATTATTTATTCATGAATCATATGTTTACATGCAGGATAGTCAAAGTTGACCTGAATTTTCCACCCAAACCAGTTGCATCTTCTGCTGCAAAGGATCTCATTAGGCAGGACAGTCTTCTCTTTCCTCCCAGCCAAAAGTTGGTCTGGAATACTTACCAAAACATGGGTAAATTTGTTTAACAATACTCATATCCTTTAGACTAGGACTGTAATCAGCTGCACTGTGCTATGCTATTTGCTTAAGCTTTGATTATTAGCATCAAGTGTTGTTTCCTTGGACGGAGCTTGGTCAAGCCTTAAATGTTATGTTCTAGCTTATGTATAACAATATTCTAAATGTACATTGGAAGGCACAAACTCATCTCATTTGATTTTATGTTCAAGCGTTATGTATAGCAGTATTCTCGAGGTACCTTGAAATGCATGGACTCAACTTAAACAATCCAAACATATACAATATCTCATGCTATCCCCTTTTCTTGTGGTATGCATTCTGAAACCATTGGGATCATACCTTTCATGTATTGGTTCTCAAGGAGGGAGGCTTGTGTATGTGCGTACATCAAGGATTATAATTGTATCTTACAATGTCAAAAGAAAGAGATCTTAGAATGCTTATTTTGTAAGTCAAGGTTACAAAACACAGGATTGGTGCCTGCATCTTTGGACCAAGATCAAATCGAGAGGCCAGTCCCCAATCTGGGCCTATCCTGGCTGAAGGATTGGTGCATGGATCAGTTTCTTTTTTATTTTTTCTGTCACAGTGACCTTAAATTGGATGCTCAGTCGGCTAGTATGACCTACGCTATTGTTTGCGACCGCGGGGAGTCACTTGTCGTTTGGTCCTCGCAGCGGGGTTGTACACTCATCTTTTACGGAAGGTCGAGATAGGTTGACTGGGCACGCGAGGATTCCAGGGGTATTGAGAAGAAGGCAGAGAGAACGATGGGAACGCACTGGAAGGGATGTCATATGGTTCATCATTCTGGGAGACTGGGACAGGGATGGCTGGGTGGAATGCGGGCGTGCCAGTCGATTTCTCGACAATCACCTATGGAACCGAGGATTGATCGGGGAAGCGTCGCCAGGACGCAGCACGTGGCTCGAGGGATCCGGCGACACGTGGATAGAAGGGGTTCCACGGGTGCGAGTGCGCAGGTGATTATGGGGATTCGTGTACTGGACGTCTTTCCCCGCCGGTCGCAAGCAACCGGTGTTTATTTTACATCGGATTGAATCCGAATACCTTTGTTTCTATTGCCGAAGAGAGAGTCAGGGATCCTGGGAGCCGCGACGTCGGGAGGGCTTAGTCCGTGCAACAACGACAGGGCAACAACAACACAACAGGGATAACTGGGGGTAGAGAGACTGGCTCCGGCGAGGAGGGGGATCCGCTCCCTGCCTGGATTACATGACTTATATGCCATGAAAGACATTTATATGGGGGCATGAGATCCCGATTACAATTGGTTGCAAGCCACGGGACAATTCCGACATTCATGACGGTCCCCGGCTCATTGCATTATTGTGTGGGTAGTTCCGTATGTGTACATAGTGTCGGTCAGAGGACCTGTGACTCAGCAGGATGCCGCCCGAGGGGCGTTATAATGTATTCCCGGCATGAGACAATGTTACGGTCGGGGCGGTAGGGGTGTCGTAGGCACCGTTGTGTTGGAGCGGTTGGACGTCACCAAGGCCGAGGCGACCGGATGACGCAGGCATCACTTGAGATTGGAGCGGCCGGGCGCCGTTGTGACTGGAGTAGCTGCCAGTCGGGTGCCGGGGGTACCGTTGTGACTGAAGGGGGCGAGCGCCTCGAGCCCCGATGTGACTGGAGTAGCTGGCAGTCGGGTGCCGGGGGCACGGTTGTGACTGGAGTTGTTGAACGGTCGGGTGCCGCGGGCCCCGATGTGACTGGAGTAGCTGGCAGTCGGGTGCCGGGGGCACCGTTGTGACTGGAGTTGTTGGCAGTCGAGTGCCGGGGGCACCATTGTGACTGAAGTAGCTGGGTAGTCGGGTGCCGGGGGCACCGTTGTGACTGGAGTAGCTGGCAGTCAGGTGCCAGGGGCACCGTTGTGATTGGAGTTGTTGAGTGATCGAGTGCCGCGGGCCCCGATATGACTGGAGTAGCTGGCAGTCGGGTGCCAGGGGCACCGTTGTGACTGAGGAGGCGGACGCCGCGGGTCCCGATGTGACTGGAGTAGCTGGCAGTCTGGTGCCGGGGGCACCGTTGTGACTGGAGTTATTGAACGGTCGGGTGCCGCGGGCCCCGATGTGACCGGAGTAGCTGGCAGTCGGGTGCCGGGGGCACCGTTGTGACTGGAGTTGTTGGCAGTCGGGTGCCGGGGGCACCGTTGTGACTGAAGTAGCTGGGTAGTCGGGAGCGGGGGGCACCGTTGTGATTGGAGTTGTTGAGTGATCGGGTGCCGCGGGCCCCGATGTGACTGGAGTAGCTGGCAGTCGGGTGCCGGGGGCACCGTTGTGACTGAGGAGGCGGGCGCTGTGAAGAGGCTGAGACCCGAGTGCATACATGTGTTCAACTGGTTTCATGCTATATGAGAGCCACGTGGGCTTTACAAATGGGCCGAGGAGGCCGAAGTACAACTGGCGCAAGCCGCGGGACAATTCCGACGCGTGGGTCGGTCCCCGGGTCAATGCTGGATAAGGCAGATATCCGCGTGTTTTACAGAGGCTCTCCATAAGGAGATCGAGACAAGCCCGACTGCCTAGGTTGCAGGGGCAGTCGTGGGCTGGCGCTTGACGGAGGTTGGACGCGGTTCAAGGTGAGCGGTCGGGTCTGGGCCTCGGAAGGCGAATGTCGTCGTGCTGGGGAGTCGAGGCCGGCCCTGGGAATATTACTCCCGGGCCAGGGTCCGGCTAACTCAAGTCATCAGTCCGAGCGGTCGGCGGCTAGCTCGAGGCGAGCGGTAGGCACGCGGTTCCGTGACGGAAGTAGGTGCGGCATCATGGCGTATGCGTGGCCACCGTGGGTCGTCATCGAGCGGACCCGGGATGCGGGTGTGTTCGCCATTGTCATAACGCCTTATACGCGACGGGTATGGACTTGTGTGCGATGGCTAGATGCCCCGTGAGAGGAGTACGTGTGACATACCCTCGGCGTATACGAGCTGATCAACAAGCCAACCACGCGCGCACTTAGTTCCTCGCGTCCCCGACCCTTGTCGAAGGCCTCGGGAGTCCGAGGGTGTGGCAGTTAGGTCGGAGGGTGTTCTATTCCATTCATCCTTTTGTTCCATTGAGCTCCCTAGGGGGGGGGCTTTTATAGTGGAAGGTGAAGGGGTGGAAGGGGTTTACTCGGGCTAGGTTGAGGGCTGGGTTTGGTCCGGGTAAATCCTAAAAAATACTTTTTTTTTGTTACGGAGTGGGGGAGGGAGGGCTTAGGCGGACCAACCCAAGGGGCTGGTCTGGTCCGCCTAAACCCCTCACGGAGGGATTTTTTTTGTTAAAAAAATCTTTTTTTTTAGTTTCGGATGGGGTTTAGGCGGACCAGCCTGAGGGGTCAGGCTGGCCCGCCTAAACCCCCTCCCCTAGGCTGGTCTGCCTAAACCCCCCCCCCCCCCCAGGGGGGGTTTGGGCGGACTGGCTTGGGTGCCTTTTTTAATTAAAAAATACTTTTTTTATTGTAATGGGATTTAGGCGGACTAGCCCAAGGGGCTGGGCTGGTCCGCCTAAACCCCTCCCCCAAGGGGGTTTAGGCGGACCAGACCAAAGGCTGGGTCTAGTCCGCCTAAACCCCTCCCCGGAGGGGTTTACACGGGTTTGACCGAGGGGTTTTAGCGGGTTTGACTGAGGGTTTACCGCGGGTTTGACCGCGGATTTGACTTAGGGTTTACCGCGGGTTTGACTGGGGGTTTTGACTGGGTTTGACTGGGGGTTTAGGTTACCAAAAGACGGCAATGCCCTTGTTACAGAAAAGGAATTTTCTTCCGGGGGCTCTGCCCCCGGAAACCCCCGCAAGGGGCGCTGCCCCCTTGACCCCCGCGACCTGACCGCTTAGGTCGATCCGCGCAACCTGACCGCGCAGGTCGATCCGCGTGCGAGGGCGCACGATGGTGGTGCATGACGCGATGGGTCGCTGGGAATCCCGAGTTGGGCTCGGACTCGCTGTAGAGTGGCTGGAGCACACGCGCCCACCAGGTGCTCGGGGAAATTCCCGACGCGCGTGCGTGGGCCGTATACGGGTGCTGTGAGCTCCTGAAGCTTGTGGTTGGTCCCAGGTGGGTTTTCCTTTGACTTCAGAGGGATGGAGGGAGGTGACTCGGGGGTAGACCCCGGCCTCGTTGCTGAGTGCCACATGGCGTGGCTTGTAGTCAAGGTGCCCCCGGGTCTGCTCGGGTAGCTGTGTTGAACGCGGGTAAACCCGCAAACTGAGTGATCGGGGATGGGCCCGATCGACTGTTGATGTTGTCGTGAATCACGGCTTAACTGGTTAGAACCCTTGGTTGGGCCCGGTGACTGGGGCATCGACATAATGATGCCGTTTGTCTGGTGGTCGGGATGACCCTCGCTCCTTGGCGAAGAGTCGTATGATGCGGCAGGTTGTTCTGAGTCCCGAATTAACCCAGTTGTTGAAGCGTCGGCGGTGTGACACCGTATGCAGGGTGTCCGAAGGTAAACCCCGAATCTTCACAGAGTATCGTAAGGTACGGCAGGTCGTCCCGAATCCTGAAACTGACCCGGTTGTCAAGAAACTGGCTGGCATAGTGCCATTTGCTCGGGGCCGGTCCCCGGTTGTTATATTGCGCCGCTTGACCCGACGACACGTCTCGATTTTCGAGCACAACTCGACTGATAGAGCAGCTCTGGCGATGTGCCGTTTTGCTCCATTTAGGGAGTATTTCCCTATGCTTAATCCTCGATTAATTCGAGAAAATAAGCCGGTGCCAACGGCTATCTATATATATGCTTGGACTCCAAGAAAGTAATCAATGCACATTGCATGATCAATTTGGCATAAAACTGCAGGCAGTTACCACACATGGAAAGTTTGAGCACTTGGATGAGGGTGAGAATGTTCTGTTAAAGAGCAGAGTGAGGGAGAGGAGGAGACTTTGGTGAGGATGAGAAGGTTACTATTAAGAGAGTGATGAGAAAAGGGGACTTTGGTGCCTTAAAAGGTGTCGGTTTCTTATGGGGGTTATACAGACCTCCAATCCCCAAAAGATCTGACTCCATGTGGTCTTAAAGGTGGCATGTATTAATATCAAATGGGTTAATCAAAGAGGCCAACCCACTTTACAATAAAGGAACAGTGAAAAACAACATTGTGATGAACATCAACACAGAAATCAGAAAGATATCACCATTTCAAATTGATAATTTAGTTTCAGAAATGTCAGATGCTCAAGAAAATGAACACAAAGAATTAATAACAATAAATGAAATAGTAAGCAAACACAAAGAAAATGATATACTAGGTAATTCACATTGACTTCAATTTTGTTTACACTAACTGTATGAATTCAATAATTGCACTGACATTTTTATTTTATTGTAGATCTTATCGCAGTGGTTATTAAATCTGATCAGTCAACAACTGTTACAAAAAAATCTGATGGAAAAAAAATTCACAGACAAAATTTAACACTAATAGACAACTCGTAAGTATAACAATCATTAATGTATAATACATATATAATAAATTTAACATTTATCATTTTTAGCTTTGAATTTAAATTTGTAGTTGCACTAATCAAATCGTGCTAACTCTATGGGAAGAGTTTTTTTCTAAAAGGAGCAATAATTCTTAAATCAATAGATGAGAGACCAATAATAAGGGCATCAACAATTCGCACGCATAAATATCAAGGTAATATCTCCCTTTGCCATTATATTTCTTATTAAATAATTTCTTATTCAATGATTTTTACAGGAATCTTTGGGCTAGTAACAACGGGAAGAATAAAAATTAAATTGCAATCAGCAGATGACAACAAAATAGACGACAAAGAATGGTATAAATTATTTTTCAAGTATATTTTATTTAGTTTGAATAATATTTCAATATATTCATTTAATTTCTACCTCTCGTGCAGGAAAAAATTAAACGAACATGAACTCAAGGATAGAATATATGAGAGTAAAATAGAAAGCATAATTGCTCCAAAACACGAGTTGGTGATAATAGAAGAACTATTGAAAAATACAAAAAATGAAATTTCAAAGGTACGATAATAAAACTCAATCTTTTTTATATATCATACATAAAAGATTATTCAATCTTAACCTTCTTATGTGAGAAAATATTTATTAAATCAAAGTGCGTGTCATAGATATGAATAAAAATAAAGATCCTTGGTACACAACATATAGTATTTGCAATAAAATACTAACACAGAGAGATGGAAAATTATTTTGTCCCAAATGTACATCTTATCGTCTCGAAGTCATTGAGAGGTAATCAAAGTAGAAACGTTTATCATATTTTTCTTGATCTTAAAGATAAGTAAAAGAATTAAAAATATATTTTATCGTGTAGGTATTACTTGATATTGAAGCTACCTGATGACACGACAAGTATCTGCGTTACATTTTTCAATGAAGAAGCTGAAAAAGTTATAGGTGTTAGACAAATTACAAAAAACAAAGGTATATCTTAAATAATAAAATATTATTTCATATATTTAATTTTGATATTTATTTTTTTCCCTACAGAAAATTGAAGTTACATAATTCAAAAGGATTATAGACAGATGCTTGACAAAGTAACTCACATTGACAATAAAAGCTACAAGCAGAGCATGAAATACTTTTAGAGTAAATTACACATGCATTGGAGTTCATAAAACAAAACCTCCAATAGAGAATGACTTAGATGATGAATTTTGTGAAACTAAAATAGATGTGGACCAAGGATTGCTAAAGATCAAGAGAAAAAAAATAGTGTTAGAAGATACTGAATAACAATCTCTATATAACTATGTTAAATGTTATTGAAGTTTAGTGACAGAGTAATGAATGGTTTATCTAGCATTGAAAAATGGAGACAGTTGTTAAGATAATTTTTAACTCAATATTTGTTCTCGCCAAATCTTTCATTTCTTGGATTAATTGAAAAATATAATTACTCTCTTCTTGCATTGTACTTCAATTGCCAGAGAGAAGCAGGTTCTCGTGGAAGGAGGTTCAGATAGTGGCTGTCCTGACAACTCAGCTTATCATTCTGTGAAACCTGCATGTTGTGTTTATCAACTCATGTTGTATTTTTCTCAGCTTATCATTTTGTGAATTATTTATAGGAAGAAATCCAATTTTCTAATTCCTCCTTGTATAGAAGGTAAATTCCTCTAGTGAAAGAACATCAGTTTCATGTGTCTACAAAAGACGAGTAATTGAACGCATAGATCAGTTTCTGCTTTATTAGCCATACTCTCGGGCATGTATGCATGGTTAATCTGGACTGAAACCCATGGCACATATAAATGAACATTTCTTATCTAATTTGGTAAATGATTGAATAAGTTATAAACAGGTAAAAGGACAGGATTCCTTGGATGAAAATGATATTACTCATGGTGCAGAATACGGCAAGATGCTCCTCCAGACACATTAGTGGATTTACTATTATTCTTAGGTTGTCAATTTCTAAAATTGAAAACCGATCTGTAACTTTTTGAGATGCAGGAAGCTAGGGTTATGAAGCCTCAAGAAATGAAACTGCAATATGGCTTGGAAATAAAGAAATGGCATGGAAATAAAGAAATGAATATTATGTTGTGGCGTTCTTATACATGTTCAACATTTGTTTGCAGCAAAAAAAAGGACTTGGTTCGAGTAAAATGCGGCCTTGGGTGTATATCCCTGTGACAATCGCAATATGGCTAAGATGTTGAGTTAACTACAGTGCTGTGAGAGAGGAATGAATTGATGGGAACAGAGTGAATGAAATGCAAGAAAGGTACTCTGAAATTAGCCTCAAGTTTGCATAAATGGAAGGCAAAAAGCAACTTATTTTGATCAACCCAACTTCCAATTTAAATCTTTAATATGACAATCCGTCGTCAACTGTCTGGACCACACATCCGATACAATATTTATATATATTATCTCCCACATTTTGTTCGTTTCTTTTGGTCAGTTATTTTTCTTGCCATCAATTAAAATAATCGAAAGTGTTATTATAATTTTTTAAAAATGATCAAAGTAAATTCACGCGCGAAGCTCATTCATTTGACTAGTTTAGAATAAAAGTGTATCTTCATAACCAAGGACTTCTATTAATAAAAAGTATATTTGTAATTGAAAAAGGTACGTATACAAATATAAAATCATGCAATGCCTTTTTTTCATAAACTTCATATTCTCTTTGCTAAAGAAGTAAGATCAATAATTAGATTCATAAAAAAATTTTTGGCTAAGTCACATCCAATGTGGATGCAAAATATAAAGAATCACACTGTAAAGAGAGAGTATATATGCATCTAACCGCACAAGATTTTATTCCTAGACAAGACTGACCAATGCAGGTATAGTTCTGAACCAAGCGTATATATGATCAACAAGAGCCTAATTAATAATGTTTCCTACATTGAGATGAGAGGTCGAATCAATTAACAACAGGTAGGAGTGTCAATGGATCTTTAGGATCCGATAATCCAATCCGAATCCGATTAAAATAAGGATAGCAATTCTCCACCAAGGATCTCCCTTCCCCAATCGAATATGGTGTTAAAATGAAGAAGGATGCTTCATGGGAAGGTAGCAGACGAAACCCCTCTCTTAGGGTTTGCATGGCTGCCTAGCCATGGCGGCCCCCCCCTCGGGGGATGGTGAAATCCATCCCCATCCCCCTCTGTCGTCGCCAAAGCCTTCTTTCCTTCAAACTCTAGCCCGCAACCTCTCCCCAACAAAGGTCTCGATAGGTATCAAGCCCCCAGCCTTTACAGATGATGGCCATGCTGCGGTTTTCTTCTCAAGACAGGAAGTTTTGCAGTCCTACAAGCCACTAGAGTTCGCGATAATCGCCAGATGCTCATATGGCAGGCCGTCGATACCGGAGATCAAGAGCTTTCTTTCCCAACGACTAAATATTCAGAAAGATTATCTACTGAGTGCTCTCAATCCCCGACATCTCCTGCTGCGGTTCTCGTCGGAAGAAGATTTCCTGAAGGTCCTGCTGCGAAAGAATATCTACGTCAAAGGCTTTCTCTTTCGATTCTTCAGATGGACAGCTGATTTCAACTTTAACACTGACCCATCCATCATGCCGATGTGGGTTAGTTTCCCAGCCCTTCCTGTTAATTTTTATGGTGAGGACTTCCTCTGCTCGATAGCAGGTAATCTTGGAAAGGTGCTGCGGATTCATGAATCCACTCTAGCCTGGACTCATACCGCAGAGGCTTTTGTTTGTGTTGAACTTGATATTGAAAGGCCTCTTGTGGAGAACATTTGGATCGATTGTGGAGGCCCTGGTTTTTGGCAAAGCATCAAATATCACCGTATACCTCATCTCTGCTCAGCATGCCACAAGATTGGCCATGAAACAAAGGATTGTGCAAGGAAACCTGGCACTTCAACTGTTAAAATAGACAACAAAAAATAGAGACCTCCACCGGATGATACTTCAAGTGCCAAGAATCATCAGGCTTGGGTGATTGTGGGCTCGAAACATCCAAAACCTGACACACACTTGCAGGAAACAACTGAACAAGAAGAAACCCCGGTCTGCAACACCTTTCAACTCCTTCAGCAGCTTGATGAATCCACTAAGGATGAGGCCGAGCCTTCAACTCTGGAGACGCACCCCTCCCCCTTGGAGAATTCTCTAAAGCAAACTGAGGACCAAACTAAGACACAAGTTGACACTTGTTCTCAGGAGACCCCACACAAGACTGTTGTTGCTCCTGAAATATCCTATAATCCAACACTCCAGGGCCCTGATCACACAACACTTAATAGGCTGGACAAAGGCAAATCCATCATAAGTTCCCCCTCCTTCAACACTCGGCCCCCACTTGAATTAAGCTCTGTTAGAATTGGAAACCAAAGTTACACATCGGTGGCAGTAACCAATTCCAATATGCAGCAGGAGACACATCACTTAAACGATCCTCAGTTGCAGGAAAAGATGAAAGAATGCAGGAAGGAAATTGCTCACCAAGCAGAGATTGACAACATCATAGCTATTCATGCTGACAGACCGAGGGTCATAACCAGAGGAATGAAAAGGATTGGATCTGAAGGCAAGATCCAGTCCAACACCCTTCTCTAATGTCTTTTCTCATCTGGAACATAAGGGGCATCGGAAATGACCTCTCTATGGGTCGTGCCAAACTCTTAATTAAAGAGCATAGAGTTGACTGCATTGCCATTCTCGAGCCTAAAATTAATAACAGCAACATGGATAGAATTTGCAAGAAGCTAGGTATGGAGAAATGTATTGCAAATAAAGATGAGCAAGCTCACATATGGATTATGTGGAAAGGCCAGTTGAAATTTGATATCATATGTCAGCATGATCAACAAGTTACCATCAAACAGACTTCACACAATTTGCCTGAATTCTATGCCTCCTTTATATATGCCAAATGCACTCCTGTGGAAAGACTTCAATTATGGGCATCTCTCACTCATGCCAACTCTCTTATTAATGGCCCATGGATAGTGGCCGGCGATTTCAACAGTATCATGGCAGTTGATGAAAAATTGGGAGGCAACTTTCCCTCATTCAGATCCATGAATGACTTTAAGGATTGCATGAACGATTGTGGTCTCCTAGATGCAGGTTTTATGGGATCCAAATACACTTGGCACAACCAGCAAGCTGGCTCCAATGGCATTTGGGCAAGACTTGATAGAGTCCTCACTAATAACTCTTGGATGAATTCCTTTCCCATTACTGTGGAACACCTCTCTAGAGAAGCTTCAGACCACGCCCCCCTACTGGTGAAATTGGCTAGACAATACACTACTAAAAGCAGATTTTACTTTCAGCAAATGTGGACAAAGCATGACTTATTCCTGTCAGCAGTGGAGCAATCATGGAGAACCAGCCCTTTAGCCTCCTCTGCTATTACTACTCTGATTCTCAAACTTAAATCCCTGAGGTATACTCTTCGGGATTGGAACAAGAATGTATTTGGAAATGTTCACAAGAACTTAATGGAAGCAGAAGATATGGTGTTACAGGCCGAACATAACTATGACCAGCAACCTTCCACTCACACACTCTCATCCCTTGAAAGTGCCAAAAACATTCTCACTGAAAGAATTTTACAGCAGGAAATTTTCTGGAAACAAAAGTGTAGGATCAGATGGTTGGCTGAAGGAGACAGAAACACAAAATTTTTTCATGCCATTGCTTCAGCTAATAGAAGGAACAATTCAATCAGCCACCTAAGGACTGCCATGGGTGACTTAACTTCTGACCCTCAGAAGATGAAGGATATTGCTGTTTCGCATTTTCAAACTGCTTTCACCACCCAACCCCACCAAATTGGAATGGACAGTCTAAACTGCATCCCAAATATTGTGACCCAGGATGACAACATACAGTTAAATGCTGTCCCAACTGATGTGGAAATAAAGGAAGCTGTATTCTCAATATCTCCTGATAGTGCCCCTGGCCCGGATGGATACACAGGCAGCTTTTATCAACAGGCTTGGCATATAATTGCAGACACTCTCATCAAGGCCATTCAGGAATTTTTCACAGATAGAAAGCCTCTCCCTAGATGTATCACAGCTACTGTCATTGCCCTTATTCCAAAGACAAAGAATGCAAATGACATATCTGAATATAGGCCTATCAGTTTATGTAACTTCTCTCATAAAATCATTTCTAAAATCCTCAGCAATAGAATGAGCAGACTTCTACCATCACTCATTTCAAAGGAACAAACTGCCTTTGTCAAAGGCAGGCACATCATTGAGAATATTGCCTTGGCTCAAGAACTGGTGCAAGAATTAGGCAGGAAAACCAGAGGTAGCAATGTCATTCTTAAATTGGACATGGCCAAGGCATATGACAGAATTGAATGGGATTTTCTTGCTGCAGTCCTGAAGAAGTTTGGTTTTGACACCCAGTTCATTGATATGATTGACAGATTGATTTCTAACTGCTGGTTCTCAATAGCTTTAAATGGAGAGCTTGCTGGTTTCTTCCAATCCACAAGAGGCCTCAGACAAGGTGATCCCATTGCCCCCATTCTTTTTATTCTGGCCCAAGAATCACTTAGCAGGTTGCTCAAGGACCAATATGACAAAGGTAAAGTGGGTTGGTATTCTGGCCCCCGGAGGTGCCCATCCATATCCCACCTCTTATTTGCTGATGATACTTTAATTTTTGCCAATGCCAGTGCCAATTCACTTCGTCAACTCATGCACACCTTAAGAATTTATGAGGAAGCCTCAGGGCAACAGATAAATACTAGTAAGAGTGGCTTTTTACTGCACTCTAACTGCAACTCCACTCTCAGTAGAAGACTAGAAAATATAACAGGTTTCTCTAGACAATCTTTTCCTCAAAAATACTTGGGCTACCCTTTGGTTTTGGGCAGATCCAAGAAAGTCTTCTTTGCTGGCATCATTACCACCATCCAGAAGCGAATAGAAGGATGGCAAGCTAGATTACTCTCACAGAGTGCTCGGTTAATATTGATCAAACATGTGCTGTCCTCCATCCCTATATATATCTGGCATCCACCCCTCTACATGCAGGCATACATCAGATGATGGACAGATCCCTTGCCAATTTTTTCTGGGGCTCCTCTAATTTTGGCAACCGAAAACACTGGAAATCTTGGATTTCTGTATGCAAACCTATTGTACAGGGCGGTCTTGGAATTATGTCCCTTAGACATATGGATCTTGCACTTCGGGTCAAAATGCTATGGAATGGGCTCCATTCTCAATCCCTTTGGGCAGAGTTTTTCAGGGCTAAGTATATTCAAAATGCACATCTCTCTGAGGTTAACTTCAAAAGCATGAAGGGCATCAACAAAAGCAGCTGGACAAAAGCAAAAACTATCATCCTGAATAATCAAAGGGTCATTCTGGGTGATGGGGCTCAAACAAACTTTTGGCTGGATACTTGGATAGGAAACAGAACTCTTGCTTCTTATATATGCACGGATAGCACCATCAACACAAATGCAACTGTTAAAGACATACTTATGACACCAAGGCTGGAGGACACTAATGCAGTGGAACTCCACCTACCAGCTGAGATCAGGAGGATTTTGACACCCTCCCTCCTAACTCCTTACTCAGATCACTTCATCTGGTCACTATCAGGAAATGGAGACTATTCTGTCTCCTCCATTTATAAAAATCTGATGCAAACTCAACACTCGCAGCTTATGGAGATGAATGTAAACTGGAACCGCATTTGGTCCCCACGGATTCCAACCAAAATTTCACTGCATATATGGAAAGTATTCTTCAACTGTCTGCCCACTGATCAGAATATTAAAGTGTGTGGCATCCCAATATGCTCCAAATGCAATTGCTGTCAGATCCACAAAGAAGAGGATACCAACCACCTCTTTATTAACAGTGAATGGGCTGTGAACATCTGGTCCTTCTTTCAAAACAAAGGTCTGGACATAGGTGGGAGGACAGTCAGAGAACTCATTTCCAAAAATATTCAAACTGCTGCTGGTACATCTCTGTTTGGTCTTTTCATTATAGCTCTGACTGGCTTCAGCTTGTGGGAGATATGGACTTCTAGAAACGTTATCCTCCATGATGGGAAGCCTCCTAAGATCCAGCACATGATCCATAAAATTCTTTCCCAGGTAAGGCAATCACTAGCACTGTCAAAGCTTCGGGAAGACAATCATGAAAGAAAAGCAGTCTTAGCTGCTTGTGGAATTCAGTCCACCAGGAATAACAGCCCAAAACTGAAGCTCATCAAATGGCAACTCCCACCCTGGCCCCACATTAAACTTAATACCGATGGTGCCTCTAAGCTTACTCAGGTTTCAGGAGGGGGTGGTGTTATCAGAGACTCACATGGGACAATCATTTTGGCTTTTTCCCATTTTTATGCTCAAGCTAGCAGCATGATGGCAGAGGCTAGAGCACTAAAGGATGGTCTGAAATATCTGAGATCGATTACTACACAACCGAGCACCATTGAATGTGACTCCCAAATTCTGGTCCATGTTATTAACCAAAAGCTTCCATGTCCTTGGGAAATTTTGAAGTATGTGAGGGAAATCCGAGCCCTCCTCATTGCTAATGATACCATCAACCACATCTTCCGTGAAGCAAATAAGGTGGCAGATTCTTTGGCCAATCTAGCTTGCACAAACAAATGTAATCTTTCCTTTTCCTCGTAGCAGCAGCTACCTAGTGCTATTAGAGGTATTGCCCGTTTGGATAAGCTAGGAATGCCTAGCATCCGTACAATGTAATTCTCTTGATTCTTTTATATGAATAAATATACCTCCTAGCTGTGCATTTCCTATGCACCTAGGAAAGGTTTTACATAAAAAAAAAATCTGAATCCGAGATTATTTTCGGATTCGGCGCTGCTTATTTGATTCACAGTTGTGCATCGGGGCGAAGCTTTTGATCCGAAATCTCGGTCGTCGGGGCGCCATAAAGCCTCTGCTTTCGGGGCGAGCAACCGCACGCCATCATCGACGCATCGCGGCGTTCGCGGCCTCCCTCTAGGGTTTGCTCCTGCGGCGACATCACCTGTGGCGATCGGCCACCCGCGACTTCACCTGTGGCGATCGGCCACCTGTGGTATCTCACAACGGTGATTGGCCACCTGCGGCGGCGACATCACCTGTGGCGGCGACAGCACCTCGCTCTCCTTCGGCTGCTCACGACGGCGATTCGGTTTGCTCCTGCGATCTCGCCTCTGTTTCAGGTGCGTCTCTCTCTCTCTCTCTCTCTCTCTCTCCTCTCTCTCTCTCTCTCTCTCTCTCTCTCTCTCTCTCATGCTAGGTTCTTCTTTTGGCTTTCGGCTTGGTTTATCTTGTTTGATCGCTCCTGAAAGCAGGCAGACTGAGGGTAAGCTAAGGGCGACAGGGAAGGGCTCCATTTCTGTGCGGGGTACTGTCACTGTGTGTTGATCAAGGTGGTTTCTTGATTTTTCTTGTTGTTTGCTTGGTTTTGCTGTCTGCTGTAGTTTCGAGTCTGCCATGGGATCTCGGATGGGGTTTCCGTTCTTCACCTTATGTGAGGCGTTTTTTCCTTCGGTTCTTCTGATTTTTTGCTGTGGTTTCTGCTCTTCACCTTATGAGTTGGCAGGTGAGGACCCCATCGCAAAAACTCTGCTAACCATAAACAATATGGTACAGATCACAGGCGCAAGCAAGCTACAGGTTTAGAACCAAAGGAACCTAAGTGGCAGATGTGAAGCCAAGCTTATCAGATAGCTTAGTTTGCTTCAACGGTGAAAGACGCTCCATTTGATCGATATATTCAACATCACGCACCAACGGGTTGTCTAATCTACTTGGAGGCGATCCGCAGTTGCAGAAAGGAGGGCATCCCATGGTCACAGATTCTCGTCCATCATTCTTCTGCATCAAAAATTTTCGGTTAGTCTCAATCTTCAAGCTGTTCTTGCTTTAAAGAAGTAAGATTAGATGTTTCCTGTACATACTGTACTGGTTTTGTCTAAATGTTTGAATTTTATTGCAGATTGTACCATTAGTTTTACATTTAGTTGTTTAAAAATGCAGTTCATCCCAAAGATAGATATCTATATTATCATACTTCCATTACTATGGAAATAACTTCTTTCATTACCAAGTATAGTAAATGAAGAGTGGGATAGAGTCGGCCAACATTCTAATTCTCTTAAGAAAAAAATTGAGTTTGAAATTCGTCTTCGCATTATAAGCTGTGCTACTTTCCCCGGGTAATGTTCTTTACTCCAAGAGTCTGCTTTGCTTTGCGTTTTTGTTAACATGCTGAAATCTTCTCAGACTCGACTCTCTTTCTATTGCGGGAAGGCATCTGAAATCATGGGTCTTAGACATTTCTGGTGCTTCTATATGGTATCCACAACCTTATCATTCTTTTCCAGGCAAGCTGTTTTCGATCTGTGGTATCAGTGCCTGAATTTTAACCATAATCTACAATTTTCCTTCTTAAAAACTTAGATTTGGCCTTACTCTGTTCGTTTTCAGTTCTCAGAAACATTTCTTGATGCTATCGTGAGTTGTCCCTGCCTTTCTGGTTAGTTGCAGCAGTTTTTTCATTTTTGCTTCGTTTTCTGTTTTCTTTATAGATTTGTACTCTTTAGTTACAAAGAGAAAAGTTAGATTTTGGAAGTCAGAACCTCGGCCAGGGCATCATGGTTGTTTTTTTAACCAGAACACGATGTTATCCTACCAGTTTTCTTTCTTTGAAAGCAACAATATTATATAAATGCTTTCACAAGGCTTTTTTAGACGTTCATGAGTGCTTGACTTTGTGTTTTTTGAGGAGTGCTTGACTTTGTGTTTTTTGAAAGTTAAACTCTACCTTTTTGGAATTGACATCCAACTGTTCATGGATTAGAATCAATTGTTGCCCTGGTGGTTGTAGGTTTTCGCAAAGCTTCATTTAGATGCTGGAGACTCAAAAGAATTTTGGTTGGTGTTCATGTGCCATAACAAATTTGAAATGTTTAACTCTTTTCGCCAAGTAATGTCTATTTGCATTTTGGTCCCCACACTATGGGAAACGACTTATGATATGACTCCATTTTTACATGCAAGGTCAGATTTAAAATAATTTCTTCTTGATCTATGTCTCTTACTGCCACCATTTTTCCCCCTTCTCTGGTAATAGGCAAGGACCATGTGTCCAATGAGTTGCTGACTTGTCTTAGACTAGATTCTCATAGGAAGTTTCTGTTTCTGGTTATTCAGATAACAGTGATAATCTTTCTTGAAAGTTGACATCTGTAACTGAAATTCTAAGCATTACGTACAAAAACATTCCATTTTTCATTGCCCCAAAATATATATCTTTTCAATATATTCTACTTTTAGGTTGCTTCAGCATTCTTTAGTCATTTGTATATTTTTGTGTGTATCAAGTTTAGTGCATTTCAGATTTGATTTCTGAAATTCAATGGTTTGCTTTGTGCGACTGGTATATCAAAAGGTGTGCAGCAGCACACTTTGCGTGAGGAGAGTCTTTGGACTCGAACCTCCGCCGAGTACCAGCTTATGTGAATGAGCCTTGACTCGTAACAGCTTTATCCTTACTTCTGATTTTTTTTTTTTTGCTATTGTGAAGGGTGTAGATTATAGTGTCATTTTGATTTGAAATCATGGCAAGTGGTTCAGAGAATATAGAAGTTGATGTAGATAATATAGAAGCAAGTGTTATTCAACCGTCTGGTGAACCTCCCCATAGAGGGAGAAAGTTGAGGTCAAAAGTTTGGTTAGACTTTGAGAGAGTTGTAAATGAAGATGGAAATGTTGTGGCCATTTGTCGATATTGTCAAAAACAATTAGTTGGCAAAAGTTCAAGTGGAAAAAAACATTTAAGTAACCACATTATGCGTTGTTCTGATGTCCAAAGTTTGAAACGAAGTAAAGGGGATGTAGTAGGTACTGGAACTGAAACTGAGAAGTCTTCCTTTGTGTTTGATAATCAGAGAAGTTGAGAGGATCTTGCAAAGATGTTTATTGTCCATCAGTATCCATTTGCAATGATTGAGCATGCATTCTTTAGAAAATTTTTAAAGAATATACAACCTGAATTACAATTGTTGTCTCGTAACACAATTAAGTCAGATTGTATGAAGCTTTATGCCAAAGAGAAAGAGAGGGTTTATTCCTTACTTGAAAGTCTCAATTGTCGAGTAAGCTTAACTTCGGACATGTGGACTTCCATTGGCAACGATGGCTACTTGTGCCTAATGTGCCATTATATAGATGATGATTGAAATTTGAGAAAGAGAATTCTCAACTTTGAGTATGTTGAGGCTCCTCATGGTCATAGACAGATAGCTAAGGTGCTACTTGACAAGTTGTTAGAGTGGAATATTCATAAGAAATTATTCTCAATTGTGTTAGATAACGCAAGTGCTAACAACAAAGCAATAAAGATGTTACTAAATGATCCAACCTTTTCACAATTTTTGTCTCTTGATGGATCTTGGTTTCATCTAATATGCAGTGCACACATCTTAAATTTGATTGTGCAAGATGGTTTGAAAGAGCTTGATGAGGTCATTTTCAAAGTACGCGAAAGTGTAAAATATATGAAATCCTCTCAACAAAGGAAGGAGAACTTCATGAAAGCTGCAAGAAGTGAAAGAGGTCCTCAGAAGTCTCTCATTTTAGATGTGTCCACGAGATGGAATTCTACATATCTGATGTTAGAGAGGGCAATTGAATTTGAAAATATCTTCTCATGCTTGCAGTTATATGATCCAGGCTATCTTTATGCACCATCCGCCAATGAATGGAAAAATATTAAGCTGGTTCTTGAATGTTTAAGTGTCTTTTATGAAGTGACTGAGAGACTCTCAGAGACTAAGTTTCCAACTTCCAATCTTTTCTTTGGAGATATCTGCATAATTCACGTTTCTTTGAAACAGTGGTGTGTTCATGATGACTCATTCATTTCTTTGATGGCTTCACGAATGCTTTTGAAATTTGAGAAGTATTGGAAAAAAATAAATACTCTTCTTGCAATTGCAAATGTTTTGGATCCACGTTTTAAAATGATCATGGTAAAGTATTTTTTTGAAAAAATTTATGGTGATGAAGCTGATGGGCAGATAGCAGAGGTGAAAATGGGGCTAAAAATCTTTATGATACATATGCCACTAGAAGACAAAGCCAGTCATTTGAGAGTAAAACTGTTACTATGAGTGCATCTTCAATGACAAGTGTGCCGAAGAGGAAAATTGTCTCATTTTTAAGAAGTGCATTGACATCTATGTACATGGAGTTTGACCAGTACCTTCACAAGTCTTCATTAATTTCATCAGAAAAATCTGATTTGGATGCTTACCTAGATGAACTAGCAAAACCAGACGACAATTTAGATATTTTGAAGTGGTGGAAAAGTAACTCTTTAAAATATCCAGTGCTTTTATTGGTTGCTCGTGATGTGTTGGCTATTCCTATGTCCACTGTAGCATCAGAATCAGCTTTCAGTACTGGGAGTAGGGTGTTGAACAAATATAGAAGCTCATTAGATCATACAACTGTGCAAGCTCTGATATGTACAGAAAATTGGCTTCGAGAAGATGTTTCTTTAGTTGACACTTCAGAACAAGATGCACTTTGTTCCATCTTTGCAAGTAGCAAGGTTGATGATGAGAGTGAAAGTGATATTTTAGAAGTTTCTTTCGATGGGGCATTTGCATTTTCTTCAAGTTCTGATTAGGTATGATATCTGCACTTAATGTTTTGTTTCTTATTTTAATTTCTTGTTAAGCAAGTCTTTTTTTATTTGGTTGATTGAGGATACTTTTATTTTGGCAGCGAGCACTTGTGGGACAGATTTACTGTGAGTATACTTTCTTCTTATGCATAATTGTCAAGGCGGGCGTCTAGGCGCCCAGGCGCTCTTGAAAGGGCAAGGCGCTGCAGCGCCTATTGACACTGGAAAAGGCGACCTGGGCGGTCGCCTAGGCGGGCTAGGCGCCCAGGCGGGCGCCTGGGCGCCAAGGCGGGCCAACCGTGACCGTCCGAACTGGATCTAACATAACTGGTTATGTACATTTTGTTATAGATTAGAGTACCTGTAGAGATGAACAAACAATAGAGGAGGAAGAAGAAAGGGGGAAGAAGAGATCAAGTCACAAGAACACCAAGATTTACGTGGTTCGGAGGCGATGTGCCTTCTTACATTCACGGCCGCAGCAGGGTTTCCACTATGATAAAACACACCCAGATACAATACAAAGAGAGAGTTCGCAGCCCTTATATATAAGGAGATTAGGGCGCCCAACAGTCAGGGTACAAAAGACAATAATGCCCCTGCTATAAACATAAATTTTGTTCCGGGGCTCCGCCCCCGGAAACCCCTGCAAGGGGTGCTACCCCCTTGACTCCCGCGACCTGACCGGATAGGTCGATCCGCGTGCGAGGACGCACGAGGGCGAGTTCCGGCTCCAAACTCTAACACATTTAACTCTTTCTTTTTTATAATTTTTTTGATGGTATTATATTCTTTTATAATTTTTCTGAATTTTTTACATTTACTTTTGAATCATTTGCATTTACTTCTGATTTTTTTGTAATTTTTTGATACAATTTAGTTTTCTATAATTGCCACATAATTTAATTACATCAATTTCTTCATGTAATTTATTTTTTGTATTTTTCACCTTTTTTATTCTTAATTTATATATTGGAGGATATATATTTTAGATTTTTTAATTAGTGACCGAAGTGTCGCCTAGGCGACGCCTAAGCGGACGCCTTTGTCGCCTAAGCGCTTAGGGACCCCGTGAACGCCTTGGGTCGCCTTGTCGCCTTGACAACTATGTTCTTATGTAAACATTTACCTTGTTTGTTTCTTTTTTTTCTTTTCACATGGTTAATGACATTGTCTTTAGTTACTATGAGTATACTGTCATTTTTTTTTTCTGGTTTGAGGAACATAGTTCATGAAGAAGACATTAGCTGTTGGAGAAATAATCTTCTTGTATTGTAGTCTCAAACGTTGAAAGACTTGTAGCAATTTGTTGATTCTTCCTTGAACTACAAATGGTGTTGCTTGCAATATGAAGATAGTGACCTCGGTCATAAAGGAAAACAATAGATGCCCTAGTTTTGCAGTATTTGTCCAAAATTTTGAAGGTGGAGGTCCTCTTTTGATGTTGTACATGAAAGGATGAGTCTATGATCCAATCAGAAAACGGGCAACACCAGATCACATAATTGGAGAGGAAAATTTCATGAAAAGATAAAAAATGGAGTCTTTGCCTCCCCAAAGATAATCTCATATGCAGGTCTCTGTAGCCTATATATGTTCTTCTTGCTCATACATCAAATAAACAAATCACCAGCCTTTATTATTTCTGCAGGGGGGGAGGGGCTTATTTGAAAGGTGATTGGTGTCCATGGCTACATGAAATTCATCATCTTCAACCTAGGTGCATTAATCAAATGTATCTTTCCTGGATCATCCACTGCTGTTGTAGTTTCATAAGCTGTTACAAGTCTAAATGCTCAGGTATGATAAATGGGGGCTTGTCTATGACAGAGGAACTGAGGAGCTTGTATACATAATGTGTGCTTACTGTGTGGATCCGAAAATGGATCCGAAAAAGTTCTGAAAATGGATCTTCCTGTATTCAGATCTCTCTGGACATTCAATGTAAAAAAAATGGATCTATATATATATATATATATATATATATATATATATTGCAAATTTGTATCTCTTTGTCATTACTTGGAAAGTGCAATATTGCTCAACAGGTCTCCATTTTCAGCTCAGTCTTGTTGATTGTTATGCAGTTCATATGTATCTCATTTGATTTTTGACTGGCATTTGCCAAGAGTGGTGGTTTTAAAGTTTTTGCAAGATTTATGGTAGGGATTTGACAACACCATTTCGGTGTTGCCTTGTTGATCCTTCATTACAAGATCAGTTAAGCCAGATGATTTATTCTGCCATCAAGGATGAAATCCATAGATGTTATTTTTCTTAGCAGGATGTTGATGCATGCTTTGCATTTCTTGACCAACATTCTAGGCAACATGGATTCTATGTTTCTTTTATGAGTCATGACCAAATCTGTTTGCATTGTATATAATATGCCACTTCACTCCCGACCTGTCATATCTTTCAATGCCAAAGTGGCCAAGGTTTGGGATATCCCAGTTACATTTGATACAAGGATTGTGGCATCACCATTTATGCTATCTATTTGTGCTTTTGATCTTTGAAGTAAAATTCAGGTGCTAAGATGAGTGTACTTCATTGTTCTTAGAATATGTACCGTCGCAGTCAATGGTGACATAACTCACCTTGCAATTGTCAGATGACACTTTTATAGGCTTCTCTTACTTGTTAGTTCATTATTAATTGCTATTTGCCAGGGTTATCTGGATATTTGGCTTACACATTGAAAATAAGCCTAAGGAATCTGGTACTGCTTCTTAATGGTTGGCATCTGTTGATCCATAGAAAATGGTTTTAGACTGAGTGCTACTGTCTTATTAGTCAAAAAGGAATTGTAACTCAGAGACTGCTGCTCTGAATTTAAGCCCAATGTTATGTTTACTATTTAGATCCGAAAATTTGTGCTTGCTATTCACCCACAAAGGTATGAGCTTAGGTGCAATACTGTGTTTAATATTTAGATCCAAAAATTCGGATCCGAAAATTTGTGCTTATTATTTACCTATAAAGGTATCCGTTTAGGTGCAATATCTTGTTTAGTATAGATCCAAAAATTCGGATCCAAATTCAACATAACCTGCAAATTCGCATCCCCTGACTCTATCTATTAAAGATGTACATAATAGGATTTCGGTTTAGATCCGAATCCGAAAATTTAAATTCGGATTTGGATCAGATCCGAATTTGAAACATTACTTTAATTTGGATTTGGGTCGGATTTGGATCTGATATTATCGGATCCGGATTCGGATCACAACGGATCCGACCCGTTGACACCCCTAACAACAGGCCTATAAACAAAGCGCGTAATCAAATCAGTATTGCTTCATGAACAACATCCATTTCAAGGATAAAGGAGGAAGAAGACGCAGTGAGAAGAGACTACAGTACTAGTGTTGTCGAAAAAAATATGAAAGAGATCAAAAAGTAAGGATCAGTGAAATGCACTGTGACACCTTGCAGAAGAAATCACAATGCCACACACTCGTGTGTACATAATGAGAGTATTAGCACACGAGATATCTGCCTTAACACATTCCATAACATTTATATATACATATATATATATATATATACACACACACACATTATGAACATAAAGCTAACAGCCTAACAGTAACATTGTCCATTCATAATTGTACATATATACAATAATGTCACTGATATAGAAGCCCTACTCGGGCAACTAGAACTAAACTTTCACAAAGTACAACATGATATACAACATCTGAAGGACCAAAAAGATAGCAAAAACTACTCACAACCTCCAACTCAAGAGCTCCAACCACATATCCAAATCTCACAAAGATTCACAGTGATTTGAACTCTACAAACTTTATACAATGCATGGATATCAAATCTGGTCATGAACTCCATAAATAGGGGTGTACTCTACATGCCCACCATACTGACAAGAGATGGAATTTGGTCAAATCCTGAAATGGGTTTTAGCTATTCTAGTGAGGATTCCAACAATATATGATTCACATGATATGGGTCAGTATCATGAGAGAACAAGAGTAAACATTGCACCTCTGTCCAGAAACAAATTTACAGTGATAGCTACTCACAATAGTCACCTTATACACAAATCCAACCATCTGATCGTGGCCCAAAACTCAAAATTAGAAATATATAGGGTCAATAATACACCACAAAAAGGGATTTTATATGAAGGTCATTAATTTAGCATTGGGTAGGTACGAAGTTACAAGAAAGAAATTAGCCTGGTTCGGGGTTCTGATCCAAATATTGTAGTTTAGAACATATAATATAGAGTACAGAGTATAGAACATAAATCTATGAAGAATATGCCTAAAGATGACATGGATGACTTGTGTTGGGGGAATCCTACCTCTGCAATAAGTCACTTCCACAAGCCTCTAGTTCACCCTTCGAAGCTTCACTCCTTGAGATGAACAAGATACAACATGGAAGAACATAAGAAAAATCTTAGATGACTGTGGAATTTACTGAAAATAGGGAATTAGAACATGATTTTAAGGTCCATAGGATACTTACCAGATGTAGAACAACATTCCCTTATATGAGGAACTCTTAGGAGCACTCCAAGTGTTAGATTTGGAGCTAAGATTAAGGTGTTCTTGAGAGGGTTATCCATAACATGCTCAGATTCGAAATAGAGATCAGATTGAAAGCCCTGCCAGTCACACAAGGGTTAGAATTTGATGAAGTCCTAAATGAGTTTTGTAGGGTTTCAAGCTAGGAATCCAAAGATACCACGTTTAAATCAAATTGTTAATCACAAAGGGAGAACTTTTTCATGCATCACACCTATGTCTAGGATCAGGTCTACAGTGACAGTCACCTGGAAAAAGGACCTTATCTCCCAATACAACCATTGGATGGGGCTAAAAATTGAATTTTGAGGAGGAGACATAAGTAAGATGAAAACCCAGAAAGGAATTTGCAAACTTCTCAACAAATCTAACACATGATGGCACCAAATCTAGCATTGAGTTCGGATTCATAGAGATGGTCAGAAGCTCTCCCAACCTTTGGAGCTAAAGCTCCTTCAAACCATGGACTTAAGTCTTTACGTGGATGACTCGGTCGTTGGAGCACTCTTGGCGTTATGCCGTTTTGTGATGTCTAGGGAGTAATTCCCTTTGATTGAATCTCGATTAGCTAAAGAAAATAAACAGGTGCAGCAGACATCTATAGTAGGATCCTTTGGAAGTCCCACTAAATGAAAGCCTGTCAAGTTGTGAGGGGGGGGGGTGAATGTTTCTTTAGTTACATACATTCTCCTCTGCTTTCACAATCCACATAGTGCAGATGCATGAAGAATATTCATGGAACTTAGATGCAAGAAGAACCTAAACCCCTGAACCAAGATAGGGGGTTAATGTTTCTTCTGTTTTGTATGTTCTTTGCTCTCAGAACTCAGATGAATGGCATCTGCTGGAAGTATATCTTTGGAACTCCCAAATAAATCAAGACAACAGGGTCCATGTTTCTTCGGTTATGGACATTCTCTACTTTGCTTTTGGAACTCAAATGATGACATCTGCAGGAGGGGAATGTCTTTGGAATTCCCAAATAAAACCAAGATGGAAGGGCATGCTGCTTCATATATATTCCTCTCTGCTTTCATAATCTGAATTGTGTTAGATGATGGCATCTGCAGGAAGAATGTCTTTGGAAACTCCCAAATATACCAAAATCTTCCCAGATATCTTGGCAAGAGTGAGGAATGAAGAGGGTACGTAGTAGGTTGGGATTCTCCCCAAAACCAGCAGAGAAGCCAACGGTTACACTAGAACAGGTGCTCTCCATCAGAATGCAGAGGTGAAAAATACTTCTGAAACTCAACAGAGAATTCCCATAGTTGCTTTGAAGGTGAAAGGAGGAAGGAATGCAGTTACAACAAGTTCAGTATGTAGCAATGACCTGTTCATGTTTTTATTCTTTTAATCAATTGGAAGACAATGCCCAGAATCACATGCCACAAATGAATGGGAAGCATGGGAAAAACATGCTGTCACACACAGAGTGAAGCTGTTTATGGCTGCTCTTTTTCAAGTAACATGAGAAACATGATACCATAGATAAATGGAGCTCTTGTATTTCCCGATGGAAAATGCTATTTACGGGTAGAGTTTTTATACTAGACCTAAGTACGGAAATTAAAGGGAATCAAACGATTAAGAGAAGCAAACTCAGGTCGAAGCGCGTAGTCGCTTTCTTTAGAGTCGTTCCACTTCTGCTCCGGTGCAGATATGTTTTGCGACGGAACTTTCCCTAAGATACGACGACCCAAAATCGGTGGCGACGTGAAGGTACACTCCAACTCGCGTTGTCGGGGGCGAACACCACGGTGACAGGAGGTGCTTGCATGAAGAAGAAGACGATGGGAGAGAGGAGTTCGAGAGTGATAGTCTTCGGATGAGAGAGAATCTTAAGCCGTACCTCTCACAGGAAAACGACCCTATTCAAATACCCTCTTATGGAGCGACCCTTGACCGAGTCACACACATCCGCCCAAGGAGGGGAATGCAAAGAGACGCGGAGAGAATCTAAGAGACGCTTGATCAAATGGGGGGAATCCGAAGAGACGCGTAAAGAATCCAAGAGACGTTTGGTCAAACGGTCAAAAAAATAAAAAAATAAAATAAAATAATTGCTGAGAATTACACGCACACGGACGTCTCGATCACCCACCATTGCTGATCACAGGTAATCTGAGATGTTGCCGGTTCAGGAGGTTGGCAGATAGATGGTCATCAAATGTCACTAAAAAAATTCTCATTAATTTTATGATGTTGATGGTGGGCCTTGTCGAATTTTATCCAATGAAAATAGTAAAAATAAGGGATTATTATAAAAAAAACACTCTTACGTGTATGATTATAAAAGATGATGCTGTTACATATGTATTAACTAATGTAATCTCGCCACTTCAACATATGTGTAAAAGTACTCCCTCCTCTTACATGTCATGTACAAAATATTTATGGTTACTTAAATTCAACTAACAGGAAAAGTACATTCCCAATGTTTTGACTTGTTAGTTATACAAAAGTAATTAACTCTAATGTATGAACATAGGTACAAAAAAATAGTTTACACTTAGCATCATATTATAATAAAATTATTTAAGTAATATGTATATAAAAGTGGCATTTCTATCAATGTGATTCTTTATCATTATTTTTTTTAAAAAATAATGATCTATCTTAATCACCTTAGCTCAACTCGTTCTCATCAACAAGTTAATAGACCCGGGCTATTGGATTACCGAAAACAGCTGTTTCTTCACAAACGTAGCCAATAGTTTTATCATCAACCAACACACTTGCCAGTTGAGGTGATGCCAAATGTAGGGACATTAAGAGGGGAGTCTTCCGGTCAATTAATATTGATCGCGATCAAGAACCTTCCTGTAACCTGAGCGTTTAAAGCCCCCAGGGGGAAGAGGTGAGGGTGGTCCAAGTCCAAGTACTACAAGATCACAAACTTCGGAGGCTCCCCCAAGTGATTGGGGAAATGCCGTCGGAGATGGTTAAAGTCGCATCTCAGAAGACGACTAGAACAACGAGTAGTGAACGTCTTTTTGCAAGATATTCATATTTAGATGGACCATATCTCCCAATACAACTATTGGATGGGGCTAAAACATGAAATATGAGAAAGAGACATAAGATGAAAACCCAGAAAGCAATTTGCAAACTTCTCAACAAATCTAACACATGATGGCACCAAATCTAGCATTGAGTTCGGATTCATAGAGATGGTCAGAAGCTCTCCCAACCTTTGGAGCTAAAGCTCCTTCAAACCACGGACTTGAGTCGTGGATGACTCGGTCGTTGGAGTGCTCTTGGCGTTATGCCATTTTGTGATGTCTAGGGAGTAATTCTCTTTGATTGAATCTCGATTAGCTAAAGAAAATAAACAGGTGCAACAGGCATCTGCAGTAGGATCCTTTGGAAGTCCCACTAAATCAAAGCCTGTCAAGTTGGGGGGGGCGGGGTGAATGTTTCTTCAGTTAAATACATTCTCCTCTGCTTTCACAATCCAGATGGTGCAGATGCACGAAGAACTTTCATGGAACTTAGATGCAAGAAGAACCTAAACCCTAAACCAAAATAGGGGGTGAATGTTTCTTCAGTTTTGTATGTTCTTCTTTGCTCTCAGAACGCAGATGAATGGCATCTGCGGGAAGTATATCTTCGGAACTCCCAAATAAATCAAGACAGCAGGGTCCATGTTTCTTCGGTTATGGACATTCTCTCCTTTGCTTTTGCAACTCAAATGATGACATCTGCAGGAGGGGAATGTCTTTGGAATTCCCAAATAAAACCAAGATGGAAGGGCATGCTTCTTCATATATATTCCTCTCTGCTTTCATAATCTGAATTGTGTTAGATGATGGCATCTGCAGGAAGAATGTCTTTGGAAACTCCCAAATATACCAAAATCTTCCAAGATATCTTGGCAAGAGTGAGGAATGAAGAGGGTACGTAGTAGGTTGGGATTCTCCCCATAACCAGCAAGAGAAGCCAACGGTTACACTAGAACAGGTGCTCTCCATCAGAATGCAGAGGTGAAAAATACTTCTGAAACTCAACAGAGAATTCCATAGTTGCTTTGAAGGTGAAAGGTGGAAGGAATGCAGTTACAACAAGTTCAGTATGTAGCAATGACCTGTTCAAGTTTTTATTCTTTTAATCAATTGGAAGACAATGGCATCAGAATCACATGCCACAAATGAATGGGCTTTTTAAGTGACATGGGAAGCATTGGAAAAACATGCTGTCACACACAGAGTGAAGCTGTTGATGGTTGCTCTTTTTCAAGTAACATGAGAAACATGATACCATAGATAAATGGAGCTCTTGTATTTCCTTCCCCCCCCCCCCTCCTAGAAGAACATATGGAGACAGAAAAACAAAGTTTTTATGTGGTGCTTCCTTCTAGGTAATTGCACACCTGATGCTGCATATAAATGGAGAAAAATGTTTTTGTAGTCTGCTGGCGAGGGGAGAAAGAAGAGATTTTTGCAAATATATCCCTACAATCTGTTGTATCTATCTTATAGTCTAGAAATTAAACTATTGTTTTAAATATGCCTACAGCCTACAGAAAAGTTGCATGTACACGTTCATTGACTTCTGTGACTGCCATTTGCAAAGATATCTCTTTATTTATCAAAATCGACTTTTCTATTGAATCTTTTTAGCATATTCTGTTGGAGTTCGCAATTTTTTGACCGGGAGGACATACATGCAATTTTTTGTAGAATGTAAAGATATTTAGAAGAGTAGGTTGATTTCGAGTCAATGTAGACACGGTAGATTGCAGGTGTATATTTGCAAAAGAAATGTAAAAAATGTGGCCTCTTGTCATGGATGTCTTCCCACTAATGGGTTCTACCACATTAAAAAAACAGGGGTTTTTTACGTGAAAATTATTGTTAGAATTGAATTTATAAAAAGATATTCTTAAAATATATTAACAGATATATCACTAAGTAAATCTGAATTATGTAAAAATATCGTATTTATTTATACTCGTATCATTTCTTTTTATCATAAATTTGTAAAAAATATATATTTAAATGATATTTATGTATTATTTGAATTAAAGCAATGTCTTCTAATGTATTGTAAAGATTTTTTTTTATTTTACAAATTTATTTCTAATAATAATTTTCATACTTACAGTCACATAGCGCGTGTACAAGTTTGACGAACCATTCTCTCTTCTCTTGCCCTCTCCACTTGAATATATATAATGGGGATTGGATTACCTGATCACTTCCGGTGTCAGATACCAAAATTGATTAACAAGATTGTTTGGTGAGACTAATGATGAACAGCAAGATTGTTTGCTGGCTTGCAATGACTTTTATAATAATACATTCCCAATGTTTTGACTTGTTAGTTATACAAAAGTAATTAACTCTAATGTATGAACGTAGGTACAAAAAGATAGTTTACACTCACCATCATATAATAATAAAATTATTTAAGTAATATGTATATAAAAGTGACATTTCTATCAATGTGATTCTTTATGATTATTTTTTTAAAAAAACAATGATCTATCTTAATCACCTTAGCTCAACTCGTTCTCATCAACAAATTAATAGACCCGGGCTATTGGATTACCGAAAACAGCTGTTTCTTCACAAACGTAGCCAATAGTTTTATCATCAACCAACACACTTGCCAGTTGAGGTGGTGCCAAATGTAGGGACATTAAGAGGGGAGTCTTCCGGTCAATTAATATTGATCGGCGATCAAGAACCTTCCTGTAACCTGAGCGTTTAAAGTCCCCAGGGGGAAGAGGTGAGGGTGGTCCAAGTCCAAGTACTACAAGATCACAAACTTCGGAGGCTCCCCCAAGTGATTGGGGGAAATGCCCTCGGAGATGGTCAAAGTCGCATCTCAGAAGACGACTAGAACAACGAGTAGTAAATGTCTTTTTGCAAGATATTCATATTTAGATGGGCAGACTTCTCAGGATTTTCAATAATAGAAATTCAGACATCTTCTGCGCGTTTGTACGGTGAAGGGATTATGAGGGAAAGCTAAGAGTAACTGACGTTGTCAAACGATGCCTTAAAACTTACTTGTATTGATTCGGCCAAAGTGACCTAGAATTTCGGTGGCATGATACAATTCGACTCACCGCACAAATATTGTAAAAGTGTAAACTAGTTTCCGTCCCATTGGATCCAAAACATGTATCTTGAAAGAAAGAGGCTCGAGGAGAAGAGAGAGAGAGAGATAAGAGGGGAGGACTTAGATGGTTAACCCGTGAGATATCAAGGCTCCTCAAGATTTTTATTGATGTGTTACATGGGTATAATAGAAACTATACTCATTGGGAGGTTTATCTCCGTCAATCACCTCTGCCCCATGTAGAATCGCCTCCGTCTTATCTCTATCCTGAATAGGTTCTCTCTGATATTGATTGACTTGACCCATTCAAAATTTCCTGAGACTACTGACCATGTCCCAACACATCCAGCCACACCACACATGTAAACGATGTGTATAAATTTATATATATTGAACACTAAATATTAGCAGAATAGACATCGCGTGCGAAGTTGGAGGACCTGCCATGCATATATGCTTAATATTTCGCGCGAATGAAAAAAAAATCCTTTTCAAATAGGGCACCTTGGCTTGGGCCCTCGACAAAGGAGCATTTTCTTGGGTTGGAACTGTGCCTAATTAAAGCCAGTCTTATTGACCAACGAGTCTATATCTCAGTAGTGCTGTAAATGGATCAAATATAGAGCGAATATTATGATATCTAAGTTCGTATCCGATTAATAATCGAATTATTTGTCGGATATTTTATTCGAATAATTATTGGATTAATACGAATTCAAATTTGATTTGAATTTTAAACGGATAATTGTTAGACCTACTTAGAGGCGAGTCGTGTGAGCCGTGTGAAAGCGTCGTATATCATTTTCTCAAAAAAAGAAAGAGTGAAAATTATTTTTATTTTGGTATATGTTATCGAAAGATTAAACTTCATCCTAAAAAATAGAAGATAATTTATCAAATAGATGTAAGTAGATTTCTTATTTTTAAATTATATTTTGAGACAAAAAAGGATAGAAAAGAGTAAGTAATCAAACAATATATTAAGATTTGAGTTAATTATATATAAAATATGCATATCCTTAGATTTTTATTTAAGACTTCATATTCGGTTAGATAATATTCAACACATATACCTCAATATCTGAATTCGTATCCGATTAATAATCGGATATCTGATTAAATTATCGGTCGGATATCCCAAATCTAATCTCAATCACATCACTTATGTTTCTTCGAGCTTTTACACAAACAAACATCTTCGAGAAATACTTATTATCCGTGTAGAGTGTTAGTTTACAGTTTATTATCCATCTTATCTCGTATTAGGTCACATACGCGGTGTGTATCTCATTCTTTATATATTTTATATGTATTTTTAAAGAGATTTTTAATACTATAAGAGTGATAAATAATTATTTAAAAATAAAAAAATAACTATCTAAAAATGATAAATAGTTACGTAAGAGTCACAAATAATTAACTCACATCAATTTTCGTATATTTTTGAGACGATAAATGAGATTTCTAATATTATTTAAAAATAATAAATAATTATTTAATAATAAAAATAATAATTTAAGAGTGACAAATATATAAATAAAGATGATAAATATATATATTTAAAAAATTAAAAAAATTAATAAATAAAACTCACGTGTCGGTAACATGGACCAATATATTAGAGGAAGAACTTTTCAACCCGGAAGATAACTAGCATTTCGCGACGCCTCCACATATTCGGAAAGAGATGGCGAACCGGTAAAGACACGGATCTGATCAGAGTCGGCGGCGCACCACGTGGCGAGCCTTGATTGGCTTCTACGGACTGAAGTCCAGGTTACATTCGCCCTGCCGTGCACCACATTCGGTAGGAAGTGACACAAAACCCGCCTCTCCCACCACGAAGTGACACGGAGGGGAAGGCCCCGAGCGAACATTACGGACCGTCTGGCCCTACCTCTGATCTCACATGTACGCGCAGCGCCGGGTACCGGGGGAACAGAACCGGAGTGAACGGCACGGGTTATGGCCCCCACCACGTGTTCGATGTTTTGCGTGAAAAGCTGACAGACACGTGGAGAGGTCGGGGAATCGCCGTGCCTTAATTAAAGGAGTTATATATATATATATGTATACTCCTGTTGATGTCAAAGTAAATTGGTATTAAAGTTTTTCATGATACATTTTTATTTACACATATATATACCCTTGACATCAATTAAATATCACGGACCTTTATCAATTATCATCATTTGTTTAGTTAAAAGATCGTTAAAATTTTTTAAGTGGTGAAGTGATGCATCCTATGATATTTTGACTAAAATTTATTAAAAGGATGCATACAATATTACATAATGAAAGTATACATATAAATACAAATATAAGATGAAACTTCATACAAATTCACTTTTCAAAAGAGACATCGATGCAAAAAAAATAACCGTCGTAAGGTTATCACGTTACCGATCCCGATTAATATTTTTGTGTGAGAGGAGAGCGACGAGACCCACATCGTTCTCTCTCTCATCGGTTAAATGGATCTCCAAATTTAATCAATAAATAAATTGGGACTAAAAATGAGAACTATTAAAAAAAAGAAACTTATACCTCGTCACTCCATAGATAATCCTAAGATCTTAGAATCTCAAGTGGCAAATGTAATGCCGCCATCCCCATCCCTGTCCGGCCATGCATGCATTGCTCTCCCTTCGAGCCCAAAATAAAAACCCTGTCCACCCACCACCATGTCCCCACCCCACCACCCAAATGGGAGATGACTTTGAGGAGTAAGAAAAATTCGGTAACACTCTGCTGACCAAGTCACGACTGGCCCTTCCCTATATCCCCCCATATCCAGCCAGGGCTCTCCTGTGGCAGCTGTAGACACCGAAACGGGCACGAAAGAGAGAGGAAACAGAACTATGGTGCGCTCGTAGAAGGCACCTACTGGATACAGCCATCAACTAAAAAGTGCCGCGTAGGCAGGACCCGACAAACTTTCAGGAAATTTCATCTTCCCTCCCTTGCAGGAGTTAAAAAAAGAAAAAAATTTCCTCCTTCCACTCTTTGCACGAGCGTAAGGAACGCGTCGGAGATGTGCGCCGTGCAGCAATTCGCTCTCTACGTCGCGGCTCGCTACGTCAACGAATACACGAACACGTGCCTTCTGCTGATTGGATGCAATTTGTAACTAGTACGTCACAGGGTAGAGTATTTCTCGGGGTACCGTGTGGGTCCCGCGACCCCCAACATTCCAAAACGATGACTTGCCGTCAACCGGTCCCCACTAGCTGGTCGCCGTCCCCGCCGTGTGAACAGCTGATTTCACGTGACACTAAAATTCTCTTGTTTTGATTTGACGTCCACGTCAATGGGAAACTAAAAATGGGAGAAGAAATTAGTTGAAGTCACGACTAACTTGCAAGTAAAAATTTTATTTTATTTTTGAGTCTTGAAACAAAACACTTCTGACTTTAAAATTGGCGAAATATTCTGACTTCAAAATTGATAAATTTTAAAATCGAAGGATTACGTCAAAACAAACGGCACCTAAAACTCTTTCTCCACGATGAACGGAGGGGGGGGGGGGAATTCATCGCTCGCCCTTGTGTGAATGAATGCTATCAAACTCAGTCCAACAGATAAACCTCAAGATCCATCTCTTCCATGGCAGGATACCGACAAGTCTGAAGTCTCTCTCCTCAAATTTTATAAATTTTCAGGATATTTTGCAGCTTGTCTTCAATCCTTCTCACGATAATAAGAGAATCTTGGGAATGCTAAGAGGATGGTTTGCAACAAATATATATGACTCCGAAAGAAAACCTAAAAATTAAATGGATTATACAAAAAATCGGTAGATATACATTTATGATCGAGATGATAATATATTTTGATCATAAGCTTATCAATCAACTAACTTGCCGTTGAGAGAAGGTGCCAAAATTGAGACATTAAGAAGAGAGCCTTCCAGTCAACTCCCACTTATACATAGGTGAGTTTGACAGATGTGAAGTCCACGTGTGGTTCCAAGGAAAATATGCCGCATTATCCACTTTCCCACAAACCTACATGACATCTAAAGTATTCGGTTGCATATAAAGCCCTTGGTCAATGATATTCTATTTCGTTGATCGATGCTAAATCCAGAATTAGGCATCAGGCGCAGAGTAGAGCATGTGAGTCTCACGCTCCTTTTCACACACAAAAATATTAACCGGGGACGGGTGATTTATTAGGGCCAAATAAATAGAATAAACTATCCTACCCCAATATCGAAAAGACCCTAACGAAAATCGAGTACATTAGTACCAAATAATTCCCCTTGGAAATTTTTTTACTTGAAAACATGTGTTTCCCTTTTGCATACTTCTTATTGCACTCAACCAAATGAATCCATATATTGTTTCTTTAATTGTAGACAAGTGAACTCAGTTTCACCTTGGGGACACAAGTGATGTACAACAAGATTGGTTGCGATGAACAATATACGAGTAAGTGGTTACGGCTGATCTCCATTTTAATTTTCTCTCTTCTTCGAAATGGAATAGCAAGAAATTGTCAAAATGGGGTCGACCCTATTTTTAAATAGGTCTGTGTAAAGTAGGGTTGTTCCACTCGGCAAGTCGAATCGACCCAAATACTACTTGATACAATACGAGTTGATACGTCGACTTTGATCGACTTTAACTTCTTCTTTGACAACTTAAGTTTACTTGTATTGATTCGGCCAAGTGACCTAAAATTTCGGTGATACAATACAAGTCGACCTACTGCACAAATATTCTAAAAATGTAAACTAGTTTCCGTCCCATTGAATCCATGACATGTATCTTGAAAGAAAGAGTGAACAGGGAGAAGAGAGAGAGAGATAAGAGGGGAGGACTTAGATATCAAGGGCCCTCAAGATTTTTATTTATATGTCACGGTACGACCGCCGGGCTCAGACGCCCGTTCGAAGCCCGCGCTCCCAGACAACCGGACTCGTGTCATGATTATAGGAGTGGCGCCTGCCACCGCCAGGGGCACCTTGCGCGCCAAGCATGCGACTTGACGCGGTCGGCGTCGGAGGAAGGATCGACGGCAACTCTGGAGACGCAAACAGGACTGGATAATCAATGCCTCGCGCAGCTCGACCTCACACCGGACGGTCTCTCACCGGGCGACACTCTATTCTCACAAAGGAGATAGAGGGAAGGGGAAGCACAAAGGGACTAAGCACCTTACGTGATTTCAAATCTTTCAATCTTTCATATATGAAAACACAACACTTTAGCCCCCTTTATATAGGAAAGGCTATAACAATCATACCCTTAATCTTCACCTAATAGTATTTATGTCCTAGCCTAATAAAATAAAACTCAACAACCAACCTTTGACTTGGAAAAAATAAAATAAGATATGTTGACTTTTATGGTTTAATAATACAAATATCACCATAAAAATAAAAATACACACAATACCAAAAGACATACAAATACGTACTCAGGACGTCGAGTCTTCAAATGAGTCTCCGAGCCACAAGCTCGGTGCGGTCGGGGCGGTGCGGCGTCGACTCCGAGTAGTGGGCCCGGTGTCCCCACCAACTCTCCCAGGGCGTCTAGAACTCGACTCCGTCGAGTAAGGGGGAACACTGCTCTGGTAGTGTTCCATCAGGTCTGGATCGAGGCGCTAGAGATCTTTCCGGCTGATCCAGGAATAATCAGATGGTGGACGATCCCGCCAGCGGACAAGGTAGCGTTGGTACACCCGGCTCCGTGTAGCTGTCACCTGCTCATCGAGTATCCTCTCAATTTACTCGTGCGGTGCTCTCGAGACTGTGGGACGCACAAGGGTGGGTTCACTCTCAATGGGAGGAGAAGGCTCGAAAGGGTCACTAGGAATCGTTGTGCGTTCCTTGTAGGCCACTTGGTCTGCCACATTAAAAGTAGAGCTAATCCTATATTCGGGGGATAAGTCCACAACATAAGTATTAGAGCTAATCTTCCGCAATATTGGGAAGGGACCATCACTACGGGCTTGCAACTTTTTAACGGCTCCCAAGGGGAGTCGTTTGGGTCGAACCCGTACCATAACCATGTCACCTTCTTAAAATTCATGGTGACGCCTATGCGAATCAGCCAATCGTTTATATGTCTCATTACTGAGATTTATTTGCTTGCTAATTTGTAACGACCCGAGAATCCGATTACCGGGAAGGCCCGATAACCCGAGACTCGCACCGCCACCCACGAGCCCGAAGACTCGGAAGGGTTAAAAGGATGGTGTGGAAACTACACAAGCATCACAAATAATTGCAGAAATTAAACAGTTATGATATTAAGCAGGAAATGAATTAACATTTTACATGGTCCACAATAAAATAACAACAACAGCAACAGTAGTCCACGACTAGTACAGTGACAAGAAAGAAAAGTACAGCTACACGGGGCATCCCCCGGCTCTGACCTCTGGCACTACCTCTGGGCACCCGCACCACGCTTCCGCTGCGCTCCTGACACGCTCCCCGAAGGTGGCGCCTCACCTGAAACACGGTGAAAACACGCAGGGAATGAGTCTCGGAACAAGACTCAGTAGGGATCACTCGAACCCTACCTCGTAAAACGAGAAACCACTACCCTAGCGGTAGGAAGGTACCTCGGAAAGGAAAGCCCTGTACTCTACAGAACTAGACCCTAACGGCACGCAAACCGACACACGTGCCACGGTACGAGAAGACCGAAACTCAACGGTCGAACCGTCAAAACCCGAAGGTCGGAAACACACGACTGACAGTCTGACACTCCGTACTCGACAGGAGTACCACCCACTAGAAGCACAGCCGGTAGCGTCCCCTGACGTCTTACACCGCACCGCAGGTGAACCGCCTGACATGGTAGGTCCTACCCGAGGCGCAAACACCGTACAAGTAACCACAACAAGTGACTAGCTGGGGTCACGCCCGTCGACGTGGGTCCAACCGCCCCCAACCACGTGTGCACACACAGACCGCGCGTCCCTGGTCTGGCCCTCTGACCGGTTTTCCCCTCAGCCGGACTCTGGCTGCAAGACGTGGGGCCCAACGGTAACCGGTCCACAAACCGTCTCTAAAGGTCAGCCCGTACACCACTCCCTGGTGCGACTAGCACACGCGTACTAGTAGGCTACGACTAGTGGAGGGTCACTGAAGGAGTAGACTCTCAAGTTACGGAAAACAACGCCCAAGCCCGACAACGTGTGGGAATCACCCCACGCACTAGTCCCGTCGCACGGAGACCACGGTCGGAGAAAAGCGAGGTTGCCACCCTCATGGGGCAACACAGGAAGTGGCGGTCCGACCCTGGACCGTCACAGCCAAATGGCGGTCCACTCTAGGGCCGTCACTTACAAATGGCGGTCTAAGGCAGACCGTCACACGGCCAGAGGGGTAGGGGAAGTGACGCGCCTACCCTAGTGCGTCGCTTGAAAGTAACGCGCCTGAGACAGGCCGTCACACGGCGCCCCACACCCTCCAAAACCACAGGGAAAGTAACGCGCTTACCCTGGCGCGTCGCTTGCAAGCAACGCGTCGGGCTCAGTGCGTTACTCGCATGTGACGCACCTAGACCAGCGCGTCGCATGGCCCTCACGCTCGGGATGGAAAGGGAAGTGACGCGCCTGCCCCAGCGCGTCGCTTGGCCCATCCACATGGGGGACAACAGGAAGTAACGCTCCTGCCCCAGTGCGTTACACGCATGTAACGCGCCTATCTCGGTGCGTTACATGGCCTGACCCCCAACGGTCAAAAACCAACGGTCGAAACGCATGTGACGGCCCAGCCCAGGGGCGTCACTAGCAAACGGCGGCCAGTCGCAGGACCGTTACAGCCCTCGACCCCAAAGGCCAACACCCAGGGAAGTAACGCACCCCTCTAGGGGCGTTACAAGCATGTGACGGTCACTGGAGTGACCGTCGCTTGCCCCAGAGCACGCTACGGCGGGAAAACCCCAAAAACACCAACCACGCCCCCGTACCTCCACCGGAGAGGGGGAAAACAAGGGGGAAGACCCCTGGGGACCCCTAGCATGCATCTAAGCCACCAAAACGTAGAATCATGGGCTAAAACCATAGATCGGGCGGCTCACCCCCAAAACATGGAAAAACCCCAAAAACACCCAAACATGCCTCTCTCGGCCTCCCCGCGGCCTACAAACCACGGAAAAGAACGGCGAAGAGCTAGGGAACGTCACCCTACCTCAATGGAGCGAATGCTCCGCCGGATCGTCCACGAATCGCGAAGAACGCTTGAAAACCCTCGTTCTTCCTTAAGCTTCCCACGCTCGCCGCACGCCCCCACGACCGCCTCGCCGCCGCCCACGTCACCGCGCCGTCGCCCCGCCGCCGTCTGCAGCCGAGGGGAGCTCGCCGTGGCCAACCGGGAGGAAGAGAGGGAGAGGGAGGGAGACACGGTGGAGGAGGAAGGAGGAAGAAGAAGAGAGGAAGAAGAAGATGGTGGGGGAGAGAGAAAAGAAAAAGGGTTTTATAGAAAACCCGGAAAATCCGTAAAATTCCAAAAATTAGGAAATCACACCCCCGCGATCCTCGGAACGCACCGATCGCAACGGTACCACTCGTGTCCGTGTGAACAGCCCGGTTCACCCGCAACGAGCGTCCGAAGAGAAAAGCCGAAACACACACCGGGAATCGGAAAACACACGCGGAAAAAGCCGCGGAACGCCTCCGGGCCTCCGAAACGACTCCGGATCGCGCCGATCCGAACACGAAAGATGTCCGAAACGAAATTTCGGACACAACGGAGCCGGACACTCCGAAAACTAGATCCGGGACCCATGAAGAAGGATCCGAAAGGTCCGGGATATTACAGCCCTCCCCCCTTAAGGAATTTCGTCCTCGAAATTGAGAACAACCCAAGGGGAAAGAAGAGGAAGACTCACTCAAACAGGTACGGGAACTGCTGACGCATCTCGTCCTCACGTTCCCACGAAGCCTCACCACCAGAGTGTCGTTGCCACACGACCTTTACCAAGGGAATGACCTTGTTCCGCAGGCGCTGCTCTCGCCTATCCTCCACGCGGATCGGAAACTCTGGGAGAGAAAGATCTGGAGTCACCTCAGGCCAAACGGAAAACTCGAGCACATGAGAGTCATCGGGCATATACTTCCGCAACATAGAGACGTGGAACACGTCATGCACCGACGCCAACTCAGAGGGTAACTGCAACCGGTAAGCAACCTCACCGATGCGCTCCACAATCGCGAAAGGACCAATATAGCGGGGACTCAGCTTCCCACGCCGTCCAAACCGCATCACCCCCTTCATCGGAGAAACTCTCAAGAACACATGATCGCCCACGGCGAACTCGAGGGGCTGCCGCCTACGGTCAGCATAGCTCTTCTGCCGACTCTGGGCCGCCAACATGTTCTGACGAACCAGGTGCACAACATCCACACATTGCTGCACCAATTCCGGTCCCGTCAAAACACGCTCACCCACCTCAAACCAATCAAGTGGAGTCCGACAAGGACGCCCATACAATGCCTCATAAGGAGCCATGCCGATGCTCGAATGAAAGCTGTTGTTATAGGCAAACTCCACTAACGGTAGGTGATGAATCCAACTCCCCTGCCACTCCAGGCAGCAGGATCTCAGCATGTCCTCCAAAGTCTGAATGGTCCTCTCAGACTGACCATCTGACTGTGGATGATACGCCGAGCTAAATGCCAACTCCGTGCCAAGAGCTCGCTGGAAACTCCTCCAGAATCCAGAAGTGAAGCGCGGATCCCGATCCGACACGATCGAAATGGGAACCCCATGCAACGGCACGATCCGCTCCACATAAAGACGAGCCAACTTAGGCACGCTCCAGCTGACCTTGACCGGTAGCAACCGCGTCACCTTCGTCAGCCGATCCACCAGCAACCAAATACTGTCCTGCCCAGTCGGGGTTCTGGGCAACCCCACCACAAAATCCGTGGTCACATGGTCCCACTTCCAAGCAGGAACATCCAAGGGCTGGAGAGTACCGCCTGGTCGCTGATGCTCTGCCTTCACCTGCTGACAGATCAGGCACCTGGCCACAAACTCGGCCACATCTCTCTTCATGCCAGGCCACCAGAACTGCCTCCGCAAGTTCCGATACATCTTCGTCGCACCCGGGTGCACAGTGTACCTGCTCCCATGAGCCTCGCGTAACACCGCACGACGAACCTGCTCCTCCGCTGGGACGTACAGCCTGCCACGAAACCTCGCAGCACCGTCCTCGCCGAGCTCCACATCAGCCATCGCAAGAATCCGGGGCAACTCAGGGTCCGCATGCTGAGCCTCTGTCACCTGACGACGAATAGCAGGAGTGACAGTCAGACTCGCAAGCACTGCCAACCCTGGCTCCTGGGGAATCTTGAGCCTGAAAGATACTTCGGGCACCTGTTCCCAGAGCCTCCACTTCCTCAGCATCAAGGTACTGACCGCAACCTTCCTACTCAAGGCATCGGCGACGACATTCATCCTGCCCGGCTGATAAGACAGGGTGAAGTCATAGTCCTTCATGAACTCCATCCAACGCCTCTGTCTGAGGTTCAGATCTCTCTGCGAGAACACATACCTCAAACTCTGATGGTCAGTGAACACCTCGAACTTCTCACCGTACAGATAATGCCTCCAGATCTTCAGCGCGAAGATCACTGCCGCCAACTCAAGGTCATGGGTAGGGTAGTTCTCCTCATGGGGCTTTAGCTGCCGAGATGCATAAGCCACCACTCTACCATGCTGCATCAGAACAGCACCCAATCCGACGCCGGAAGCATCTGTACACACCACAAAACCTCCCGATCCAGAAGGCAAAACCAACACCGGAGCCGAGGTGAGCAATCTCTTCAGTTCCCTAAAGCTCTGCTCACACTCCTCGGACCAGACGAAAGGCACATCCTTCCGCGTGAGCCTCGTCATCGGGGTCGCAATGCGGGAAAAATCCTGGATAAACCGGCGATAATAACCCGCAAGCCCCAAGAAACTCCGGATCTCCGTCACCGACCTCGGCCTCGGCCATTGCATCACAGCCTCGACCTTGGCGGGATCCACGGAAATGCCATCACCAGAAATCACGTGCCCCAGAAAGTGCACCTCACTGAGCCAAAACTCGCACTTGCTGAGCTTCGCATACAACTGGTGATCTCGCAACGTCTGCAGCACCACACCCAAATGGTACGCATGCTCCTCAGCAGACCGCGAATAAACAAGGATGTCATCCACGAAAATGACCACGAACTGGTCCAAATACGGGTGGAACACCCTCTGCATCAAGTCCATGAAGGCTGCTGGGGCATTGGTGAGCCCAAACGGCATCACCAGAAACTCATAATGCCCGTACCTCGTACTGAACGCAGTCTTCTCCACATCGGACTCGCGAATTCTCAGCTGATAGTAACCGGACCGCAAATCAATCCGCGAGAACACTCGCGCGGACTGCAGCTGGTCGAACAAGTCATCAATCCGCGGCAATGGATACTTGTTCTTAATGGTCACTTCATTCAGCTGTCGATAGTCAATGCACAACCGCAGACTACCGTCCTTCTTCTTCACAAACAACACGGGCGCACCCCAAGGGGAAAAGCTCGGACGAATGTACCCCTTGGCCAACAGTTCCTGCAACTGCGCCCTCAACTCCCTCAACTCCGCGGGGGCCATACGGTAGGGAGCCTTCGCCAAAGGTCCCGTACCAGGTACAACCTCGATCACGAAATCGATCTCCCGCTGGGGAGGTAATCCAGGCAACTCCTCAGGAAAAACATCGGGAAACTCGCACACCACCGCAATGTCCTCGACATTCGGCTCCATCCGGTCAGACACAACCACAGACGCGAGAAAACCCTGACAACCTGAATCAAGCAATCGACGGGCTCGAATAGCAGAGATAAGAAATCGAGAAGAGGCGGAACGGATACCTTGGAAATAGAAGGTCCTCTTGCTCGGATGTTGGAAGTAGACCCTCTTCATCCCACAATCCACCACCGCTCCATGAGTCTCGAGCCAATCCATGCCTAGAATCACGTCGTAATCCCGAAGCTGCAACGCATACAACCTGCCTGGCATACTCCGCCCATCGATCCACACCGGAACCTGGTCGAAGCAATACGGAGTGACCATAAAGTCACCCGAAGGCAACTCCACAGCCAAATCACAGGACAACTGGGTCACCGGCTCCTCGACGCTCGACGCGAAATCCTCCGAAATGAACGAATGAGACGCGCCAGAATCAAATAAAACCCGAGCCGCACAACCCAAAATCTGAACGGTACCTTCCACGAGCTGCGACGCCATTGCCTCTGCCCTGGTCAAGTGCGTGATCTGGCCACGAGCTCTCTGCCTGCCTCCCACACTAGCTGACCTGGGTAGCGGCGGATACTGTCCCTGCTGCTGCTGCTGCTGGGAAACCTGCTGCTGCGGCGGCCTCTGAGGACAGTCGCGCGCCATGTGCCCTGGCTGGTCACACCGAAAACAGATGATCGGCGCCGTGCACTGCCTGCCTGGGTGGGTCCCACTACACCGTGGACAAGGTCCTCGCGATCCACCCACCGATCCCTGTCGCTGCAAAGGAAACGGCTGCTGCACACTGCCCGATGAAGCCTGCCCCTGATCCCTGGACTTCTTCTTGCCGAACCCTCTCTTGAAGAACTTTTTGACCTTCGTGCCAAAGGACGCAGATCCTGTCACCGAAGCTGCCGATGCCGGTACTCCTGAACCACCCGACGCAGACTGAAAGAAACCCTGCTGCTGAGTAGCCGACTGCTGGCTGCGACCTGACACAGACTGCCCCTGGCTGATCGGTCCTCGAGTCCTCTGCATATCCATCTCCAAGGAAATCGCAACACGAGACGCCGTCTCGAGATCAGTGGCCCCATTCGCGATCAGATGGTGCCTCAGCTCCAGCCTCAAGCCCTGCACAAACTGCGTCGTCCTCACCCTCTCATGCTCCATGATATGAGGTGCGTACCGACCCAGCTCGACAAATCGGGCCCTGTACTGCAACACGGACATGTCACCCTGCACCAGCTCCAGAAACTCCCGCATCCGCTGCGTAGCAACAATATCTGGACAGTACGTACGCTCGAAAGCACTGACAAAGTCATCCCACTCGATCTGCTCAAGCGGACGAAGCTGAAAGGACGTCTTCCACTCGGAAGACCACCACCTCCGAGCCGTACCCTGCAACTGGTTGTAGGCCAACACCACTCTGTCCTCGACAGCACTCTTCGCAGAACTGAACACCCGCTCCATCTCATCAAGCCAATCACGAGCCGCATCAGGGTCTGCCTGGCCGCTAAAGTAAGGTGGATGGAACTGCATGAAATCCCTCACTGCTCGGCCTGGCCCACCCCTGACTGACGAGCCCTCACCGGCCTCTCCGCCGAACTGCTGAGCCATGAGATGGTACATGCCACGGAGAAAACCCTCGGCCCCCGGAGCCCTCGCAGCATCCGCGGCCTCGGTAGCTCCCGGAACTCTGCTATGCTCCTCCTGGTCCCTCTGGACCCCCTGCTGGATCTCCTGACCTCCAGCCGACTGCCCCTGCTGAGAGCGAGAACTCCTCCTCGGCGCCATCCTCGCTCCTGAAGCACAAGACAGAAAACTCAGAAACGGAAGGTCAGAATAAAACACGCGGTGCCCAATGCCAGCGTCACCTGTACATCATCGTCATGGACTAGTGGACCACTACAATTACCTATGATTCTCATGTAATTCCACAACCGCGCTCTGATACCAGCTGTAACGACCCGAGAATCCGATTACCGGGAAGGCCCGATAACCCGAGACTCGCACCGCCACCCACGAGCCCGAAGACTCGGAAGGGTTAAAAGGATGGTGTGGAAACTACACAAGCATCACAAATAATTGCAGAAATTAAACAGTTATGATATTAAGCAGGAAATGAATTAACATTTTACATGGTCCACAATAAAATAACAACAACAGCAACAGTAGTCCACGACTAGTACAGTGACAAGAAAGAAAAGTACAGCTACACGGGGCATCCCCCGGCTCTGACCTCTGGCACTACCTCTGGGCACCCGCACCACGCTTCCGCTGCGCTCCTGACACGCTCCCCGAAGGTGGCGCCTCACCTGAAACACGGTGAAAACACGCAGGGAATGAGTCTCGGAACAAGACTCAGTAGGGATCACTCGAACCCTACCTCGTAAAACGAGAAACCACTACCCTAGCGGTAGGAAGGTACCTCGGAAAGGAAAGCCCTGTACTCTACAGAACTAGACCCTAACGGCACGCAAACCGACACACGTGCCACGGTACGAGAAGACCGAAACTCAACGGTCGAACCGTCAAAACCCGAAGGTCGGAAACACACGACTGACAGTCTGACACTCCGTACTCGACAGGAGTACCACCCACTAGAAGCACAGCCGGTAGCGTCCCCTGACGTCTTACACCGCACCGCAGGTGAACCGCCTGACATGGTAGGTCCTACCCGAGGCGCAAACACCGTACAAGTAACCACAACAAGTGACTAGCTGGGGTCACGCCCGTCGACGTGGGTCCAACCGCCCCCAACCACGTGTGCACACACAGACCGCGCGTCCCTGGTCTGGCCCTCTGACCGGTTTTCCCCTCAGCCGGACTCTGGCTGCAAGACGTGGGGCCCAACGGTAACCGGTCCACAAACCGTCTCTAAAGGTCAGCCCGTACACCACTCCCTGGTGCGACTAGCACACGCGTACTAGTAGGCTACGACTAGTGGAGGGTCACTGAAGGAGTAGACTCTCAAGTTACGGAAAACAACGCCCAAGCCCGACAACGTGTGGGAATCACCCCACGCACTAGTCCCGTCGCACGGAGACCACGGTCGGAGAAAAGCGAGGTTGCCACCCTCATGGGGCAACACAGGAAGTGGCGGTCCGACCCTGGACCGTCACAGCCAAATGGCGGTCCACTCTAGGGCCGTCACTTACAAATGGCGGTCTAAGGCAGACCGTCACACGGCCAGAGGGGTAGGGGAAGTGACGCGCCTACCCTAGTGCGTCGCTTGAAAGTAACGCGCCTGAGACAGGCCGTCACACGGCGCCCCACACCCTCCAAAACCACAGGGAAAGTAACGCGCTTACCCTGGCGCGTCGCTTGCAAGCAACGCGTCGGGCTCAGTGCGTTACTCGCATGTGACGCACCTAGACCAGCGCGTCGCATGGCCCTCACGCTCGGGATGGAAAGGGAAGTGACGCGCCTGCCCCAGCGCGTCGCTTGGCCCATCCACATGGGGGACAACAGGAAGTAACGCTCCTGCCCCAGTGCGTTACACGCATGTAACGCGCCTATCTCGGTGCGTTACATGGCCTGACCCCCAACGGTCAAAAACCAACGGTCGAAACGCATGTGACGGCCCAGCCCAGGGGCGTCACTAGCAAACGGCGGCCAGTCGCAGGACCGTTACAGCCCTCGACCCCAAAGGCCAACACCCAGGGAAGTAACGCACCCCTCTAGGGGCGTTACAAGCATGTGACGGTCACTGGAGTGACCGTCGCTTGCCCCAGAGCACGCTACGGCGGGAAAACCCCAAAAACACCAACCACGCCCCCGTACCTCCACCGGAGAGGGGGAAAACAAGGGGGAAGACCCCTGGGGACCCCTAGCATGCATCTAAGCCACCAAAACGTAGAATCATGGGCTAAAACCATAGATCGGGCGGCTCACCCCCAAAACATGGAAAAACCCCAAAAACACCCAAACATGCCTCTCTCGGCCTCCCCGCGGCCTACAAACCACGGAAAAGAACGGCGAAGAGCTAGGGAACGTCACCCTACCTCAATGGAGCGAATGCTCCGCCGGATCGTCCACGAATCGCGAAGAACGCTTGAAAACCCTCGTTCTTCCTTAAGCTTCCCACGCTCGCCGCACGCCCCCACGACCGCCTCGCCGCCGCCCACGTCACCGCGCCGTCGCCCCGCCGCCGTCTGCAGCCGAGGGGAGCTCGCCGTGGCCAACCGGGAGGAAGAGAGGGAGAGGGAGGGAGACACGGTGGAGGAGGAAGGAGGAAGAAGAAGAGAGGAAGAAGAAGATGGTGGGGGAGAGAGAAAAGAAAAAGGGTTTTATAGAAAACCCGGAAAATCCGTAAAATTCCAAAAATTAGGAAATCACACCCCCGCGATCCTCGGAACGCACCGATCGCAACGGTACCACTCGTGTCCGTGTGAACAGCCCGGTTCACCCGCAACGAGCGTCCGAAGAGAAAAGCCGAAACACACACCGGGAATCGGAAAACACACGCGGAAAAAGCCGCGGAACGCCTCCGGGCCTCCGAAACGACTCCGGATCGCGCCGATCCGAACACGAAAGATGTCCGAAACGAAATTTCGGACACAACAGAGCCGGACACTCCGAAAACTAGATCCGGGACCCATGAAGAAGGATCCGAAAGGTCCGGGATATTACATAATTGACTCATGCAGACTTTTGACATGCTGTGCAAATTCCTCAGCTGACTTGGAGGTTCTAGACTCGAGGGGAAGGGGAATGAGATCCACAGGTTTCCTGAGTTTGTATCCATGCATGACCTCAAATGGACTCATACCTATGGACCTATTGACAGAGTTATTGTATGCAAATTCCTCACCCCATCAATGGGAAACTTCGGCCACGATCGCGGGGAACGTTACCCCACTACTTACGCCCTTCCCTGCTAAGGGATTGACCTTCGACACCAGGACAATCCCCTATAAAAGGGACCTCGACAGAAAGGAGAGGTGTAATGTCCCGAGTTTTTCGGATATTTTTTGTGTAATGCCCCGGATTTTTCGGATCCTTCTTCTCGGGTCTCGGATCTGCGTTTCCGGTGTATCTGGCTCCGTTGTGTCCGAAATGATGTTTCGGACATCTTTCGTGTTCGGATCGGCGCGGTCCGGAGTTGTTTCGGAGACCGGAATGCGTTCCGCGTGTGTTTTCTGATTCCCGGTGTGTGTTTCGGTAATTCCTTCGGAACCTCGTTGCGGGTGAACCGGGCCGTTCACTTGGGCACGAGTGGTACCGTTGCGATCGGTGCGTTCTGAGGATCGCGAGGGTGTGATTTTCTATTTTTCGGGATTTTTCCGAAAACCTGGATTTTCCTATATATAACCCTTTTCTCTCTCTCCCCTCTCATTTCTCTCTTCTCTCCCTCTCTCTTCTCACGCTCTCTCCTCTCCGGCGGCCGACGGGGTGGAGCGTGGGCGAGGTGGGGACGGCGCGGGCGAGGTACGGACGAGGATGGGCGAGGATCGAGGCGGAGGCGGGCGCGATCCCTCGGTGGATTCCGAGATGACGTCGTTCGCATTCCGGGCGATTTTCGGCGTGGATTAGTTGCTTCGGTGCGCGGTTTCTTCGGTGGAGGTAGGGTGACGGAACACTGCTGTGTTCTGCTCATTTTCCCTGTCATTGCACGTCGTTCGGCATGGAAACGGCTGTGTTTGGGTCCGTTCTAGCGAAACTGTGGTTTTGTGGGTTTCGTAGGGTCGGTCGGGAAACGGCGACGGTTTCCAGATCAGTTACTGTCAACGGATTCCTTGGGGCGAGAGCGTTCTTTTCCCCCTGATTTCGTCTCGATTGGTGGTCCCGTTGGACCGGTGGAGCTCCGAGAAGCTCGGTAACCCTTTTTGGGTAACTTCGGTAGAATCGCTCGTTTCTCGCGATTCGTGCGTCGTTTTGACTCCGGTCGGAGTCCATGTGATTGCCAGGGTGGTTGTGGTTGTATCCCCTTCGTTTCGGCACGAACGGGGCGTAGAAGGTCACCATTGGGCCAACCCCCCGGTTTGCTCGCCGTGTTGGATAGGCGGTCGAACCAGGACCGTCCATCCCCATGGGCGGCCCCGTCTTGACCGTTCATCTGCTCGGCGCGCAGCGTTCGGCTTGGCGCGCAGTGAGGGTTATGCGGTCTATCGTGCGACCGCATAACCCAGGTGCGGCCAGGGTCGAGCCGTCATTTCTCTCCGATTTTGACCATTGCTGGGCTGTGCGGCTAGGGTCTGGCCGCATAACCCTTTGTACGGCTATGAGCTGGCCGTACATCCCCTGGTGCCGTGGGCTGTTGTGCGGCCAGAGGTTGACCGCACAAGCCTTGCGCGGTGAGGTCCTAGCCGCCCGTTCCCTCGCGCGGCTAGGGGCTAGCTGCGCATGTGTTCCCCGTTGGAGGACGAACGACCGCGTTGGACCGTTCATCCCCCAGTTACGGCTGAGGGTCAGCCGTTCGACCTTGGTGCGGCTGGGGACCAGCCGCTTGTGCCTCGTTGACCCAGGAGAAGAACGACCTGCTGTTGGCCGTATATCCCCTGGTGCGGCCCCTTCCTGACCGTACGTCCCTGAGCGGCCCAGCGTGGACCGCCCAAGGGGCTGGTCTAGCCGGCGTTTCCGTTTTGACCGGTTCGAGTCCCGGGTGTGTAGGTCTCGATCCACGTGCCGACCCGTGGCCTGACGGATGCTGTGCAGTTCGTCGGGGCCAGGAGTCATGGTACGGTGTGGTCCCGGGTTGCCGTGTTCTCGACTTGTGACATCGTGCGTCGGTGTGAGTGCGACGAGGGTTCCCCGCGCGCCGTGGGTTTCTCCGGAAAGCGATTTCTGAGCGGGCCGTGTGTGTGGCCTTAGCCCCTTGAGTTCCCCTTCCGAGAGAATGGTCTCGGCGGCTCGTGAGCTGTCTCGGTACTCGTGCTACCGTAGTTTTAGACCTAGAGCTTGGACTAGATTGACGGCCTTGTGCTGTTGCGTGCGACGGTCTTGACCCCGAGTCTTCTGACTCAAGGACCGTTGGGTGTAGTGCGTCTAGAGGACTGTCCAGAGTCCAGTGACTTAGCGTCACTTGGGTTTTCTCGACTCTCGCACAGGGTGCGTGCGTGGCCGTGGACTGCGAGTCCGGTTTCTTCTCCGACTGTGGTCACCGTGCGACGGGGCCGGTACGTGGGATGGTCCCCGTACTTTGTCGGGTTTGGACGCTGTTTTCCTTCGACTTGAGAGTCTACTCCTTCAGTGACCCTCCACAAGTCGTAGGCTACCAGTACGCGGTGCTGGTCGCACCATGGAGTGGTGTACGGGCTCACCCTTAGAGGCGGTTTGTGGACCGGTTGCCGTCGGGCCCCACGTCTTGCAGCCAGAGTCCGGCTGAGGGGAAAACCTGTCAGAGGGCCAGACCTGGGACGCATGGTCTGTGTGTGCACACGTGGTTGGGGGCGGTTGGACCCACGTCGACGGACGTGACCCCAGCTAGTCACTTGTTTGTGGTTACTTGTTCGGTGTTCGTGCCTTTGGTAGGCGCTACCACGTTAGGCAGTTCACCTGCGGTGCGGTGTAAGTCGTCAGGGGACGCTACCGACTGTGCTTCTAGTGGGAGGTACTCCTGTCCAGTTGGGAGTGACAGACTGTCAGTTTCCGTGACTTCGACCTTCGGGTCTTCGGTCGTGTCGACCGTTGTGTCTTCGGTTGTTTCGCCGCGGCGCGTGTGTTGGTTTTCGCGCCGTGGGACTAGTGCTGGTGGCTTTACCGAGGTTGCATCTTGTTGTGCGGTACCCGCGATCGGATGGTCGGGGTTGCACCTTGGACAGTGTGTCCAGGTCGGCTGTGTCCGGGGGACAGGCCTCTACAGTGTGGTTGCCGTGTGTTTTTACTTCGGTAACCGGTACTAGTGTAGTTCGGTAGCCTCGACCGCGAGGTCAGGGTGTGTTTCTGGTACAGTAGGAGTAGTAGTGGTGCCGTGTTTCGACCGGCTACCGGGTTTACTGTTCCTGCTATTGCGGTTGCTCTTGTAACCTTCCTTTCCGCTACCGCCGTTGTTTCCAGTTGGGGTTCCGCGGGATTCCTACTGAGTCTCTGTTTTGGAGACTCATTCCCTACTTTTCAGGTGTGGCGGTTCTTCCTCGAGGTTCGAGGGTGCGGAGCGGAGGTTCTCAGTTGCCAGCTCGCCGGGCCGAGTGTTCACTTGGCATGTGGTACGCTTTACTGCTTTAGACTGTACTTTCTGTTGGACTGGACTCTGTTATAGCTGTAGTTGTTTATTTATTCTGTTAATTGTTGAATTGTCCTGCTTTATTTCCTATTTCTTTGTGCCTCCACACTCCTTTTAGCCCTTCCGAGCCCTCCCGGCTCGTGGGCGGCGGTGTGAGTCTCGGGTTATCGGGCCTTCCCGATAATCGGATTCTCAGGTCGTTACATTTTGGATCTGGATCCGTGGGTTTTGGATCACTTGTGGGGGTCTCGGAGCGTGTTTTACGGTTTACACGTGTTTTTCCCTGACGGACCTTCGGAACCCTATGTGGGGTACACCGTTACGTTCTCCTACTCTAGGATGGTACCAGTGCGACGAGCGTGTTCCGAGGATCGAGAAAATGTTTGTTTTAAATTTTTCATATTTTCTAATTTTTTGAATTTTCTATATATAACCCTTTTTCTTTTTCCCTTTTTCTTTTCTTCTTCTTCCTCCTTCATCTTTCTTCCTCCCGTGAGCGCCCCCGACCATTGCGGCCCCTCTCTCCCGTTCGAGCTCGCGGCGCCCCTTCCTCCCCCGGTGACGGACGGCGGACCACGGCGACGGCGCGGTGACAACGACGGTGGCGAGAGGAGCGCGACGGTGCCATCTTTGAGGTGGGGGAGTGGAGATTGAGTTTGATCGAGATTTGAAGATCCACGACAATCCGGCGGATTTCGAGATTCCTTGAGGTGAGGGGACGGATTCTTGCCCTCTTTGCAGCATTCCCCGTGATTTGTAGGCCGAGGAGAGGCCGAGAGGGGCGTTTTTGAGCCGGGATGGTGAAGTTGCATGATTTGGGGTTGAGCGCCAGATCTGCTGTTTCTTGGAGTTTTTGACCGATCTAAGGGCATAGAAGCATGCTAGGTTGATTGGGGATGGATTCCCCTTTGTTTCCCCATCATCGGGCGATGATCGGGGCGTGGATTGGGTTTTTTAGACTTTCCCGCCGTTTTCGTGCTCGGGTGAGAGTAGCGGTCCTAACAGGGACCGCTACTCCCCTTGGCGGCCGTCTAGAGGCCGCCTGGAGGATGTATTGTCGGTTGGTTTAGCGGTCCCCTTGGGACCGCCACGCTTTGGAGCGGTCCAGCGACTAACCACTACTCTTTGAGTAGCGGCCACTCTTTGAGTAGTGGCCAGCCCTCGACCATTTTTGCCCATTTTGGTCAGGGTTTTTGACAGTTGGCGTTGCCGGTTAGCCTGGCGATCCTCAGAAGACCGCCACGTTCGAGGAGTGGTCCCGTGACTGATCGCTACTTATTGAGTAGCGGCCAGCCCCTGGCCGTTTCTGCTTTTTGGTCAGGGCACCCTTGGTGACGCGGGACGTACCCGGTGGAAGACTAGGACCTAAAGCCAGCAAACTCGTAAAGCACACGCACCTAGACAGAAAGACAACCGCACTCGCGAAAAGTGAACTCCTCAAGGGTAACGAAGTGGCAGCTAGGTAAGCAGCGGCTCGAGGGGCGTCGGACACGGTCCGAGCTGCGAGGAGGGTGATGGAGACCACCCGGGGAGACTAGGATGGGCACCGAATGCAACTGGGCAGACCTGTACCGAAGGAACCGGCTCAAATGTCACTCTTCTCACCGGCAGTAAGTTCTCTCACTTTTAGTGAAACTTTTAGGAACAAGCACTCCTCTCACCGGCGCGACATTGAAACCAATACTAGAAAAATAGCAAAGGAGTGGCGACCGAACGTACCTAGCCATACCCGAAGGGTCGGCTCCGATCGGAGACGTGGGCGCGCCGGGGAGCGTGCGCAACCGGCAAGCACGTTGCGTCGATGAAGCTTTTGGTCGAGCCTGCTATTACAATCACATAAACCACTCCATGTAGGGAGGGGGGTCGTGGAGATGAGAATGATTAATACAGAACTACCCTCACACAGGAGGGGGGGGAGTAAGGGGAAGGGAGATGGGCCTACTGCCCTGTGTCTATCCTACAGGACAGAACCGACTTGTTTTGACTGGTACGCAACGCAAGGGACTCCAAACGCAATGCCACTTGTGCCAAATCGTCGCCGATGAAGTGCTGTAAGGCTTTGCAAAATTCAGTGAAGATCTGAGGTCGTTGTTAGTCGAGGCGGAGCAAACAAGCCGACCTGCACAGTTCTACCTCGCAGGACAGGTTGGCGTAGTCGCAGTGCAGGCAGTGGTACTCACATTGTAGACCTCCCAACGAAGCGAGACCAGTGTGGTTGGATGAAGGACAGGACGATCTACGTACCCTCAAAATTTGAGCATCATCTGACCATCGAGCGGGGTGTGGTCGTCACTATGGTGAGCCTCTGGTTTCTGGGCGAGCAGATAGATAGGGGCAGGATGATCGGGGCGACACGCCCAGCACAGAGGTCAAAACGCGATCAAACCACTTGGTATGGCTTAGGGACGCTGAGAGGTACGCCAGTGAGGAGGGGCTCGACCAAAAGGTCAACGGGGAAGGCGTGGTGCGATCTGCAAACTCGGGTTCCTACCTGGGCGAATAGATTCGCACGGGCCTTGCGCAGTCGTACGAAAACGGGCGCCAAGATCTGGGCCGACGTCGAAACGAGACGAGGCCACCTTTGGAGAAGAGAAGACTCAGAGTAGAACAAACCCACAGAAGGGAGTTTGTTCAGATTCGCGCCGTGGAAGTCGGTGGAGTTTCTGCAAGTCGAGCCTCAGAATCTGACTCAGGTTTACAGGCAGTAGAGGGATGATTCCACTAACACCGTGGATGGGAGGCGATGGCGTGCAACTCCTAGACCGCTGTGGACGACCTTGAGTGATGGGGATGTGAGGGATGCAGTGGGAAGGGTGTTGGAGGAGGCTGGGGGGTGTAATATCCCGGACCTTTCGGATCCTTCTTCATGGGTCCCGGATCTAGTTTTCGGAGTGTCCGGCTCCGTTGTGTCCGAAATTTCGTTTCGGACATCTTTCGCGTTCGGGTCGGCGCGATCCGGAGTCGTTTCGGAGGCCCGGAGGCGTTCCGCGGCTTTTTCCGCGTGTGTTTTCCGATTCCCGGTGTGTGTTTCGGCTTTTCTCTTCGGACGCTCGTTGCGGGTGAACCGGGCTGTTCACACGGACACGAGTGGTACCGTTGCGATCGGTGCGTTCCGAGGATCGCGGGGGTGTGATTTCCTAATTTTTGGAATTTTACGGATTTTCCGGGTTTTTCTATAAAACCCTTTTTCTTTTCTCTCTCCCCCACCATCTTCTTCTTCCTCTCTTCTTCTTCCTCCTTCCTCCTCCACCGTGTCTCCCTCCCTCTCCCTCTCTTCCTCCCGGTTGGCCACGGCGAGCTCCCCTCCGGCTGCAGACGGCGGCGGGGCGACGGCGCGGTGACGTGGGCGGCGGCGAGGCGGTCGTGGGGGCGTGCGGCGAGCGTGGGAAGCTTAAGGAAGAACGAGGGTTTTCAAGCGTTCTTCGCGATTCGTGGACGATCCGGCGGAGCATTCGCTCCATTGAGGTAGGGTGACGTTCCCTAGCTCTTCGCCGTTCTTTTCCGTGGTTTGTAGGCCGCGGGGAGGCCGAGAGAGGCATGTTTGGGCGTTTTTGGGGTTTTTCCATGTTTTGGGGTGAGCCGCCCGATCTATGGTTTTAGCCCATGATTCTATGTTTTGGTGGCTTAGATGCATGCTAGGGGTCCCCAGGGGTCTTCCCCCTTGTTTTCCCCCTCTCCGGTGGAGGTACGGGGGCGTGGTTGGTGTTTTTGGGGTTTTCCCGCCGTAGCGTGCTCTGGGGCAAGCGACGGTCACTCCAGTGACCGTCACATGCTTGTAACGCCCCTAGAGGGGTGCGTTACTTCCCTGGGTGTTGGCCTTTGGGGTCGAGGGCTGTAACGGTCCTGCGACTGGCCGCCGTTTGCTAGTGACGCCCCTGGGCTGGGCCGTCACATGCGTTTCGACCGTTGGTTTTTGACCGTTGGGGGTCAGGCCATGTAACGCACCGAGATAGGCGCGTTACATGCGTGTAACGCACTGGGGCAGGAGCGTTACTTCCTGTTGTCCCCCATGTGGATGGGCCAAGCGACGCACTGGGCCCAGCGCGTTACTTACAAGCGACGCGCTGGGGCAGGCGCGTCACTTCCCTTTCCATCCCGAGCGTGAGGGCCATGCGACGCGCTGGTCTAGGCGCGTCACATGCGAGTAACGCACTGAGCCCGACGCGTTGCTTGCAAGCGACGCGCCAGGGTAAGCGCGTTACTTTCCCTGTGGTTTTCGTGGGTGTGGGGTGCCATGTGACGCCCTGGCCTAGGTGCGCCGCTTCCAAGCGACGCACTAGGGTAGGCGCGTCGCTTCCCCCTACCCCTCTGGCCGTGTGACGGTCCTGCCTTAGACCGCCATTTGTAAGTGACGGCCCTAGAGTGGACCGCCATTTGGCTGTGACGGTCCAGGGTCGGACCGCCACTTCCTGTGTTGCCCCATGAGGGTGGCAACCTCGCTTTTCTCCGACCGTGGTCTCCGTGCGACGGGACTAGTGCGTGGGGTGATTCCCACACGTTGTCGGGCTTGGGCGTTGTTTTCCGTAACTTGAGAGTCTACTCCTTCAGTGACCCTCCACTAGTCGTAGCCTACTAGTACGCGTGTGCTAGTCGCACCAGGGAGTGGTGTACGGGCTGACCTTTAGAGACGGTTTGTGGACCGGTTACCGTTGGGCCCCACGTCTTGCAGCCAGAGTCCGGCTGAGGGGAAAACCGGTCAGAGGGCCAGACCAGGGACGCGCGGTCTGTGTGTGCACACGTGGTTGGGGGCGGTTGGACCCACGTCGACGGGCGTGACCCCAGCTAGTCACTTGTTGTGGTTACTTGTACGGTGTTTGCGCCTCGGGTAGGACCTACCATGTCAGGCGGTTCACCTGCGGTGCGGTGTAAGACGTCAGGGGACGCTACCGGCTGTGCTTCTAGTGGGTGGTACTCCTGTCGAGTACGGAGTGTCAGACTGTCAGTCGTGTGTTTCCGACCTTCGGGTTTTGACGGTTCGACCGTTGAGTTTCGGTCTTCTCGTACCGTGGCACGTGTGTCGGTTTGCGTGCCGTTAGGGTCTAGTTCTGTAGAGTACAGGGCTTTCCTTTCCGAGGTACCTTCCTACCGCTAGGGTAGTGGTTTCTCGTTTTACGAGGTAGGGTTCGAGTGATCCCTACTGAGTCTTGTTCCGAGACTCATTCCCTGCGTGTTTTCACCGTGTTTCAGGTGAGGCGCCACCTTCGGGGAGCGTGTCAGGAGCGCAGCGGAAGCGTGGTGCGGGTGCCCAGAGGTAGTGCCAGAGGTCAGAGCCGGGGGATGCCCCGTGTAGCTGTACTTTTCTTTCTTGTCACTGTACTAGTCGTGGACTACTGTTGCTGTTGTTGTTATTTTATTGTGGACCATGTAAAATGTTAATTCATTTCCTGCTTAATATCATAACTGTTTAATTTCTGCAATTATTTGTGATGCTTGTGTAGTTTCCACACCATCCTTTTAACCCTTCCGAGTCTTCGGGCTCGTGGGTGGCGGTGCGAGTCTCGGGTTATCGGGCCTTCCCGGTAATCGGATTCTCGGGTCGTTACAGCTGGTATCAGAGCGCGGTTGTGGAATTACATGGGAATTATAGGTAATTGTATTGGTCCACTAGTCCACAACGATGATGTACATGTGACGCTGGCATGGGGCACCGCGTGTTTTATTCTGACCTTCCGTTTCTGAGTTTTCTGTCTTGTGCTTCAGGAGCGAGGATGGCGCCGAGGAGGAGTTCTCGCTCTCAGCAGGGGCAGTCGGCTGGAGGTCAGGAGATCCAGCAGGGGGTCCAGAGGGACCAGGAGGAGCATAGCAGAGTTCCGGGAGCTACCGAGGCCGCGGATGCTGCGAGGGCTCCGGGGGCCGAGGGTTTTCTCCGTGGCATGTACCATCTCATGGCTCAGCAGTTCGGCGGAGAGGCCGGTGAGGGCTCGTCAGTCAGGGGTGGGCCAGGCCGAGCAGTGAGGGATTTCATGCAGTTCCATCCACCTTACTTTAGCGGCCAGGCAGACCCTGATGCGGCTCGTGATTGGCTTGATGAGATGGAGCGGGTGTTCAGTTCTGCGAAGAGTGCTGTCGAGGACAGAGTGGTGTTGGCCTACAACCAGTTGCAGGGTACGGCTCGGAGGTGGTGGTCTTCCGAGTGGAAGACGTCCTTTCAGCTTCGTCCGCTTGAGCAGATCGAGTGGGATGACTTTGTCAGTGCTTTCGAGCGTACGTACTGTCCAGATATTGTTGCTACGCAGCGGATGCGGGAGTTTCTGGAGCTGGTGCAGGGTGACATGTCCGTGTTGCAGTACAGGGCCCGATTTGTCGAGCTGGGTCGGTACGCACCTCATATCATGGAGCATGAGAGGGTGAGGACGACGCAGTTTGTGCAGGGCTTGAGGCTGGAGCTGAGGCACCATCTGATCGCGAATGGGGCCACTGATCTCGAGACGGCGTCTCGTGTTGCGATTTCCTTGGAGATGGATATGCAGAGGACTCGAGGACCGATCAGCCAGGGGCAGTCTGTGTCAGGTCGCAGCCAGCAGTCGGCTACTCAGCAGCAGGGTTTCTTTCAGTCTGCGTCGGGTGGTTCAGGAGTACCGGCATCGGCAGCTTCGGTGACAGGATCTGCGTCCTTTGGCACGAAGGTCAAAAAGTTCTTCAAGAGAGGGTTCGGCAAGAAGAAGTCCAGGGATCAGGGGCAGGCTTCATCGGGCAGTGTGCAGCAGCCGTTTCCTTTGCAGCGACAGGGATCGGTGGGTGGATCGCGAGGACCTTGTCCACGGTGTAGTGGGACCCACCCAGGCAGGCAGTGCACGGCGCCGATCATCTGTTTTCGGTGTGACCAGCCAGGGCACATGGCGCGTGACTGTCCTCAGAGGCCGCCGCAGCAGCAGGTTTCCCAGCAGCAGCAGCAGCAGGGACAGTATCCGCCGCTACCCAGGTCAGCTAGTGTGGGAGGCAGGCAGAGAGCTCGTGGCCAGATCACGCACTTGACCAGGGCAGAGGCAATGGCGTCGCAGCTCGTGGAAGGTACCGTTCAGATTTTGGGTTGTGCGGCTCGGGTTTTATTTGATTCTGGCGCGTCTCATTCGTTCATTTCGGAGGATTTCGCGTCGAGCGTCGAGGAGCCGGTGACCCAGTTGTCCTGTGATTTGGCTGTGGAGTTGCCTTCGGGTGACTTTATGGTCACTCCGTATTGCTTCGACCAGGTTCCGGTGTGGATCGATGGGCGGAGTATGCCAGGCAGGTTGTATGCGTTGCAGCTTCGGGATTACGACGTGATTCTAGGCATGGATTGGCTCGAGACTCATGGAGCGGTGGTGGATTGTGGGATGAAGAGGGTCTACTTCCAACATCCGAGCAAGAGGACCTTCTATTTCCAAGGTATCCGTTCCGCCTCTTCTCGATTTCTTATCTCTGCTATTCGAGCCCGTCGATTGCTTGATTCAGGTTGTCAGGGTTTTCTCGCGTCTGTGGTTGTGTCTGACCGGATGGAGCCGAATGTCGAGGACATTGCGGTGGTGTGCGAGTTTCCCGATGTTTTTCCTGAGGAGTTGCCTGGATTACCTCCCCAGCGGGAGATCGATTTCGTGATCGAGGTTGTACCTGGTACGGGACCTTTGGCGAAGGCTCCCTACCGTATGGCCCCCGCGGAGTTGAGGGAGTTGAGGGCGCAGTTGCAGGAACTGTTGGCCAAGGGGTACATTCGTCCGAGCTTTTCCCCTTGGGGTGCGCCCGTGTTGTTTGTGAAGAAGAAGGACGGTAGTCTGCGGTTGTGCATTGACTATCGACAGCTGAATGAAGTGACCATTAAGAACAAGTATCCATTGCCGCGGATTGATGACTTGTTCGACCAGCTGCAGTCCGCGCGAGTGTTCTCGCGGATTGATTTGCGGTCCGGTTACTATCAGCTGAGAATTCGCGAGTCCGATGTGGAGAAGACTGCGTTCAGTACGAGGTACGGGCATTATGAGTTTCTGGTGATGCCGTTTGGGCTCACCAATGCCCCAGCAGCCTTCATGGACTTGATGCAGAGGGTGTTCCACCCGTATTTGGACCAGTTCGTGGTCATTTTCGTGGATGACATCCTTGTTTATTCGCGGTCTGCTGAGGAGCATGCGTACCATTTGGGTGTGGTGCTGCAGACGTTGCGAGATCACCAGTTGTATGCGAAGCTCAGCAAGTGCGAGTTTTGGCTCAGTGAGGTGCACTTTCTGGGGCACGTGATTTCTGGTGATGGCATTTCCGTGGATCCCGCCAAGGTCGAGGCTGTGATGCAATGGCCGAGGCCGAGGTCGGTGACGGAGATCCGGAGTTTCTTGGGGCTTGCGGGTTATTATCGCCGGTTTATCCAGGATTTTTCCCGCATTGCGACCCCGATGACGAGGCTCACGCGGAAGGATGTGCCTTTCGTCTGGTCCGAGGAGTGTGAGCAGAGCTTTAGGGAACTGAAGAGATTGCTCACCTCGGCTCCGGTGTTGGTTTTGCCTTCTGGATCGGGAGGTTTTGTGGTGTGTACAGATGCTTCCGGCGTCGGATTGGGTGCTGTTCTGATGCAGCATGGTAGAGTGGTGGCTTATGCATCTCGGCAGCTAAAGCCCCATGAGGAGAACTACCCTACCCATGACCTTGAGTTGGCGGCAGTGATCTTCGCGCTGAAGATCTGGAGGCATTATCTGTACGGTGAGAAGTTCGAGGTGTTCACTGACCATCAGAGTTTGAGGTATGTGTTCTCGCAGAGAGATCTGAACCTCAGACAGAGGCGTTGGATGGAGTTCATGAAGGACTATGACTTCACCCTGTCTTATCAGCCGGGCAGGATGAATGTCGTCGCCGATGCCTTGAGTAGGAAGGTTGCGGTCAGTACCTTGATGCTGAGGAAGTGGAGGCTCTGGGAACAGGTGCCCGAAGTATCTTTCAGGCTCAAGATTCCCCAGGAGCCAGGGTTGGCAGTGCTTGCGAGTCTGACTGTCACTCCTGCTATTCGTCGTCAGGTGACAGAGGCTCAGCATGCGGACCCTGAGTTGCCCCGGATTCTTGCGATGGCTGATGTGGAGCTCGGCGAGGACGGTGCTGCGAGGTTTCGTGGCAGGCTGTACGTCCCAGCGGAGGAGCAGGTTCGTCCTGCGGTGTTACGCGAGGCTCATGGGAGCAGGTACACTGTGCACCCGGGTGCGACGAAGATGTATCGGAACTTGCGGAGGCAGTTCTGGTGGCCTGGCATGAAAGAGATGTGGCCGAGTTTGTGGCCAGGTGCCTGATCTGCCAGCAGGTGAAGGCAGAGCATCAGCGACCAGGCGGTACTCTCCAGCCCTTGGATGTTCCTGCTTGGAAGTGGGACCATGTGACCACGGATTTTGTGGTGGGGTTGCCCAGAACCCCGACTGGGCAGGACAGTATTTGGTTGCTGGTGGATCGGCTGACGAAGGTGACGCGGTTGCTACCGGTCAAAGTCAGCTGGAGCGTGCCTAAGTTGGCTCGTCTTTATGTGGAGCGGATCGTGCCGTTGCATGGGGTTCCCATTTCGATCGTGTCGGATCGGGATCCGCGCTTCACTTCTGGATTCTGGAGGAGTTTCCAGCGAGCTCTTGGCACGGAGTTGGCATTTAGCTCGGCGTATCATCCACAGTCAGATGGTCAGTCTGAGAGGACCATTCAGACTTTGGAGGACATGCTGAGATCCTGCTGCCTGGAGTGGCAGGGGAGTTGGATTCATCACCTACCGTTAGTGGAGTTTGCCTATAACAACAGCTTTCATTCGAGCATCGGCATGGCTCCTTATGAGGCATTGTATGGGCGTCCTTGTCGGACTCCACTTGATTGGTTTGAGGTGGGTGAGCGTGTTTTGACGGGACCGGAATTGGTGCAGCAATGTGTGGATGTTGTGCACCTGGTTCGTCAGAACATGTTGGCGGCCCAGAGTCGGCAGAAGAGCTATGCTGACCGTAGGCGGCAGCCCCTCGAGTTCGCCGTGGGCGATCATGTGTTCTTGAGAGTTTCTCCGATGAAGGGGGTGATGCGGTTTGGACGGCGTGGGAAGCTGAGTCCCCGCTATATTGGTCCTTTCGCGATTGTGGAGCGCATCGGTGAGGTTGCTTACCGGTTGCAGTTACCCTCTGAGTTGGCGTCGGTGCATGACGTGTTCCACGTCTCTATGTTGCGGAAGTATATGCCCGATGACTCTCATGTGCTCGAGTTTTCCGTTTGGCCTGAGGTGACTCCAGATCTTTCTCTCCCAGAGTTTCCGATCCGCGTGGAGGATAGGCGAGAGCAGCGCCTGCGGAACAAGGTCATTCCCTTGGTAAAGGTCGTGTGGCAACGACACTCTGGTGGTGAGGCTTCGTGGGAACGTGAGGACGAGATGCGTCAGCAGTTCCCGTACCTGTTTGAGTGAGTCTTCCTCTTCTTTCCCCTTGGGTTGTTCTCAATTTCGAGGACGAAATTCCTTAAGGGGGGAGGGCTGTAATATCCCGGACCTTTCGGATCCTTCTTCATGGGTCCCGGATCTAGTTTTCGGAGTGTCCGGCTCCGTTGTGTCCGAAATTTCGTTTCGGACATCTTTCGTGTTCGGATCGGCGCGATCCGGAGTCGTTTCGGAGGCCCGGAGGCGTTCCGCGGCTTTTTCCGCGTGTGTTTTCCGATTCCCGGTGTGTGTTTCGGCTTTTCTCTTCGGACGCTCGTTGCGGGTGAACCGGGCTGTTCACACGGACACGAGTGGTACCGTTGCGATCGGTGCGTTCCGAGGATCGCGGGGGTGTGATTTCCTAATTTTTGGAATTTTACGGATTTTCCGGGTTTTTCTATAAAACCCTTTTTCTTTTCTCTCTCCCCCACCATCTTCTTCTTCCTCTCTTCTTCTTCCTCCTTCCTCCTCCACCGTGTCTCCCTCCCTCTCCCTCTCTTCCTCCCGGTTGGCCACGGCGAGCTCCCCTCCGGCTGCAGACGGCGGCGGGGCGACGGCGCGGTGACGTGGGCGGCGGCGAGGCGGTCGTGGGGGCGTGCGGCGAGCGTGGGAAGCTTAAGGAAGAACGAGGGTTTTCAAGCGTTCTTCGCGATTCGTGGACGATCCGGCGGAGCATTCGCTCCATTGAGGTAGGGTGACGTTCCCTAGCTCTTCGCCGTTCTTTTCCGTGGTTTGTAGGCCGCGGGGAGGCCGAGAGAGGCATGTTTGGGCGTTTTTGGGGTTTTTCCATGTTTTGGGGTGAGCCGCCCGATCTATGGTTTTAGCCCATGATTCTATGTTTTGGTGGCTTAGATGCATGCTAGGGGTCCCCAGGGGTCTTCCCCCTTGTTTTCCCCCTCTCCGGTGGAGGTACGGGGGCGTGGTTGGTGTTTTTGGGGTTCTCCCGCCGTAGCGTGCTCTGGGGCAAGCGACGGTCACTCCAGTGACCGTCACATGCTTGTAACGCCCCTAGAGGGGTGCGTTACTTCCCTGGGTGTTGGCCTTTGGGGTCGAGGGCTGTAACGGTCCTGCGACTGGCCGCCGTTTGCTAGTGACGCCCCTGGGCTGGGCCGTCACATGCGTTTCGACCGTTGGTTTTTGACCGTTGGGGGTCAGGCCATGTAACGCACCGAGATAGGCGCGTTACATGCGTGTAACGCACTGGGGCAGGAGCGTTACTTCCTGTTGTCCCCCATGTGGATGGGCCAAGCGACGCACTGGGCCCAGCGCGTTACTTACAAGCGACGCGCTGGGGCAGGCGCGTCACTTCCCTTTCCATCCCGAGCGTGAGGGCCATGCGACGCGCTGGTCTAGGCGCGTCACATGCGAGTAACGCACTGAGCCCGACGCGTTGCTTGCAAGCGACGCGCCAGGGTAAGCGCGTTACTTTCCCTGTGGTTTTCGTGGGTGTGGGGTGCCATGTGACGCCCTGGCCTAGGTGCGCCGCTTCCAAGCGACGCACTAGGGTAGGCGCGTCGCTTCCCCCTACCCTCTGGCCGTGTGACGGTCCTGCCTTAGACCGCCATTTGTAAGTGACGGCCCTAGAGTGGACCGCCATTTGGCTGTGACGGTCCAGGGTCGGACCGCCACTTCCTGTGTTGCCCCATGAGGGTGGCAACCTCGCTTTTCTCCGACCGTGGTCTCCGTGCGACGGGACTAGTGCGTGGGGTGATTCCCACACGTTGTCGGGCTTGGGCGTTGTTTTCCGTAACTTGAGAGTCTACTCCTTCAGTGACCCTCCACTAGTCGTAGCCTACTAGTACGCGTGTGCTAGTCGCACCAGGGAGTGGTGTACGGGCTGACCTTTAGAGACGGTTTGTGGACCGGTTACCGTTGGGCCCCACGTCTTGCAGCCAGAGTCCGGCTGAGGGGAAAACCGGTCAGAGGGCCAGACCAGGGACGCGCGGTCTGTGTGTGCACACGTGGTTGGGGGCGGTTGGACCCACGTCGACGGGCGTGACCCCAGCTAGTCACTTGTTGTGGTTACTTGTACGGTGTTTGCGCCTCGGGTAGGACCTACCATGTCAGGCGGTTCACCTGCGGTGCGGTGTAAGACGTCAGGGGACGCTACCGGCTGTGCTTCTAGTGGGTGGTACTCCTGTCGAGTACGGAGTGTCAGACTGTCAGTCGTGTGTTTCCGACCTTCGGGTTTTGACGGTTCGACCGTTGAGTTTCGGTCTTCTCGTACCGTGGCACGTGTGTCGGTTTGCGTGCCGTTAGGGTCTAGTTCTGTAGAGTACAGGGCTTTCCTTTCCGAGGTACCTTCCTACCGCTAGGGTAGTGGTTTCTCGTTTTACGAGGTAGGGTTCGAGTGATCCCTACTGAGTCTTGTTCCGAGACTCATTCCCTGCGTGTTTTCACCGTGTTTCAGGTGAGGCGCCACCTTCGGGGAGCGTGTCAGGAACGCAGCGGAAGCGTGGTGCGGGTGCCCAGAGGTAGTGCCAGAGGTCAGAGCCGGGGGATGCCCCGTGTAACTGTACTTTTCTTTCTTGTCACTGTACTAGTCGTGGACTACTGTTGCTGTTGTTGTTATTTTATTGTGGACCATGTAAAATGTTAATTCATTTCCTGCTTAATATCATAACTGTTTAATTTCTGCAATTATTTGTGATGCTTGTGTAGTTTCCACACCATCCTTTTAACCCTTCCGAGTCTTCGGGCTCGTGGGTGGCGGTGCGAGTCTCGGGTTATCGGGCCTTCCCGGTAATCGGATTCTCGGGTCGTTACAGGGGGTGTGAGAGGTTGGGAGGGGCGAGCTAGGGTTAGGGCTTTGGGTGGGTGCGCATGGTTTAGGGAAGAGAGGAGGGGAGCAGCTTGAATTTTTAGTGGAGGGAAATAATAGTGGTTTGGGTAATTTTCTGAATAGGAGGAGGAGTTTTAGGAGGGATAGAATATTAGAGAGGGATATTATGGAGGATTTGGAGGGCTGGGATTTAATTTGGGGAGGGATTAGGAAGGAGATAAAGAGATAGGGAAGGGGGGTGCATTGGTTTTCCTAGATAAGAGGAGTAAGAGATTTTGTAGGAGAGGAAATAGGAGGTGATGTGGCAGGTGGGAAAGTAAGGAGGAGGAGGCTGGCTCACGGCCCAAGGAGAGAGAGGAGAGAGAGAGAGAGATTTGATCCCAAGAGAGAGAGAAGGTGGGGTGCAAGAGATAGAAAGAGAGAGGGGTGCGCAAGTTGGAGAGAGGGGGAGAGAGAGGCTCACGAAATTTCTTCTCAACTCAACTTTTCAAATTCTTAATTTTTCATTAACCTCAGATGAGCCCATGGCCTCCCTATTTATAGGAGAAAGTCATGTTACAAATGACCACAAATATCCATGACAAATTAAGAAAAGACCATATTATCCTAGAAGGTGAAATTAAGCTACCTATGACCACTAACTGAATTAAACCCAAACTGGCCCTCTTCGGGCTTTATAAGACCAGCCCATTAGGGACTACAACTCACTAATTGACTCTTTATTGACTCAATTGCTACTAATAAGAGAATAATAAGCTAGAAAGATAATTGGATGCTCCATAGTGTCTCACTAGATCCACCCAGGGTCTTCTTTGGCCAGATGTCCCCATCAGTTCCCCCGGGCTAGGGAAGAACTCGACTCCGTCGAGTGGATCGTTGTGCTCCTAGCCGATGTCGCCAACTCCCCAGCACAAATCATCAATCTCCGACTCAGTAGCGTAGCCTTAAAGTGGACCAAGTGTGAACGACGCTGACTCCTTGGTGTTTGCTTGCCTAGTATGAGTCCCTTATGTCTGCGCCGTCCTCTAGAATTTTGGAGTCTCTCATGGGGTGGGTTTTGCTCCAAAGAATGGTCCGGCTCGAAATACTCACAGGCTCTTGCTGCAGCTTCCTTGTATGATACAAGGTCAACCCGATTGAACACGAGACCCAACTCATATGCCCTAGGAATCTCTACCACATAGGCATCGGAGCTTACTCTCCTCAAAACCCGGAAAGGACCTATCCCCTCAATATCCGCTTGTGGAGGGATCCGAGATGGAAGCCTATCTGCCCGAACTACTACTTGCGACCCTATCTTGAGTTTGTATAGTCGCTTCTGCCGCCTAGAACGCTTCGTGCTCACTGATGCTGGCTTAGACTTGGGTTTGTTTGGAGGGGTGGGAGTGGTAGACTCACTATCAACCGGGGAACTATGACCTGGATGGACAGGTGTCGGGATGAGCTTGGAAAATATCGGAAGAGGGGATAAAGGACGATGTTGGCTAGCCTCTCGTTGAATGATAGCCGAGGCGGGAGGAGGGAGGGCTTGGATGACGATAGTTTCCCCTTTATGCCTAAAAGTGCATAGGTTGGCGCAACCAAAGTACTGAATATCCACGTCAGACATCCAGTGTCAGCCAAGGAGAATGCCACGGTTGTCCATAGAGAGCACATCACACCAGACGATCTCGTTGTATCCACTGAACTGGAGGGGAACGGGGCAAATCATGTCAACGGATCGGGATGTGCCATCGACCCAGCTGACTTCATAGGGCTGTGGGTGAAAGAAGGCTGGAAGCCTTGTGCGGTCAACACAATCAGATGAGACAAGGTTGACCGCACTGTCGGAATCAAGGAGGACTACATATGGCTGGCCTCTAATCATAGTCACGGTGTTGCATAGGCCATTCCGGCGCCAATCCGATGATGTAGTAGATGGTGGGTGGGTGATGCCATGGGGTATTACGGCCCCGACAGAGACAGGCGGATGAGGAGGCTCATCTTCAATGGTGACGGTCCCCTCAAACTGATCAATCAACGACTGCTCTGGGGTGTACTCGATAGTCTCTTCTCCCACCGATTCCTGAGGTGGAGACTCGACTTGCTCCTCGATGACAAGGCTAGAGAGGCCACGATTGGGACAATGGCTAGCAAAAAGACCGAGTCCTCCGCATTGATAGCAAGTGTTTCTTCTGGCCTGGGTCAGAGGGGAACTACCAACAATACCCTTACCTTTGTCGTCCCGTCTAAGAGGTGGAGTCACGGGGGATTATTGCGGCATAGGGTTCCCAGTTGGACGGGGAAGTGGAGGTTGGGCCGGAGTGGGAGAAGGAACTACAGGGGGCGGAGTAGGTCTCGGGGTGGGGTGGGTGGTGTTTCCTTAACGGGTGACAACCTGCCGAGGATCGGCCGGTCGCGGAGATGAGACGCGGGAAATGAAATGGAACCTCTCGGTGTCGCGAGCTACCTGATATGCATGTTCTAGGGTAGTAACCTTGCGTAAATGTAACTCCCGCCTAATATAAGGGGTCAATCCCTTGCGGAATCGGGATAGGGTGACCACGGTATCTTCCTGGATGCTGCATCGAAGAAGGTAGCTGTTGAAGGCTCCAATGTACTCAGCAATAGTTTTCCCGTCTTGAGTTAAGCTGTGCCACTCGTTCAGGAGATCTTGATAGTACGTCGATGGAAGATACTTTTGACGGAGAGCAACCTTCATTTGATTCCATGTTTCTATAGGGTTCTCTCTCCTTAGGTTCCTAAGACTCTCAAAGTTAAGCCAGTACGTCTTAGCGAGACCTTGAAGTTTGTACTTGGCATAACACACTTTATTTTCCACGGGCATCGGATACCACTCAAAATATTGGTCGAGAGATGTCTCCCAATCAAGATAGTCTTGGGGCTTGTGGGACCCCTCAAAGGTGGGAGCATCCAGCTTGATTAGCCAGTGAAGTGGATCCTCTAAGGGACCTCGAGGACGCCGATCTAGGCCATCCATGGGAGGCCGCCCCCTAGGAGCTTGGCGGGGGTAATCCTCCTCATCCTCATCTTCGGGGTATAGGTTGTGTTGGGGGTGCCCCTCAGGCTGAACTCCCTCAATACGGGCCAAACGAGTGTCATGGCGGTCTAATCTGGTGGCGATGGCATCCATTCTTCTCCCAAGTTGTCGAAATTGATCAAGGAGAGTATCGAGTAGGGACGAGTCTCCTCCATTGGTGGGAGGGTTGGGTCGTGGTTGCTGTCCCTGAAGAGACTCACCGGGGGAAAGAGAGATTTGGCCTTGGCCGGGGCGTGGGTGCTGTCCCAAAAGGGACTCACCGGGGGGAAGGGACGGCTGGCCTTGGCCGGCCATGGCTGGCTGCCCCGAAGATTGGTAGGGAGCGCCGCTTCGGGTGGACATGAAGGGACACTGGTCCGGGGGAAAGGCTGACAACACAGAGCGATCTTAGGCCTAGGACTCGACAAGCAAGGGCAAGTCGAAGAACTTGCTCTGATACCAAATTTTACGCGGGACGGACCCGGTGGAAGACTAGGACCTAAAGCCAGCAAACTCGTAAAGCACACACGCCTAGACGGAAAGACAACCGCACACGCGAAAAGCAAACTCCTCAAGGGTAACGAAGTGGCGGCTAGGCGAGCAACGGCTCGAGGGGCGTCGGACACGGTCCGAGCTGCGAGGAGGGTGATGGAGACCACCCGGGGAGACTAGGATGGGCACCGAATGTAACTGGGCAGACCTATACCGAGGGAACCGGCTCAAATGTCACTCTTCTCACCGGCAACAAGTTCTCTCACTTTTAGTGAAACTTTTAGGAACAAGCACTCCTCTCACAGGCGCGACATTGGAACCAATACTAGAAAAATAGCAAAGGAGTGGCGACCGAACGTACCTAGCCATACCCGAAGGGTCGGCTCCGGTCGGAGACGTAGGTGCGCCGGGGAGCGTGCGCACCCGGCAAACATGCTGCGTCGATGAAGCTTCCGGTCGAGCCTGCTATTACAATCACATAAACCACTCCACGCAAGGAGGGGGATCGTGGGGATGGGAATGATTAATACAGAACTACCCTCACGCAGGAGGGGGGGAGCAAGGGGAAGGGAGATGGGCCTGCTGCCCTGTGTCTGTCCTGCAGGACAGAACCGACTTGTTCTGACTGGTATGCAACGCACGGGGCTCCAAACGCGATGCCACCCGCCAAATCATCGCCGATGAAGTGCTGTAAGGCTCTGTAAAATTCGGTGAAGATCTGAGGTCGCTGGTGGGCGGGGCGGAGTAGACAAGCCGACCTGCGCAGTTCTGCCTCGCAGGACAGGTTGGCGCAGTCGCAGTGTAGATAGTGGTACTCACATTGTAGACCTCCCAACGAAGCGGGACCAGCGTGGTTGGATGAAGGACAGGACGATCTACGTACCCTCAAAATTTGAGCATCATCTGACCATCGAGCGGGGCATGGTCGTCACTGTGGTGAGCCTCTAGTTTCTGGGTGAGCAGACAGACATGGGCAGGATGATCGGGGCGACACGCCCAGCACAGAGGTCGGAACGCGATCAAACCACTTTGGATGGCTTCAGAACGTCGAGAGGTACGCCAGCGGGGAGGGGCTCGACCAAAAGGTCAACGGGGAAGACGTGGTGCGATCTGCAAACTTGGGTTCCTACCTGGGGGAACATATTCGCACGGGCCTTGTGCAGTCGTACGAAAACGGGCGCCACAATCTGGGCCAACGTCGAAACGAGGCGAGACCACCTCTGGAGCAGAGAAAACTCGGAGTAGAACAAACCCACGGAAAAGGAAAGGGGTGTAATGGAACAATTCAGGTTTGTCTATTGTATCAATGAGAAATCTTCTAAGATCATCCGATGGTTCTGTCCTTCTACTGGGTACGCTTTAAATGTGGATGGGGCTGCAAAAGGTAACCCGGGTCATACTGGCGGAGGTGGTTGTATAAGGAACAGTAGAGGTGAAGTCATCTATGGTTTCTCCTACTACTATGGTGTGGGAAGCAACATGGTAGCTGAAGCTAGAGCATTACTTGATGGACTGAGAATATTGGTGAAGAGCGGGCTCTCTGCTGCTGTTATTTACTCTGATTCTAAATCTCTTGTAACTATGATTCAGTCTAATGCCCGCCCTCCTTGGAGAATTTGGAAATGGTGGGATGAAATTACTGAGACTATTAATAGAAATAGGTGGAACATTCAACATATATATACGGAAGGGAACACTGTTGCAGATGCTTTAGCATCTTTAGCTTGTTCTACCCGATCCAACAAGGATTTCAGAAGTTGGAAAGAACTCCCAAGGAGAGCCCGTGGATGTGCCACTGTTGATGCTCCAGGCCTACCTAGCTGGAGGAGTTAACACACCTACTGTTTCTATTTTTCTTTTGATTCTTTCTTGTTTCAAATGCAGGGGTATGCCCCGTGGTTCATTTGTAAATGTCCATATTGATATCAATAAGATTTGGGCCGGAGACCATTGGTGGAATTAGCACAAACTGTGCATTCCCCCAATTGTTTTCCTTGGTCTCGGTTATATATAAAAAAAAGAAGGGGGTTTGTTCAGATTCGCGCCGTGGAAGTCGGTGGAGTCTCTGCAAGTCGAGCCATAGAATCTGACTCAGGTTTGTAGGCAGTAGAGGGATGATTCCACTAACATCGTGGATGGGAGGCGATGGCGTGCAACTCCTAGACCGCTGTAGATGACCTTGAGTGATGGGGATGTGGGGGATGCAGTGGGAAGGGTGTTGGAGGAGGCTGGGGGCATGAGAGGTTGGGAGGGGCGAGCAAGGGTTAGGGCTTTGGGTGGGTGCTCAGGGTTTAGGGAAGAGAGGAGGGGTGCAGCTTGAATTTTTGGTGGGGGGAAATAATAGTGGTTTGGGTAATTTCTTGAATAGGAGGAGGAGTTTTAGGAGGGATAGAATATTAGAGAGGGATATTAGGGAGGATTTGGAGGGCTGGGATTTAATTTGGGGAGGGATTAGGAAGGAGATAAAGAGATAGGGAAGGGGGGTGCGCTGGTTTTCCTAGATAAGAGGAGTAAGAGGTTTTGTAGGAGAGGAAATAGGAGGTGATGTGGCAAGTGGGAAAGTAAGGAGGAGGAGGCTGGCTCGTGGCCCAAGAAGAGAGAGGAGAGAGAGAGATTCGATCCCAAGAGAGAGAGAAGGAGAGAGAAGGTGGGGCGTAAGAGATAGAAAGAGAGAGGGGTGCGCAAGTTGGAGAGAGGGAGAGAGAGAGAGAGAGAGGGAGAGAGGCTCACGAAATTTCTTCTCAACTCAACTTTTCAAATTCTTAATTCTTCATTAACCTCAAATGAGCCCATGGCCTCCCTATTTATAGGAGAAAGCCAGGTTACAAATGACCACAAATATCCATGACAAATTAAGAAAAGACCATATTATCTTAGAAGGTGAAATTAAGCTACCGATGACCACTAACTGAACAAGACCCAAACTGGCCCTCTTTGGGCTTTATAAGACCAGCCCATTAAGGACTACAACTCACTAATTGACTCTTTATTGACTCAATTGCTACTAATAAGATAACAATAAGTAAGAAAGATAATTGGATGCTCCATAGTGTCTCATTAGATCCACTCGGGGTCTTCTTTGGCCTGATGTCCCCATCACTTGGGGTGCGTGTTTTTGACCGTTGGGAGTCGTCTGGGTGTGGCGGTCGCACGATAGACCGCTAGCCTTGGAGTAGCGGCCGTGGGACGACCGTTTCTCCTGGTTTGACTGGATTTCGACCGTTGGAAGCCACGTCTTGGCTAGCGGTCTGGGCATGACCGTCTTTGATTTTATTGCGGCCCAGTGGGGGGTGTTTTCTGGGGTTAGCGGCCTGGCGATAGACCGCTATGCCCCCCCTGGCTCGTTCTCCTTGCGGTCATGGTTTGACCGCCTGGGTTGGTATGGTGGTCTCAGGGAGACCGCTTGACCTGCCTTGCGGTCCAGAGAGGACCGCTAGGCTGAGCGGCGGTCATGAGAGGACCGCCACTCTGTCTCCTCACGTTCGGTGATTTCCGTGAGTCGAGTCTCTTCTCCAGTGACCTGTTCACTAGTCGTAGCTTTCCAGCGCACGCGGGTGCGGACTCACTTGGGAGTGGTGGAGAGCGTGACCCGGTGAGAGACGATTTTTATGCTGATTTCCGTAGGGCCCCTTGCCTTTGTAGCCTGAGTCCGACTGGGGGAAAAATCAGCTAGAGGACTCGACCTAGAGCAGATGGTCTGTGTGTGCACACGTAGTTGGGGGCGGAGGATCCGCGCTGACGAGCGCGACCCCAGCTAGTCCTTGTTCGTGGTACTTATTGCGTGTCTCAGTTTGCGTCTGGGGCGAGTAGGGAGACACTTGGGTGCGGTGTTAGACGTTAGGGGACACATCCGGCTTTGCTTCTAGTGGGTAGAGCTCTTGTCTCCTGGCAGGTACGGACTCTTGTTTTGTTGGACCGAGGTTGGTTTGCACGGTATGGTTAGTTGTAGTGAGCTTTTCTGTTTATTTATTATTGCTTGTTGCTTCCGCCATACTTGTTGCCTTGTCCTCTCGTGCGAGGTGGGGGTCTACGGGATCCCTATTGAGCCAATGAAATGAGGCTCACCCCTGTATTTTCAGGTGGGGCGGGGTCATCGGGTGGCGCGGCGGAATTTCAGCGTGGTTCCAGTAGCTAGGGTTAGTCGCCAGTTGCTAGAGCCGGGGTATGCGCCGTGTACTTGTACTTTTCTTTCTGTTGACTGTACTTAATTTAGACATGAGATACACTAAACCTTGTAGCAATTTAGTTATTTATCTAATTTTCTACATCATTATTTTATTTTTGTGCTATCTCTGCGATTATTTCTGCTTCTCTTGTGCCCTCACACCATCCTTTAACCCTTCCGAGTCTTCGGGCTCGTGGGTGGCGGGCCTAGGTTCGAGCCGCGTCAGTTCCTTTCTGGTACTCGGATCTCGGGTCGTTACAAGAGGGGGACAGTGAATCTCACCAACAAAACGCCTACAGAGAAGCTAACTAGAGAGCTGTACGTCCTACTACTAGAGAGGTCACGACTGCCCATTCCCTGAGAGAGAACCCCCTCTTATACGACCTTACCACCCAACGAGCACTCTCTAAGTGACCACTGGGACCGGCGAGCACTCGACTAGAGGGTCTACACATCTCTCAGACCTTCTACATCGACCTCCCTCTCCACTTTCTCTCCTACTCTTCTCTGTTCTTTACTTACAATCGTAGCTGACTTAAGCATCGGAGGGTTGTCTTCTGGGGTAGCACCCGGGGCTCCTTACGACGCCTTTTTCTTCTAGTGATTGCAGGCTTCCACGGGTGCCGGACGACTTCCCCGATAAATAAATAGAAAGGTGTGGTACGAGAGTTAGAGACCAATTTTTTACCTCTACAACCCTATGTTTAAATAGGTCTACGTAAAGTAGGGTTGTCCCACTCGGCAAGTCGAATCGACCTAAATACTACTTGATACAATACGAGTTGATCTGCCGACTTTGATCGACTCATGTTGACTCGGGTCAGATACTTTAACTTCTTCTTTGACAACCTAAGCTTACTTGTATTGATTCGGCCAAGTGACCTAAAATTTCGGTGATACAATACAAGTCAACCTACCGCACAAATATTGTAAAAATGTAAACTAGTTCCTATCCCATTGAATCCATGACATGTATCTTGAAAGAAAGAGCGATCAGGGAGAAGAGAGAGAGAGATAAGAGGGGAGGACTTAGATGGTTAACCTCTGAGATATCAAGGGCCCTCGAGATTTTTATTCATATATTGCATGGGTATAGAAACCCTACTTATCAGTAGGTTTATCTTTGTCAACCACCTCTCTCTCTCGTAAAATCGCCTTCGCCTTAGGCGTTTAGAGATGCACACTCGGGCGACTTTCGAGGCTAAATTCTCTGACAACATTTAATTGATATCAAATGGGCACTGCGAGTCTCGGTGTTTGAGCGCTCAAAAAATCTCATAAGAAAGAGAATGTAGATACATGAGCGGGTCTTTAACAAGAAATCCTATAAGCAGGTATGAGTTAGACTTTGAAAATTTGTAATTATTACAAATCTTGTCGAGTTACAAATGTGTATGAGTTTGAAGATTTTTACGAGAATGAAAAAGGTAATGTGCATTCCAAACATGCCCCTAATCTTATCTTGAATAGATTCTCTCCTCGATTGATTGACTTGACCCGTTCAAAATTTCCCGAGACTACTGACCATGTCCCAACACATCCAGCCGCACCACATATTTAAACGATGTGTATAAATTTATACATTGAACACTAAATATTAGCAAAATAGGTACATGCATATATGCTTAATATTTCGCGCGTATAACAAAAAAAAATCCTTTTTTAAATAGAGCACCTTGGCTTGGCCCCTCGACACAGGAGCATCTTCTTGAGTTGGAACTGTGCCTAATTAAAGCCTGTCTTATTGACCAATGAGTCTGTATCTCAGTAGCACGAAGTTTTCTTTATTTTAATGAAGAGAGACATATTAAAAGGTTATTTACTTCGACATAAAATCCCATCTAATTAATGCCGTAGAACATTGTATTTTTGTGATACTTAAAGCATAATATTTATTTGATATCTTACGATGTTTTATGCGAACTAAGCAACTCCTAATTAGAAAATTGAGATTCGTTCTTCACGTATGAGTGGAGGAAAAATGCTTGGGTTGGACCCATAATTCGCCCTCATGAAAAAGATACTCAGTCTAAAATATTTTCCCCAGAAATAATAGAATGAGCAAGACGTGTAAAAAAACATTACTCAAAAAGAGATTTATATAAATACTCGATATAAAACTCCCTTTTAGGTGGAAAAAGTGAACATCCAACCATTATGTCTCACCCAATAAAAGGGTAGATATTCATCTTTATATTTATCTATTTTTTACGTCAATATTTGCTAATTTTAACTAATAATCCTCACCGTAATGATGGTATCATAGTGCCACGCACCTCCCAAGTCTAATCCCAGTCACATCGCTTTTGTTTCTTCGGGTTTTTGCACGAACAAATGTCTTCGAGAGATAGTTGATATCCGTGCACGAGGTGAATTTATTATTTATTCTATCTCTTATTGAGTCACATGTGCAATATGTGAGTCTTATTTTTTTATCTATTTTTTATAAAATTTTTAATATTATAAAAGTGACATATAATTATTTAAAAGTAAAAAAATAATTATCTAAAAATAATAAATAATTATATAAGAGTGACAAATATTTAATTAAGATGACATATGAGACTTTTAATATTATTTAAGAATAACAAATAATTATTTAAAAGTAAAAAATAATTATTTAAAGTGATAAATATATAAATAAGAATGATAAATAGATAAAAACATATATAATTATTTAAAAATTTTAATAGATAAGACTGATAATTTTTCTACCCGTCCTGAAAGATAGACGCCTCCCCGTATTCGGAAAGACATGGCGAACGGATAAAGACATGGATCTGATCAGAGTCGGCGGCGCCCCACGTGGCAAGCCTTGATTGACTTCGTCGGACTGAAGTCCAGGTCACATTCGTCCCCGCTGTGCACCACGTTCGGTAAGAAGTGACACAAAACCCGCCTCTCCCACCACGACGCGACACGGGGAGGAGGGCCCCCAGCGGACATTACGGACCGTCTGGTCCTACCTCTGATCTCAGTTGCACGCGCAGCGCCGCGTACCGGGGGGACAGAACCGGAGTGAATGGCGCGGGTCATGGGCCCCACCACGTGTTCGGTCTTTTGCGTGAAAAGTTGACAGACACGTGGAGACGTCGGGAACCGCCGTGCTTTAATTAAAGGAGTTTTTTATATATATATGTATACTCTTTGTTGATGACTTGATGTCAAAGTAAATTTGTATTAAAGTTTTTCATGATACATTTTTATTTACACATATATATCCTTAACATCGATTAAATATCACGTACCTTTATCAATCATTGTCATTTTTTTAGTCAAAAGATCGTTAAAATTTCTTAAGTGACGAAGGAAGTGATGCATACTATGTAGGACTGTCAATAAGTAGGGTCGATCTGATAGGTCTGTCAGCTCTGATCTGATTTCAAGTCAAGTCGTAAAGTCTTTTTTGACTCGTGAACTATTAGTCGGGTCTAAAAGCCCGACCCGACTAAATTCACGGGCCGATCTCGAGACTAAACTCACAACCCTATTTCTAGGATGTTTTGACTAAAAATTATTAAAAGGATGCATTCAATATTACATAACTAAAGTATACATATAAATATAAATATAAGATGAAACTTCGTACAAATTCACTTTTCAAAAGAGACATCCATGCAAAATTTTTTTTAATTAAACCTGGGTCCGGTTTCAATGCCAATGTGTTTATCTTGTGGACTGGTGGGGACATTCTAACTGCGCGTTTGAGTAATTACACTGAAGGGTGGTTTTTGGCCGAGGAAATCTAGCACCAAAGGTTAAAATAGATATATAGAATTATGTCAAATTTTTTAAAAATTAAATTTTGAAATATGAAAAATCAAAATTCTCACCTCAAAAGTTAAAATTAATATATTGAAATCACGTCATTTTTTTAAAATTAAATTTTGAGATATAAAAAAGAAAAATCTCATTTTTCAAAAATCAAAAATTCTCTCACTAATATATTTCTTTAAAAATCAAAATCCAACATAATTTTCAAATGCACCCTAAAATAATAGCCACGTTAACGAAAATGGTGCAACATTTAATACGGAGGCTACTAGCTAGAATCATTTGAATGCACGTTCAAAGTTCTCACGCCACACTTATTATATTCAGCCGTTGGCCGGGTCAACTAGAGAGATATTTGGCTAGTTTTAATCAACCGATGTGTTTGAATGTTGGTGGACTACATAACTTGTTAAATAATAGAATTAAGGTGGGGTGGATTCTTTCTTGGGTTTTTTTACATGAAATTTATTGTTAAATGAAAATTTATAAAAAAATATTTTTAAAAATATATTAACAAATCTGAATTATGTAAAAATATCATTTTTATTTATATATATATCACTTCTTTTTATCAAAAATTTAAAAAAATTATATTTAAATGATATCTATGTACTATTTAAATTAACACAATAATATACTTGGTAATATATTTTTAAAAATATTTTTTATATAAATTCGCATCACTCTTTTTTATCAGATAAATAGATCTCTCAATTTTAATCGAGAAATAAATTGGATCTAAAAATCAAAATTATTACAAAAAAAACTTATACCTCGTCACTCCATAGATAATCCTAAGATCTTAGAATCTCAAGTGGCAAATGTAATGCCCCCATCCCCATCCTTGTCCGGCCATGCATGCATTGCTCTCCCTTCGAGCCCAAAACAAAAACCCTGTCCACCCCACCGTGTAGCCGCCGTTCCTTAAAAATCACCCCACCCCACCCCACCCCACCACCCAAATGGAAGATGACTTTACGGAGGAAGAAAAATCCTGTAACACTCTGCTGACCACGCCACGATTGGCCCTTCCCTATATCCCCCATATCCAGGCAGGGCTCTCTGGTGCCAGGTGCACACACCGAAACGGGCACGAAAGAGTGAGGAAACAGAACTATGGTACACTCTAGATGGCACCTACTGGATACAACCACCAATTAAAAAGTGCCGCGTATGCAGGACCCGACAAGCTTCCAGCAAATTTCATCGCCCCCGAGGCGCCATCGCCGGCGCAGGAAGTAAAAAAGCCAAAAAAAAGTCCTCTTTCCACTCTTTGCACGAGCGTGAGGAACGCGTCAGCGATGTGCGCCGCGCAGCTGTTCGTTCTCTACATCGCGGCTCGCTACGTTTACGAATACGCGAACAGGTGACTGCTACTGATTGGTTGTAATTTGTAACGAGTACGCCACAGGGTGCTGTATTTCTCAGGGTACCGTGTGGGTCCCGCTTCCCCCAACGTTCCAAAATGATGAGCTCGCCGGCTGTGGTCCCCACTAGCTGGTCGCCGCCGTGTGAACAGCTGGTTCCACATCGGCCCACCCGAGTGGAAGGAGCAGAAATGTGAGCCCCCCTCTTCACCCGCCGCCCACGAGAGAAGAAGAAGACGGCGACGCAGGTGCAGCAGAAGAATAAGAAGAGGAGGAGGAGAGCAGAGGGGGAGGGAAGCAGCTCTGCCAACCCTAGTTCGCGATGTCGACGACGTCGCCCCCGCCCTCGGTGGCCGCGCCGGCCCCCTCTTCCCCGCCGTCGCCGCCCGCCGCGACCCCACCTAGCTCTGTCTCGGCGCCCCCGCCGTCGAACTCCACCCTTTCGCCCCCCGACGCCTCCCCGCCCTCTTCCTCACCGACGGCCCCCGCTTCGTCGCCGCCTCCCCCGCCCAACGCGCCCGCGTCGTCGCCGCCCCCCGCGTCCTCCTCGGAGTCGCCGCCGCCGCCTCCCGGCGCCCCGCCATCGACTCCTTCTACGAGCCCGCCGCCTCCCGGCGCCCCGCCATCGACTCCTTCTACGAGCCCGCCGCCCCCGCCGTCGTCGTCGACGACTCCTTCCTCGGGCGGAACCACGCCGTCCACCAACAGTTCGTCTCCTCCGTCCTCTTCGTCGTCTTCCGGCTCCTCCAGCTCCATTTCGACTGGTGCTGTAGTGGGAATCGCTGCGGGTGCGGTGGCGGTTCTGGTTGTCATGAGCATCCTGTGCGTCTGCTTCTGCAGGAAGAAGAAACGACCGAATCCTTCGTTGCAAATGGAGTACTATGGAGGCCCTCCGGTGCCTCCTCCGCGCAAGGGTAAGCGTTGTGTTCATTTTCCCTCAAAAGTTTGTCTTATTCTCTGCCAGTTGGCGTTACTGTGGCTATTGGTTATTGTCGAAGTAGTACTTTTGAACAGCCTGCAAGCAACCGTTTGGATCTCAGATCTGCCTAGTTTGCGTCGAAGGTTGGCCTTTGATTCGGTTTCCTGGGACTTGTGCTTGTTTTGATGATGATGTTTACATGATTCTGGACAAATGTTCTTTCCTTGTGTGGAATCTGAGCGTAAGGGCCATGGAAGAAAAATGCATTCCACTAGAAAACATCATATCTGTGTATTTCACTGCAGAAGGAACTAAGTGATAAAGTCTTAGAAACAATAAAGTAACTGCTAATACTAGTCGAAAGTAAATGAGGAAAAAGACATGGCCGAGATCCCTCCTTTCTAGCTCGATAATGTGTAACCGAAGTTTCCTTTTTCCCCTTCTTCTGTTTTATATCCTAGAATTTGGTAAATTCTGTTGGGCTTCCTTGCTCACCATGAAGACTCTGTTCTTTGTTTTGTCAGATTGATGCCAGATTAACATCTATGTGATATGACAATGGCTCCCTCTTGTGTCATCCAAAAAGATATATTCAAAATGGTATAATTAACTATCTCACCACTTTTGGTATAGTGGCTTAAATGAGGTACATTACCTGCAACTAAGTAAAGGTAAATCTATCATGCATTTGCACTTTTCCTAGAATATTCCATTAACTTGTATGTCTGTTATTGTAGCAGACATGCTTGTGAGTTTAAAATTTTACCTCGATGTTAGAAAATATTTTGTATATTCATCATCATTATTGTCGTCATAATAGTAAGGATGCTGCTGCTGCAGATGTGTTATCTCGTTGATATGGAGCTGTTAAACCTTATATTGGATCGGACTATTCAACAAAAGATTCCTGACAGGTTGAATATCTAATGTCAACGCTCCATAGGGTGGTGTCAAATACTTGGTTATGGTACCTTTTGGCAGGAGAGAGTGCCAAAGGACTTGTGATATTGATTGGCAGGTAGTGAGACTACATTCATTGCATATTTTCACAATCGCATGACAAAACAACATTGAAGTTTTTTCTAGGCTCTAGAGTCTAGATGGAGGGGGGAAGAGACAAGTTTCATGGAGTGTTAATATAATCTTATGATTGGGAAGAAGAACCATAATGATACAAGGGTAACTGCAATCAGAGTGCCCCAAGAATAGAAATGGGATGTGCCCTGTCTCAGTTTCCTAAGTAGGTGACAGTTACATATAAAACTTTATACTGTGTCCAATTAGCTTCAGAAATTTCCATGGACATATGGAACACGAGTTTAAAACAAATAATAAATCTGATAAAATCGTCAGGAGTTGGCATTAAAATGGTAAATGACAGTTTCACATATGTTTTCCCGCCTCTTTTTCTTTCTGTGTGTACACACACAAAGATAGGAAGAAACACATGCACATATATGTTTGTATGTATATGTGCATGTTATATGTATTTATGTATGCAAGCATGCCTCAAAGAAAACTTCTATGAATATAATGATGTTTATTCTTAACAGTTGATCTTTTAACATTTTTATCTTCTTTCTGTCTATCTCTCTTTCCCCTTGTCTGGGGGTCATTGCAGATGATGTATATGGTGGGCAAGCACAAAATTGGCAGCATAATGTTCCTCCGCCAGCTGATCATGTTGTAAAGATACCTCCACATGTTTCTCCTCCACCAGCATATGCTTCACGTCCACCAAATCCACCACCACCCCCTCCACCACCACCAGTAATCAGCAGCAGTGGGGGCTCTGGTTCTCATTATTCTGGTTCTGAGAATCCACTGCCCCCACTGTCTCCTGGTATTGCCCTTGGTTTCTCACAAAGCACTTTCACGTACGAGGAACTGTTGATGGCAACAGATGGGTTCTCTGATGCAAATCTTTTGGGGCAAGGTGGTTTTGGATATGTCCACCGGGGAATGCTGCCAAATGGGAAAGAAGTTGCGGTCAAGCAGCTGAAATCTGGGAGTGGGCAGGGAGAACGTGAATTCCAGGCTGAGGTTGAAATCATCAGTCGTGTGCATCACAAACATTTAGTTTCCTTGGTGGGATACTGCATTAATGGGGGCAAAAGGCTGCTTGTTTATGAATTCGTTCCTAACAATACAATGGAGTTCCATCTGCATGGTAATGTTTTATGTACATCATTATTGTCTTTCCTTTTAGCATGTTCTTTGTTGTTCTTTCTGAAATCTGGTGTAGATGGTATTATTATGAAAAGAAAAGGTGTGTCACCCAAAAGTTTCCATGAATTAAACTGCTCAAAAAGATTCCACTATGTATAAAAGCTCTCCCAAAAGTGTCCACCAAGGTGATTTGAAGAAGTTATTTAGAAAGATTTCCAAAATAAAAAAGTAATTATTGTTCCCTTCTCCCAAAAACCTTGTTTTATTGCCTTACATGGTCATGAATAAAGGACACAACCTGCTCTGCTGTTCTGATCTTGCTTTCAAAAAACAAAGCAAGTTCTGTTCTTAATGATTCTGTGGGTATCTCTTTGGGAATCAACACAGGGTAGAAGTGTAGCAGGATATTAACAATGCCTGGTGCAAGAAGAGTTTACATTAGATCCTGAAATGAACTAAAATATGGCCTCCGGTTGTTTCCATCCATAGTCATTTGGGTGCCAAAGCATGATGGAAAAATATAGGCCTAAAATATCAAGCATACCTGATGCGAGACGAATTCAGATTTTATGGCAACAGATCTAAAATACAATTAGTTCTTTGTCCTGCAGCATTACATTATTAACAATGTTGGCCCTTATGTTTTGAGTGAACTAACCACTCATATTGCATGAAGTCAAATTAGTGGACTAAATAATGGTTGGTTAACTGTAGTATGAAAGGCCGGCATTTGTAACTTTGGTAGGTTTTTTTTTCCTTTTCTTCATATGCTTGATTTTGTGTTTAGTCATGAATTCATCTCCCAAAAGATCTCCTGAGAGGCATTTTGAGTTTCCACATTTTCAAACTTAGGTAGCTAAGGTTCACTAGTACACACTTGGATTGCAACAAGGCCATATATTATTTTCTTGGTGGCATCCAGTTCACTCTTTGTGTAACTTTACGTACCTATGGACTGATTTGAATATTTTTTGGTTATCTTCATTTTCTGGCAGGAAAGGGACGACCAGTCATGGAGTGGTCCACCCGATTGAAAATTGCTTTGGGTTCTGCAAAGGGATTAGCTTACCTGCATGAGGACTGTAAGTTTTGTTTTTTCTTCTACTTCCGTATGGTTTTCTCTACCTATTTTTAAATTGATTGTTCATGTTTCTTATTAATCTTGGTTTATCTTTAGGTCATCCAAAGATTATCCATCGTGATATCAAGGCAGCCAATATTCTTCTTGATTTCAAATTTGAGGCTAAGGTGATAACGTTATTTTCAGTTCTTGTTTGTAGACCTGTAAAGCTTCTCGACTTTCTAAAGGAAGATGAAGAAAAGATCCCATCGTTCATCTTGTTTGCCATTTCAATGTCTGATAATCATTTTTTTATTCACCAACAATTTTGTTTGTACTAATTAGTGTATTCATGTGAAAAGCATAATGTAATAGGAGCAGATTGATACATATATATATATATCATGTCTGGCTATTTCTGATTGTTTATCATGTCTGGCTATTTCTGATTGTTCCTCTTTTATCATAGTTCCACTCAAGGCAGTATATATTTCGCCTTTGCTATACATTTTTTATGCCGGGGTTCACATCTTGTATATTTAACTTTTTTTTGCTAGGTCATCTTGTATATTTAACTATACATATAATTAAATGGGATAAGGCTGTGACGGTGATATGGCAATGATGAATACACATAATTGTTGCTATAATTGGAAACTTAAAATGGGATATTGTTAAATGTATACGCACACATGTGCATCAATTTTTGGGAAGGTGGCATACATCCATCCATCCCTACTTACACACCACACACACATATACACGTGCATACATTGTTGGAAGTGACACATGTACATACATCCGCACAGAGAGAGACAGAGGTATCAAAAACATTTAACATTGTATTTTTCTCTTTTGTTAATAAGGGAGTAACGAATCTCGAAATCATTCACAATTTAAATGTCTGCTTTTGTATTTAATTTGACAAAATTGGAGCTCATTTGCAGGTTGCTGATTTTGGGCTAGCAAAAATCGCTTCTGATACCAACACGCATGTTTCAACCCGAGTCATGGGAACTTTTGGGTAAAGATCCCTTGTTGGATAATCTTTCTGCCAGTTTCCACCTGTTTCATCTCGTATAACCCTAGACAACTCCCTGCCTCCCCCTTCACTTATTCCTTTAATCATGCATTTGTTTACTGGTAATTTAATTCTTTCTGTGCATTTGAATGCCCAACAAAGCAGTTCCTTTTCTTAAATCTAAAGCAGTAACTGTTCGTTCTATTTGGATTCTCTATATTAACTAAAGTACTTGGCTTGTGAATATCTGGTTGTTTAGATGGCTTACTAGAACTCGAAACATCAAATGACAAAAAAATAGTTAAAACACTGCCTACTAGCTGTAGCATAAACCAGAAAACCCCAAGTGTCATCTTTCTCCCTATAAGATGGAGTTTTAGATCAAAATATGTTATATTGTTCTATTGTCTGGTTTGATTTCTTGGTCTTTTTTTTAATTTAGAAAATTAAGCTGGGCGTGCCATGATTTATACATCCATCTTACATTTATTTGTAGACTAACTTGTTAATCACCTTACAGGTATCTGGCTCCAGAGTATGCATCAAGTGGAAAACTCACAGATAAATCTGACGTATTTTCTTTTGGAGTAATGCTCCTAGAATTGATTACTGGGCGCCGACCCGTTGATTCAGCCAATACCTTCATGGATGATAGCCTTGTTGATTGGGTTAGTTTTTTCTTTTGTGGATCCTTGTGTCCTTGTATCTATCTGGCTATTTGTTTCAAAGTTGCTTAATTTCTTCTCAAGCTCAATTTTACCCCTTGACAACCATTTTTCTTCTGAAATATTAATAGCAAGGGAAATTAATTAAAGGCCCTTGACAAGGAACATGGCCTATTTTCTGGTTCCTGGACCTTCGGACACACACCGAGGGAGGGTGGGGGTCTGGAAAATATGGCTGAAAGTTGTGGGGATTACAGAGTCTTTTGATTAGTTTTCCCTTCATCACAGCTTATGTTACCTCTTACACATTGGATAATTATTACACTTTGAAAGCTACTTCTGCTTCAATTTTGCACAATGTTACATACAACTCTCTTTTTACTTCAAATATGTGCACTATACATTTACTTCGGCACAAACATAACTGAAGGGTTGTATGATAATTTATTTTCCTGGCCTTGCCCTCAAAATAAGTTTGTTATGTTGCAAGCTGAAAAATTGTTCCTGTTCCCTTGGTATGTTAAAGTTTGAAATTTCTACATCTCTGTCCTTTTTGATAGGTTTAAAGTTCAAACTTGTTGATATGTTTAACTACTCATAACTACAGGCTAGGCCTTTACTCTCGCGGGCACTGGAGGATGGCAAGTATGATGCCATTGTGGATCCCCGATTGCAGAATAACTATAACACTAATGAGATGGCACGTATGGTTGCTTGTGCGGCTGCTTGTGTTCGACACTCAGCACGACGTCGGCCACGGATGAGTCAGGTATAGTTACATTGTTTTCTGTTCCAAACTAGAGCAACAAAATATGATATTCTTTTTCTAGCCATTCTTTTATTTTTTATGTCAAGTAGTATGATGGTGATGACTTGTTCACCCGGTTAAAACCTTTTGAATCGATGGATTTAGTATAGATGAAATGTCCATTAAGTTTCTCCATGGAGTTCCTTTTGATCTTCTCAGAAGTTTTACCTTGAACAATACCTCAACCACTATGCTTATGCCACTGTTTCTTCCTTGAATGAAATAAAAAATTTCCAAGAAAATAGTTTATATTAACTGCTCATGATTGATTTAGTTCTTTGTAGAACCTGAATCCCTCTCCTCAGCTGGTTTTTGGAGTTTTTTTTTATATATAGATGGTTGATCATCAGATTTATTTACTGTATGTAAAGGTTGCTTGAGTTCTTATTGGCTAGTAAATCAAATAACAAATGGAAGGCATTTCCATCTGGTTGCTTATTTATCTTCCCTTGTTTTAATTACATGAAGTTGGATGTTAAACTAGATAGGGTTCACACTTGGTGTTAATGTTTGTATTTTCTATGATATTTTCTTACTTGACATTTATGACCAATTTATACAAGTAAAATATGTTTGCACAGTTTCATGAGGAAGTGGAGTTACTTTACTAGGATACATTTTTATCATGATTCAATTGATCTTATCACATCTATGTAAGGTGGGTCTACTTATATTTTTGATGGCAGTACCCAAGTTTCTTTTCTTTCTTTTTTTTTTTTTGGGGGGGGGGGGTGGTGCGCTGGGTCCCGGGGGAGGGGGATCTTCTGGGCATTGTCCTTGGTTCAAGGTTTTGGAGGTATTATTGTTTATGCTTTTAGATGACATGCGTCTCTGCATGCTAACAGAGTTACCTTTTCTTTAACAATGAGCAGATTGTTCGGGCTTTAGAGGGGGATGTATCTCTCGAGGATCTGAATGATGGTGTGAGACCTGGGCACAGCACAGTATATTCGTATAGCAGTTCAGATTATGATTCAGGTCAGTACAACGAGGACATGAAAAAGTTCAGGAAATTAGCACTCTCCACTCAAGAATATGCCAGTACCGACTACAGTGAGCCCACCAGTGAGTATGGTCAAAACCCATCTGGGTCCAGCAGCGAAGGCCGTCAGACTCGTGAAATGGAGATGATGGGGAGGATGAAGAATGACAGCAGAGGTTTTAGTGGAAGTTCATGAAATCTCTGTGTTTAATTGTAAAATATATACTCTGTTTTTCTTATATTATTCTTTTTAACTTAACAGTTTGTGACGAAATTGAAGCAGCCAGATGATGTGAGTTGAATGATGTTCAATTTTCTATTGATTTTACATGACGTTGGCCGCATGTATTTTTCTTTTGACAAAACAATGGAGCACTAACTCATCATTCTTTGGGAAATCCTCCACTTGTTTTGCATGGTGTACTGATTAATATTGCTCCTTGTTAATGTCCACGAATATGAACTTGAGGTTGTGCAGCCATGTGTCGTTTTCTGGTGTGATTGAAGCAAAACAAAACATTCATCAATCCTGGGAAACAAACATATGAAAAAATTGTAATCATGAATGAAATTATTTGGATTCTAGGACACCATCTAGCTCAATGTTGCTGCATTGCAGTGTACAATTAACCTAGTGTTTTGATTGTTCTACATACATCTCTGATCTCTGTCTCTCTCTCTCTCTCTCTCTCTCTCTCTATATATATATATATATATATATATATATATAATTATTCTAGCTTTTCTATATGGGGGATTGTTTTATGCATGCTTTGTAGCTTTAGTTATGCAGGATATCTCACCGGAATTTTGACCATGGTTGTTTGAAGCAAGATATTCTATGTGACTGAGAGAATGAGGCCATCATGTTGGCTTCTAAAGTTTGAATATGAATGGGGTTTAACCACAAACATGATCTATCTGAAGCTACAAATGTGGCATCTGATAGATTGAAATGACTGAGCAGGATTCATGTAATGTAAGTGATCCCATGTATAAATGAGATAGGGCTCCACAGCTGCAGCCGCCGATGAGCACAATGATGACAAACTGATGATGACGATGATGATCATAGAGATGGCATACGGTTTAACTGCAGATAAGTCAAAGGTCGGATTTGGTGTTCCCGGACCTAAGAACCATTATAGATCGTTGTCCTACCGAGAAGAACAATCTCAAGAAACGACTCGGAATAAAAATTAATATGGTTCATATGAATACATAGGGCAAGGATGATCTTGGCATGCGGTGCTGCAGTGTCAAGTTATAGAGGAACACTCGATGCACACTGAGGTCGGTCTGCAATTAGTTCACATTGGCTCGTGCAATTGGTCCACATAGAGTGACAGGACACGTGATGGATCTGTTCGTGCGTCGGATGTGTCCGGAGTGCGGCAAATGTTTCGACATTTTACAATTGGAAGATCTCACACGATCCCTTACATCGGCAAATGTTCGCCACCCTCTCCCATTTGGGGCAGGTCCGGGTTCAAACCCGATTATCACATTCCCATTAAAACAAATATCTACCCAAGAAAAAAAAAGGTTGGCTGTGCACTAATACTTTAGTACTGACACTAGGATCTAATATCAGGGGCCATTAACATGTGAACGCTAAAACCCAACATATTAACGCATTAACTTGCGATGCTTTTTAAGTCCCTCAATATGGTATGGCCTCGAAGTGTTCGAGTTAAAATGTTCTAGATTAACGTGTTAATGTGTTAGGGTTTTAGCGTTAATACATTAACACCTTTGAATGGTTGTCAACCATCGGAATTGTAAAATAAATCTCACCAAAAAGCAAGAGACACAAAGGTGCCTAATTTCTTGACAAGGATTGGGTTGTAAGCAGCGTCAGGTCAGCCCATAATGGGGTCAACCTGATTTGGTACGAGTTGAGTTTGACTCAGACCAACTCGCGCAGACCCGACTGGACCTCCTCTCCTCTGCTAGCCTCCTCTCTCTATGTCTCGCACCCTCCTCCTCCTCTGTTGGCCTCCCCTTCTCTCCCTCTCCTCTGGCCTCCCCCTCCTCCACCGACCTCCTCCCTCACTAGAACAGTCTCCCCCTCCTCCCTCTCCTCCACCGCCTCCGTCGTGGCCACCCTCTCTTCCCTCCCCCTACCCCCTCTCCTCCGCCAACCTTCATTGTAGCCTCCCTCTCCTATATTGGGCCACCGCTACAATTTGGGCAGCCTTCTCGACTTGATCCCATATCGGGGACCCAAGTTTCCCTAAGTACGATACAATTTAGTTTATTCTCACTGGTACAATGCAAGTTAGCAAACCCTTATTGTCAATCAAAGAATCAGGGTTGGACCCCACAATGTTCAGTGAAGAATTTTCTAATTAATTTCAGAACCAAGAAGAAGTAAATAAATTAAATTTACATGATGGTATGAAGAGGTTTAAACCTGGACCGTCGCATATGAGTCAAGCTCAAATGCCCTTGGCATCACGTCGAGCAATGTTTTATATAAGAGGACTGCATGTTTTAATACATAAGAATTTCATCAAACACTTGAAGTTAACTCCCCTAAAATATGGTGTCAAGCGATTCAAATCGCAGCCGCTATAGTGGGTTGGAGTTTAAACGCCCCCGCATCTCATTGGGCGAAGATCAATACAAGAAGTAATGTGTTTTTAACACACAAGAATTTCATCGAACACATGAAGTAACTCCTCTAAATGACGACGCTAAGTGATTTAAATCGTAGCCGTCATGATAGGTTTAAATTCAAGCGCCCTCAACATCTCATTGAGTGAAGTTTTATGCAAAGATTAGTGTGTTTTAACACATAGGTATTTTATCGAACACGTGACGGGTGTGTTAAAGTCACACATCTACACAGCAAAAAGTTGAACAAATGGCAATCTTTGATGTCCAAACAATATTGTCAAGGTATCACAAGAGGTGTATCTTCACCGTGGGACTAAGGACAACAGGATGTGAGTCCAACAAAGCCAAGACAAAACAAAAAAAGTCACGCCCCGCCGCCTCCCAAGGAAGCAAAAAAGTCCACTAGAAAAGGACAGGTCAAGGGTGGCTTTTACAGTTTTTTATGGGGTCCAAGGGGGGACCGCCCCTCTCTCCCTTCTCCCTCTTTGAATGGGCGGCAAGCAAACCCAGAGATACCTACCTCTGGGTTCTACTGTAGAGAGAATAAGGGAGCAAAACAGAAAAAAGAAAAATGAGAAAAAGAGGGAGGAGCAGACCTGAAGGTGGCACCTCTGGGTTTGCAAACCCGGAGGTACCTACCTCCGAGTTCTACTGCGGACAAAATAAGAAAGGCAGAGGAGAAAAAAAGGGAAGAACGACTCGGAGGTGGGCACCTCCGAGTGTTCAGTCCATGGGAGAGGGCACCATTGGCCTCTCCCCTTCACCTCTCTGTGCGGTGGCTTCAACAGAACAAAAAAAAGAAGGAACATTAAAAAAATAAGAGGAGAACCCGGAGGTGGGCCCCCTGGGTCTGCAGACCTAATAGTTGTCTCCTCCGCCACTTTGTCTTTCCCTCTCTCACACATACAATAAAAAAAAGCTAGATAAGAGGGAGGTGAAGAGGCTACTTGGAGTTCCTTACCTCCGAGTGTGTCCTTCCCCTCTACAAATAGGAGGTAACAGCAGCCCATGGGACTAGAGAAGAAGGCTTGAGAAGAGGCAACAACAACACTCCTTGTAGCAAGCAGCAGCACATACCGCAACAGCAGGTGGCAGCTCTGTTAGGGATATCTTATTTTGAGATGTTAAAACCCTATTGCATGTACACTTCACTTAAAAGTGGACTTTACTAAAATACCCCCATGAGAGGGATTTAGTTTATGCCTTGATTTTCAATGAAAAGAAACTGTGAAAAATCATGGGCAGCCCAGAAATATCAAAGTTTTGGGAGATTAATGTTAAATCACGAGAAGATCCCACCAAAATTTGAAATTTGTAGTTATACTCTCATATTTTCTAAAAGTGTAAGGATACCCCTAGAGATTTATACATTAGTTAAAGTTCAGAAATTTCTTTAAAGGAGGATCTAAGTTTCTTCGTATATCTCCAAAGTTTGGAAGGAAATCAGAAAATCTTAAGTTTACAATTCTACCCTCAAGGTTCATGAAATTATGTAAACGTCTAGAAAATCTATGCAAAATTCTGAAATTTCAAAAAAGGGCATGTTCCTCAAATAAAAACCCTACTTCAAGGGTAAAGTTGTGCAAAAACCCTATTTCAAGAGCAAATTGCACAAACACTCTAATTCAAGGAGAAGTTGCATATAAATCCTATATCAAGGGTAAATTGCATATAAACCCTACTTTTAGGGCAAATTACATATAAACTCTAAATCAAGGGTAAATTACATATAAACACTAATTTTAGGATAAATTGCATATAAACCATAATTTTAAGATAAATTGCATATAAACCTTAATTCAAAGGTAAATTGCACATAAGTCCCTCCAAGAGGGCAAATAGCACCCGAGCCCTTCCAAAAGAGGGAAATTGCATATAAGTCCCTCCAAGAGGGCAAACTGCAACTAAACTCTTCCAAAAGGGAAAAATTGCATTGAAACCTTGTCAAAAGAGAAAATTATAAATAAACCCTCACGTGAAGGAGTAATTTCAATGATATCCTATCTTGGGGCAAGGGAATTCTTCCCTAGAACTAAATTTGTGGCAAAGCCGATATCGCAAAGACAAAAAGGTCTTAGGCAGTTAATCAAAGGTATTCGGACTCGGTCCGATATAAATTAACATCAACTTCTGTCGGTGGGGAAGGGTCCTTGTACACGAACCCTAAATTATGTGATAAATTACGCGCACGGAAATTATAATATGGAAGCTTAAAAGCCTAAATGTATGTGCATATTTTCATCCAAGTTATTATGTGTGCATGTAAACAGACTGGCATGTCCGGTGTGACATTTTCCTGCCTTTCATCTTTCTGCCAAAAGATCTTTAAATGCCTTGGTGAAGATGCTCATTCCCCTCGTTTGCTCTTGTAGGAGGGAGTAGCAAAGCTTCCGGCTTCGCCGTTAAGCTCGAAGGATCAATATTCAATGGCTGCGGTGACGTACGCACCGCTCATTGTCGCCACCCATGCCAGATGTGACTAGTTGGCGACTTCACTTGCTTCGGGGACTCTCTCCCAGTCGTAGGCTCCCCTTTCTTCCTAGGGGTTGTCCCTGCTCCACAAGAAGAGTTGGCCGCTCTGGCCGGCGCTATGTTAGCTAGGGGCGTTGAGCCTCGCCTCTTACAAGGCTGAGTTTTCTTGGTCCATGCAGTCCCACATAACTCTACCCTTACTAAATGGGGGCGCCGCTGGGCCCGCCAAAACAAGAAGCTCGTAGCCGCAATTTCCTACTCTGGTAAAATGGTTCTTGCTGGGAGCTTGCTTGTTCGGCTCGAAGGCGGCGAGCCGATACTCTCACGGGATAACCATGTCCCAGCCATCCCAACCTCCAACCATTTCGCGCTCTACCATAAGGTGTGCGAGGACAAACCCTAATTCAAAAAGGGGTCCAAGGTCAACTACGAGGGCAACACAACCAAGGAGCGTCCTCAGAAGATGAAACAGATGTGGGTCACCAAACAGGAGGCCTACGCCCTCAAACAAGCCCGGGCAGCTAAGCCCGATCAAGCTCAGGAATGGCAGGGAGACCCTTCTTCATCATCCCGGGATATCAAGCCCTCGTGCCCCCATGGACAAGAAAGAAAAGGGGCCTATCGCAAGCCCAATTTTACCCAAGCCTCAACGCTAGTCCGAGCAGGACAAATCACACATGTCGAGGCCCCGACAACACGCATCTCAGTCTTTGATAGGCTAGGGACACCAATCTATCTGATGGCCCAACCACCAAGAAAAAAGAGGGTGGTTCAAATGTCTGAAGCCGAGGGTGGCATGAAGGTGTATACCTGCTATATCTCCGGTTGGGAGCCGATGGAGGCTACTGGCATCCCAATCAACCCCAATGACCCAGCTGAAAATCCTCCCGCAGACACGGTATATCTTAACACCCGAAACGTCGCCAGAAGAAGCCTTCAAGTCCAATTTAGTGTCCAGGCGGGGACCTCTAGCCAGGGCCAATATCAAGGTCAAGTCTAAGAGCAGGCATTGCTCCAGGATGAGAGTTTTCCCCAAGAAGAGGATAATCCTGATGAAATTATAAGCGCCCATGGTGAAGGGGGGCCCAACCCATGGGTGGATATGTTCATCCGATGTTTGAACCGTCCACAAGGGCCGCATTTCAAGTAATGTCTGACGATGCTAACTTTGAAACCATGCAGCGTTGGCACATAGAGATGACAAATCTCATGCTTGAGATGAAGTAGCAAATGAATGCGAATGTCCAAAGACCTTCAACACTGGTCCATAATCAGAATCTCTAACGGGAGCAACGGTT